>JACCHW010000017.1:1200000-2400000 GCA_018907185.1 Platyscapa corneri
TAATCAATGCACATTTGTTTTCGATAAAACTCTGTGTTACTCTTCTGTGTCTTTTATTGATATGTGTAAGAATTTGTACCTATAATGATTTATACTGATAATTTCATATTAAATTAAATTTTATTCTTTCTTATTCTTATTAAAAATAAGTTATTTAAAAAATTTAATATTATTAAATATAATTTTATAAAATTTATGTCTTAATTGAATAAAAATTTGAATAAAAAAATCAAAGAAGAATATGTTTTATATTACATAAGCAATTATCAATTTGAACACAGTGAATGTTTTATTAATGAATTAAAATTTTATCTGTCGTGTTAACATATCTAAGATATTTCAATGAAAAATATATTTCCTTTCATTCAAAAACTAAATTTTAATTTAGATTTCTTGCCAAATAAATAAATTTTTTATATGGATATTTAAATATGCATTTCATTTTATTTATTAAAAAATTTATAACACATTGTAAAAATTTAAATAATAAATTGTTATTCCGAAATATTACTTTTTTTATACGACCAGTTTTTAATAAAATTCTAAAAGTTAAGAATTATTATTGTGAAGATTGACGAATATAATACATTGAATACTTGGTTTCTTTTTATTTAACTAAATATACGTATAAGATTAAATTACAACTAGACAAATGAGTTGCTTATTTAGAGTGTAAGTTTATTTTGCATTAATAAACGTTGAATTTATTATTTAAAATTTTTTTTAATATACATATTTTATGTTATAAATTAAGTTTTTAAATAATGAATTAATTATTCTGTATGTATTTTTTATAATTGCATTTAATTTTACATTGAACATAATATAAGTACTTAAGTTGATATTTTATTGACAATATTATAAAATATAACTTAAGATTCATTGAATTTTAAAGTAAATTATAAAATAAATTATATTTTTTTACGTAATCAGTAATCACTATTTAATCTTTCTTATTTTTTAAGACCAGCACATCTATAGTATCAATATATTCAAGACATATTCGTTTACAATCTATTATTGAATATGATAAGATAATGAGTTAAAATAATTTATATATACATTAAAAACTTTATTTTATTTAATGTAATTATTTTTATTAATAAAATATGAAAATTTAATTATTTTGTACTAAATTAAAGAATTTTTGAAACCCACTTTTGTAAATAATTATATCAAATTAATTAAAGTATATATTTACTTTTTTTTACACAAATAGTACTAAATCAACTTAATAGATATTATTTCAATTGAAAATGATGATCTTAATATAATTTAATAACAATCATGTCGATTTATCATAAAATAACGTTAATTCGCAATTATAAATATATGTATTAGTTTAAATCGTTAACAAAATTTTATTTACTGTTATATTCACGCTACTTACATTAAACGTTATTACTTGATTTAGATTAAATTTTGAAGAGGTCTCTTACTTGAAATTTTTATTGCAAATTAAAGTGACGTAATTATTAGTCTTATCTATAAGTTGAAAGATAGATAATAATAAATAACAAATAAATTTTGTAGAAATTGATTTTCAGTTAAAAGGACTAATAATTTTTAATTAATGTAGTCAAATTTTCATAGTAGTCACTATTAATACAATTCATTAAAAATGAATCCGATACGAAAAGGTTGATATTTAGATTTAGATGTACAATAGAGTATACGTTTTTAAAATTATCTGTCTTTCAATCACGTGATAATTGAGATTTCCATCGAAAGTTTATTATCTATAATATATATCAAAAGAAAATTGTTATTAAAATTTTATAAATTATAATATAAGTGAAAAAATTTTAATTAGCAATTATTTTTATAAGTTTTCAGTAAAAGTTTTCAATTGTTACGACAAAACTGATGATTGAAATATCCTTATAAGTTCTTTAATTAAATAAAGAACATGACCTGTATTAATATCAAGTGAATATGTTTGTGCGAATATATTTTAAATTACTTTTGAACGTTATAATCATAAAATGAATTTATTTTTAATAAGTTAAAAATTACATTTGTAATATAATATATTTTAATAAATTATGATTAACAACGCGACGAGATATTTTTTAAATATATTTTTATCTTTATCAACAAAAACTATTAACTTTTAAGTATAAAAATTTTTATTCAAAGAAGGTTATAAAGATTAAACTATTTTGCATAATATTTTATTATCACGTGGATTGCGATTAGACACGAAACGTTCATTTTTTTGTCGAAATTGAGGATATTCCATTCAGTATATTTTGCAATACATTCATAAGAAATCTATCTTAAACATTTCATTTTTCGTATAAGAGTATTTTAAATTTTCAAAAGTTCTAATTTTATTTTAAATTGATAATTATGTTTAATGTACCCACAATGTTACCTTTTTCATTACATAAAAAATAATAACTAAAAATAGTCGTTTTTGTTGTATCTATAAAACTATGAAATTTTGATATGTATCTTCAATATAAAAGATTTGTAATAAAGAAATTAAAACTCGATGGTAATAACGTACCTGGTATGGTATCAAACCATAAAAAATGTACCTGTAGATAACTTGCTAGAATACACGAAACCATGTTAAAAAGCACAAAGATCTTATTCACTTCTTTAAGAAAACTCCAATAATAGGATTGTGCGCAGTAAAGATAGGGTTTGAATAAAAAAACTTGTGTGACTATCAACAGAATTAAAGTAATCTTTCCGGAGTATAGGATTGGTTCTTATTGAAAGTATAATCTTAAATATTGCATGACTTTTGTAAGGCGCACAATATCAAAACTCAGATTGATCATTTAATAAATACGTGATAAATATATGTTATATGCTTTTATTATAATATTGAATTCACAAAGAAATAAAAAAAAAAAAACAAAGAAGAATGAGATAATGCTTTACATAAGTTAATTTTTCAAAAATCAAGTTCGAGAATATTCGTTATTCTTTTTTAAACACAAATAAAGTCAGACATTTTTGGTGGTTTCAGATCATTGAACTATTGGTTACTTAATTTTGTTATATTTTAAGGAAAGTCTTTTTTTATAATAATATTAAAGAGAATTGAAAAAATAAATTTAGTAATTACTAATTTTATATACATATTTTACTGTAAAGCTTTTTTTAATAGAATAAAATATTGAAAATTTACCATTAAGATCATTATCAATAAATTTTTCACTGACATTATTTAAAAAAAAAGATAAACTACTGAAAAATAATGAAAAAGCATAATTCTTACTTATTATCTTGTCATTTTTGTATTTATCGATATTGTCATTTTCAAATGCCATTTAAATGAACGCCAATGAATGAAAAAGGATTATTTTCTATAATAATAGTAGTTTTAGTTACAGGAACAAAGCTCATTTAAAACTCAACAAACAGTCTTTGTATAGTAAATACGTGTACACGTCTCTATCAAAGGAAAATTAATTTTATGGTAAAGTATTCCTATTAATTGATCAGAAGTGATAAAAGTTGAAATGGAAAAGTAACTTAGTGAATAAAAAAATGTGATAAAGCATGAAAGGGAAAGTTTCTGCTAGCTAACTAGTTTCTGCTTTCATTAATCTTGTATTTTCTTATATTTTTTCAAAGTAATCACGTGCTTATGTTGCGTTTAAATATAATAATAATAGTAAAAAAAAAAAATAAATAACAACAATAACAACAACAATAATAATGATAATAACAACAATAACAACAACAACAACAATAATAATAATGATAAAATATTTAAGTGATTATATATTTATAATGATTTCCTCCAAATTCTTTTTAATTCAATTTTTTATATTAATTAATATTATTTTTAATAAATATTCGAATATACGAGAATTAATAATATTATAGAATTAGATTATTATTAAAATTAACTATTATTATTTGATGGTTTAACAATTTTACTTATAAATTATAATTAAACTAAAAAATTAGCGTATGTACAAAACTTCAAGAATCCATGTTATTGAAATTTTAAATATCGAAAAATATTTCATAATTCAATAATTTGTTTCAGATTAATTTAATTTTTTGTTCATATTCTACTAAAGAACTTATTTATGTTATACCTATTATTATTCTGTTATAAGTAAGTGCTATTTTTTATGTGAGGTTGAAATCTTTTACTAGATCACAATAAATGTACTGATAGGTTAAATTTTTAATTTTAATAATTTTTTTTAAATTATAAAATAAACTATAGTAATTATTATAAATATATAATTTAAAATATAAAATAAAAATTATAATAAACAGCTGAAATTTATTAAAAATAACAACTTTTTAAATTATTAATTAATAATTTCAACGTAATTAAATAATAATAAGTATAGTAAATTATAACAATTATCATCTATTATATCTAAGATAATATTATAATCTTATTGAGTTATGTGAATTATAATGATTAAGATTTACTTAAATATTAATATTTTAATTATTATATACGACTAGTATAAAAATAATTTTATAGAATTATATTTTAAGATTAAACCGAATAATGAATTAAGTCTATATTTTTCTAATTGATATTATATTAATATCTTACAATAAGATAACATTGTATTACAGTTTTCAAGCACGCTAAGTATGATAAAACAAAATTTATTAATGTGTTTAATCAAAATTCAGGTGTGATCAATATTCAATAAATCATCAAAAATCACTCTTTTTTAAAAAGTCGCATAAGTGCAGACGTCTGGATAAAACTATTGGAATAAAAAAGAGTAATTTCGGGAAATTACCAAATAAAACCAAGCATCTAACGGAAAAACTGGTTAACTCTCAAAGTCAACTTATAGATTATTTGACTGACTTACTCTTTTATTTTCTGTTAGACAGCTTACAGTTTAAGCTTACGATACCTTAGCCAAGCTCAATTGCTAATTCAGTAAATATTTTATACTAAAGGTTGCTTTAATGTTTTCCCTTTAGAAAAAATTTACTTCTTTTACTTTTTTGTTAAAGTTTAGCTGGTACTTCACGCTTTGATTGGAATTTTTAACTTTTCGCAAATTGTTATATCAAAACTTAATCTTTTCTGTAAGAGAAGAAAATAGCGCCATTATCTTGATGAGAAGCATTGATAGCCGGACAAGTAATAGTTTAGCTTCGCACTTACCTATGTATCATCGAATTTTGTAAGTTGTCTCAGTGTAGGTAACATTTTGAAAATTTAGAACGTCGCTTCTTGCTCATAAAGCTTAATTTATTAGAAATAATTGCGGAATTTAATAATAGAAACATAAAATGTAAGTTTAACTTATCATATAATCTAGCTATATTTTATTTTTATAGTATTGAATTTAGATATTTGGATACTTAAATAAAATGTTTTTGGTGTTTAAAAAAATTTCTAAAAATTTTAATTATTTGAAATATAAATATTTAAAAAATTTATTTTCTTATAAATATGTAAACTAAGGTTATGAATATGTAAAATTTTTTAGTTCATCACATTATTAATAATTTGCTCTATAAAGATAATACCTTTACTTTAAGTACTTATTACTTTTATGGAAACATAATTTAAATAGAAATGTAACTATTAACCTTATTTATTTAAATTATTTAAATTATAAAAGATTAAAACAACAAATATATTACACAATAAATGAACAAGTAAATCCTTACATATATATTATATAGTTTTTTTTTTAAAAAAAAGGCTAACAATTTATAAATATGTATTATTAAAATATATAGTATATTATAACAAGTATATTTAGCAAAATATTAAATTCTGTCACATATCTTTTTAACCGTATATAGTCATTTCATAGCATTAAGTGTTAAATTTCAAAATTAAAATGAGAATTGAAATATAAAAAAAGATTTTCACCTTTTAATTATTTAAATTTCGACGAAACTACGGTCATGTATAAATGTCTACTACATGAACTAAAGATCATGTATATTTGTTGAATACTCAATAAAAATTATGCGCAATTATAGACCAAAAGTAGAATATTTATTTTAGTAGTTCTTTTAAAAATTAAACATGATTTAATAAGTATTTCAATGATATACCTTTTTTATTAACTTAAGGTGATTAATAGCGTTAATAAATTTTTATTAATATGTATATAAATAAATATAAAATATTATTATAAAAAAGTTTTATTGATATTCAACTCAATGTTTAATCAAATTTAACATTAGTTATATAAATTTCTCTAACTATTTTCAATAAAAAATATTTAAGACTTTTAGAATAATTATAACTTAGTGCAGTTAATTCCTGTAAATGAAATAGACAAGGCCTTTTTAGATAATAAAATTATATTATAGTATATTTTTAATAATAAATATAATGCTAATAATTTTTTTTATAAAAAATCAAATCTAATCAATACCAGAGCCAATTTAATTATAAAAATATAAAGCAATTCTATATTTATAGTTAATTCAAATATTAATTAGTAAAATTAGACTATCATTTACGTAAAGGATTTCATACATTTATTTTTAATGCTTTTTTACAATTATTAATGGCTCATTTTATGTATTTTTTCACACTAATGTGATAGAAAAAATTTAAAGAGCTAAAAAATACGAATGCAAACCGAACATTATAAAAGTGAGTTCTCAATAGCAGTATCTCATATTTGTACTTTATAGACAATTATACTTTAAAGAAAAAAAAATAGAATATGTATCCATTAAATTCTTTCTTCTCCATTAAATCTTGTTTATGTATACATTGCCTAAAATTTTAATTGACGACTTTTTTGAGCAGTGGAAGTATATTAATTTTTTGCACATGCTTAATTTTATCTTTTTATTTAACATGGCGAATTTTTTATTTATTATTTGTAATAATAATACAATTATAATACCGATAATACCATTAATCATAGATTCGTATTATTAAATAAATGATTAAATCAGCTGCTCAATAGTAATATCACATGTTAATTAAGATGAAGCAAAAGGCATGGGAATACTTGTGTGAAGCTGTAATTGTTGTAGATAATATGTAGAAACTAAATATTCGGAAATCGAGTGTAGATCCATAACAAAATATTCTGTTGCGTATGAAAAAGGAGAAAGCTGAGTACTGACGAAAATATCTGAATAACAACGGTTTTGATAAAGTAAGATAACAAATAGACGGGAGGAAAATTTCCTTTGAACAACGATTTGATGGGGGTTGAAAGGGGTCAACTAGCAATCTCAACTCTTACCAAGGCTTGGAGGGGGTAGAATAAGATACCACAAACTGTAGAGGAAGCGTATAGCGATCCTGAAGGACGAGAAGACGTCCCAGACAGCTGACTGTCAGTACAGCTTCAGGAATTAGCAAAAAGAATGACGAAAAGATTAGAACCCCGAATCTGTAGTTGAACAGCAGGTCCGAGGAAAAGGCATCATAACCAGATTATCTACTGTATCGAGATCATAAAACTTGTATCGTAAACGAAAATAAATTATGAGTTGAAAGCTCGATAATACATTTCCAGGAATTACGTTAGATATCTGAAGAGCTCGCACCCCAAGTAATATTATCAAAAGAGTCTATTTTATCGCGCGCACAAATCCCTTGTGCTGACTAGTTTAGTCGTTCTTCATCAATGACAAAGAGTCAATAATTGCAACAATTATTATAAAATTTGTTACCACTATATATTTTTATTTCTAAACGTTATAGAAATGAAAAATTGAGAAATATATTTTTGAACAAATGATTTACACGCTTAAATAATTTTTGAAAAGTAAGAAATAGAAGTCATAAAAAAGCTAATTTTGAATTAGAAAAAATTAAAGTTTGAAAAACATTTTTTAAATTATTGCATCTAGAGTAAATTCATTTCCAAATTCAAACATATATGTCAGGTGAAATATTTTTCAAGATGCATTCAGGCTAATGTTTAATCAAGATTTCTATTAAATGCACAGTTTAATCATTTTTAATTGTTTTTTTTAAACGAAATATACACAAATCTTATTTTACTCCTTTATAATATTTGAAACGTAATTATAAGATTATGATTTCATATTTCGTTAACAAATATTACTTTATTTAATTACTTAATTATTTAATAGTTAACTATTAAAATGGCTATTGATTTGCAGTCAATGTAAAATAGATATTTTTTATATTGTATAATATTTTCATTTTATCAATAAATCGCCAAATTATATTATAGGATTAGATAGTAAATATCACCAGAATATGCAATTCATCAACTTAGTTATCCTGTGATAAAAAATCATCAGATATTTTGTAAATGAAACATAAACGGCTTACTATTCTTCTAAATTTATTTAATGCTCTTTTAAGTTCTTTTTTCCTAATACAATACTCGATTTTTGAGATGGGCTTCAAAAGATTTCGTTTCATTTATTGATTCGGCTTGTACCTCTGTAATCGAGTCAAAATGACATGGGGTTTTCTGAACGATTTATAAATATATGTTTTATTTAATTTTTAATGGAGAAATTTCTTATAACTACTTTAAACTAATTAACTAATTTAAAAAATTAAATTTTATACTATATTATTTTTATAACTAATTTGCTTAATACATCGAAATTAATTCATCGATAAATGTGCATTGTCTTAAAACACGCCACATATCTAATATAATACTAGTTGATAAATTATACAATGCAAATAGACATTTTTAATTAAAACTATATAAATTATTCAAAACTAGACAAAGAATCAATTAAAAAATATTTAATTTTATATTAAATTTAAATATTAGTCTAAAAATCATTATTTATAAATAAAATAATTTTTATATAACATGGTTATTATGAAATTTAGATATTATTAGAAGAATAATAAAATTGGTCAATAGTATAATAATATTTACTTATTCCCAGACTTATTGGATTTTTTAAAATTCAATTTTGAACTCGAGAGACGTGACACCTATTCGCTAGGTGGCGTCACAAGTTACATTGAATTGGTTACAGTTAAAATTGATTTCGTAGAGAGAATTAATCAAAGGAACTAGAATATATTATACATTAGGGTAATTATTCCGTAGCATGGGAAATTTTACATTACTCAGAGAACATGAAAATGCGGTTTGCCGCGAGTTTGGCACGTGATGCGCCGCCTTACGGGTTAAAACACAAGCCGCAGGATGCACCACGCGTGAAAATACAATGAGTTGTAGGGCTGGGTGCCTCTTACCATTGTGTGGGGAAGAAATACCTCTTTTCAGCGTACCTTTCTTTACTGCACTTCTCCTTCACTTCTATCATTAAAATTATTAATCTATCTGCGTTAGAGAGTAAAAAATCACCATAAAATCTCATGTTAGATTCTGCAAAGAACTGGGTTCGTCGGCACCTTTTTATGACACTTTTTCAGGATAACTCGAAAATTTACAGCCTTTATCAAAGACATTTTTGCAGTCTACCTACAAGAGAATGAGTGCGCGTTTAGAGCTACAAATACTACATACCCGAAGTGATAGTAAGTGTCCATACATACAGACCTGAATTTTTTGCTAATAAATACTAATGCATTCATGAATGTATTTGAGGAGAAACCAGCTGTGACGGAGCGTGTGTGTTGATTCTTTTTCTTTAACTTCTTATTTTTTCCAGTTCTATAATATGAAGTTATCTAAACATAAGTATAAGATGCCTTATACAAAGTTTCATCGTTTAATTTAAGTTATATAACTAAAAAAATGATGTATTCATAAATTAATTTAGACTATTTTATCAGTCTAGCTTGAAACTATAAGTCTGAACCTAACCCTTATATCTATTAAATTTCAAATAATTGTCCATAAATTTTAAAAACGAGTATATATATATATATATATACATTTAAATTAAATTGAAAATTTTTTTAATTGTGTTCAATAGTACATAAACTATTTCTTTATTCATTTTATTAAAAAATGCTTTTAACAATTATTGATTGGGGTGATGATAATTAAATATTTTTTTGTGCATTTAATTTAATTGCATTTTTAAGTTTGTACTTCATCTTTGTTACATTTTATATTTTTAAAAAATTTGTTATAACAAAAACTTTGAAGATTTTATCCAATATTAATTGCAATAGAATTATTTGTCGACATTTTAAATGATTCATGCATGTTTTGTATTTTATATTTTTCGAAAATAAAAATATGACATTTTTATTTTAACGTGAAGCATATTAATCAAGTGAAATAATGTAAAATTTAGATTTAATAAATGCACAAATAATAATTATATTATCTTTTTCTCATCATATAAAAATTAAAAGAAATGTGCACAAAAAATTTCATTTTAGTAAATTTCTCATTTACAATATTAAAAATTACATTAAAAATTTTTAATTTGTTAATTTTATCTAAAATTCAAAATTTTAACTTTAGTTGATCTATTATAGTAATAAATAGTTCAAATTTAAGAATATAAATGAATTAAATTATATATTAAATTTTAAGTTATCTATTTAAATATTCTATAATATTTCAGTTACATATATCTTAATTGATCGTTAAAAAATAAATAAAAATGTTTAAACGGCTAAATTACTTTTTATACTACTAAAAGTGTTAGTCTTTCCATTAAAATACATCCTTTGGCGACTTATGCAGTACGTGAGTTACCAATTTTCTAGTTTTTTGTTATCTAGAATAAAATATCCCAATATTATTATCTACGCTCAAGAATATAAAAGAACAATTAAAAAATAAAGTAGTAGAGAATAAAAATATTTTCACATATCAGTTCTATCTTAAAATTAAATACGTTTCAACAAAAAAAGTAAAGTGTTGGATATATTTCAAAAATTTTTTACTTGAATAACTTTAATAGAATCAAATCATAATGATTATAGATTATTTATATTAAATTATTAAAGAAGACTACTTTTTTAATTAGTTATTACTATTATATTTTAATAATATACATTACGTCATATACGAAAAAATATTCTATTTATAATTTCTGATTTATATAGACTTGATTCGAATAATAAAATCAATATAAATATCAGAATTTTTTTTATATTTTCTTATAATTTGTGCGTAAGTAAAAAATAAGATATTAATATGGTGTTACAAACAATGAAGATTGTAGTTGAAGTAAATAAATATATCTTGAATGGAACTCAAAAGAAATTAAATATTTCAAAAGGCGAAATGGATTTTTTGTGTTTTAATATTCTTTATTTAATATAATTTCAATTTTTAATATTTATGATACTTATCTATTGTACAAATTATGATAATAAAATTTAATAATAAAAATCACAGTTTTTATTAAAAAATAAATTATTTCTCTACGTTACTTCAGATATTTTATACATTAGTTTATATTAGAATCCATAATTGAAACTTTAGATGCTTTATATATCAAGCTAATAACCTGGATTTAAATATTTGATCTATCATATTTTATGAAAATTCATGTTTTCATAAAAATTATAATAAAATTGAAGTCGTCAAGGTATTGATAGTAATTAGATATTGTACAATCTTTAAAAATAAAATCATTTTATACTCATATTACTTAAAAACTGAACAGAGATAATATTTTGTCACATTGGAAGTTCAGAATAATGAGATCAAAGGAATATTTTTAAAAGCACAAATGTACAATGTATTTTATGATTTTACAATAGACTTGTAAAACGTAGTTAAAAGTTTTCATAGAACAAAATTGATAAAACATATATTATAGTAGAAAAAACAAACCTACCATGAATTTTTCTGTGTAGTAAAAAAACAATAAAATTTATACTTTTATTAATTTGCTTTTAATAATGCAAGAAGATATCTTATTTTAATTCAAAATGTATTATTTTGCAATTTTATAAAAACTTTAATCAATGGACGTAATAAATAAAACAGTTGAAATTCGTCTTTCAAATAAAATATTTTTTTTTAATATCTTCAATTAAAGCATTATTACTTTATATTCACAATATTTTCAATTCGAAAGTTTAATTATTTCTATTATCGAAAGTTTGATATTTTAATAGTTTACTTTTGTAATATAAAAGTCATCAAATATTTAAATTTAATTTCTAAATATTTATAAAATTATTCATATATTTCTAGATTAATATAAAATTAATTGAATAATGTAAAATATATATATACAATCATGTAAAAATATAAATATTAGCTAATTATTGATATTTTATGATTTTTTAAAAATATTGTTGTTAAATAAAATTGAACAAAAAATAATTAAAATATGGTTTCATATTTCAAAGTCATTAATTTACTATGATTATATTAACATAATATAAAAGAATAAAGTTAAGTGTTTATTATACTGATTTACATTTGAAAAACGTGAAATCGTAAATATTAATTTTAATAAAAATACAATACTAGTAGTGTTGTCTAATTATTATCTAATATACAATATAAATATATGTTAATGAATATAATATGTATTTTTTCGTATCTGCTTTTTATCATACTTAATAAAAGTAATTGGTAAAAATTTGATTTCATCAATAACGAAGAGAGCTGTTGATATTCCAGATTATTATCAATTTTAAATGTCCTCATGCAAGAATGATTCATTAATTTTTTTTAATATAACAGATCAGCATTTCATAATTACGATGTGAGGGATTGTTTATGTTTTTTTATAAAATTTGCATAATGATATCTTTTATTTTTTAATTAGCTTATATTTTGAGTAATTTTCTTAAAAGAACGAAAAGAGAATATGTAATTAATCATATAGTAATGTTAATAGTATAATCCCATTAGTAGAGTAATTATTATTTTCTAAATCTTATTAACAGTTTATTAATGCTTATTATATAAAAAATTTTTTATTTTTATTCATGTTTAACAATTTTTCTATGTCTATTTTTATCCCAAGAAAAGTTTTTTTTTTCACTCCAGATTTTTTTTACTCATTCCATGAAAGTTTGATATATAAGTCATTAAAGATTTATACCTCTCTTATGAACTTCTTATTTATATAGATATTATGCTTTTATTATATTTTTATTGTTAATTAATTAGTTCATTTCCTTACAATATTATAAGAATAATTTTACATAATATTTTCTTTTATATTAAATTATTCATTAATTAATATAAATCCCAAACATTTGCAATAATTAAATACTATCTTATTTTAAAGAATAAATAAACAACTTTTAAAATTTTTTGATGGTAGCATTACTACTTAAATAAATATTGTTTTAACAAAGAAGAGTATTTAAAAACAATCCTATATTATCTTGTAATTATATTTTATAATCTTCAATTTTATAGATTTATGAAAAGGAGTAACTAACCATCCATATATATATATATATATTACTTAATAAAATAAATTAAAATTAAATTAAAAAAATACAGAAATGACTTTAAAAAAAATTTATAAAATAAAAAATATTTTTTATTTTATTTTTTTTTTTAAATCAAATCTACGTAAGAAAAAAACAACATTATCAATAACAATAATATTTATAAATATTTCAGTTAATTATAAAAAAAATTCTAGATTATTTTTAACTAGTCAAAGCTACTTTTATCATATTATTATTGTAATAAAATTTTATAGGAAAAAAGTAAGGATAGTTTATTGACGTGTTGTAAATATAAATACAAAATGGTAGTAAGGTGATCTGATGATTTAGCATACGATAATCATCATATCTAGCAAAAAATTACCATAGTTTTAAATAAAATTACACATTTTTATAATAAAAAGATTTAATATTGTAAAACAATAGAAATTGAATTAATGTAGGATTCAAAGCTTTCAAAGTTTGAATTTAATCAAATAATTAAATATTCCATTTAACAATTAGGAGATAAGGCCATCAACAAATCTCATAGATCATTAATCAATATTTACAGTGATAACATAGTGTGAAACTTTTAGTTTCAAATTGGCTTGTAGAATTAGATTATTGTATTCTCGAAATGTCAGTAAATCGATATCGAATGTACAGCTTCAAAGAGTAAAAATGGTAGTCAAATGATGTAGTAGAAAATTTTTTTTATTGTTTTATCTTTTAATTGTAGATTGATTTGATTTTAATTAATAGATAATAATAAATATTTTATAATTGTAAATGATTACATCGCATTACAACTCGCAAAATCACTTTCTTATGTATACGATTTATGCAGCAAATACTATAGAATTCCTAGGCATATTACTAAAAAACTAAGGCATTATTAAATATTATGACTAATTCATTTTATTTAATCTTTTATAATACTATTTCTTTCAAAGTCTATTTGAAATTAATATTTAATATCTGTAATTATAATATCTGTATTTAAAATCTGTAATAATGTAATTAAATTTGAATCAATAATGACATAGTTAATATTATCTCTTATAAATGAAAACATTGTAATTTAATATTTAATTTTTTAATAAAAACATTTGGTTAAATTGTTACTTTGACGTATCTATTAATATACAAAATTATAGTTTAAAAAAAGTATTTATATAATTATAGATGTATATATACATCTATTTTCTTATAGATTCTTGTAATTTATTAATTGAATTAAATTATGAATGAATTAAAAATAAAATATTTAATTCTTCATGTATAAAAATATTTCATCATAGATCAAATTCATAAGAGTGATTAAAATAAATTTTAGTTTAGTGCTCTGTTATTAGTATTGCTGAGGCTACTACTAGATTATAACAATTAAGACAATAAATTATTATAATTATTATTCCTATTATAATCATTACTATAGTCATTAGTTTTATATATGGAAAATTTTAATCTAGAAATAGTTTTTATATAAAATTTTTAAAAAATATTAGCCAAAGAAAAATAATTAATGTAATTAAATAATTGTGTTATTATGTTTTTATTGTGTTAATAGAGAAGTAAATACTGTGATATTAAAACTTTAGTAAAATATTTGTTTATTATGTAAATATTTGAAATACTAAGAAATTGTGTATTTTTTGTATAAAATCATGAAATGCAACACCGGTATAGTTTATCTTCATTTATCCTACTTACTCATTCGTGCACGTGTACACGTAATTTAAATGTATATGTTTGAAAACCATTGTAAACGTACATAAGTGTATACATTTCTTTCGTAGTACTGAAATTTTTAAATTCAAAAACGAAGTTTTAAATTTATACACGAAATAAATTTAAAATAAATTTGAAATTTATACGAGTACTTTGAGTTCATCTTCGTTTGTTTTGTATCTTGAAATATGCATGGTAACTTAAATATGAACATTATATCAATAAAATTTATGTATATCAAAATAATAATTTTGTTTAGCAAACGAAACATGCATAAATTAAATAAAATATTTATGGTTCAGAATTAGCGATATATTTATCGGTTAGAATATATTCAAGCTTTATTTTTTAAACATAATCGAATATTGTGTATATTTAGAAATTAAAAAAATTTTCTAATTACGACGGATAAGAACCAAGATTAATGACTATATTTTGCTCAAGACTTTATAGATAATTCAAATTAAATTTTTTGTAAAAATTAGATCATTACAGTATTATATAACATGTATCTACTTATGATAGTGAATATTTAAAAAAAATGTTCATTTAAGGATAGTAAAAAATACTTATGAATAAATTTTCTAGTAAATTTAAACTTACCTTGCTTTCCAATATTTTGAAACTTCATTATTTTTATAGATAATAAAACAATTATTCAAGTGCTGTAATTGCTGTCGATTACGGATTACACTAGTACGCAACTACGGTACATTACTTTGCTGCTGCAGATATTGACCATAAATTTTATGAGCTTCCACATAATTTTCTAAAACTGTCTATGGCAAGCAATACAATACGTTGGTCACAATCCTCACAGAAATAACTACAATGGCGTCGTAAACAACGCTCTATGATCTTAACTGTGTAAATATTCAAGACTCGATAAGTTACGGTTGATGGTATTGACATTTTACAAAGAGCTCGATTTAATATAAAATATAGGAAGTTTCTGAGTATAAATATAATGATTTTATCTTAAATTGAAAGATTTTATTTTTCAATGAAATGATAAATGTGTGAATTTATTAATAAATTATCAAAATAAGTTTGGTAACTCTCTGATATCTTAACTTTTTTAATTTACATTTTTTTAACATTTAAATGTTTGCTACATTTAATTTAATCTACATTTAATTTAAGAAATAAAAAAGTTTATTTTTGATTTTTTTTATTTAAATTTTAATATCATGGTAAAAATCAAGAATATTATTATATTATTTAATATAATAGTAAAATTATTTGTATCTTTTTTATATTGCTCATTTCTAAATCTTTATTTTCCTAAATTAATTTATAGGGTTTTCAATTTTGTTTTGAATGAATATTTTGTATTTGTTCACGTTATTAATAGATGAAAACATTTTTTAACAAGTGTCTTGTAAATTTCTTGAATAATTTTTTATCTTATAGTAAATGTCTACATAATAAAGTTTTATACAGTATTTTTAATTTTAATAATCCAAATTAGTAATTCTTAATATTTGTTTTAATTAAGTTAATTTTTTTGTTCTTTTAGACATAGGTATTATTACATAGTTTCTGTATATATTATATCATTTTTTATTAAGTTTTAAAATATTAAAATTATTTAAACATTAATTTTGAAGACTTAAAATATTTTTAAACAACTTTCATTTTTGTATAATTTAACTAATTTTGTCTAGTATTTTCACGTGTTTTAGCAGTTTTTATTACGTATTTATCGACACATTTTATGTCTAAATAACGTTTAAAGGTAAAAAGACGTGTATGGACTTTTTAAAAACTGGCAATTCTATGAGATAAATCTAGGAGACTAATTAATATGCATTTTAATCTAAGGAGAGAGGCTAGTAGATGTACTAATTTGTTGATCGTTTTTCGTCTTAAACAGAGATATTTGTATAATGAGTAAGATGAACCAAGATGATGGTTGTTGATAATTAATGATTATTTATAATTTTTAACTAACAATGATTTGATCTCGATATATCGATGTAATAAATGAAATTTTGTAGAGGAGAAAGAGTGTAAAGAAGAGAAAGAGTGAGAGAGGGGGAAAAGAGGGGGGAGAGAGAGAGAATTAGTTGGTGTATGAGCCTTGGTTGTACGGTGTTTTTCTCGTAATGTAGTGCTATTTTCTTAAGGATCTTACACACTCCTGTTTATTTTTGATTATTTTAAGAACTTAGAAATTGATTTTATTATTTTGTTTTCTCTCTCATTTTATATTTGCAGTAATGTCTTCGTTTTTTACATGAACATTCTGTACATAGCGTCTATTACGAAGAAATTTTTTGGCAACATGGTCTCGTTGAGAGACCACATATTTCACGAGGTAAAAAGAAAAAAAAACATTGTGCCTGGATTTAATATTCTAGGTGTGTGTCAAAATGATGAAAAATTATTAAACACATTTTAGGATCAAATAGAAAGTTTTAATATGTAGTGTATGTCGTGCAAATAAAAATTGCTTTCTAAAATTTAGAAAATAAATAATATAGGAAATACTAAAATAGACTTCAAATTACTAATGAATATAAATATTTGTATTATTATAATTTTTATATATAATTTATAATCAAAATGAATTTATAATTATCTTAATAGATATATATTAAATAAGTTTTTAATAAAAAGTTTTTAAATAAAAATTTTCAGACTATTATAGATAAAGACATTTTTTAAAAAGTATCTGGTAAATTTCTTGGATAACTTTATTTTTATAGTTTGTCCATTTAGTAAATATTTCTTTTTAATCTAATGTTTTAAATAGAGAATTTACTTCTTGAAAAAATCTAAAAATTTATTTGCTCTATAAGAGAATTCATATAGTTGTTTCTTTGCATACGAGGATATTGTATAATTTCCTTTTTTATATATAAAAAGTAAGAAGTAGTGTTAAAAATATGTTTAATATGTAGTATTCTATTTATTTATGATTAATGTTACCATCAGATATCGTAATTTGTAAATTCCAATAAGTTAATTTCTCATATTATCTAAGATTATTCTGTTTAATTTTGGAATCGTAAATCGTTTCCTTTTTTCAAATGATAACGTAGGATATAATTTTTTAATTAATTACATATAGTTATATTCATAAAATTTATCTCTCTTTTGATAATTAAAAATAAATATAAAAATGTAACTATAGTATATTAATAAATTGATATTTTGTATTTTATAAATATATTTTTTTACTTTAATTTTTTATATTTTATTGTTGCGGTTTTTGCGTTAATAACAACATATTATATCTGTGTGAACGTATCTGTATTATTATTATAAGATATTAAAAGAAGAAAAGAAAATTTTAAATATTTGCACATAAAGTATGAAATATCTGAATATAAACACACCATTTGTTGAATATTATATTAAAGCGAAATATATTTAGTAAATGTGATGAAAATTCTATTCATAAAAACGAACAGCATTATTTAAAACATTAATTGATGTTATTAAAATAAATATAATGTTTTTATAAGATTATCTAAAAACACAATAATTATAAAAATTTTTTTTATATAATTAATATATATTTAACATGTTTTATTTTGATAGTATAATATAAACATTTAAAATTATATATATTATATACAATTTGAATTTGTGATTTAAGTGAGAGTTCTAGTTGTACATTAATTAAAAATTTTATTTTGTTTAAAGTTTTCATACAAGCTAAGTTGTAAATATATTATATTAATAATTCATCTAATAGTATTTGATTATTACTTTTTTTTAATAATAATATTTTTTATACAAAATTGTTTATTTTGCATACTTTCCTAAATTTTTAAATTATTACGTGTCCTACAACTTATGAATATTTTTATTTTTTCCTTAGACTTTAAAATATTAGTTTCGGAATATTATAATCTTGAATATATTAGAATTTTTTAATAATTTATACAATCTATGAGATCTTTATGTTCTATTAATGTTTTCATTAAATTTATTTTTACAGTTTCCTATATAGGAATTTCTTTTTTCTTTTTTTTTTTTTTTTTGAAGATTAGGCTGTTAAAATACATTAACGATAATGAAAATTTACCCAGCGGTATTGTAAGAGTGGATCGTAAAATTCGATCGTGATAAAGTCGTTTGGTTTTCTAGCTGATCTTGAAGAAATTACTATCATTATTTTGTTTCATAGCTTTCGAATTTAATATAAACTGCGTAATACCACAATACTTTCAATATTATTTTAATTATTATGTAGTAAAATTATTTTTACTTTTTCATTGTACTATTTTTCCGTGTTAGTATTAGTATTAAAATTGTCTACCTACAATTTTTGATTCAAAAAAATTACATGTTTATAATTTTTAAGCTACTAATTTATTTAATCACGATGCATCTCTAAAAACATTTTTTAATTTATAAATTTATTTATGTACATGATTTGTTATTATTTTTTATTGTAATATAATATTTTAATAGAAAGATTATATACGATAATAGAACTATATATAAATACATTTTATATTTAAAAAATAGGAAGAAATTAGTTTTTATTTTCTAACAAAAAATATACACAATTAAATATAATAATATTTAACTGTGGATATAAAATTAAACAATGTTTAAAATTTCTATTTTAAAATTAGTGTACAATTAATTGAAATTTTTGTCATGAAAACTACATTAAATTTAGCTTTGGAGCTATTCTTACTTAATTATAGAAATTTTATAATGATGTATTAATAGATAGAAAAAATTCTATTTGTAGTTAATTAATAATTAAGCCTTTCCTTACTTTGATATTTATTCTGTTTTATAAAGAAATACAAACTTGAAGAAATTTATTTACAAAGAAAGATGATGTTTAAAAATTTTGAAAACATATTATAAACTTAGAATCAAATACATTTTAATAATATTTTTGAGATAGATGATAAGTGGTACTTTAATTTAAATATATTTTCAAAATAAGGTCATACATTTTATATACTAGTAAAATATTTTGTATTCATAATTTTTATTTGATATTTCTTGAAATTCATTCCACTGAAAATTCATTCCATTGAATGAATCGCACTTAATTTTATATCATTTAATATATGGATTTTATTTTGGAAATTATTCTTGTTATTATAACTATTATTTTTAAAATATTAATATTTAATTTCTGTATACATGTATATTAGAAAATCGAAATCATATTTTTTAAATTCAATATTACATATTAGTCAAAATTTAATATATTATTTTGAATAATGATATTTTTAAATTTTAATCTCAAATATTTTTTCTTTTAATGTTATAAAGACTTTACTGATTCCTATAATCTTGATTAAACTTAGAGATCACACTTTATTTTAATATAAGCTTTTTGTTTACATAGATCATGTGATTTACTCTGACAAGTCGTTTTGTGTTAAGTATTGTAACAACGCCTTGAATGTTTAATGTTAATGCATTTATGAAATGCTTCATTTTTTTGCTTTTGTTATCCTATCATGAATCTTAGATTTTATTTTCGCAAAAGCATCCACTTTTTCACACATTTTATTAATCATCGTTAACGTTATAACAATGTTTTTCTTATTTTCTTATCATGTTTTCGTTTTCATAATTGTTTGAACATCATTTTATAGGTTTTTTTAAGTGTTAAAAATTTTTTATGATTTATGAATGGATAATAATTTGAAAAATATAATTTTTATAGATGATACATGTTTTCAATTGCGTACATAATTTTTAATTATGCTAACGTACTTGTAAAACTTTCTTGTTACAAATTTAAAGTATATGTATTAAAAATTTCAATTTCTCGACTTTATATTGTTATCCGTTTTCTAAGAAGTTATATTATTTAATTTTGAAAATAATAAATTAACTATTAGTTTATCCATAATTATTTTTGAAATATAATTATAAATTACTAATGTTTATTATATCTCTGTTAGCAAATTTGTATAAATCTATAATAATATTATTAATTATATTATTATCAATAATTATTAATGATACTGAAGTCTTTGTGAAAGTATATTTTCCATTTCTCTAAAAGTGGATAAAAAAGAAATTAATAAAAGTATTTTATTTATTTTATATTGATTTCGATAAATCTGAAAATTTGTTTTTATGAATACAATTAAGTAAAGTATTTAAAAATAAATGCCCCTACGGAAAAAAATTAATTAACTGCTGTCATTTTCAATGAAGTTTTTCATTATTTATTTTACCTTTTTAAAAGATTAATTCATTGTACGACATTATTTGTGATAAAGAAATGAAATTGATTAATATCATCTTTTCATGACAGATCTCTACATAAAATGCTTTGTTTATTTATTTATTGAATGAAAAGCTATTTGATACATAGCACATGATTATTTCTGAATATTAGCTCTAACATATGATATATAGTGTATGGTGTGTACATACGTAACAAGTTGACAAATATTGATTTATCTCATCGAAATGTATTTCACCAGTCGCATGTTTAATTCTCCGATTTCCAGGCGACCAGCGCAGATGAGTGAGTAAGTTATTGTCTTTTCTCTAGACAATTTATCATACGCGAACAAAATTTTATGATTCACTTGCTATACAATTTTAGGTAGTGAATCGAATACATCTCATTATATGAAGTTGATTTGTAAATTATTTAAAAAAAAGGTTTAACGAACTAATAATTTTACACGAGAATAAAATTCTTTCTCATATTACTTATAGTCACTTTGTAATTAGTAATTTTTAACGGATAAAATTTTAAACAAGAGAGAAATTTTTTAATTTATAAATAATATTTTCCTAGTCTGAAAATTAAAAAAAATTCTAATTTTAGTGGGAATAGTATCGTTAAGTAATATTTCAGTCTTTATGTACTTAAAAATTGGAATTTACTCAAAAACTAAAGTGATCCCATTTAACTTGCAAGAAAGAAAAATCAGTCTATACAAAACGTCTCGAGCGTGACTCTACTAAAATCTAAAATTTGCACTCCGTAAATATTCCGAGAACATTTTTAAAGTTAAAGCTATCAGGCATACGTTAAAGAGCCAATAGAAGTTCGTGGAAAGGGCCTACGGGGTATGTTGACATCCGATGATGCGTCGAGTGGAAAATTCGATTCAAATTTGATGCGCGTGGTTTGGCGTCACTTCACGTATACGTGTATAGAAAGCCACGCAATACCTGTGAGCTCGAGCGGGGGAGTCGCCTAAACCCTCGTTGCTTTTACATTTCACGACTCTTATACGAGCAGCCGCAGCTATAAGAGGTTACGCGTAGGCAATGAGATACGGAGCACTTAAGAGGCCTCCTTTCACTTTAAACTATAGCTATGTTTTATAAACAGATAACTTCTCTTTCTAATTAAACTTCTTATTTTTCACTTAGTTTTATAAGCTATTGATGCCTGTCATTTTTAAAGAATCTAAATTATACATAGTTAAATATAATAATATTATTCTTACGAAGGAAGCAAGGTATTTAAAATTTAGCAAAGATACGGGTAATGGAATAACTCTGGAGAATGATTGAAAAAGATTTCAGAAGATGGTTAGGAAAATAAAAAAAAATAAGAACTTCTGTATTATTACTAGTGAATATTTATAATTTATTAAGTTGGATATTCTTAATTATATTTATTAATAATATATAATTAATTTCAATTCTAATCAAATACAGAATAATTTTTGAATTTATTGTCCGATTAAAATAAATTGTATAAAATTCTAATTTTAAACTTAATTAGGATAATAGAATCACAGTTATTTAAATATGAAGAATAAAAAATACATTTTTTATGTATTTATTTTTTATTTTTTATTTTTATAATACTCAATATAATACAATATATATGACAAAGTCATTTTATTTTATTTCATTTTGGTAATAGTTCTCAAGAGTTCAAATTAGTTATTATTGTATTATAACAATAATTAATGCCGAAAATTCATAGACATCGTAGAAATTAAATATTTAAGTAATTATATATTATATATTATATGATAATGATGTAATGAACTTTATTAAATAAAGAATTACATATTTCATTTACGTACAAAAATGTAAATCTAGTTGATGAAAACATTATTAAATTATTTTATTGAACATTGAATATTAACCGTTATTGAATATTTGAATTAATTTTTAACAGAATTTTAGTTTATATTAAATTTATAAAACATAGTTTATTATCGTTAATTATATCGAATATTTAATATTTATAAAGTAATTATAATATAATATAATATAATACAATCACATAATTATATGGTAATGATATTATTCTGTAATATAAACTAGAAATGACAAACAGTTTTATTTTAACAATTTTAATAAGAACTATTATTCTACTTTACTTAACAATAAATATTTTATTCTTAGTTTTTTATAAACTCTTTGTTATTTGAGTTTGGTATCCTAATTGTTACATATATTGCTTTTTTATTTAGTTTTATATAATGCTTTTCATGCTACTTTATATTATTAATTTTAAATTATTTTACTAGAAAGTATAAAATTAAAATAAGCATCATAAATAAATCAAATATTTTGTTCTTGTATCATTAAAAAATTTATGAAACACATTGATGTCAAAAGTCTTCCCACAAAAGATTTCTACTACTTACGTGGAGGCTTTACATATTAAATTCGAATAATAATTATTAATATAATAGTGTTTTAGAAATATGTAATGTTTATTAAATATACTTTTTAATATTGATTGAGTAAGAGTATGATGTATTTATTGTATAAATTATGTCAAGTTTTAAATGTATTTCTGTAATCTTTTACTTTTACTGTCATATTAAATAGGTTAAGTAATAAGTTAAGCAGTTACAATAATAATTGTTTTACAATAATAACTGTAAAAACATTATTTAAATCTATAAATAATTTTTATTTTTTTTATTACTTTATTAATGAATTATTCAAATCCTAAGTATAATAAAATAAAACAGGTTTATCATATGTTTTTATAATATTATATAGTAAAAATATATAATATAAAAAATTAATAATTACGTAATTATATATTACAGAATGCTAATATTTAATTTTATAATTACGATTTTTAAAATTATTATATTGAAATATTTTTTTCACTATATTATTATTTATAGTTTTAATTTTATGCTTTTTAAAAGTAAAATTGTTACTTTGATTGCTATTTTAGGTACGTAGTGCAACATTTTTAAAATATATTTTTAATGAATGTATATAATTTCAATGTATTGTATTTAAAAATTAATGCAATTAGTTTAAAATTAACATTTAATTTTTAAAATGATATTTTGTATTATTGTTTAATTTAAATTTATTGTTTAATTTAAAAAAAAAAAAAATTAAATTATTTATTATTTTTATTTATGAGGTGTAGTAATAGAACTCGATAAGCTTATCAATAAAAGAAGAGTTTACTTGAAAAAGACGAAGTTTTTAAATAGCTAAATTTTTATTGATACGAAAAGAGAATTCGAAATTTATAAAATAATTTATTGATTTGTAAAATTTTATAAATAAATATTGAAAACCTTTAAATATTGAGAACATTATATACAAACGTTAAAATTATGAGTAAGCTAAGACTTTCAAAAATTTATAATTAAAGATAAAATTTAGAGAATTTGAATACTTAATATTAAAAAAAATACCATTTTTTTAGAGAAATAACTTTTAAATTAATTTTTATACATTTTCATTTAAGAAATGACATCTTAAGAATTTAGGTTGCTAGATTTTTAACGCAAATTGCATGCAAATAAGTGAAGATGTAGTATTATGATAATAAATGATAAAACGTTCTAATAAAAAAGAGATTTGTATTAAATAAATATAAAGATGAAATTTATAAAATTGTACCTTTATATACATAAAATTGATAATATTACAATGAAATAATAAGTATTAAAAATGTATTTAAGACTAAGAGACAACTAAAATTACTGCTCTCATCTAAAATTTTAAAAGTGATTGCAAAAAATGAGAATTACATGCAGAGATGAATTACATGAAATGAGTTATGAAAAAATTGTAATTTCTTAAATATTATTTTTTGTTGCATTGGTATATTTCTAAAAAAAGTTTTTAAAAATATTTTCTTATCAACTGTATTTCCATCTTAATGTTTCAACTAGAATATATTACCAATAATGAAGCGTTTTGTATAATGTGTGGTCTAATGTTAAACCATTAATGATAATATAGCATAAGTGACAGTTTAACGTTAAAAATTTGATATCTTAAGTATTAATTTTTGTTGTCGGACATATAAAATAAAGTGACTGTATGTTATGTAATTACCAAAATTTGGTTTTAAGAAATATAAAATATATCCGGAGTATTGTTTTATAGATCTTCCAATATTAAATTTACCTAACTCATGCAATAAAAATAGTGTCATTTAAAGTATGTGACATGATGAAAGTTGAAATAACACTTGAAGTAGTTTTTTTTAGAACAATTTTATCATTATTCTTTGAAATTGACGTTGAAACTTTACTTTTCAAAATAGCAAAAGCTTTCTTGAGAAACATTAACAATTCAATATTGTAGATCATTAGAGTTTATTATTTATACGTATGAAATAGTTCAACTTCAGAAAATATTCTTTAAAGAAATATATTATGAAAATTTTATCATTACAAGTTCAATTTAAAAATTTTTAAAATATCTTTTAAATATAATCTTTTAAAGTCTTTCGTCAAGTGAAATGACGATAATATGCATATTTATGATTAAATTGATCTATATATATAAATTAATTAAACATAACAATTATTTTCATTGGATTCGTAATTATATGGATGAAATTTGCATTTTATTATTAATTAAATTATTGTCATTACTGTTTGTAATTTAAGAAATTATTATTAATCTAATACGGGTGAAATTTGCATTTTATTATTAATTACATTATTGTCATCAGTGTTTGTATTTTAACAAACTATTATTAATCTAATGTTGTAGATAATAAATGTTCAGTCGTACACGACGTAGGAATAAAGAAATATTGTAATTAAAAAACATTATTATTCAAGGAAACGCTATTTAAATACGTCAAAAAAAATTAAATGCAGAGAAAAATATTGAATATCTTCTAAAAAAAGCTTTCGAGTCTTTGGTAAATTAATATGAAAGGTTGAATGAAATGAAAATCTATTTAAGAGTTCGGAAAGTTCTGCGAATTCTGAGGCTTGGATAAAAAGCTCGTACCTCGAAAACCAAAATTCCTACTGATTTACAAAGACGGCGTCTCCTGTAAGCGTAAAAAGTGTATCGATAGCGAAAATACAGGCATCACGGTATGTGGCCTCATTCCCTAAGAGTGCAGTTAGCCAACCTTCGGCGTTTCACGCGGCTGCTCATCGTCGGTGCAAACGCTCGTAAGCGCCCAAGTGGGAAGTGGGAGCGCGGAAGGAAAGGAGACGGAGATCTTTATATACAGGACTACCGGCTGCATGGCGGCTACGACGACGCCGACGTCGAGCGCTGAGGGGAGTCGAAAGCGGGCGCGGACGCTTCGTTTCCTCGGTGCCGATCGATACCTGTGACTCGCGCGCTGCTGCCTGACTTGCCTCGCCCCCCTCCGCGTGTTCTACAAAAGCCACGGAATCCCTGTACGGTGGCGCGGCGCTTTACGCGCTCTCCCTCGCGTATAACGTCCACGCCAATAGCGTACGGGCTTTCGGCTCGCGAGCACCGAGCATAGACGCATCGCAAGAAGGATCGCATCAACGCACACGGCGCGAGGGGTTTCGAGGGACGCCAAGATTCCCCGGTCGTGAGAAACGATTTGAGGTTATGTTGAGTCTCGAGGAGCGTCGGCGAATGTTCGTCTTCGCTGGGAAGGACGTCCGCGCGGGCCTAGTCCGCTGATGCGACTGGAACGCAGGAAGCCCGGGGTCCCGGGGACCCCGCGGCCCAACAGAGCGCGAGTGCGAGGTACTGATGCCGAGGTCAGGCTTGTGGGACCCGGCACTGTGCGAACGTCGCGCAAGAGTGGAGGCACCCTGCTTAATTTGCTCGTCGTCGTCTGTGTGGTCGTCGTCGGGGTCGGGGCGCTGCCACGTCAAGTTGCCGCGGAGAAGAACAAAGATTGTGAGTGGCTAATCTATTTGATTACATTGCGCTTCGGCGCTTCCATATTCACTTCGGCATCTCCCTAGTCTTTGGGGAGCTTCCGTGGTGTAGCAGGTAGATTTATGTTAGACCGGTGTATTTCGATTTCAATCTTTTCACTTGAGTTTAATTACAATTGAGTAATTTGATATGTAGATATCAAATTATGCATGGTGAATATTTAAAATGGGTATTTTTATTTGATCTAAGTCAATTTTTCTCTCCTGAAACTACTTTTATTTCAAATTTAGGGTAAAAAATAACCTCAAACTTTGTATCATCACTATAGAAAGTAAAAGTGAATAATTAACATAAACCTTGATGAATTTATAAATTATTTATAAATTGTCATTAATTATTGAACAAATTAATTCTTTCTTTTCAAACTAAAATAACATACTTATCAATGAAGATTAAAAAAACTTCAATTAATACACTCGTGAAAATAATTTTGATAATAATTTTTCCTTCTAGAAATTACCGAGAATTAAGATTAGAGGGATTTTTTATTTATTAGATGAATTCGAATTTAAACGTTGAAATATGTCGTGAAAAAAATTTCAATGTTAAAATTTTCTATATAACAATGATTATTCATTTCAATAACTTAAGTAAGTACGTAACTTAGTATAAAATATTGCAGTCACTTTTTTTAATAGAAAATTTTTATTATTATTATTCGGTTATTAACAGAATATTAAATTTTTTTATTTGATTTGTTATCTCACGACCTGGATAAATACAATAGGTAAACATTTTTTTCTTTGAAAGATTTAGCGATTTCTCAGTACAACTTTTTCGGCTTAAATTTATTTAGAAAACTTTTTTATTTCAAGTACTTTGTATATATCTTGAATTTTCATGCCTTATAATTTGTAGTTTTAAATTTTTAGTTTTAAATTAATGTATAGATAACTTTAAAAAATTATTTTATTAAATCAAAGAAAATTAATAGAGTACATAATTTTTCCCGCAAAAATTATATTTTACAATATTTCAAAACAATATAATATATGATATATTTACTATACGAACATATCACTTTATACATTGAATTAAATCATTAAATGTAGTCTTTAGTATTAATCATAATTTTTTAATTAAGAACACAATCTTGAAACACAATTACCCTTGTTCATTTTTTTTTATTCAATATTTTTTAGCAATATCTATGTAAATGTAAAATTATATATATAGATTATGATATAAGTCAAAATCTGATATAACAAGGAAAATAGTTTTTTTAATCTAGCATATAATTTCTACTTTTTCTTAAATTTTCGATTTATATTAATGTAGTTAGAAATCTATCAATTAATTAAAATTAAATATATTGTAATCAATTATAATTTAAAAATAAAATTTTTGTTTTAATAATTATTAATAATGGATATGTAATAATCATATTATTAATTTTTTTAATACTAATTAATATTATATAATTATTGTTAAATTTAAATATTTAATTTTAATTTTGATACAAATTTAAATAATTATATATGTTGGAAGAAAAATCTGAATATAATGTAACAGTTTTTTAGCTGTTAAATAAAAAAAACCAGTAAATATCGATAAGAATTGTAATTTTAAATTAAAAATATATATATATATAATTTTAATTTATAAAGAACAAATATGAGATGTAACCTATTGAGTTATTAAGATTTGGTAATCTGTATATTTTATCTGAGGAATAAGTTCTTTCTGAAAAGTACATAGATATTGGTTCAAGTGTTAACTTATAAATGATAATAGGTAACTAAAATGTTTAATATGCTTGCTTACAGTTTTTTGATAAATTTATCTTTCGATATCTAATCGTATAAAAAATAAATAAATATAAATAATAACAAATTAAAATCTATAATAGGTAAAACAAATAAAATCTAAATAAAAATTATCAAAGATATAGTAAAAATAAATAAAATAGATTGATAACTTATTTAAAAATGTGTTTTAGTTTGTAAATTTTTCATTTATTTGCGCCAAAAATAACAAAAAATTACATTACTAATAATATTTATTTTTGTTTCTAAATACTGTTCTATTTCCTAAAGTTTCTAGTTAATGTTTTAAATATTGGTATAAATATTAGTATAAATTTATCCTTGGAATAATGTGAAAATTAATCTCAGATTGAGTTTTGTTCTGAGGAGAATCTCGTACAATGGAAGGTTAGCAGACAATGTGTAAGAAAATAGTAAACACATTGAAGTTTTAAATTACTTTATGAATTATTATCGCTAACATAAATAAATTATTCAACTACTAAAAACATGTTCATTCATTAATAAGTGTAATTATCTATTATATTCTTCGTACACATTGTGTATAATTTTCTTAGATTTTTATAAATAGAATGAAAATCTATATTTTAAAATGTATAATAATAATAAATTGTTGTAATAAAGATAGTAAGTAACTCCTTATTTAATTTTACTTTAAATATTGCTGTTAGAATAAGTTTAATCAATTAGTAAAAAGCTTACATTAAAAAACCTTTTCTTTAAATTTTTCTATAATTTGTTAAAAATAAAAATATTTAACACTATGAAGTATTTAATTTTAAAAATATAAGATTCAAAATGTATTGTAAATTTATTTCTCTTAAGATTTTAAAATCCATTTAAATATTACAATTTTATTATGTATTTATTATTACTATTAGTATTTTTATAATCGTTTACAGCAATTAATTAAAACATGAATTTCTTTAGGGTGTATTATAATGATTTTTCTTTTAAAGAATTCATAGAAAATAATATGATTAAGTATTTAAATTTATCATAGAAATTATGCATAGTATGAATAATCTGGTATACTCATATAATTATTAAATTTTATTTGATGATAGTATTATAATTGATAAGTCGTTTATTCGGCTTATTGCGTATTATTAAGCAAATTGAAATGTTCTCAAAAGACAGAAGTGTCGATTAATCAACAAATTGAAATAATCAGATTGAACTAAAAATAAAATTAATTTTTATTAATCCACAATATAAATGTTGTATATATCTGTTGTATGTATATATTTATATGCATCAAGAATAAAGTTTTAGAGTACTTTTTTCGATTTTAATAGTTGGTTAACTTTTTTTACTCTTTCAACATATTCAACGTATACTATTATAAATAATAAAGTTAAATCACGTGCTTCTATTGCTTTTAAATATAATAATAATAATATTTTTTATTGCGAACTGTAGTGTATCTTTGCGAATCAATTTTTATTGTAAAAAAAATAAGAAATGGGAAATGAAAGTGAGAAATGGAAAACGCAAATGTAAGATTAACGACATTTTGGATTATAGTAGAGAAAATGAAAATGGTAGAACGTTTTCGTTTAGAGAAAATCGAATACTATAGGTATATTAGGTTCATTTTAAGAATATATTAATGCATAAGAATTTGTAAAAATTCATAACGTTGACAATAAATTGAAGTATATGTAATATGTATATATAAAAATTATTATAAGAAAAATAATATTTGTTTCATTTATTATTATATTAAAACAATAATATCTTAATTAATTTAGTTTTTTGTGTTATTACTTTTTATGTATAATTTTATTGCCTTCTCATTTTTAATTTTATATATATTTTTCTAATAATTAGAAAGCAACTATTTATTACAATTAAAATATTTAAATTATTTATTTTAATATTATTATTAAGATTATTTTGGTAGTTTAAGTAAATTTTTATTTATTAATTGATTTTTTCAATGGTATCTATAGTATATTATTATAGAATTGGAGATTTTTCATCTAGTATTAAGGAATGTAATTTAGTGTCTGTAGCTGACGAAAAAGTGTATTATTTCGTAAAGATTTGGTACTCTGACAATATATAATAAGCGCGTTTTCTGACTTGCAATGAAAATGTATATTTTATTTATTGTCAAATAAAATTGATATTCATCAATTTTTCGTCTTTGAAACTTACATTATGTGAAACGCAAGCATCATGATACGCAAATGTAGTGGAAGGTGAAGCAAAAAAGAATGGTTAACGATTCTTAAAGCGAGTGCCGATCACCTTAAAACTTAGAAAAAAAGAAGAAAAATAAAGTAAAGAACAAGAATTTTACCGTTGTGATAAAAAAAGCAATTGGCTGAAAGTCACCTTCAGTACAGAGATAAAGTCGGGATCCCGACGAATGCTGAAACGGTGCTGCAACCGGGATTGGACGGTAGCAGCGTACAGCGTAAGCCAAGTGGATGAGGACGATTTATCTTTAGGAGGCTAATTCGTCTCGATGCCATTTAATTACGAGCATCAAATGAACGGTGATGAGAGGCTATCTTTCTGTCTTTTGTCCACACCATTTCTGCAGCTTTAATTATGCGCAATTATTTTTTTTTAACATACACCCCAGCCATGATTCTTATTTAATTTATACATATTTTAACCTTGTATATTACATAATTTTCTAATAATATATTTTTTTAATGGTATAGCTTCAAAATTAAGGAAAAATTCTATTCTTCTTATATACTTTGCTTTCAAAATTGAAGGTTATAGTCTCTAATCACTTTATTTTTAATTAATTGCTATTTATGCAAAATATTTTGATTGAAATTCGTTATTTGTGATATAAAATAAATATTAAGTGAAACTAGGTCTGATAGAAAAGTTTGCCCAAGACGCATGTTATGGGCGTGAAGTGTTAAAAAAAATTAGAAATAGAGAAGATAATGAAGATATAAATTAAAAAAATATGAGTTAAAAAGTTTAGAAATTGATTAATCAGACAGTTTAATAAAGGTTAATAAAAGCTTAATAAAAATTAAATGTTAATAATTGAGAAAGTAGAAAACTTCGTATAAAGTACAAAATTGTGATAAGGCAACCACGAGGTAAAAGTAAGAAAAAAACGGCGCACGTGCGTAACAAAACAGCGGGAAAAAGGTAAGATTCGATAAAATGAATAAAACGAAAAGATTTTCAGCAAAAGAGAGAAAGATAGAAGAATACCTGATAGACAACCAGAATTCTACTAGAGGTGATAGAAAGAAAATCTTACTACAAATCAGTGACGTTAAAAAGTGCTAAAAAATGCCTGAAAAGGTTAAAATAGAGTCAATAATAAACAAGTTAGAGGAAGAGATAAGAGAAATGAAGGAAGCATGGAAAAAAACGGTAAGAAACTTTAAAGAGGAACTAAGGAAAGCTAGGAACAGTATTAGAAGAATATAAGGAAAAAACAATAGCAAAAGAGGAAAATAACTAGATAGAAAAAAAATACCGAAAAAACAAGAATAAATAAGAAAAGAGCAATGGGAATGGATGTTGAAAAAATGAGAAAGAGAAAGGAAAAAGAACATCATCACAATCGTAAGTTTGAATGAAGAAGAAAAGTATACAGAAAAAGGTATAAATGAATGGTTGAGTAATAAAGTGGAGGTAACGGTAAATATAAAGAAGGTTTGGTTGGAAGTCAAAGGATATCATAGGTGGTAGGTTGCAAAAATAGAACACAAAGTATGAAAGAATAAAATTATGTTGAAAAAAACCGAACTCAAGGGTTTCAATTACTATATCAACCACGACGAGACTTTAAGGAGAGAGAAATAAGTGAATGATAAAATTGAAATATAGATAACTGAGAGAAGATGGAGGGGATTCATACTATCTAGGGGAAAAAATCATTGTAGATGAGGAATTGTGGATATATAGTGAAAAAAAGAGAAAATTGTTTAAGAATAAAAAAGAACAAAGTGAGTTGGACGATTTGTACATAAGACGCGGATACGATAAAAAAGACTATGAAAGTGACGACATAAATGGTAAATATATTCTATTAAAAGTTAAATAATCATAATCAGTCATTGAAAAATGAGAATATAGTTAAATTAAAGAGAATAAGTCGGAAAGTAGAGCACAAGATGTAAGAGAAACAAGATAAGAAAGAAGAGAAAACATGGAGATAACATAAATTAAGAATAACATTTAAAGAAAACACGACATATAGGCTTACTACATAAAAAAGAGCATGGGAAGATATAAGCAGACCAGACAAGACTTAATAGAAGAAAATGAATAGAAATAAATAAAAGACAAATAGATTACATAAGATTCAAAGGAATAAGAGATTAGAATGAAAATAAGGAGAGAAAAAATCGGCAATGAGGATAAGATGTGAGAGTATGAAGAGCAGCACAATAAAAAGAAGAAAATAACATAGAGAGATAAATGAATTATAGTTTAAATTAATTAAGTGATGAAAATTACTATTATATGAGAAGGAAAAAGCAGAATGACTATTACATTATGAGAATTTATGTAATGTTCGATAAATACTACAACTACTAACTATTACTACTAAGTGAAACTAATTTTTTAGTTAAACTCGATGAATAATTTAAAATTTTCAATTTTTAATTTTACAGAACAATTTTTTATAAACTTTTTAGTACTTTAAATGCAATTAATATGTGAATTTAAACAAATTTTGGATTCACATTTAAATTTTTATTTCACATAATAGATATTTTTTAATTTATTATAAATATTATTACAGTATTAAAATTTCTAATACAAAAAATAATGTTATTTTACAAGAAATATCTGTAATAATGAATTAATATACAATAATCTAAAATCCAGGTCATTTTATTATTTCTAAATATAAATTAAAGCAAATTGTAAGAAAATATAGTTTTTTCAATATTTTTAGATATTATTCTAATAATAAAATATATTCAACTATGTTTTATAAATCAATATTGTTATCTCAAGCGTAATTTTCATTAGAACATGTAAACGTCAATTTCCGTTCATATTTTATACTCGCTTATTTTAATTTTTGCTGAAATAAATTTTTGCTAAAAAACTAAAAATTTCAACAGTTAGATATCTTAATTTTATATTGGTCTTTTCATATCATATATTCATATTTGTTAGTGGCCTGTACAAATGATTAGTGCAGAATATATTCCTATTATTTTATTCTAATTTGTATTAAATTAAATTAATTTTTTTCGTTTAGTATAATTAATGGATGACATAAGTACAATTAGATTATTAAGATGAAAAATCTGGTAAATAAATCATTTAATAATACATGTAATACTTGTATTTGTCTAAACGTTAATTTTTACGGTATTTTAAATGATTGTTTTGAAATCTATCTATTAAAATCAGCAGTTTGAACTGTGTATTATATGTGATGAATATTCTTAAAAATAAATTATTTCAATGCATTTTTTGATTATGTCTAAACAAAATCTATTAAGAAATAAAATATGCTCATGGTATATTTTCACAAAAATTCCGAGATATAAAGCATTTTGCTGACAAATATATTAATATTTGGCTTTGTGTTTCTTAAATTCATTTCTTGCATTGGATGTAATTATAATTAAAATATCAAGCATAAAATAATTTACGATTCCATGTCAAAAAGAATTATTTAAAGTTTTTTTTAAATAATACTGAATATTTACATAAACTATAATATATATATAGTACTTGTTCATACAGGTAAATATGGTAATAGCGCACTGATAATTTTCAAATAATAAAACACATTTAATATCCAAATTTTTAATTTTTATAATTTATAAATTTCTCTGTGTGTATTCAAAGGTAGATAAAACAGTAAAAAACATTAATATTTTTCATTAAATAATTAAAAAGTTATAATTGTAAAAATAATGATATTTTTAAAAATATAGTAAAACTTATATATTTTTTAAATTAAAAAATTTGAAATATACTTTCTTATTTTTATTGTTTTATTTTTTAATTTTGTATTAATTTACTTATAAATAAAATTTTTTTCAGTATAAACTGGTTTTAAAATTTTGAATTCTATTTTACAAAATATTTTATTGTAAATTTTTTATTATTTATTGATATTATATACTCTAATATAATTATAGATATAAACTATAAGTATTACAATATTAAAAAATATATCTAATTTTTGTTAGTGTAGAATAATAATAATAACGTTATATTAAAATTTAAAGTATTTGGGAAAAGTTTTTAATAGAATTTGTGTTATAAAAAATGATATTTTTAAAATTTTAAAATGTAACACATTTTTATTGATTATTAAATACATTTATCAATGCATGCATATATGAATTCATGCTTGCAAAGTACATCATGTGACGCTTTTTTCATTGATGTTCAGATTGTATTTACACTAAGCATGTAAAACGTTCTATATTCATAATTGATGTATTTGGAAAATGATGTATTTGGTATAAGCATTTTATAATATAGTTGCTAACTTGTAAGATAATTAATCATTACATTTATCATTATTTAATTGTAGGTTACTATGTATAAGCATATTTATATACAAAAAATTCGGAATTACACGGTAGCGGTTGTCTCCAATTCGAAATATATACGATTTGTGTATGATGTAATTATTACTCTAATTATTATTCACACAATAAAATATTAAATTCTTTTCCATATTTCAACAATATTTTTTTGTTTGAAAATCTTCTACTAATTTTCTTTATCTTTCTCTTAGATCTTTTAATATTCTTTTATGCGTTATATGCCTCATAAGACTTATACTAAAAGCTATGTAATAATATTAATTTAGTATATGATATTTCTAGATCTTTAAATTTTCATAAAGAAGGGTTAATGAATAAAAGATATAAGATTTAATTTCAATTAATGGTATTGGATAAAGGCGGAGTAACATTATTAATTTATGTATCAGGATTACATTTTTTAAGAAAATCAATTAAATTTCCAAGATTTTTTTAAGAATAATTTTAGTTTTTTTAAATATTGAAAAGATTTTGAAGAAGCAAACTATTTATCAATGTAAAACTCAGGGATTTGATAATAATTATTCGATTAGCTACAATAATTTGTGTTAATATCAATTAATTAGACTGAAGATTATTTCTCATAGAATTAATTTTACTAAAAGGTCATATAAAATTTTTATTTCATTTATTTAAGTTTTTGTGGCTACTTAAAAAATTTCGATGATATTAAATTAAAAATTAGCTTTTTCGATAATGCAATTCTTGCAAAAAATATATCTGTGATAAACAAAATCGTGTACTGTTTGTTGATGAGACTAATTACGCGTTGTAATAAACGAATTCACTGATTAATATTTTACTAAAATTTTTATTCTTGATTTCTGGATTATTGAATAAATCTACTTTAGACATTTAGTAGTTAAGGGACGAAATAGTAGAATTTATAGAAGTATTAGGCTCTATTAACTTAATACTGTTACATATTTTTGATCCCATTATCCAAAGACTTGATTTTTAAACATCATGCAATTGGGAAAAGTTTTTATTCAGCATTATGACTGAATCTACTATAATCAAGATATGGACTTGTTTTTTCAAAACTAATTTGTGCTGTGAAGGTAGCTAGATATGTTAAGAAGATTTTATCAATTCCTTCGGATTAGTCAGAATAAAGAGTTTTATTGATATATGCTGTGAAGTTTTATTTAAGTTTGAATTTATTGCCTAAAGATTCAAATGATTTAAATATTTCGCATTTCTGTTTAATAGTAGGGGCAATATGTATTAAAAAATTTTTTAATTTAAGGATATTCTATTTATTTTTATTTTTAAACCCTTGACATTACTTTACGTAACTAATTACAAGTTTTCTTTTGTACTTACTTTTTAAAATATTCGGTTACTGAGAATTTTGTCTTATTAATTCTTTATCCGATCTACTAGAAGTTCCAGTTTTTGCGTAATATTTCAAATGTATTAAAATATATTAGTGAAAAATATTAATCGCTTATAATATAAATGCAATAAAAATTTATCATCAACAAAAGTAGAATAATTATTAAAGAGATATTAATAAATCATTTGAAGAAAATATCTATCATTCTTGCATAGTCGCTTAGCTTAGAGGGCAGTTATACTAATTACTTTGTTCGATCAATTAGATTTTGAAGACTACAATAGTATTTCAAAGTGGATTAGAAGTAAAACGCGCGAATTTTCGCAGTTATTCCCTATCAGGAAAATCTGAATGAAGGAAAGTCGGAGAAGGAAAGCGAAGCATGTCCGTGTAAAATTGCCCAAGGCCTCCACGGAAAACGACGATAGCGTCGGCGATGTGATAATTGCGGTAATCGGCAGGGAAGCAACTCGAGTGTATAGACGTGAAAGCAAGTTAATTGTTTGGTTTGGCGAACAAGTAACGTCAGCGCTCATGATTATGCCGAGAGATTGGGGCGCGTATAGCGTTGCACAGAAGCATCGCTCCCTTTTCTCGATAAACGAAGCCAATTGCGGAATTCCGACTGGGAAATCAACTTGGTGCGTTTATTGGGTTGGTTCACCCATGTCATGTGTCGTCTTATTAGAGCGTCTCTGTTCAGCTACAGTTCCAGGAATTATGAGCTAGACTGATACGAACATCATTAGGGACGCGAAAGAAGGAGGGAATTTGAGAGATGCTTACGCTTCCTTCTAATCTTCTCTGGTAGTAGCTTGCATTCGTAATTTGATCACTGTAAGTTAAAAGTTGGATTGGTTATTATAACGCATTGAACAGCATTCAGAATGACGACTAATACTGTCTGCAGATTTCTTACTCAATATAATTTTTAATCTGTACAATCTAAAATAAAAGATTTATGAAAACTAAATTTTATACATAAAGTATAAATTTTATTTAATAGAAATAATATTGAAAATATTTATTCAAAATTATTAGTTGTTCATTTTTACTAAAGAATATAAAATGTTGTGTATATTAATACTTAAAATTTAGAGAAAGATTTTCGATTTTAATCATCCGGGGCTAAGATCGAAGCATTTATTTCTTTACGTTTTCTTCTCATCATAATCATTTAATGATCATATCGCAATTACATATATGACCAAGATGAAAAAATATTATTTAATTTATAGTTTTAATATTATATTGATCTCATTAAAATATAATTTACATTTTTATAACTGTGTGTCAGATGATTAAAATGCTAGCTTCAATATAATTAAAAAATTTTTTATTAATAATTATATATTCAATATATAGATATATATATATATAAAATAATTTATATAATGGAGAATTTATGCACATATAAAATATTTATTGAATGGTCAAAGTAGTTAAATTACAAAATGATTGAAAATTATTATTGAATAGTATTAAATTCAATCTCTAAGAGATATGAATATATTTTTATATTATTAAAATATTAATATATTCTTTAATATAACTCATATTAAATATAAACATAAATATATTTTCGTAGTTAAAAGTAGCATTCCACTCACTTAATACTTTTAAATTATATTTAGAATATGAGAAACTTAAGTATTTCTTATCTTAGAAATAGTGAATATAATGTTTTAGTTGTAGTTAGATTTAGGTTGGACGGGTAATACTAACAAATTAGTAATCAATGTTTAATTTTTCTTTTTCGATATATTATACATATTTTGTTAATACATTTTTTATTTTTAATAATTAAAATAAATAGTTAAATGAAACGAAAATTAAACCTATAATTCCAGTTAATTTATTTCTTTTCTTTCACAAAGATACTTATTTCATTATTATTTTAAGGTTTATACAATTAACAGCAAAATCCTTTAGAAATGATCTTCCATAGTTATGTTACCTGTAAAATTATTACTAAATTTAATAGGTTAAAGAGTGATCTTAATACAGTTTAGACACTTTGTTTGACCTATTATTCGATTAAAGAAACTTTTTTTATTTTTTTTATCTTCTTCATTAAAATAATATCGAATTACTTCAATAAATCATTTTTATTTATTATAAAACTATGCTTATAGTTTTTGAATTTATTGAAATATTTACAATAAAAAAAAAGAAAAAACAAATTGTATAAGTGTCAAGAAAAGCTTTACTTTAAGGTGCACTGCTTTATTTGATTAAAGTTGAAATATTCATATGCAAAAATACTTTTATAAATAAAATTTTTTAAAATTGATTCAAAAGTTCATCTTTATTTATATTTGATTTCTTTAAAGTTTAAAGGTAATATGAAGGATTAATTTTTAAATTTGTACTGCAGCTAATAGTAACTATTTTTTAAGTATCGGAAATTTTGTTTTAATCGAATTTTATTTGTGTTATATGTTGTTATAATTATACTGTAAAATATTAAATGAATTTCATTACAATCAGAGTGAAAAAACATTATCAAAAAATTAGGAAATAATTTTCTATACGATATTTATTAAAATAATATTAGTTTATGTAATAAAATATTTATTTATATGATAAATAAAAATTGTATTATATTTAAAGTATTTCCGTGAATATAAAAAATTAAAAATATCGAGGAATTTTGAATTTTATTTACATGTATCGGTGATGTAAATACGCAGGAGAATATTTTTTGAAAATAGTATTTTCTCGGTACATTTGAATAAATACGATATTCTTATGAATTCTCGTTTTAGAAGGGACTCGTTATTTTGGTTGTAGCCATTTTTCCCAACATGCACACAATTTTCTTCGATAGGTTATGTCGCTTGTAGCCGGCGTATCGAAGCGTCGCGTCGTCGCGTTACCGTACACCTCTTGGGCATTCACGCTTATACATAAATTCGCGTCGTCGCGTTCTTTTCGATTTGCACGCGCTCATCACTTGTGTTACGAAGAAGTTTGAAGCAGCCCAACACGTACCACGCTACAAGAAGAAAAAGGAAGAACGGAAAAAGTGGAACTAGAAAGAGTGTCAACGATCAAACTGGAGAAACAAGATGTCGAAATTATTTTTAAATTATTTTTTCTTGGATGTTGCAAGTAGCCTGAGACAGACCCGAGATGTTGCCTTTAATATTACTTTCCTCTATATACCAGAAGTGGTGCAGATTTATGGGAGCGCTGCTAGTGTGGTTTTATGTACGTATACGTCGTCGTACCTCGCGTTGCCGAAATCATTTCCTATTCAGTGACAAGAAGCGCTCGCCTGTAGCAAACTCAGCTTTTTCTCCGTGGATTAACGATTTTTCCTAGCGGTGAGCCAGACTAGAACGATTAAGAAAAAAAAAGAGTCAAAAGGGGGGAAAAAAGGGAGGTGAAGGGGAAAGTGTTTCGCCGGATTGGCGCGATTTCACTACTGATATGCGGACAATTTCGCTCGGTTTGTTTTCCGAATAGGGCGATGTTTGCTGGGGTTATCTTGAAACATTTTAATCTTTTATGTTGTGAACTGTACTCTTATAGTAAAAGTATTTATTGTTAACTACTTTTAAAAGAAAAAATTTATTTTTTACTTTTATTTTTTTCTAAAATACTCATCAATTGATTTGTTATGTTACAAAGTATTTATAAACATTTTGAATTGTTTATACTAGGAATTTTTAAAACTATTTAAAATGAATAATTTTTAAATTTAGTGTGAATATGAAAACTTAATTAATCAATATATATTATTTATATGTGTCAGCTATTGACAATTATCTAATATAAAAATTAAAATATTTGTTGAATTTAAAATATATCTATATTTAAATTATTCAATTTTATAAATTTTATAAATTAGAATAGGTTGAAATAGTAGGTTCATAATATTTTTATGTTTTTAAATTGTAGTAGTTGCTAATATAAACATCAAATAGAAAATATTTGACGTAGAAAAAAGCAGTAATTTAAATTTAAATAAAAATAAATAAAAAATCTATGTATTAAATTGGAATACAATATCTTAAGTACAACAAAATCTTAAGTACTTGCATTGGCAATGAGTAAGTGAACATAAAAATTCTAATAATTTTCAGTGTGAAGAACTAATTTTGTATACCGAATTTCATCAATGACATTATATGAAGTTAACGTAAAATAAATACTAAGGTAAATAAAAATCTGAATATTATCTGTTTCATCAAAAAATTTTTTTTTAATCAAAATATATAGGCTAACTCATTTGACTGCCTGGAATGGTAAACTGACTTGTAATTTTCCTCTTAATGTTGCCAACGGTATCGGACTTACTTTATTCTAATTAGTCTCTACAATACGTGAAAAATCTCTTTGCATGTTCAAGGCGTAAAGTTTTTACGCCAATTTCTATAAACCAATTGCTCTTACTATAACGAAAAATGCTCCTCCATTACGAAATACTTACTTTTACCGTTTACCCTACAATAAATGCTTAATTTTTAATAGATTATTGCTTAATGCAAATTTTCAGTTGACTCCAAAAATTCGAAAAAAATTTCCGTATATTATAATCCAAGAATATCTAGATATTTTTAAATTACCATTTTAGTACGGTAAATAGGAACCATAGTATTTTATTTTATGGATCGGTATAAAAAAAAAACTTGTTTAGAATAAAATTAATACTTAAACAAACATTAGATAATAACGTAAAAGATTGAAAGCATGTATTGAATATTTATTAAACATTTATAGTGAATATACCTGCATTATGAATTATTATATTTAGGTAAAATATTTATAATCTTTCAAATGCATGTATGCATTATGCATCCAAAAACTTTCAGTTCATTTTAGATTACAATAAACCACAGATACAACTACAATAATTTATATTTTATATTAACATGTATAAATATATGTATATACGATTTTATAATATACTATATAATATTGAATTATATTTTAAAAGCATTATAAAATTTAAAAATCTATATGAAATTATATTAATATATTCTTTATTTAAAAAAAATATAAGTAAATGCAATTTTATCAAATAGAAGAATAAGTTTAAATAGAAAATTAGGAGTTAACCTTTATCGACAAATATTATAATTAAGATTAACTTACAAAATGTGAATTAAAATCTTCATTTTGTAACAAACTACATCTTCATTTAAATTACTTTTCAAAAATAATCAATACATATTTTTTTGTTAGACACTCATTTCGATATAACATAGGTTTATGATATATTAACATATATTTATTCATTGAAAAAATTAGGAAATATATTTCTTAAAATTATTATAAATTTATGTGAATTTTCTAAAAAATCTAACACCAACTGAATTTTAACGTCTATTACTACATTTTCAAAGTTTCAGATATCAACGAAAAAAGAGCCTTTAAACTTTTTCCATCCACCGGTACCATGCGTTTGACTCAAAAAGCATTTTGTGCTGTCGTTAAAGCGTTATATTTCAATTTTGCAGAGATTTGAACTAAAAAACTTTGCTGTTTTGTTGTTCAGTGTTAGTAATTACAGATGTTGAATGGTTGCGAAAATTTTAATGATAATGTTTTACAACTACAACTGAAAATTAAAAAAAAATTTTATAATATGTTTACGAAATAAAAAATAAGTATAATTTATATGATAATGTGTAAAAATACTATAATATACAAAGGTTTTAACAATTTTATTTTACGAATAATAAAAAGTTTATGATTATAATAAGAAGTCAAAAGGATTAAAAGAAGAATTTTAGATGTACTTTATGACATAACTTGTTTTCATCGACTTGTATGGCTTGTAACGGAACATTTTAATGTTTTAAATTATTCAATTTTTTCATAGCTATACAAAATTTACAGAGATAAATATGTATTTCACTATATGCTGAATTGAAAAATATAATAAAATTAAAAAAAAAATCATTTAAATGAATTAATCAGTTGAAAATTGATTTTTGACGATTTACTTGTGCTATTCAAAAGAATATAAACTTTAAACATATATAATTTTGTACAAAAATTGTATATAAATTATTTTATATTCAAAATTACTTTCGCAATATATTTTTTATCAATAACATATATGTGGATTTATCTCTATGCCTGCATGCATATTGTAATTGATTTATTACCAAATATCTTTACTGTAACTGCCTTTATTATTTGAAAAAGATAAAAGTTTGCTTTCATTGCATATGCATATATAATTTCTAATTACAGTACCTATAAAATAAAATTTAATGATAATATAATATTTAAAATTACTTTCTTGTTATTTTCAGTATATATCTTCAGTATAAATATATTTTACTGGAAATTATTTATTTTTAATGAAAATGCATTTTTAAATATTAATAATAGATTATAATATGATATCATATATATATATATATATATATAATAAAATTTTTTATTAGTTCAGAGTTTCAAGAAGTTATCATGCTAATTTCAAAAGAAATAAATTTTATAAATGTGTTTCATTTTCATTAACATGATAAACTTTGATTTTATTTCGTTTAAAATTCATTTCAAAAATGCTTTTCTCGACCCTACATAAAATTAACGTAAATTTAAATAAAAACTTAATAACAAGCTAGTGTATGAAAAATTAAAAAAAAAATTTTAATTCTGTAGTTAAAATAAAGGCTTCAAAGAATTCATGAAAAATTAGTTAAATGGTTACATCATTTTAATAAATATAATTTTTATCTATTTCATAAGTTTTTAAGTCGAATAAATCTAATAATATTTATTTCATAATATTATTATTTAAAAGTGCAATCTACTTAATACACAATTTAACAATAAATTAAAGATTTTTTCTCGTACTATCAAAGTCTTTCTCTGGAATATTCCAACCACCCTGCGAGGTTACTAATAATATTCGAAAATGTAAACAAAGGATATTTTTTATGAATTCACATTATAAAGAAAGAAAGAAATAAACAGAAAAACAATGAGCAAAAGCGGCGAAGATTGAGTCGCAGAAGTTTTAAATAAGCAAAGTTATACTATATGCAAGCGCGTGTTTGAAAGTAAATTTAATATCCGAGCAGCATCAAATGAAGAAAAAATGCTCTGCTCCATTCGAGTTTACGCAAACTTCTCATTTCCCTTTTGAACGTCGGTCGGCCCACATATATAACATATATCCGAGGGAATTCCCACCCATAAGGATCTGCTCCGCGGTACATGGTATCGCGCTCAAAACTTTCGCTAAATTGAAAGCCAAAACTTGGCAAACTTGGGCTTCCAATCGCCACTGAAACGTTGAGTCAAGTGTTAGGCAAAATAATTGTTTCTCGGTTTTCAAAACGGCCCTACGGCGTGGTGTATGCACCGCACCAGATTTTATCCAACTCTTGAATCTTCATCTTCCTTGATCATCTCGGACAAAGGTTTTATTGAGCCGCGAATGTCGACTTTGAGTCTCGGTCACCGCAGGATTTCGCAACATTCTGCCAAGGAACTTTCGAATAGATCACCTAGAATCATGCTACCTTAACGAATGGACCTGTCGATTTGCACTACTGCTCCAAGATCATTCATTCATTTTCAAAAGTTCCAGAGATTTCTTCTCCATTGAGCCATTAACGTCGGCTAATGATTTCAATTTTATTTACGTGATTAATTTTATAGATGGATAGCCTTCAAAAATAAAGTTTTTAAAGGCATTGTATTTTTCTTATGTTCATGATATACAGAAGAGTTATAGACAGAATAATTGTGATTTCTTAAATTAAATGTCTATCTAGTTTATGTATAATAATTCTACTAAGTCTTATGGTTATACTAGTATCGAACACAATGTTAAAACTAAATTATTAAATTAGTAAATAATGTATAAACCGTTGTAGAGTTGTTTTCATAATTGTAAATAATAAAGCAAAATTTAATTGTAGCATTTAAAAAAAAACTAAACTTTTCGTATACTTCAAAAAGTGTTCAATTCATAAATAATCAATTATAGAGTAAAATTAATGCTTAAACACTTAACTATCTTAATGAGTAATTAACATCTCACATCTATGAAAATTATACGTGAATTTTAGATATACCGTTCATCAATATAAAAATGTTTGCGTAAAAATAGCAAAATATATATTTTAAAATACTATTAAATAGATGTAGTATTTTTATGAATAAACTTGCATGCTTACATTTGTGCGTGCGTATGTCGTTTGCAGTTGCATATTTAAATCTTGATATCTACATAATAACTCCATTTTCATCTGAGTTAACCCGAGTTAAAAAAATAATTTTTTTAATTAGTCAGACTGTTTTAATTATATAACGATGGTTTATTTATTCCAGAAACTAGTTCTACATTTATTACTGAAGATGTTTATTATACAAGAAGCGGTTCTTATTTAAATTTAAAACATATATTATTAAAGATATAGACAATTTTCAAATGTTTAAATTTGTACATAGTCAAGTTTCCCTTATTCATAATAAATATTAATTATATAGAAATATAATTTTTTAGATAGTCATTTTATATCTCATAAAACTTAATAATATAATTCCAGGTACCTGTAATTAAAAAGTATTACGGTAAGTGTTATTATTTATTAATAAGCTTCATTCATACTTTAAAAACCTTCGCATGGATTAACTATTTCGTTTTATTTTTCATTCTATATTTAAGAAATAAAACCAACTATTTCAAATTACTTAAGTTTTAATAAATTCGTGAAAATCTTTTCGAAAACATTTTTAATTTAAAAAATTCATTTTTTTGAATGCATAAATTATTTAAGCTAGTAGATAAAAGTAAAAATGGTATTAAAAATTTTTATACGACAATTCGTACAATAAAAATCACTAATTCTTTTATTATTATTCAGAAGTTTCTTATATTAATGAGTATATCGATTTATTCTATCCGGTATTCAATTACTTATTTTTAATTATGTTCATCTTTAGAATTATTGTAAATGTATTTTCTTATAGGGAGATTTTTTCGACTATGTAATGTAATATAATTATTTTTAATAATAAAAATAAATTGATTTAGATAATGTAATTATTAATTTAATCTGCAAATCAAAAATTAAATTTTATTAAAAACAGATTGATTTGATAATTATTGTAAAAGCATAATAATAAATTTTTTTCGATACATAATTTTATTAAATAATTGTAACCATTTAAATAATTAACCAAAGATATATAGTTATTAATATTTAAACAACTTTTTATATTAATACCATTTATAAATATTCGTTATGTGTATACAATCAGTTGGGTGATATTAAATAGCTAGATAGCAGATATTAATAGATTATTAAATATTTATATACATATTTATCAAAAATATTTCAATATTTTTAATTCATAATTATTGCATTTAATTAAATAAAACTATCTTAAAGTAAATAAATATTTTTTTATTTTTACGTATTGATATTTATGTATAGTTCAAGCTCTTTTAATTAACGAAATATTAATAAGAGTAAAAATAAAATTTTGTAGAGTTAAATTTTTTTTTTAATTTATTACTTATTGTTCTAAAAATTTTGCTTATAACTTATAATTATTTAAAAATTGGGACCATAGTTTTTACTGTTATTTTTTTTATTTATATTCTAATTATGTGAATTATAATTTTTAATTAGACTGCTCTTAATTCATAACTTTTTAAAGATATTTTTAGGCAATTAATTTTTTTCTGTATTCAATGTTGATGACTTAAAAAAAATTAATATTAAAAAAAATTACAATAATATATTTTTTAATTTGGTTAAAACGATGGTAATATAATAAGGTGAATAATGAAGTTTTGAACTACTACTGATATTTGTGGTGAACGTATTTCGCTAAAATCCATATTTTCTCTGTTAACACTTGAATGCAATATTTGTAATTTAAAAAGGTAATTTTTTGAAATTTACAAGTCTATTCATCATCTGACTACCAATCATGAATAATTATGTCCAGAATTTAAATAGTGAATAACTGCCCTAATGTAATAATTCATTTCAATTCTTTCATTGGCTAGTCATTAAAAAAGTCTTCGAGAAAACTTCGCAGTGGAAAAAGCTAACTAATCTTCTTGGCCAGGTTACACAAAACAAAAGCATTCGCTTAACAGAATATCAGCCCGAGTACACGAGCCGAGCCATGGAGTATGAATTCGATACGTGCTCGGCGTTGTTGCAGAGGTAAACTTCTACTGTCTACCAAAACTCACTATACTTCCTCCGTAAGCTGATTCGAACGCGCAATGGAAATGCGAGAGAGCAGTGCAGATTCTCCCTGGCGCGTCGGTAATAAGCAAAACTCTTGACTCGTGAGGCGCTTCTAATGGTTATTTGCATCCACGGCTACGTTTCCCCTTTCACTATACTGTTTGTCGTTTTGTTACAACCATTATTAATGCAAATTAAAATGTATGGTCTGATTTTTAAAACTTTTTGATCACGCCTCTTTCGAGTTGCAAAATCGAAACATGCTGCTTATTTGAATCTGTCGTTTTATTTGCAGACAGTTTTATGGATTCATAAAAATTGATGTTAGAACAATTTGCACATCAATAAAGTGTTGCATTTTCTAGTTTACTATTGTCGTTTAATTTGTTTACCATTTTTTTATCTCTATAAAAATTACCTATAAGACATTTATTGCATACAAATTATTTTTTCAATTAATATAATTTATAAATTTTGTATGCATCAATGAATTAAATATCCAAAACCTTTTATCCTTAATTTGAGGTATCAATGAGAATCGATGATACAAGAAATAAACTACTTTATGAAAATTAATATATTTTAATAATTATTCTAAGAATTACAATTACAATATCAATAGTAGATTCCTATATCGGCCACTTTCAATATTATGTGTCTATGTGCACGAAGAAAAATAGTCAATTATTTGGCTTAATACGCGAAGCTTATGAAATAAAAATGTAATATATTTATTAATATTATAAACTTGTCAATAATGTAATTATTTAATTGGAACAATATTTTATACTATACAATAATGTTTATTTTATTATATTAGTAGAAATAGCTAGGTTTAAAAATAATACTTTTAATTTTTCTATGAAAAGAATACAGAAGAAAGTATTTTTCATTCATTCAGAATTATTGTACTTTATTACTGTTTTTTATTTTCATTTGCTTCTGTATAATTTTCTTCTGTACAAAAACATAGTAGACCGTGACTTTTTAGCCAACCACAAATTATGATCTGTTGAAGATTTTATGAAATGCAATTTTGACTATATTGAATTCACTTTTTAAATTACATTAGTTATGTTTTATTTCACTGAAAAGCTGAATAATTTACACATACTTTATTTATATTTCTGTGAAATAAGTTTTAATATTTAATATATTGTAAAGTAAACTATTTCCAAACTTTTTAATAAATTTAGTGTATCTGGATGTATTAGTTAGAATTTTTGAATACCTAGATCAATTAAATAATGTAAAAAACTTAAATTTGATATTATATGTAAGTTATTAATTCTATATTATAAGTAATATAAAAAATATATATGCATACACATATATCGTTAAATCATTTACAGTACAGGATGTTGTAAAGTATGAAAAATTAATTTTTATTGAATTTATGTCTTGTTTATTAAAAATAAATTTTTATTCTTTTGTAAATTAGTTATTAAAAACATAATATTTAAAAAAAAGATCTTTTTTGACTAATAAAGTATATTTTCTAGCTAAGGAAGATATAGTATAGAATTTTGAAAAGCTGTGAAATGTTCCTCATTATGGTATCCTAAATATACTATATTTACATATCACATATACAAACAAAATTTTTTCTTAAATTAAATTAAAAAAGAATTAAAATACTAATTTTAAACCAATATACGCTGCTTTTATTATCTGAAAAAATCATAATTGACGTTTATAATAAATATATTATATTTATAGTTATATTAGATTCATTATATAATTTAGAGAAAAATGAATTTAAATAAATTTCTTCAGATTTTTTATTAAGCTTGAATATTTATAATGAATATAAAGTCTCGTGTTTTTTAAAATTATTGTTCAGTTGATGTCAAATGACCCCTATTGTTTCAAATTATAATTCCAAAATGAAAACGAACGATGTAGTTATTAAAAGTTGAAAAGTTTCAAGATTTATATTGTTTTATACGAAGATTATTTTAGTATCTATATTAAATAATACTAACTTGGAAATAAAGGACGTTATCTGTTTAATTTTTAAAAGAGATTGTAAAGTATTGATTCATTATAATACTTTGATTATGTATTGAAAACAGATGCAAACATTAATTAAAATTTCAGATAAAATTATTAATAATAAAATATCTACGAAAAATGATGGAGGCATCATTATAATACTGTTTCTTAACTGTACTCGATGTAATCATTATTTTTTAGAAATAAATTATTCTTATGTTTTATAAAATACACTAAATTCTTTTTGAAAATTCTAAAATATAAAATTTTATTTTATTTAAAAAGTCTGTAATAACTACTTTACTTTTGCTCATTCAAATACTCTTCTTGATCTTTCTTGATTTACTAATGTATATTTACATTCTAAAAATTAAGAATATAATCGTATTTAATTTATAAAGTTAATGTAAAAGTTAAACGTTTAATTGATATATTTAATATTGCACGAATCTTAGAGAGTAAAAATTTACTTTATGCACGATTCCGACTGCTTCGTTTGTAATATATATTGCCGACTACAGTTTAGATTGTGTAAGTTAGAAATTATTAATTTTCGTTTTTCACAAATTATTTTATTAATTCCATTATTTTTGAGTCCTATGAAAAAACTCAATATTTTAGGAAATTTTAAAAATTACATTGTGGGATATTTCTGAATTAAACAATATCAAGTCAATTAGTTATCAAGCGTATCTTATTTATTGTTAGCTAAAGATGTAAATGATTGTTAGGTAAAGGTAACAAACATTGTCAACAGAATCACTGTTACTTCGTTATACGTTATAAATACTTCAAGCTACGCTTTGCTATTAGTAATGTAGATAACTCAATGGTAAGTAAGAGTAATAAATTATCTTATAAAGTATTTATTCTTGAATTAAGAAATGTGAAATCATATTGCCCGATCAATTTTTGCAATTAATTTTAACCTAATATTTTTAGTATTTTAGTTACTCAGCTAAAATAACAATAATAAAAAGCTTAAAAAGATAAAAGAAATATGATATTTTCAAGTTAATTTTGAGTGAGATGTACCATCGTTACAGGTACCAATAATGTCTTACGAAGAAATTAGTTTCTTACAAAGTGAAACCAATAAATTTTGTTCACCAAAAATAAAAAATAAAACGTATGCTTAAAACTAAAAAGAGAGCATTATTTTGTTAATAAAATGTTTTAATATTCTAAGCGTCTAGTGTTCAGTGACGTTCGCCGTGAGTGCAAATGAAAGCCAACGATTTTGAAGAAACTCTGGGGAGTCGTTGATGCGAGAAATTACTAAAGCGAGTCGCTTTCTCATGGGTGACTGTTTTTTGCTCGAATTAAGGCTGTAGTTAAGTATTAGAACATTTCTTAGCTGACCGACGAAAACGAAGTTATTTGCACGAGTTATACGGGCCGCAGCACATGGAGACGTATTCGTATTACAGCGTAAATTGTCTCAAAATTTTAACTATGGCTGCTTTAAAAGGCGCGAGTTTAGCACAGCCGCTCGTGCTCAAAGTGCCGGAGACATACCTTTCAACTGCGCTTTTTTTATCCTCGTCTCTTGTTCTGTTTCCCTCTCTTGGGGCTTTCCTTACCTCTTGTTTTGGATCACTGTATCACGTGTTCATACGATGCTTTTCGTCTGATCAAAATAGTAGAGGTGCATGCTTTCAGAATTTTTATCGACAGATGGTATTGTACGATTAAAGTTTGTATATTGTATACTCGCACATTTGTATAAGCCAGGAGTGCCCTACTTCTGAAATATATTGAAATTTTCGTTGATGTTTTTTCTATAAGGACATGCTTCGCATGCTACTTACAGAAGTCATTTGCTCTTTATCAGTATTATTCTAAAAGGGAAATAACTATAAATTATAAAAAATTTATATTATCGATTATGTATTTGATGAATAGTTTAGTAAGTCTCATGTTAAAACTATTTTAACTAAAATATTTTTAAAAAGTATTACACGTAAATTTTAAATTTTCTAATATTAGACGTTTCCGTATTTTAGTATGATTTATTAAAAAACTTTTTTTACTATTTGAAATTGTAATATTTTGTGTCATCGATTAGTTATAATCTACAAAATAATTTCTCTGAATGTATAGTGATTTTTTAAAATAATAATTTAGTGGTACAACAAATTTGAAACGGTAAAAATACTTGTGAGAATTTTGGAATTTAATTTAATATTTATTAAATTAAATTAAACAAAAACCCGGCCGTGCTTTTTTTTAATTACCAAAAATATCATTTTATATTTTTATAGTATAATTTTTTTATTTTATCAAAATAAAATTGTAAAAGTACTTTGGTATTTAATATTCGCTGATAAATACTTTCATTTGAAATATTAATTGCGATTGAAACGAATGATACTTTTTTCATAAGCTGTATTTTTCAATTTATCATTTCAAAAATATCGAAACGAAATTTAATTTTATCACATACGTATATTACTTAGTTATGCATAAATATTAAATAGAACTTTTATAATTCCTTCGATAATTATCAATAAGAATCAGAACACTAAATTTATTAATCTAAATGACCACTTGTCCCGTTTCATAATCCACGTATTATTATTATCATAGTAAAGCCATTCTAACATAAATAAAAAATCTTTTATAAATCAATAACTATAAGTGAAGTTCCGCTAAAAGTTAGCATTTCGTAAATGACGTTTAAGGTACAATCGCTTCCGTTAAAAGCTTCTTGACCACTTGACGCGCTGGAACGCTACCCAGGTAATTAAATGCTTTCAATTTGTTGTTCTTTTACAGTGAGAGTGCGCCTAGTAGACAAGCCGAACAAATGGTCAGTCGATACGTGAAATGGTTTTCTAAGAACACGAAAGTTTGTCGATGCTGTAAAATGCGCAAGGGACTCTCCGTGTTGAAATAGATTGGTTCTAGGAGCTCCGAGACACGACATACTGACGGCAACTGTACTACATGGACACTTCACGAGACTATTTTGAACCCCCTCTCCACAAATACCTTTTTCTAAACTTTTCGAATCGACATCTTTTCAACTTCCGCTTTTTCTAACAACAACGCTCCTATCACTGTATTATCTGTTGAGCATGCAATTTATATCATGAAAAATCTTAAATTCAATGATTTTTCAGTGCGTTCTAAACCAAACTGCATTTTATCCGAGAATATGATTTTTACTTTACTTCTTTATACTTATTTAAACCTATTTTCGTCTGATATTCAATGTATTTAGAATAAAAAAAATAATTCTGAAAAGACAGATGATGCATCGTTTTATGGTGAATTAAAAAAATTATAATTTTAATATTTTACAATAAAATTTATTGTATATCATTATCTTTCATATAAAGATTAACTGCAATCCGCTATGTAAATTTATATATATATTTTAAAGAACAATTCTCTATTTTAATATAAATAAATTTTATCTGTAAAAAAGTTTATCTTTTTTATTATTATTTATATTTTTTCTTTTTTCAGTACAAGTAGTACTGAAAGTAACGAACATAATTCAACTTCTAAAAATTATTAATTACTGATAAAGTAGGAGTTCATTAAATAATTAAAAATTGTGTAATTAAATCTCTTATAATGTTTATATCCGAATAATAAAACTTTTATTATGTAGAAAAATCTGCGTATCTTAATCAAATAATACAGTATGTAATAAAAATTAACTATTAACTATTTTATGAATGAAATTAGATTTAAATTAATCATCTAATTTATTCAAATTTTATAAACTGAATATTTTATAATTAATTGTGATCCCATTATAATATTGTACACGCTGATATTTTATAAAATATAAATAGTCGATTATATTATAACTATATATATTATATATTATGTAATTATAATATATACATAAAATTTATAGTATGTTATTTAAAAATAAATTAAAGCGTCAAATATATTATTCATATCCATATATTTCGTTTTTGAAAACAAGAACTTGAGTCTAGTATGGTCGTGTGGTTAAAGGCGTGTAGCCTTGTTCGTTTCTTCTTATACCTTTATTCCAACATACCATACTCGTGCGGACCAAGATGATGATCACGGGTTCGAATCCCCTCGTAGAACTTTTTTTAAATTTATTTTACATGAATTATACAATATATCCACTTCTAGCTCCATGTGTGTGCTTCAATCGCACTCATAGGCGTTCCCTAATGTGGTAGATTAAAGCTTGGCTTAAGCTATGTTTATTGGAGTTCTCTTTGTTCAATAAACACGCAGCCTTGCAACATTTTTTTATTAAATTTATTCAGTTATTGTTATCAATCGACTTCTTTAATACTTCTTATAAAAAATTAATAACATTAAAAATATAAGTGCATGTTTATTGAGCGAACAAAAATAAAATAACAAATGTTATATAAAATATAGTAAATAATAAATTAATTAAAAAATTACATTTAAAAATAAAAATTCTGTTTAAAATTTTAATTAGAAAGAGTGTATTTTTGATAAAAATATTAAATTGAATAAAAATAATATATTTGAATAAATATTTCTTATAAATTTATGATAAACAATTTTATTTACGTATTTGTTATAGATCATCATTATTATTAATCATTGTTACCCTAACTTTATTTCATATTTTGTAGGTAATTTGTGTGAAATTTCAGTGGAAAAATAACGATATTTAAATTATATGGCAATTTAAATTTAATAAAAGGTTAATAAAAATTATTAAAAAAGATCATTTATTAAGAATGATATTTAAAATTTTGTATATAAATTAAATTATAATAAAACAAATTCTGTAAATTTAAAAACTGGTTAATTGGATTTAACAATTTGATTTCTATAATGCTTATAAATTTTTTAAATTTATTTCTTCCATTTATTTTTGAAGTATAATAGCATAATTATTTTTTAAATTCATTGTAATGTAATTGTCAATTTATTATAAGTACACCGTTTATTTATGCGCTTAGTACTTCGAAACTATTTTTCCACCAACTAGTTCTATTATAAAAGTTACATAGAAGTTTTGATTAACGTTTATTACTCATTTGATACAATTGATTATAAACTTCTCATTGGATGGTTATTTCGTATCTTTATTTTTTCTTTTCAATTTCTTCGAGTTTTCATCGAGAACATTTGAAACTTTATGCACATATATTTTTTAGCTTGAGCTTGTGTCACTTCCTCCAAAAATATTACAAAACTTTTCTCGTAGGAAGGTGTCACTGGCACGAGATTTCATAGCACTATATTCTCATCGCGCAGCTCCGCGAAAACTCCTCTGTTTCATTCATGCGGAATATGAAAGTTGAAAAACGTCTTCGGGGCAAGTCGAGAGAAAATTAGCTCCTGTGCACAAAAAGAGGAAACTGAACATTATTCTTTACGTTTGCACTTTCCGATTGGTCTGTTCATTTCTTGATGGTTTTTGTTAAAATATGCACTAAAAATAGGAAACGAGGAAGAGAAAGAGAAGAATAAATAGTATGTGTATGAAATACAGAGAAAGAGAGGGAGAGAGAGAGAGAGAGAGAGAGTGAGAAATTTGATTTGTATACAGCTTTTATATTTATAAGAATTAAATATTGGTTTAGTAGATAAAAAATTTATAACATTAAAAAATAGTTTATAGCTATTCGGGGGTTCAGTATAATTGTAGAATAAAGAGAAAAAACACAAATTAAATTCGGATAATCTGATGAATATTTTTCTCAAGTAGTGAAATAAGATTTCGATTTCTCTTTGTAAATCTAGGCTATACCCTTTATTAGGATAGTGACTTATAGGATTTGGTTAAATTTAATGGCGATATTCAAATTAAGTTTTTTACAATTTATTGATGACTTTATGTGATGGATTTTTCTAAAAATATATCATTAAAAAAAAGATTAATAAAATGGAATATAATGTAAGTATTTATATGTTGAAACCACTTTTCTATGTAGATAAAATCTTGTTCTTTTTTTGTTTATGTATGTACTTTATTTAAAATTTTTTTTATGTATACGCTATTTAATATATATTATATATATTGCGAACATTTAAACACATATTTAAATTCATCTATAAAGAGATAAATGAAATAGTGATTTAAGAAAACTCTATATTATATTTGATGTAATGTCGATAATAATTTCAAGAATAACAGTGGAGCAGATGTCACAATCGATAGATAAGTTTGACCGTAAATCTGTCTCAATAACTTCAACAAATGATCTGTCGTGCATTGGCATGTAGATCTTATTTAATATGAAAAAGTTGCATCTTCAAAACAAATTTAGTTATAAAATTTTTATTCAATTATTTTTTAAATTGCTCGCAAGTTGTTGAATAAATGCGTTCATTAATTACAAGTAGAATTAAATAAGTTTATTTAAAAAATAATAAAAATTAGGTTTCAAATAAGTAGAAATTCTGATTTTTATTTATAAGCTTAATATTATATATTTTAAAGGACTCCTGTAACAATCGCAATACATTTTCATAAGTTTCATGAATTGTTTATTTTAATATTTAAAAAAATTGTTTTTATCAAGAATATTATTGTATGATTAAAATTTTTTATGGAATTAATTATTATAATTTTCTTTTAACATTTTTATTTAGATAAGAAAAACTTTTTCATAGAATAAACAAAAAATAGTTAAATAAAAATAAAATCTAATATAAAATATTAATATGATTTATCAAGATCTCACCTTAAGAAAAAACTAAAAAATGATCGATAGTGCTTTGAGAAAATAGTTTCTTTTCAACATTTTATTCTCATTAGTATCCAAAAGGTTACGAATATCATCACTTATTCTGTAAGTTTTTTTGTATTTTTCATTAATATAAAAGCATGTTATTTTCTTATTTTTATCAACGGTAATAAAATTAAAATACAATTGAGAAATCTTAAGAGCTTATGTTTTGAATTCACTTATACCCGAATTCAAAATGTAAACGTCAAATTTCAGTTAATATACTACAAAATTTTACAAGTTTGGATGTGCTGGTTTATCGTACATATATTAACAATTGTTACTAATTTATTAATTCATTGCTGGTTTAAATAAATTTAAAAAATAATAGTAATGGTAATTATTTCCAATTAAAAATATGTAATAAAAAATTTATATTCGTAAAACTAAATTTCAATTTCGTTTTTTTTTTATTTTTATTCAATTTGAATGGTAATAAAGATTAAGTGAGGCATATAGCTTTTTAATGAAATATAAATAATTAATATTGAAAAAAAAAATTAATTGATCAATATATGTCTATGTATTTATATTTGAATGCAACTATTAAAAACTGATTAGATTGTAATATAATGAAAAGTGGTTTATAATAACGCTTTCAACTGTTTACATCTGGATTTAAATATAACGTTTCATGGTTAGAAATTCTTGGTTAGTTAAATAAATTTTAAAGAATAAATTAATTTTCATTTTTCTTTTCATATCATTAAAAACTGTTCATCTATAAAAATTAAAAAATTAAAAAAAAATCTGATCTTAGACTAATGTATAAGTGATATTCGTTTAAAGAACCATGGGTTTAATGTTTTTAGTTTCTCGTTAATTTCATCGTTTTTAACCAATTTATGCGGTTTTTCTATTATTTAAGCTTTTTTGTTTAAAACTCTAAAAAAATATTAAATATACGTATCTAGTAATACCATAAATTTAGCCAGTGCATAAATTTTTTTCCAAATATTTACAACATTATAATATTCGTTTTTTAAAATAAAAATCTTTCTACTGGTTTAAATTCAACGTTATTATTCGGCATGTATAAAGTTTATTTAATATTTTTATCAAAAATATTTTTCATTTTTTATATTTTACTTGACTTGTCTACCAGTGATCTGAAAAATATTTCAATTCTAGTTCTTAAAATTTTAAAATCTCATTCAAATCCATAAATCGAAGAAGCAAACTTTATTTAAATTTGGTTTCTCAATGAAATTTTTTTTTACAAGTTTTTAGAATAGTTATCAAATTTCTGGATTTTTATTTTTTAAAAAAGTTTATTGTAATACCTATATACTGTAATTAATGGGTTTTCATTCAAATTTCATATATATATATTGGGAGATTAAAAAAAATAAAAAATATTTCTTCTGTGTAAGCAACCTACTCGGTTTGCGTGTGAAATCAATCGCAAAACATAGGAGAATAATCTTCCAGCCTCGCTCTTTAACTGAACAAAGGGATTATCGTCGACTTTATAACTGCACACTTTATTTGGAGAACCTCTTTCGAATCTCTGTTCATCTCTACACACGCGCGAAAACTACTTATACATCCTGTTTCCTTTTTATCTTTGGCGTCTTGTATAATTTCTCTATCGAACTGTCGTTGAAATGAGCGGATAAAGGGGCTTTGCCCACAGAATCTTTATTCAAGTTGAGAATTTGCGGTGCGAGGAAAGGAGTTATCACAAAAGCTTCCTTAACGGAATTAGTATATGGGGAATGAGACTTTTATCGAAGTCTTCAATTGCTAGACACATCGTGAGATGTGTGGATTCTGGCTGGATATGTCTAATTAATCTTATCTCTACTTATTGGACGCTACGAGCTGCATTTAAAAACCAATAATAAATTCAGGATACATAAAGAGATTTTATTAATTCTAATTAATTAATTAATTAATAAACTACAACAGTGTTTCCAAATAATTTACGTAAATACGAGTAAAATAGAAAAGTCTTGTTGTGCACTTCCCTTTTAATGATTTAATATCAAGTATTATCTTCTAGAAATTTGACATTACAGTGTTAAAGTAAAGATGGAAAATTTTGAGCAATCAAATAAAATTCTTGCATAAAAATTTCATTTAGATATGTGAAAAGAAAATATTTAACTTCTACTTAAATCATTTTGATAATAGATATTCTGCGAAAATCACGAAGAAAAAATATTCATTGGAGAATCATTTTTAAAAACTCATTTTAGAGTATTTGAGCAATGTCCTTATAATAATTATTATTATTCAATTAAAATATTCGAAATTTATACTTATGAATATTAAAATATTAATAGAATAATAAAAAATTTTGATAGAATAGAAATTTTTGTATTACTTTGCATCAGATATATTATATTCGTAATTCCTTATCTATCACTGATAGAAAAATGAAATAAATTTTTAGATAAGTTTTTTTATCTTTAGTGTCAAAATTCTAGATAATGAGGTCCTGGTGAATTATAAGTCTCTTGGAAGTAACTTCTACGAAATCGAGAAATTTATCCATGGGTATAGAGAACCATCAAAGAAAACTGAAATGCTTCTGTGCACGCTGAAGTTCTACAGAGAGAAAAGGTCGAGGAGCAAGCCTGAAACAATTCATATCACAACTCAGCAGATCTCTCTTCCCTTATTCTTTTACTCCTTCTCTATGTTTCTGTTGACTCGTGCGCAAAGGATCGTTGTGGAATGGGAAAATTGAGAGAGATGGGCGATAGCAAAAGAGTAAAAAGTGAAAGAGACAGAGAGAAAGGTATAAAATAGGGCGAAAGTCCTTGAGAGGACAGCAACACTTCGTCTAGAAACGGTTTCACGAGTTATGAGCCCACAATATCCCTCGATGATTGGATCCCGCGAACTGTCTTACGAGTTGCTCCTCACTTCGTTTCTCTCCTACTCACTATTTTCATCTTTCTATTTACGTCTCCACCTTGTTCTCATTGTCACCTTCTTTTGAATTTACTGGGAGATAAAAAATTCTTTTTTCCTTATTTCTATAAAAATTGCAAAGTCGACAAACGTGAAATTAGTTTTTATTATACTCCGTTATTTGACACAACAGTGCAAATTATTTTTTAATTTTTATCATTAACTATTACAATATTTTTCATATTTTATATAAATGGAATATAATAATAATTATATAATTTATAAGTCTATAATTATAAGATTAAATTCTACAAGGATAACCTGAAAAATATCACTTTTTACTTAATTATTTTATTTATTCATTTTATATTGTTTGTAAATATTCCAAATAACTAATAATTAATTAATTAAATATATATATATAATATTTTACAATAGAAAAATAAGTATAAGCTCTTTAACGATTAAATAGTTTTTAATAAAGTCTCTTGAGTGACCTAGTGGATAATATGTATTCAATTATAAAATATATAAAAAACAAAAATTGATAAGTTATCTGAAAAATACAAGAAATAAATTGTCTAGAAAGAACGAAGATGAATTTTTATAATTAGCAAGAAACTGAATGATAGGAATGGTAGAAATTTCAAACTTTAAGATTATAATACTTACTAGGAGTACCGGCATTAGAGTAAATTAAAGTTTATACAATAACTATATTTTTATCAAAAAATTTTTTTTTATTTAACATCTTATAGATACTGACGATTTCTAGTTTTAATACTTATAGTTTGCAATATTTGAGGACAGTTTTAGCAATGAAAAGACCTTACTGCAGAAATACTTTTGTCAATTTAGATACCATTTCAATGAAATTAAATTTTTTCAGTCGTAAACCAAAAAAGTTTAGATTCACGTACAATTTTATGTTGGTTTATGCATCTATGTGTTGTATTTAAGATGCACGTGTAAAAAATCTTGAATTACAAGGAATATCTACTGTCATTTAACGATTTAGATATTGACATTGATTTAATATTAAACGTAGTTTTAAAATCTTAAACAAAACTTAAACTAAGCCTCATTAGCAGTAATTATGCACACAAGAGTAATGTTATATTAGAAAAAAATGTATTTAAAAATAGGTGATAATTAAATACTATAGTTAGATTTCGAATTTATATACTTAACTTTATATTGATTTTAATGCTGTAATATCTCCTGTACATATATACACTTACATATAACAGTTACATTTATTAATATTACGATTACACATAATATATTAGAAATAAGGATTACTTTAACAATATTACTTTATTAATTGTATTCCGTTAAGTATAACTTGTTTGTAATAACGTACTGCATCTCTGAAAAGATAAATTTATGTATTTAATTATATTAGGACCTGTATAATAATAATTGACATTTATAAATAATAATTTTATAGATTGAATGAATCTTTTTATTAATTAAAGTAAGTAATTGTTATTTTTATTTATAAAACAGTAAAACGATATCGTTGGAATATAACTCAAGTATATTAGTCGGTTTTGTGCGTCGTGAATTTTATAGATACGATTTAACATTAAAACTAAGCTCATTAAATTACAGAAGCATCACGGGAAATTAATCTGGTTATGTAGCTGAGCAAAACTGATAAAATGATGAGTATTAAGATAACATGTATATTTTAATTGATTCGTTAGGGAAGCATTGTTACGAGTCTAGTAGTTAAAAAAAATTTGAAGTTGTAAAAACCATCCGATGAAGAAAATTAAAGGGGAAACCCGGGCTGATCTTTGTGATTGCGCGTACAAAGTAATTACTGCAGCTTAGTCTGATTACAACATCTGTACACAAAGGTCAGTAACAAACTATGATGAAGATAGAACACTCGAAATACTTTTTTATATTTTTGCTTTTCTTCGGACATATCTTTCATCTTTTGAAAATAATGTAACAGCTTCGATGCTTAGAAATATGGGTTTTCCCATAATTTTTTCTTTTTAATTTTATTACGTTCTTATATTCGCTAACGTTCTCTTGTACATAACAGCTATAAATGATAAATACATCGGTGAATAAATTATTAAGAAAAATAACTTATATTTATCCGATACATCAAAGGCTTGTATATATATTAGTTAGATGAAACAAAATTGAATTCAATTTCTATGATATCGTATTCTATTACAAAATTCAATTTATTAATTTTCATTCTTTAAGAGGCTTATTTGAGAAGTTCAAAAGGAATATGTATTTAAAAATTTAAAGTTTAATATTAAATTAATCTTTAAGGATTTTGATTATGAGAGGTAATCGTAATAAGTATTGTAGGTTTAATTAATATTTAAGTTTTAATAAGTACTAAAATTTAAGGAAACTAAATATACGTTATTATTATGTAATAATTAGTAATTTTTGTGTCAATGGTGACGCGTTGTAAATATAATTAATATTTTGAGGATATAAAATTAAAAATATATTTATTATATTTTAGTTAGTTCTAATGCAATAGAACTTTTTTAGGTAATATTTATTCATTAAACTAAATTTCTTAATGAATTTTAACTATTATGAATTTTAAGTCAAATTAAGAAAAATTATACAAAAATACGAAAGAAATATAATAAATGGTACGATATATTTTATTTATAAAAAGAAAATTTAACCTATTAAAGATTTATCTGACTGAACTTTTTAAAGTGATATTTATGACGTAAAATAAATCAAGTTTTAGATTTAGCTGCAGTCGATGCAATATATAGTGTTATAACCTAGAAATAAGCCTAATTAAATAAACCTAATTTTTATCCTTCCGTACAATAGATTATTTTTATAAATAAAACCATGATAACATATATTACTACAAATATAGAAAGTTCTTTGAATATTAAAAGGTATTATCTATTACAGTTTATAGATAATAGTATATATTAAAATACGTTTTCCAGATTAGTTTAATAATAATTGTACGTGTATGAAGCATATCGCAAATACAGGTGCTAGTTACATATTAAATCGCTTTACTTATTGAATACTTCCTTCACAGTATTTTTAGTATAAAATGATATGAAATATAAATGTTTCAATTGGTGTATCGTACGTACTCATATATCAAACGTTAAGACGCAAAGATTAACTTTGAAAAGATATTCAGTTAGTGAGCATTGCAATGAAGCAATTGCACCATGCCAATTGCTTACGAATTGGTCTCGTGGTGGGCCGGTCGTTGAAAGGTGGAAGGTTTCTGGGCTCATATCGATCGCCCGTCATCTCGTCGCAGGCTCTCAAGCGCTAGCGTCGCCTCGGCCCACAGCCACGCGTACACGAGCCGTGACCCGATCGTTAAGTCCACGCGATTTGTGCTCTTAAAATTACGGTGAGTAGAGGAGAATGAAGTGTATCGAGTCAGCCATGATCTCGCGTTAAGGCGATGTGAGTTAGGCGCCTTTGACGGACTTGCCCTTTTGTCTCTGTGAGCTCCATAAGGAGGATAAGCTACGAGAGCCCTGGAACGCCCAGAGGAATTCTGCAAATCGTTCGAATTCGCTCAGTTCCAAGTCCCCAGATGGTGCGAAGCTTTTGCTTTACAAAGAGCTACGCGGCAAAGTAGAAGAGACCTCTTTAGTTGTATATTCCGGACTTGGACTGAGTTATATATTATGCGAAAACTTGAAATTCCCATGATGTGTTCGAAATGATAAAATAAAGGAAGAAATGATTTTTTACTTACTTCCATCCATTGATTCATTTCTTTTTCTTATTTCTTTCTTTCTAATGTTAGGTTTTTGAATCTCTTGCTTAAATAATCTTATCGATATGTTAAAACTTTAATCTCAACTTTAAAAATTAGACCTTTTCGTATTTGTAATTCTGAAATTTTTAACTAAATGAAATTAATAAGGATTTTACTTTATAATAATTTAATACATATTTTATGATATTTATATCTATAATTTTCTTTTCTATGTTATGAAGTTATGAATTAATTACTCAACATATACAGATATCAATTTTTATATAATTCTCGTATTTTTTTTTAAATTAGCTAGATTATTAAAAAAAAATGCAAGTTCATTATGACATTAAAAACATTTGCTATTACATTATTTTTAATCAACATTCGTTTATTTAAGTTATTTAATATAACAAGTTTGAAACAAACGTTAGTACTCATTTTAAGAATTGTACACGATCACCAAGCGATAAAGTTTAAGAAATTCCACTTATTTTTGTCACTTTGAATATTTTATTTTTATTTATTTGTATATATTGTGTTTACAATTACAATCAAGTGATATATTTAAATTTTGTTAAAATTTTAAAAATATTCTGAAAAATGATGAAATATGAAAAAAATAACTATCATAATTATGTCAAAGGATATCAAAATTTTAGAATTTATCCAACAGACTGCTAAGTGAGACCTGATAAACCATATCTATGTTCAGAAATTTCAAACGTTATTTAACATATAAATAGGACCTCAACAAACATTCATTTGCATATAATTTGTTTTCCGGAAACATTAAATACAAATAGTCACTTATAGAAATATTATAAAACATTAAACGTAAAAAAGTAAATATCATTAAACTTACTGAATAAAATAAAAATTTATCAATAAATTTTAATTAATAATAATAAAAATTGAATTTACGAATGATAAAAAATGATAATTTACGAATTTATTATCTTAATATATTACTTGAAAGGTCTAGAATCATTTATATATTAATAATTTGTATCGAAAGTTTATTTGCATTTGAAACAAGTAGGTTATACGGGTGTATTTATAATATAAATTTTTTCCTTACATTAGGATTTTAAATACATTTTTTTATGTATATATAAATACTATCAATACTAATTCTTAGTTAATTAAACCGGTGATAATGAAAATAAAATTAAAAAATCCAATAAATTTCATTTGATATATGTACTGGCTTGGAGATAGAAACCCATAAAATACAGTATTTTTTATATATTATTTTTAAATTAATATTGAAATAAAATGAATATCAAATTAATATTCATTTTAAAATTTAATACATATACTTTCTTTAAAATGCTATAAATAAAATCTAATTATTGTATTATATTGCATAACTATTTTTTATATTAATTGTATTTAAAATTAGTTAGAAGTGAATGATAAAACTTTGTATTAATATAAAATGATTATGTTTGTATTTAGTATTAACAATATCATAAATTTGAGAATAATTGTTTAGTTTTAATATTTAATTAATATTTTTATTTTAAAAGTAAAATATTAAAAAGTTTCAAATAATCTGAAAATATATTTAAGCTCTTATGAATGACAATTTTACCGAAGAAACGTGATTTAAAAAAATTGTGTATATTATAACACGGTTTTAATATAAGTAGTCTTATATGCACTTTAGTGAAATTTATATTAATATTTTCTTAAAAATATAGATTAAGCAGTAAGTTATTTTTGCTTATATATTGTATCAAAGTGATCAACTGTAATAATCACATTAATTAATTTCACAAATCAATAAACGTATGATATATTTTTACAAATAAATAAAGTATCAATAAGTATAAATATAAATTCAAAAATAATAATCAATTATAAATATCAATTATATAAATAATAAGAATCGGACGCATTCCTTATTTAAATATTTATCAATGAAAATGTAAGAATATTATTTAATTACACGACTATAAAATGATTTATAATTTAGAATTACATTTGTTTTCAATATGAATACGACGTTTTTAATAAGTAATTTTTATAATCTTATATGAAATAATAGTTATGAAAAGACATGATTATTTTTGATTACTTTATAATAAATCTGACGTAAGTGTCATAAATAAGTTTTAGAAAACTTTAAACAAAGTTTAAGAAAATTTTCGTATGCGTTCAGGTGACATTTAAAAATTTTTTAGTGCAATATAAAAAGTAAGTTAATAAAAAAGTATATGAATTATTCTTATAAAACTAGTTTTGTTATGCTAAGATAATTACGAGTATGCTAATTTCTCTTAATTGTTATTTTACGTTTTCATAAATGAATTAAGTAAAAAATTTGTAAAAATAAATACTTTCTTTAAAATAATTCTTTGTTCGATCATTAAAAATATAATTTCAATATCAACGTTAATATTGGTATTTGCATATTATTCTTAAAGCTATATATTATTTAGTAAACATATTAGTGAAATGTTTTAAGTATAAAAAATTAATATTAGTAAATATTTAGACAATCATTGATATTTAATTGAAACATAGCTCAATAAAATTTTAATATAAATAATTTTAAGATTTTTTATTAAAAATTAAAAATGTAGTGTTAATAAAAATTCATATATTTTATATTGATGTTGTTAAACTGAAAAAGAATGGAAATAAAATACCCAATTTCAATACCCCTATATGATGTAACTACAAATAAAAAATCTTTTACTGCTGTAACTACAAATAAAAACATCTTTTATGGATGCCAAAATAATAAATGTTCTCAAAATTTGTATCTAAAATATACTTTAATAAAAAAGTAAGATAATTAGATAAAATATAATCAAGCAAATATATAAATATTTTAATTGAGGATTTTAAAAGGAATATTATTAAAGTATGCGTATGTTATATTGCGAATATTATATATTTTGATGTCTTTATAATATTTTTTATTTGAGTTTTCTAGTTTTATTTTCATGTTTTCGCTTCTGTTTATTTTTTATAATTTTTAAACTTTTACTGTTGTTTTTTTACATAAAAATTATAAAGATATTCCAATTATGATCTCTTCAAATTTTAAGACGTATGAATTTGGGGCGACATCTAAGTTTGAATAGTGTATTAGTGCATTGTCTTTCTTGTAGTTATATAAGCTCGTATTCTAAGCTATATTAACGTGTCAGTCATCATATCGTTTGAGATGCGGGAACATTTGCTTTATCTTTCATGTTAGTGCATCATCGTAGCTTATAAAGTTAAGGAAAATTTATTTGTCTTATCTATTTTTTCATGATAAATAAAAATTTAATTGATAATGAACAAAAACTGTAAAATTATGAAAAAAATTCACGATTTTCGAAAATTAAAATTACATACACATTCTTTAAATATTAATAATATATTATATCATTTTTCTCTAAATAAAGTGGAGAAAGTATTTATTAGTATCTCTATTTAGATTTATTTATTTATCTGTATATATTTTTATTTTTATTTTTTTATTTATTGAATTATAAAATTTTATCCTGCACTATCTCTTTCACTTATGTTATTAATTTATAATAAATATTAATAAGTAAAATATATATTAGATAGATAGATATGTTTATTGAACAATATAATAATTGTTGTAATACATTACAGTTTCTCTTATACCTTCTCACCTTACATCAATTTCATTTAAAATTACGCATAGTTTATATAATAATAATAATAATATAACTTTTATTGAATAAAATTGTTATAATATAATATCAAATTTTTTCTCTCGTAAATCTAGTTTACAAAAAATTACATAATTATTTAAGTCTAAAAATAATCATTATGTGCTCATTCTCGTAAAACAGAATTATTCAACATTTAATTAATTTACACTATAATTGATACATAAGCTTTTTTGATTATTTAAGAAAAATATTACCTTGTTATTTAAATCTAGTATAATCTTTTGTTCTTCTTTTCCTAAAACCGAAATTTTCAGCGTTTATTTGAATTACATTATAATTGTTTTATCTCACATGTTGTTTTCGCTATTTTGTTTTGTTCTTCTTCACGTTACTCCATCTAAACCTTCATTCGTATTTTCTTTTATTATTTAATATTCTACTCTCCTTTACTCTTGAATCTTGTCTGTTCTGCTTGACTCTTATCTTTCTCTTGTCTATATAGTAAGTCTGTATGTTCTTTTTTTCTTTCAGCGTTACTATTGCTATTTTTATTCTTCGTTTATTTTCTCCCTGCGTTTATTCCTGTTTATTGTATTTCCCATGTTTTATTGCGTTGCTTCCTTCTCTTTCTGCGTAATTTTGTTACTTCCTTCCTTATTTGTCTCTAATTTATCGTAATCTTTTATTCCATGTCCGTCTTCTCCTCTCCGCATGTGTCGACTGTCTATCCTTGTTCTTTTTATTTCTTAAACCGTTCTCTCTTCTTTTCACTATATATCCACAGTTCCTCATTTCCCATGATTGTTTTTCGTAAATAATGCCAATCGTCCCCAACTTATCTCAATTATCTGCATTTCAATTTTTCTATTCTTCTAATCTCTCTCTCTCTCTCTCTCTCTCTCTCTTTATACATCTCGTAGTGGTTGATATAGAAATTGGAACCCTTGAGTTCTACTTCTTTGAACATAATTTTATTCTTTGATTCTATGTTTTCAATTTCTGGGCCTCATCACCTATGAAAACTTCTGCTTCTTGACCACAATTTCTTTATATTTACCTTTACCCCCAATTTATCACTCAACCATTCACTTATACCTTCCTTTGTATAGCTTTCTTTTTCATTCAAACCTACGATTGTGATGTTGTTCATTTTCTTTTCGCTTTCACGCTCTTCCATCAACCATTTCCATTGTTCATTACTAATTTCTTCTTGTTTACTTCTAATATTTTTTTCATTATATATGTTATTACCTAGTTTCCCTTATTTTATCTTTTTTTTTCTTGTATCCTTCTATTATTGTTTCTAGCTTTTTAATTTTTTCTCCATATTTACTTAGTTCCTCTTCAAAGATTCTTGTATTTTCTTTTCATGTCTCCTTCATTTCTCTTAACTCTTCCTCTAACATTTTTATTGCTGCCTCCGTTTTATCATTTTTTGATATCTTTTTTCATTTATTTTTTATTCACTGACTTCTTGTAAGATTTTCTCTCAGGCGCGCCTAGTAGATTTCTGGTTGTCAGTCAAGTATTCCTCTAATTTTCGCTCTTTTTCTTTTCAATTTATCGTTTTATTCATTTTATCTTATTTAAAACTTAACTTTTTTTCTACTCTTGCTAGACGCGTGAACCGTATTTTTTCTTATTTTTACCACGTGGCTGTCTAACCTCACTATTTGCTTTATTATATGTTTTCTATTTACTTGATTATATCATTTCATATTTGACCTCTTTTGTTATCCTGTATAATTTATGCCTTTCTGGTCTTATTAATTCATTTTTTACTAACTTTACAATTTCATTTTCTTCTCTGTTTTCAATTTTTCTTTCACTTTTATGACATGCTTTGTGTCTTAGGCGAGCTTTCAAGCAGAACTCAGTAAAATACATATTATTGAATTCACTATATATTGAAAAATATTATTTATGTCTAATAATTTTATAATTTATTCCAGTCATTTTTTAAATTAATTATTACCACTATTAAAAAATTATTAAAATATTTTTTTCATTTTATGTGTTAATATTTTATATTAATTATAATAATTAAAAATTATAATAGATAAAAAAGGTTTGTTGTAAAAATTAATTGCATTCATTTATGTAGAATTAAACGATTCAATGTTGGAAAAAATTATTTTAATATGTATTTTCATAATATTATTTAAAAGTATTTAATAAAAATGTAATAAAATATTATATATATAAAATATCTAAAATTTTATTCCCTATTTTTTAATAACTTTCAGTAAATTAAATAATTAAAAAAATAAAATATGTATTCCATAAATAAAAATTCTTGCTTAAAAAATATTGATTTATATAATAAGTATGATTGTAATCTAAGTAACGATATTTATACTGAAGTAAATTAAAGTTTCATTTTAAACAATATAAGTGATAACAGATTTCTGCAAACAGTTTCTTTATATGAAATTTTAATATCTATTAATTGATTGAATATAAATTAATACTAACAGAATTGTATCGTTAATACGTAAAAACTGAAAGTATGAATAATTGTAAGTATTACAACATTTTTTATTTTATTACACGAATTAGAAAATTTATACAGAATTAAAAATGATCTCTCTTTTGGTTAGTAGTTTCGATTAAAATTATATTCATAGCTTATTCGATAATATTTTATAATGAAGTATAAATCACTATAAATTTTTAAATTTTATATAATTAAAAAATTAGGTTAATAGGCCTTTTTATTTTTAAAGTATACGTATTAATGATACCCTTTTCAAATAATGTAGTACAAGTGAAAAAACTTCTTTGTGGAATATAAGAATTGGATCGAGTGTCATCCCTTTTCTATTACTTAGTTATGCTATCTAAGAAAATGTTATAAAGTTTTTGGAGTGTCCATAGAAATCATTTTTTTATTTTTGAAAATGAGCAGATTTTCTCATTTAAAACGTGTTTAGATAATTTTCATATGTGCTTTCACTTAAGACTCATATAATCTGTAATGAAGAATGAGCCATATAAATTAAAAAGGATTTGAGAAATAAAATTAACAACGATTTAGAATTTTAATTCGTTAATTATTATTCGTATATAATTTCATTGAAAATATATACAAATATTTGTACACATAGAAATTTCAGGACCTCAAGTTAGAATGCTTGTAAGCTCGAGATCTTAAACGACTAAGTAAATTGCGTTTATTCGTTTCATGTAAAATCCATAAACTCGTAAGCACCTGAAAATGCGTAGGGAAAAAATAGAAACTGGAGCAAAATAACAGAACGGTTTGCTTACTGGTCCTTTACATTGGGATAACTTAGCAATACAAACACACAGTCGCTTAATAAACATGGTTCTCTATTTCATCTTCTGTAACTTGGTTTACTCAATATTCAAATGAATCTTGCTGCTCGTGCAACTAGAGCTTAGACAACTTTCTCGCTGGCTCTTCTCCTCTCTTTCTATTTCCGATTTGCTCATTCTTTTCTTTTCCTTTTACTTGATCGCTGCACGTCACTCCATCTCTATTTTGAAGCTTCATCTATGCATACTCGAGCATCTGAACCTCATTCAGATGAAGCATCCTGTACCATTATCTTTCTTCATCTCCCAGGAACGGACTGATTCGCTCACAACATATAGAGAAACGACTCGGTTAATTTGCAAGTCCAATTGGGAGCGGAGGTGACCTCTTCCTCCGGCCGATTTCTATTCCGATCATTCCGGAGTAGAGTACGGAATTAGCGTTCCTGCAAACTGGGATAATCGTCTTCATTTCTCGATGCAGCTGCCTGTGAGCTAGACTTAATTATTTCTGAATCAACTTTATCGAGGGTGAAATGAGCTTGCCATTATCGATGTGACGAGAAAATGAAGATTTGTTTTTATCCATAGAATTGACGATCCTTGTAGCTTTTAGCGAGAAAAAACAAGAGAAATACAGGGGTTTATATTTCATTCATTCTCATATTGCTGTTGTTAAAAGAAAAACTATATCGGGACATTTTATTATTTTAAATTTTATGTAAAAAGTAGTTTGCATTTAAAAGTAATTTCTATGATTCTTTTCACTACATTTCGTTTGAAATTTAAATAGCAATAAATGTATTACATTTTCTTTGCAAAGTTACCATTAAAAATTTGGGTGATTTGGTTGATTTTCCTTAGTCTTACATTGCTTACTGTTCTTCAATGAGCTAAAGCTTCAATATATTGACAAATGATTTTAAGTACATTTATGTAAATTTATTTATACTTATTTATATTAATGAGGTTTATGAATTAAGAAAATTAATTTAAAACAATTTAATTTCTTAATTTAATATTGTTGATGAAGAAAAATAAGAATAGTCTTATTCAACATGTCACATTCGCAATGGTATAACCAACTTTATTTGTGGAATTTATACGAAATGATTTTTTTTTAATATATGAATATCAAACATTTACTTTGAGTGCTCATTTAAGTAATTACGATGTTGATAATTTCAAATTATTTTTATGTAATTTCGTATATTGCATTTGTAAAACGGGAAATGTAAATATAAGATCGACATGCTTTCTGTGTATTCTTAACTTAATATTCTGTTTTCATGGTTATTTATCGATCGAAATACGTCGAAACATAAGATAAGTGGGAACATAAATTATTCGATAAATTCGCAGAGAAATCCAATAGACTTTCTGTTACTATATGCGTATATATTAAGCTGCGAGCTTGTCAAATGTGTTCGCGTCATGTGCTTGCATTGCTTTGTATCATTGAAACACGCCAAGGGAGAAGTACGAGAAGATTTCAAAGATGCAAAAGCAGTCAAGCAAGTCTTCAATGCATGAGGTATATCTGACTCTCCACGATTTTACGAGCGACTTGCTGATAAAGGACTAAGGAAACTAAGGAAAGGAGCTGTCGTAAACTTACTATGATGGTGAGATTAATGCTCAGTTTTATTATCTCAACTTGGCATCCATAATGCTTCGCTCCTCATTTGTATACACATACAGACTTTGAGTTTCGATAAGTTGTTTTCATCCTTAATTTTGTGTGTGGGCTAAATTGTTATAGACGAAAGTTTTTAAATACTGACTTAAGGAACAAATGGCATTTATAATATCAGCATGGTTATTATTGAGGAAAAATAATAATTCAAATATTGAACATTATAAATATATTTTTTATCGTTTCAGACAAATTTTTATTTTAAAACAAACATTTGATATTTTGTATTGAGAATTTTAATTACAATCAAATTTTTCGAAACCTTCATACACAAGCAAAACCAGTTTAAATTCTCAGTTAAAAAATATATCGTTTTAAATTTGATTAGTTTTTTTTTTTTAGAAAAAACGAGATTAAATTTTCAAAAAAACAATTGCTACTCGTTACTTCAATACATGTATCACAAATTTATTGTGTAAATTTATAATGAAATGAAACAAAAGTGATAAGCGCTATTAACAGATTTTTGAAATAAATTACAGACAAATAGCAAGAGTTACGAAACTGTTAAACGGATAGTTTCTCTTATGCGGGAAGTAAAGAAAAATGGAGTCTGTCGTGCATCGAGTAATATGCTAATGCGAAAAAGACAGGCATTTGCTCACTATTTACTTTTCATTGCGTGACACTAGAAAGACCGCAGCCTAGGTTTGAGTAATATAGCCACGCACTCAAATCGATGAGAACTGGTATTGCAGCATTACTTTATTGATTTTATTTTTCTCTCCTCCCTCAGATTTTACGCTTAGAGGTACATTGCTCGTGTTCAGCTGCAAAAGCCGTTTGACGCGATGCGTGTGCGCGTGCTCACATAAATTTTTCTATCTTTTTTCTTTCTTCCTTTCTTCCATTGCAAGAGCACGAGAAATTTTATGAATTTTCTTGCCAATCACACTTTTGCCTTTCCAGATATTTACCTTGTGTTTTGTGTATGTGTTGCGTATTCTAAAGCTTTATTCGAGCGCATCACCTAACGAGCATTTGTCGAAAGGAAAGATTGGATGTGAAGTACTGTCTGTCGACAAAAGAATAAAACTTAGGTAAAATAAAGAAGGATGGTGAAATAAAAATAGAAACTCCATGATGTTCTTTCTTCCTGTACTATCAGCTTTACTTCGAATTATGCTTGTTTCTTCCTGCGATTCTCATGCTAAATTTAAATATTTATAAAAATAATCTGCTTATATGCGAGGATTTTTCAACTATTAGATATACAATAGATTTTATTAATTTTCCTTGTTTTCTTCAAATTTTAAATAAGCTTGAACATTAAATTTTCTAAGAGAATTTTATTTTAAACGAAAATTGAAATTTATCATAAATTTTATATTATTTTATTATTATCAATAGAAGAACTAAAAGAGAATTTTTCGAACAATTTTTTATTCCTGAAAGTTTAAAACTTTTATATTGGAAATTAATATATTTTGTGCAAATATATTTTTATTAATTAAGAAACTAATTATTCAAAACTAGTAAAATTATAAAAATAATTATAAATTGTTCTAAAAAAGATGAAACTACTTTTTAAATTTTTAATTTCTGAAGAATCGATTTAGTTTTGAATGCTTTGAAAATAGTTGATAATTTACGATAGAAAGCCATATTGCAGTTAGAAGAAAAGGGTTTTAGGAAAAATTATTGTATTTTCTAGTAAATGCTAGCAGAAGGTTGTAGTAAATGTTTTGAAGTTGTTGAGACAATATGTGTGTATATATACACATATTGAAAGTAATGGGAATAATACGTGTAAGTCTTACAATGGAATTCCTGCACCTGCGGAATTGTGCAATGCATCATACGCAATGAGGAACAGATGCTTCTTCCATAATTATTATGTAAGTATGATTATACTCAAATTAAAATGTTGCATTAAATATTTTAAGTTCTTAATATATAAATATAAACTACAGATATTAATTATTCAATATATATACTAGATTTTTAATATATAGGTTTATAATACAAAATTAATTTCATTGTTTATAATGGTAATTGTAATCAAATATAAAAAACATAAAATTTTACTAAGATATAACTTTATTTTCGGCAAAATTTTGATATTATCAAATATATTAAATAAAAAATTATAATATATTTATTTTTGTTTTTAAAGAAAATTATTATTAAACAATTGAGTTTATTATCAATATTCATAAATAATTAACATCATTAAAGTATATTCATGTTTTTTAATTTTATTTAATGAATGGGAATTATTAAAAACTTAAATTTATTATTCTTGAAAACGTTACGTGGAAAGATTTTTTCAATTAATATTTCTCTTTTAATGAATATTGATTAATTTGATATTAATAATGGTAGTCATGTCATACTGAAAACCAAAAAAAATTTTTATAATTAATTTTTAATACTCTAAATTAAATTTGTTTATACTATAGACTATTTAGTATTCATTGATTAACTATAGATTCAAAGAAAATTTTACTGTTTTCAAAAATAATTTTATTACATTATTACAAAAATTATTATAAAATTATTACATAAGAAAATACTTTAAAAGATTGAATAAATCGAAGAAATCACTAAAATACTTATAATTTGAAATTATTAGATAAATTAAAATCAATTTTATATGTTATTACACATCACATAAACACTATAATTAAGTGCTTGAAATTCTCGAAAGTATCGAGAAAAACTTATTTCATCTCTTAATTGTGTTAGATATCTGTGCTTACGCGATCGTTCATATTGTCAAACTACAAGTGAGTATTATTCAGGGAAGAACTAAAAGTCACTGGCTTTTCCGGCTATACCGGCAAATCCGCTATAAATCCTATTAACTTTGGAGAAACTCTACGCCTATGAATATTTATTGGTTTACGATCGTGCTCAGTACAATCGGTAGCTTCATTATACAAGTGGTTGCAAAAAGAATTCGCAATTTCTCTCTCTCTCCCCCTCTCTCGCTATACATCCATTCACTTTCATCTATAGACTTCATATTTTAATTCTTTATCTTATTCGGTTTCTCATTATCTGTCTTTCTCTTAGTCCAGTCCAGTTTGTAGCCGCGAGTAGCGAAAACTCGGTTTACGAGTGAACGTAATTCATTAGTGCTTTTGCAGTATCTAGCGAGAGCGGAAATCTAGCAACACAGCTGTCGCATAGGAGCTCCAAATTGCATCTAGACTGCTTGCTTGACGGATTACGGTATTGCATTTGCGTCGTCGACAATTTCAACGGGGGCCTAACTATTTTTGTTCGTGGGCGAGTGCGTAAATGAAATCTCACACGTTTCTTAAACCAGGCTAGTTCGTAACCACTACATGATCTTCTATGAATAAAATTTTGAATTATTGTTACGCTCCTTTCTCTTTTCTTTTACACGTAGTTGCGCTTCGAGAGCTTTAGTTTTACAGGAAATTCATGCATTCGTTTTTTGCGAGGAAGCTACGCGGGAAGGTGCTTTTGCTAAATACGCATGCTTATGCAAAATTTATCTTGTGCTAAGCAGGATGAAAAGTAAGTGACTCTTTGAATATAAATTCGCGGCGGTTCAGAGGATAATTTATTTGGGACGTCATTAGATAGGAACTATTATGAGTTAGATGCATATGAATTTTTGGATTCCAGCAAAATCACGTAATATCTTCAAATTTCAATCTATTGATTTTTTAAATTTTAGTCTAGTAAGATAAATACGATGTTTTTGATACGATGAAAAAAATTTTTTATAATAATTTTTATATTTAAATTTTATATATAATTTTATAAAAACCTATTTTTTGGTAATATTTTTACGTATTCTTGTAATTAAATAATATGTATTAATAAAATTACTATTAATAGTAATTTATGTTAAGAAAATACGAAGAAAAGAAATATTTTTTTAAATATAATAATAAATAAATTCTTGTATTTTCAATTAGTATAATAAATTATTGTGTAGGTTTCTAAACTGTACGAGTATGTACAATTTTTAAGTAGAAAGTATCCGAATACTATCGGACACAGATTTTGAGAATATATAGAGATTGCTGTTTAAAAATTTTAAAGAACCACATAGTTTCTTAAAATTTATTATCAATTAAAATAATTAAATATAATTAATACTTTTATTATAATGTTTCTAATAATGTTAATTTTAATATGTTATGTCTTTCTAATAGCGTTATCTTACTTAAATTAGACTAAAACTATCTGGTCGTTGGTTTATGTTATGTAAATAATAATATAATATATGTACTATAAAATTTAATTTAATAAATAATAGCATTTAAAATTATAAAATAATTTTTAATTTAAAGAATTAAAACAACTAATTATAAATAATTAGTTTTGAACTATATAAATAAGTATCTCTGTAAAATTCATACAGATAATATTCACGGATTTTTATACACATTATTTTGTTTGTATTATTTATTCTTATAACTTTTAAATTATGAATTACTTCCTTTTTAAGTACATAAATAATAAAATATAATAAATAAAGGAATATATTAAATCTTGAAATGAACTGAAATTTAATATCATATTTTTAAAACACGAAGACAATTAATAAATATAGTAAAAATAGATTAAATTTCAGTATTTATTAACCTATTACATATTAAAAATATATTTTTGATTTACAAAGAATATTTAAAATTAATTATAATTCTGAAATTTGATATACTATAAAGGTAGTGTATGGTACAATCCTTATCTTACTAAAATAGAAATTACTTAAAAAATTTAACTTTCTTTTAGAAATATCTTAATATTTGAACTCCATTATTAAATGCAGTATATAATATAATTATTAAAGTAAACAAATATTTTACTTATTTTATTTCATTTTTAATACTTGGAAAAATGTAGTTTAAAGTATGTCATAAGTAGACCATCAATAAAATATTTTATTGTATTAAATTATTTTATTACATTATTATACTAATATTAAGATTTAGTAAAATTTTCTAAAACAAACATTTACTCCTAAATTTTTTTTTAATTTATTATTTCATAGTTTTTCCATTTATTTAAATTTATACAATTTTTAATGAATTAATAAAAAATCTTTTTTTTAACATAAATATTTTGTAGATATTGTAATAAATCTTTGATAATATACATATTGATAATAAATGGATACCTTATATTGAATTTAAATATTTCTCTACAATGTGTATAAATTTAAACCAGAAGCAGGAATGAAAGCAGCAAGTGGTTTTCTTTCACATTAAAACTTTAGTTAATTAATATAAAAATTTGTAGTAAATATTTGATGGGATTGAAATAAAATTTAATAAACAAACTCAAAATAAATAATTAAAAATTCAGCGTTAATATCTACCCATTAACTCAAACTAATTTTTAAAGTACCAGTTTTTAATGAAACTTATCTAGATGTTCGAATGGAGAAAATTTTTTGCTTATCACTCAAATGATAAAACGCGAATATTTAGTTAGAAAAGTATAAAAATCGAGCAATTTATCTATGTATATACTTTTTTGGGGATTTATGCTTGCTAATCATTTTCCATTTTTATATTAATATTGGCCTCTTCTTTAAGTATTGCGCAACGCACGCATACATAGTTTTGTTGCAATATTTGGAACAAGGCTCATGTAATATTTTTTATGGAAAATTTTGCAAAAAATGGTTGGTTTGCTTTGTATGAGTATGTATACGTTCTATGAAAGTTTTATGATACATTTACACGTAAAGAAAGAGCCGCCATAAAGGATCAATGATATAGAAGAGAGGCAAAGGCTTACCGAATCGTCAACCAAAGGCCTCACGGAAAGCTCAACTGGGTGAAAACTCTTCCTGCAGCTCTTCTTTCGTCCACGCTTTAAAGCTTCCTTCGAGCTCCATTCGTACGTTAAACACGTGTGCTTGAGTATCCTTGCGGTCGAATGGACCGAAAAACTTTCTTGCTTTCTCGCTTTCTGCATCAGCTCCGATTTTGCTAGCCAGCCCCGTGGCAACAACTTCTACAGGCAATCCTGACACATGTAGGCGCCTGCGCGAGAGTTAACATACGGAGAGAAATCCAGTATACACCTGTGCATCGAGCACTACGTGAGTTGAATTAAAATAAATGAGGTATCTATCGTTCGCGCTTAGGGAAATTGTAAACTACTTGAAAATAGAAAATTCTTTCTCTTTCCCTGGAATGTCCACGGTATCCCCTAGGAAAATGCTCTTGCACGAGCTGTATTGAAATTATTCATCTCTGACAACATTCGTATTCTTAACTTACAGTATTATCGCATTTTTATTTTATGACTAAAAATTTACATAGTAATATGTGTAAATAAATGTAGAAATGTATACAAATATTGAGAAATATTATCTTATGAAAACTGTATGTGTTATCAAAAAAAAATCTTTAAAAATTTTTCGAATGATTTTTTATAAAATAAAAAATATTTAATTAAAAAATTTCTGTAAACTCGAAATGAAATATAGTTTTGAATATTCAATTACAATTTCATGTTGATTCATTAAGATCTATTTGAGCGTGGTTTCCGGTTGAGTTGAAAATATTAATTTTAGAAAAACCGCATAAAAAGTTTAAATTGAATTTGAAAAAACATTCAATTTGGTTTTCATCTATTACACTTGTACGATAAATTTGACTTTTTTAAGTAATGTTTTTCTTTTTTTTGTATTTTAGCAGATTCGATAAATATAAACGTCCTTTTCAACGTATTTTTAAGCGGATTTTGAGAATATATAGTGAACATTCACCTTTACCTAAAATAAAATTATTCAACTCTGTAAAATATGCAAAGCTTTTATAATAATCATCGTGTAATAAGCACTTGTTATTACTAAATCCCTTAATAATATGTCTATTATTTTTGAAGTAAACTTTTGCTTCAAAAGTTGTGTTACTATTTCATAGGCAACCATGTCAGAATATACAATTTAGAAAATCTTCACTACTGAATTTCAGATTTATTAGTTAAATTTGCTTATAAAGTTTTTTTTGAGAATCGCTTATTTGCCATTAATAAAATTTCTATATTATTTATGGTTTTAATACGAATACCATAAGATTTCATCGATTAAACATTTCTTATGTAGCAGCTTTTCATTTTTCGAAGCTTCAACGAGCTAAGATTCTTTCAAGTTTTATGTCATTTAAAAATTTTTTTTAGATTAAAATCGATTCCATCTCATTCTAAGGCAATAAAGTGTTCGGGAATTTGAAAAATCGAGTGCTTGAACAAATGTAGAGCAATATATAAAATAATTTTAGAGTATAATTTTCTTTTATCAACTTCAATAAGAAAATTATAAAAAATAGTCTAAATATAAAGAGCAAACTTTATTTTTCGTATTTATATCAAACAAAGATAAATTAACAAAAAATTTTAGGAAATAATGCCAATGAATGTATTTTCTTTTAAGAATATATTTACAGTGTTAAAATTCTTTAAAACTAATAAATGTTCAAATATCATATTTTTATTATAATTATAGATATTTTAAATAAAATTATATTAATATATTCATAATATTTTGTTTCCAAGCTTCCCAAGATACATTTTTTAGTATTTTTTTTTTAAAAAGATTACATTATTATTATCAACTTAGTGTAATATACTAACTGCAAATTGATATTGAACAATTAATCCGACTTAAAGTTTCTTAAAATACAAACTTTTGAAGAATCCTCTTACAGTATTATGATCAAATGAATTTCTCTTCTAAGGTCATGAATGAGGTCAGGATGGTACTACCGTTATCATTTGCAAAACTTTTGCAACCTTTTGCATTTGTGACTTCAAAATAGATTCAACGCCCCATGAACAACATGTTTAAGTTGTAGAATTATATTTTCTAATACTGCAGCAGCTAAATATTCATGATTTTACACGTAAAATTTTGACTATGCTTATTTAAAATGTAAAGTTATTAATCAACATACGTTTTGTCACAAAGAAAGTATGTGTACATTTTTATATAAAATTCAAATTGATTTATATTAGTTTTGATTAAATTAGAAAATTAAAAATTATAAAGATTTTATGATTATATTTATAATCAGTTATACTTTTATTAAATTATTATAATATTATAATAATAAATTATTATATTATGATATATATTATATTTATTACTTATTCAGCGAATAAAAAAATAATTATTATGTATTTATTTTATTATAAAAGTATTTATAATCCTTGCTATTGTTCTGATTACTCATAATTATATTATATTTAGTACTGTTTGCTGAACTAAATGTTACTATAATTTATTTAATTATTAATTACGTCACCCTTGATTGAATTATAAAAAAATGAATTGACTTATTAAATGGTATTCTGTATTTTAAAACATTCGATAAAATTTGACCTATAATCTTGAAAATATTAAAAAATAAGTTATTTCGTTAAGAGACGTTTTTATTTTATATAAATTAAAATATTGTTATTGAAGAGAAAATGTATATTACACGGTATATTAACTGAATAGATTTAAAAATTTTTTATGTAGTTCTGCCCTTCTATATTATGATAATAAAATATTCACTAAACTAGTATTTACTAGCACTTTTATACATATTAATAATTGTATTTCTATTATATACATACATACTAATTATTCTATGTATTAATAATTCTTTATATATATATATATATAATAATGTAATTCTCGAAACTTAAAATTTTTGTTTATATTTCAATTTTAGGAGGTATATAAATTTATATAAATTTTTTTATATAAATTTTTAAATTGATGTCTCTTTTGCGATTAATTAAAATTGTATTCAAATACATTACAATAACAAATAAAAATATATTAATCAATAATAACCAAAAGGTTTTTAAAGTTTTCATTTCATTCAATATATATATATATATATATATATATGACATATTAGGATTTTTGTGATAATGTAAATAGTAATATTATTCTTATGTATATTAAATATACTATTATTGAAAAATACTAATATACAGACTTTTTTAATTCATTTTAGAATTAATTTGATTTTAATTTTTATAAAGAAATAATTTTGTAACTTCTTTTTATAATAAATTAATTGTTTTGTATAATAGTTAATAAATATTCTTCTTAAAAAAGTTTAATTTTATTATATTTCATATTTGATAATTAAAATTATAAGGAAAAATTAATTATAATAATTAAAAAAATATTTTTATAATAAATTTCTATAATGTATTAACACTATTATCTTTATATCTATGGCAATATTTAATTTTATTTTACATATATATCATCAAAAGTCTTATATCAATGATTTAATACAGTAACTAAGATTTTTTTATTATTCTACAAGAATAATATACTATATTTATATTTTTTATGTTTCAGGTGAGTATCAACGTTAAGAATATATAATGAGTAGCACCTTTGAACTTGTAAGTTAAATTTTAAATACTCAAATAAAAGAATTTTGTTATGAAAATAATATTTAAATCATGCATAGTTAAAAACTATTAAATTATATCTGAATCTAATATAATAGATTTTTAAAAATAAAATAGAATAAATTCATAAAAATGCGTGAAACAAAAATAATTAAATTAATTAATATAATCTGAATTTTTGTCATTTTCTTATTAGCCTTACATTTTTAAAATAAAATGTCAAAATTTCATACTATTACATAGTTTCGTATAAAATAAAATTATCAAATTTTTATTTTTAAAAGAATATATTTTCAATATTTTTAATAAAACATTAATCGATATCATTGATATCATTAGTAAATGTTTCTATAAAATTATAAATATTTGAATTTATGTTATTTCATATAAAATACATGTAAATTTGAATTGATTACTATATGATTTCAAATACTATTTATATCTTAAATATATTTTTATGCATTATAATTATATATAATTTGAAAATGAATTTACAAAATTAAGATGTTATACATTTATTAAAGATTGTATCAGTTCTATCAAAAGTAATATAATTTTAAAATTTATGCTTTAAAATTGCTTTTTAAAGCATGAACTGAAAAATTGTACTTCATCATTATGCAAAATATACTAATTAAGATGAAATTAATTATAAAATGAAAAGCCTATAATCATTTCTATTAACTCTATCCATATTTAATATTTTTTATGCTCGTAAATTAAAAATATGTTTAAATCATTGAGTTATTAATTTAAAAATGGTATAAATATATTATAATCATTAATAATTGTTTAAATTATTTAAAAAACATATTTTATATTTATTTATAATTGTATAGTATTTAAATATTTTTGCTAGTGCAAGTATTATTATTATTTATTTTAAATATTTATGCCTGGAGCACAGATTTGACTTCAATTTATTTTAAAATTCAATATTTATTCTTTCTTAGATTAAATAGATTTAATGAAAAATTTATTATGTTGTTCTTCTATTGAAGTGATACTTTCCAAGAAATTTATATTGAAAAATAATTATAAAGATTATTTATCTTATATTTGTAATTGCAATGTAGCTTATTAATTATAATAACAATAAGCATTAGTATAAATATAATCGTTAATCATTATTATAAGCTATTAAACAAAGTAAAAATTTCAAATTTGCATTATACTGCAACTTTAATTTAATAATAAATGTTGATAAAAAATTGTATTTACTATTTAATTAGTATTTAATAATACTATTTAATTATTTTGGAAATATAAACTTAAAAGTTATAATTTAAGTTAATTGTTATTTTTACATAGAATAATTTGAAGGTAATTTGTTGTAAGGAAGTCAAAAGTATTTATTAAATTTTTCTTTTATGAGTTTATTTATAATATTATAACATACTCAAAGAATGTAAAATAAGTTTCAGTAAAATTAATAATTAAATAATAATATTAATTATTATGTATCATAATATTAAATAATAGTATATTAAAATTAATAAATTTTAGGAAGCTAAATTATTGCTTTGAAAGTTTATAGATTTTATTATATAATATGTAAAATTGATGTTCAGCAAAATTTCGTTGACTATCAAAAACTTTTTAAAAAATTGTAAAAAAAGGTAATATAAAGAAATTTGGAAGTAAAACATATATGGAAATAAAAGAATAATAATTATCAATCATTTTAGTATAAATAAACTTATACTTATTAATTAATTACATGTACCTTTTATTCATTGAATATATTTAATATGAGTTTGAAAATACTTTTGTAAAGAGGAAAATGAAATATTTAAATTTAAAAAATTTATATACTAAATATTTATAGTGATTATTGTGAACATTAAATAACTACGACTTGCGTATTACAATTTCTGGTAGTATTACCAGATAAAATATGAATATAAAATATGAAAAAATATGAAATAAGTATTATAGGGAATTTATATTTATACAAATTATGAAATTTTTTATATGAAAATTAAAATATCTAACATTGAATATCAATTCTATCTAAAATTTTTATCTAGGAAAAAAAACCAAGTATCTTATGTGATTTTTTTTTAAATTGAAATCCATTAATCATTAAACATAATAAATATAGTTCATAATATTTAATTTTGAATGTAAGCGATGTATTATATAATAATTAATTGTAATTATTGTTTCTTTTGTAGTAACACATCATTTATTAAATGGATAAAGTTTTGTACACATGTGTGAAACGAATTTCACACGATATTCTCTTTATTTGTTTGTAAATTATATTACATATATTATATTTCCATCCTTTTTTGTGATCATGATTTATTTATGTTGTTTTTAACTTCAGTAAAGAGAACAAAATTAAAAGAATTAAATCTAGGAAACACCATCATAGCAAAATCAGTAAAAGTTTATAATTTACATTTTTAAACTTCTGACATGTGTTAGTATTTTCTAAATTTAATTTTTAAATTAAATAGAAATCAATTTAGATATGTAACTAAACTAAGAAAAATAATATTTAATTTTACTTAATTTTATTTATTTTTTAATTAAGAAAAAATTAGATTTATTTATAATTTATTTACTATTTATTTATAATTTATTGACAATATTTTGATGTAATTATCATTTGATAATACTTAATTTTTAATTATTTGCATTCTGTTATAATACAATAAATATTATTTCTTATATTAAAATAACTAAATTAAAAAAAACGTTTTCGTATAATATAATATTTAAAAGATCAATAATAATACTAAGAATGCAATATTGTAGAGTATGAAGAAAATTAAAAATTTGAAGATATCTTATTTATCAATATTTTTCTTTATAAATATATGTATATATATATGTACACACACACACATATATATATATATAAATATATTCATAAAGATGATTCTCAGTCAGTTCACGAAATATTGGTAAACCATAAACAGTGTACAAATATATAATCCCTTTATTTCTTAATTGTTAATTCGGAGATGGATATAAAATAGAAATTCTAAAATAATACTGTATTAGATTTAATATGAAGAGAATAATTGTTAATATAATTACTTTAAAATTAAAACGAGAACAATCGTATTTTAATTGTAAGTCTGAATTTTCTGATTAAAAGATTTTTATTCATTTATTTTTATGAATAATTATTATAAAAAAATAAAAAAATTGTAATAATTTTATAAAAAGTTTTTCATGAATCAATACTAATACGGTTTTTTTTATAAAGATACGTAATAAAATCTATACACATATAAAAATATTTCAGCTCCATTGAAGTTAAAGTCAAATTCAATTAAGTGAAAGCCAATCTCTTCGTGTCCCTTCATTCTACCGCAAAATAATCCAATGTGCTACTCGTTCACAGACGTAATAGTGAATAAAAGAAAGCTTTTGAAAACACAGCAATAAAACAACGAGAATGAATAAATACCTAGTGTTCGTCAATAGTTATATCACTATGCAATAATCAATGCTCTACACGTGAACCAGCTCATATACTTCTTTACTTCAAAGTGATTTCCAATTCCATTGTTAATAAAAATTTTCGTACTTTTTCTTTGTTCTTACAAACGAAAGTAAATCTATGCATACGTAAAGTAGCAAAGCACATTTATCGGTTTTAACAGAGCTGGAATTCTCGACCGAATTCGGAGGTCAGTTATTTCCAAGGAATGTATCATCGATAAAGTTGGTCTGGCTTATTTGAATCGAAATTTCGTTCTTGTTTTATCTACTATATCTACGAATTTATGGTTCAATGGTTAAATTTTCTTAAACGATTAAGATACGAAAGAATTGATTAATTTCATTAGTCCACTGAGTTTTGTTAAGGATGCAAAGTACGCTAAATTTTATGCACAAGACTTTTAGAACTTAACCGGATCATATTTGAACTTCATTGCTCTTATTAGATGATAGTTTCTTTTCGAAAAGTTATGTAAAAGTACATCCATTATTCTTGAAAATATATTGGAGTCGATCTTGTTCATTATTTTTGGTATATCTTTAATAAAATTAAGTTCAGTCGATTTTTTGTGAATTAATTTTACAATATTTTTGTTCGTATAACATTTGTAAATCAACAGTTTTCATTTCAAGTTAAACTCTTAATAATTCTTTTTTAGCACAATATTATTAAAAAAATAATTAATCTTGAATAAAAGTTGCTGTTATATATAATTAATAATAAATAATTAATCTTGGTTATTATTTTTTAATAAAAATTTATTACTACAAGTAAAATATATAAATTTAATTAATTTAAATTAATTTTTTGCGTAAGATTTTAGTACATTTTATATATTTATATATGTTTTACTTCTAAAGTTTATCTATTAGTATTTGCAAAATAATATCAACTATACTCTAAATATTTTTTTAATATATTATTAATGTTCTTGTTTAAAATTTATATTGTAAACATAAAATTTTAAAACGAATGCAACCTTATTAAATAATAAGAAAATAATGTATATTTTAAAAGATTCAAATTTATTAATAGATTCATATAAACTTTCAAATTCATAGATTAAAATATAATAAAATTATAGATCATCAATTGATTTTTGTATTTTATATATATATAATAATTATATATCAATTGTTTAATAATAATTTTTGAATTTTACAAAATAATATTTATAAAAATACTATAAATTTATTAAATTTACATTATTTAAATTTTGTTTTTACATTAAATACAATATTATATTTTATAAAAAAATGAATACTAATTAGTTCTCTAATAGTAGTCAATAATATTTACTTTTAACTTAATTTTAAGAAATTATTATAATGTTTATATTTTTATTGAAATAAATGTTTCAAGTAAGATTATATCTTAAAGAATTAAAATTAACCACAATAATATGAAGGATATAAATATTGTTTATGTTAAAAATGTTAATAATCAAAAAATATAAAATAAAAACACAAATGTTAAAGAATGAAACGCTACATCATATGAAAGTGGAAATTATTGAATATTATGTTTATTCTCATTGGTATATACAGTGTGCATATATGTACACTAAATATATATTATGACAAAAGATTGAAATATAAGATGAAGATTGAAATATTCAATCTTAAATTTGTAGAACTTTTACTTTTATAGCTGAAATAAATTGAAAAGTTAAAAATTTTAAATCATGAAAGTTTTTGAAAGTTTTGATTAATTAAAAAGTAATATTTCCCTTAGAAAATTAGGTACTTAAATAATCAAAGTAAAAATTTGTTCAAGAAACAAATATTTATTCAATCATTTTTTGAACATTTTTTGAAAAGTGATTACAGATATTAAAAATTACGTTATCAATTTTTAATACAATAAATACATTTACTATTGGTATGAAAACATTCGCTTATTTTGTCAAAAAAAATTTTATTAATGGAATAGAAAAATTTAGTAATATTAGTATTCTTAATCCTATGAAATACATGGTTTTTCATTGGGTTTATTTGTTATTCTTCATAACAGATACTTTAACAGAATAAAGAAAACATCCTGAGAGCCTAACGCAATTTTTTCAAGTTTTATTTAAATTAAAAATTTTTATTTTTCAATATAGATGGTTTTCGAATTACATTATTATCGTATATATAGACGTATGTATATACGTACGTATATACACATACTATTCATGTTACACCATCGCAATAAATGAAAAACATAAAAAAAGTCCGTGGTATTTTCATACTATGAAGAGAATTTTCTACGATTAATGGAAATAAATTTTTACCGAGTAACCATCCAAATACAATTTTTACGAAATCGTAGTGAAGTTAATACATGCGCTTAGCTTACTTTCTATTTCATTTAACTAGGATTACTAGTTTCGGTTTTGTCCTGGGAAATTTATTCCACGATTTTTCCCGTAAAGAAGTTATCATTTACGACAATAGGGTAGCGTAAACACAAATGCAAGAATGCATACTCGCTCATGGAAATTTAGGCATACGTCACTGTTCTCGCTGCATGCGTGATTTATTCTTGTAATTTCAATCATACCCTTTTTTCTTCGTTTCCTTCTCCTCTTCTCTATCCTTTTAACTTTCTCTGATTTTTAGTACGCCACTTTTGAAACGTATTCAATCTCTTCTCCTGTTGATCACACTTAAGCACTATGTTGTTTTTTACTTTCAATGCACAAGCTAAGAGCGCGATTATTAAAAGAAAAAGAGAGAAAGACGCGAATGTATAAATTAAAATTGTATTTTACAAGAGTGGGTTTGACGCAAGTGTCCTTGTGAAGTAATGATTTGTGTGATATGGCTCATAACGCACTTTTTGAATGCTTATGAAAAATCAGATATTACAATTTTCTCGAGGATTATAAAGTAAATAGAGACAAAAAGGGAATTAAGAGAAAGCAAAAACGAAATGAAAAATTGGACGAATTGTTGCTGCTCGGCTGAAATGCAACAATGTTTTACTACTGCGCGATGAAATATACGAACATACGAGTGGTAACACTTGGTACATCAAATTATCCTCGAAGTGGGCAATAATTGTGCCGGAAGTGTACTTAACACGTAAGTTAATATTACCCGACTGTTGCTGATACACTTTCTGTTCCGTGCTGCATATACTGCGAGGCTCGGATCTATATTTGTCGTGTACGTCCGCGTGTGTATGTGTAAGTTTGAAGTTGCAAGTTTTCAGAGGACGGCTGAGACTCCTGAACGAGATTTCACTTGCGATATTACTACCACACTTGTATTATTAGATCCTTTTTTCTTGACCTTATTCTGCGCAATCGATAACCAACGTGTAGTTTTAATTGGGTAGTTTCCTTTTCCTCAAATTACTTTTAAATTATACATTTGAAATGGAAATTAAATATGCAAAAAAACATTTTATACGTGGATTAAGAAAATCAACTAAACATTTGCGAGTTTCTTTTTAATTAAAATTCTATTTTATATTATATATATTATTGTAATTTCTATTATTATTGTATTATGTATTTTAAAATATATATTTATTACAAATAATAACTATTAATTAAGGAATTAAATTGTTTTAAAACTGTAAAAAATATATAATTAATATATAATTAAAAAACTAACTAATTTTTTTAATATATTTATTTCATATATATATTTACTTTAAAAATTCAAAATTATAAGTGACATAAAATGTATAATTCATGCAAAATACGATAAATCTTATACACAAGACTTTTAGATCTTTTTTAGTGAAAATATTTGTATAATTTAAACATACTTTATACCTTTTAAATTCAAGTTTAAGATTAAAAGTTTCTAAGTTTTTTCTATATTATAATTTATATATATTGAAATAACATACTCTTTTACTTTGCTGAATTTAAAAAAAAAAGAAGTTTGAAGCTTGGACAAATCAATAAATAGTTTTTATTGTTAAGACATATAATTTTGCAATTCTGAACATCCTGCCGTTTATAATTTTTTGTAAATATCTTCATTTAATAATAGAAAATTTTGGATATGTGAGTCTAAAAAATATATAGATTAGAATAAAATATAAATAGAAATGGAATCTGTAATATTTTAAACCATACCGTACATTTAATTAAAAAATTATAATATTTTAATTTCTAAATAAATAGACTTTTCCACGAAAATATTTCAAAGAACAGATATTCACAAATATGTTTGAAAAATATGAGATTAAACGGTATTATAATTCAATATGTGATCTGCATTAACATATATTAAAATGAAATGAAAATGAGTGGGTTTTGGATACTGTTCTATTTTCGTTTGTTTCTATTGAAAGAAAATATTTATGCTTATATTTGAAAATTAGAAATAGAATTTATTTAAATTAATTATAGATACTTAAATCTTTTCAAATAAATATCATTAATTTTGTTTAAAAATACATATTCGTTATGGTTTCGTAGTATAATTTATTATACTACAGAATTATATTATTTATGAATTTAGAATTCTTTTGTTGATTTTATGATTTTTATCGTAAAAAATTAATTAACACAAACATTTATAAACTTAATTTTAAATATTATTTAAACTTGTGCTTTTAATGTTAGAAATGTTTTAGAATTTATAAAACTGTAATTTTATAATATTTCGTTTGAATCAGTTTCAAATTAAAGTAAATGTGTCCAACTTGTGTTATTAAATATTTTTGTGATATTGAATATTGAAATGATTGTTTAAATCAAATTATTAATTAAGTATGTTTAAATAAATAAGTCTTATTTTTCCAGTGATATTAAAAGATAATATATATATATATTATACGTACCATTTTTTCTAAAATTTTCTGTTTTTGTTTACAATGTTATAAAAATTAAAAAATCATATTTTCCTTTAATTAATTAATTTTTTTTATTGAAATCTATATTCAAATTTAATCATATCATTAAAAATAGCTTTTTTATTTCTTGGAAAGAAGAATATTTTTTCATTTACTGGATGTTTTCAGATAAAATAGAGAATATACAGTCACCCTATAAAATACATCTGAAATAGATGAGGATATAACTTACTTATTTTATAAGTACTCAATATTCAAAGATTAAACTTTAAGCAAGGTAGTTTGTTATCAATTGCTATACACATGTACGAGTGTACCTAAATGTATATAACAACTAAGGGCGCAAGAGTAAGGCATGTTTCGCTTTCGGCAGCTAATTTGTGTCGGTAGATTCTTCTTCCCTTTTTTCGTTTTGAGTCGGCCTCGCAACTCAAGGATTTGTAAAACAATAAAGCTACTGATTTTAATGGAGGAACTCTGACAATATCACAGAAGAACCGATACTAAGATCGGCTTGTTCTGTCTTTCTTTCTCGATCTTTTTCTTGTCTCTTGTACTTTTTTCCTATTTATTTCTTTCAATTGTATTTCTTTCTATAAAGCAAGTCTTAAAGTCTTACTTTAAGAGTTGTAAGTTGAATCCGCAAAGAATCCCTCTACATTAGATATATACATATATACTAAATGAGATATATCAGGAATGTAACTGTGGAAAACTGAAGCAAACCAACTAGACCATACATTTACTGAGAGAAAGATCATTGTGATATTTAAAACATTTATGTAATATTCAATAAGTTTTAAGTATAAGTTTAATGAACATTTTGAAGAAAATTATATACATGAAATTTTACAAGATTTTAATTATATTTTTAAATACATAAAGATTTATATATTATTAAAAAATATGGTTCAATTATAGAAGCGATGTAAGTAATAAAATATTCATAAAATATAAATATGTTTCTTCAATCGATAATTAAAAAAAAAATTAAGATCTTATTTCGACAAAAATAAAATTATTTAAATTCAATTTTATAATGAATAAAATATATTTTTATAAATTTTAAATAATAATAATAACAATAAAAAATTGTAAGTTGTAAATAAAAATTTTGTATCTTCATAAATGTTATAATTAAAAATGTTTTTTACCACATGTAATACTTCTTAATTTCTCGTTTCAAGCAGTCAATGCCTATTGATACTTTATAAGACTTACCATCCATTTATTTTTTCTTTTCTGCCACTCTACACTTGATAGTTTTTTCTATAAAATTGAGCTCCCTATATATATGATAACTATATGTTAGCTTAATGAATTGTGATGTACTGATTATATTCTAAATTTGATATGATTATATATGATATGATTAATACTGATTATATTAAAATGTATAGTGTCTTATAGATAAAAACTGAATTTTATTCTTTAAAAATATTAATAATTTATTAAATTTATTTTTAAATAGTATATTTAAATTTTTTTCAAAATTAATCGTATATTTTTAGTTGAAAAATAAAGGAACTCGTGCAGTTTAAAATTTTTTGCATAAAAATGATAAGATGTGGTCATAGATATAGTAATTTACTAATAAAATAATAAATATTAAATTTTCTTAAGTTTTCACACTTAAGCGTTATTCAAACTATTTTACTTTCAAAATATGATGAAAAATATTTTTATATTGTAGTTATATCTATGTCTGTTGACTATTCCTATGATTAAATAATATTTTTATATTAAAAAATATAATACTTGTGTTTATTGATTCATAAAAATAAATATAGACAGTATACCTGTTTTACATAAAGTAATTTAAATGATAATGACAACAAAGATTCTTCCATTAGTATATATTAGATAATGAGAAATTTTTTAATTACTTTTTTTCATAAACATTTTTAAACTTTTCATTTTCGCAACCTTTTAAATTTAAACTTACGCATGCACTTGCAAATTAGGATTGTAAAATTTATTTATTAACTTATTTTACGTTTTTAAATGAACAAAATAGTTCTGTCATTTAAAAAAAAAGAATGTATTTGATAATAGTTCTATTATTTTTTAAAATTTTAATAAAATAATGTAAAATTTGAAAAATAAAAATTAAGCCATTCATAATATTTAAAATAAATATTTATTGAAAAAAAACATAAAATTTTATTTAATACAATTCAAATTTATTTAAAAAATTTGTTTTTTAAAAAGTTATATTATAGTAGAATATGTATGAATTATTTATGTGGAAATATAAAACATAAAAATAAAATTACAGAAAAAAGTAATCATTACTTTCATATTTTTTAATATATGATATAACTATATTTTCCTATATATTGTTCAACCAAAAATTTTTAAGCAAAGTAACAAATTAGTTCTTGTTCCAGTTGATGTCAATTTACATTTACACTTCTTCATTCATGTATGTTAGAGATATTCGTTTTCTCATCTCCATATCAACTGAAGAGATAAGCCTGTTCACTTACACACCCATAGAGAAAATGTAACATGGAAAATGACACGTGTGTGACAAAAGAAAGAGAAGAGAGAATGGATAAAGCTAAAGTAAAAACCAACTAATTCTATCTCTACGTTTAGTTCTATCTCTACGTATCTACTTGCATTAATTCTTGTTTTATCCATATTTTTCTCTTTCTCCCTTGTTAAAACTTTTGCAGAACAACCCATTTATTTAGTATCTTCGCCTAAACTTTACTCAGAGCATTTCCAATTTTTTCTTTAAAATTAGCGTAAGATTAAAAAAAAAATCGTTTTCGTGCTAAATACATTGATTTTCTCCGCGATAAATATTCTTTATTTTCAATAGTCTGATATTTAATTTTGTTTGAAAATTTGTAATTTATACTAATGTTATTTAAAAATATTTTTAGTGGAGAATTTCAAAGCTTAATAACATCTTATAAAATCAATTACTATCAAAGATTTACTTACCCCTCAAAATAGACATGATAATTAAGTTTCCAATCATTATAATGTAAGGTGACTATTCTAGGAACTAGTAAAATAGTTTCACGAAATATTCTCTAATTCCACGGATTCTTCGTTTAGTTATGAATAGTACACATAAAATATATTGTTTTCATATAACTAAAATAGCGTTAAACGCTGCAATGAAAAATTTTCACATATTAAATTGTTTTTAAAGAGATACGAAAGGTCTTTTGAATTCTATAATATCCTCTTGGACAATGAAAGAAACTCGTGGTTGAACTTTTTTCATTTCTTCGTACACCATCGCATTTATGAGGCACAGTGTACGCATAAGAAAGGGAGATGAAGAGGCAGTTTTTTGTAAGCTCTTTTCAGTGCTTCGAGAAAAAAGTGCAGTGCCACTTGCCGCAGGCTGTTGACCCGCATTCGCGTGTGCGACTTCCCTTGAACGAAGTGTCGAATAAAGTCTGTAGTGCAAAGTCGACGCTCAGCCATCGTCTCTTTCTGAGATTTCTCTACATATTTAGCTTGCCCGACTGCCTATCTAACCGCGATATAGTTATTCATTTGCAGTTGAGAAAATGCTGTGCGTGTGACTTTAACCTTTATAAAGCAAAAAAAAGAATGGGTACAAAAACGTGGATGGTGTAGGGAAAGTGGAAAGTATCTCTGTTCCTGGCACCCTCGACAGTAGGAAGACTAACTGTTGCTTCGGTAAGAATATCTGAGTTAAATGCACACGACTTTGGCAAAACTTGCTCGGGTGAGGTATGACATTGGAAAATGCTATAAGAGCGCAGAAGAAGCGTGGCATTTACGTAATGAATGGCTTTTGAAATAATTACGCAATTGAGTGATGGTGTTTTAAATTGATTGAGTACTTTATCTTTAATGAATGTAAAATTAGGTACTTGTAAAATACTTAAACTCATTTTTTAGAGAAGTACATAGATTAAATAAATTAAATGAGAAATAGCAGACATTTAATCACCAGATTCCAAAACCATTAAGAAGATTGAGGAGCTAATCTAAAGAAAACATTCTAAAAATGTTCTATCATATTAATTAATTAAAATTTTCTTTTAAACACGCTTTAATTTATGTAATAAACGTAGTATATAATTCTCGATTTAAAAAATTATTATTATTATAAGCTTTTCATCTGGAGTATATGAAACTAATTTTCTTAAAATTAATCCATTCGTATAATTAGCCTAATTCCAATATTAAGCAATGTAGATATATAATAATATAATGTAGATAGATAATATATAATAATTTTAGATATTTAGTTATTTTATAACAAAGAAAAATCATTAAAATCACCTCCAGTGAACTACAACAAAACTCGAAAAAGAACTTATAAGCAGCTTCGAAGCAGCTGAACTAAAGCCAGAAAAAAACTCTTGAAATATTTACAAAGCAAACTTATTTAAAAAAATATTTAATAAACAAGTATATTTTGTAGATATATTAATGCTAATTATTAAATCTTTCTTTACTACGCATATGGAAATGCAACAAAAAAATTATTCCTTCTAAATGTTTATAAGCTTTAATATTAATTTTGTGAATTCTCAACGACCAGTTCAAATGAAGCATACGTTTTCTCTGTAAATTTCTTTAATATTAAAAATCTATCTCATGACACAAGTAAATAAATCTATTCGCAGGTGATAAAAATTAATTCAATTTATAAGGGACTTTTAAGAGATATGGGAATTACAAACATTATCTCTATCCTCTGTGAATAATGAATGATACTTAAGTGTGATGCTCCCATTACTTTTGTTTCACGAGAGTATCTATATTGTTCTCTTAATTAAAATATATATAGTTGTAATAAATATTATTTAATAATAAATTAATCTAAAATTTTAGTGAATAATTGATAATTTAATACCATAAAATGGAAACATAAATGTATAATCATTGTTACATTTTATGTGTTAAAGGCAGTGGTTAATTTTTTTACACCATTTTATCATTTATTGTTGTTGCATAACTCTATTCTGTTCATAGTTCTCATTAAAATTAAGAATACTGATGATTGATATACATAATTTTATTATTATTTTAACAGATTCAAATAAATCTTAGCATATGCGATTTCAATTTTTATTTATATTGCTATTCATACGTCAATATTTCTCGAATACAAAATAGTAATACACTAACTTAATGTAGAATTTTACAGTCTATATATATATGCAGTAATAAAGGTTATGATGAAAATGATTTATCATTCTTTAACTTTTCATAAATCTTGTATAATTAAATCTATTATCGCTAACATTTTCAGCTTGAATTAAAAATAAATAATTTACTTAAAGTTTTTATTTTAATACTTTTACTAAGTTAAAATAAGGTAAAAAATTAAACAAAAAATGAAAACAGCAAATAATCATTATGAAGTATTGTCGATCAACAAGGTTTGATATTCACATAATTCATCTTCAAGGCAAAAAAGAGCAGGAATAATCTGTAAGGAAGCAAGGAAAACGATTGGAAGAAAAATCATAGGGAAGTATAATAGTCCGGAAAATGAAGTCCGCGCTCCAAGTCATTGTGTTTCTATCGCTCGGATGTTCGAAACTCACTGCAACCTGCGGAAAAGACAGCGACCTACAATTCGGATAATCCAATGGTGATTTATCGCCCGCTTGGTGGGTACTCACGTCGATAAATTACCCGAAAGTGTTGGTACAATTGTCAGCTGTACGTGTATATTTGCACGCGTACGTGGCACACTTTTTGAAAATGCGTTAGAGTTATGCGCAGCACCAACGCGAGCCAATGACGGATGCTACAGAATGGCCAGTAGTGGCAGTCATTGATACCGTTTTTGTAGATTCTCACCAATTTTTTTCCGTGTCACTGCACTGTAAAAAGACTGATGCAAATTGCGCACGAACCGAGTGCATCATGTTCTGGCGAGCAGCTTTAATTTCATCGATAGATGAAACGGTTGCTTCGACATAGCAGACTCTGGTTGTGTAGCTTGTACGGCCTTTCTCGTTAGACGAGTTCTCACTATTTTCAAAATATAAGCGAGTATATTTCTGTCATTAATATTTTTTTATTTTATACCCTAATTTCATTACTGTTATTTTCGAGAAGCCGAGTTTAAAAAGATTGTTTTTTTTAAAGTTAGCTAATTCGTTTTTTTAATTAATCAGTGTTCAAAGTTAATAATAAATTTTGTTTTCCACTTTAAGCTAATACATATATATGATAATACAGTCAATAAAATTATATTATTATTATGAAATTTAGTTTTTTAATAAATACAATCGTACATTCATAATTTTTGTTGTATAAAAACTAAATTATAATAATTTATAAAATGCATGTTTAATTTTTGCATTAAAATTCAAATTTTCTGTATTTATATTGTATTGTTTTCAAAATTTTTAATAAAAAATTGTTATAAAAATAAAAAATTGTACTAGAAGTAAAAAACAGAAAGAAAGAACCATAAGATTTTAAAGAATACAAGAGACCAAATTTTTTTGTACAAATGAAAGTGTTATTTATTTTACGACAAACAGATGGACCTATAAAATTACATGCGGTTACTTCAATAATGCTTATGTTAGAGAAAAGAGTTCTTAGCTTACGTATATCATCATACATATTTCAATAAGTATATTTTCTTGTATATTCACTTATATTCCTTTATGACAACTTAAAAATTTTGTAAAGAAATTTTATATTTTCTTCTTTAAAATATTCGATTAATTCATGAATTTATTCATTTGTGCATTAATATTTTCTTATTTCTATTCTCTTATTAATCATCTACATAAAATAGTTCAACTTTAAACGAGAATTAAATATAATAAATGTCGAAGTTTGTAAAAATTCATAGTTTATTAATATTAAATTTAAATGATTGACTAATATATGATGGTACTACTACTAATTTGTGGCTTAGTTAAATTAGATATTGTCTTCTGATTTTAAAAGCACTTTTTAAGATCATAAATGCTACTCCACGACTTTTTCATATTCTTAAACTCTTTTGTCTTCTTGTCTAGATCAACGAATAAGAAGAGAAGACGAAGAACATTAAATTTTCAATTATAGAGATTGACTCAAGACTGTCGGCTAGATTTGATATCGTGAGATTGAGAAGCAACCGCAGTTTTAAGATAAAGCTAAAGTTTCTCGTTTAAAAGACTCTGATGATATTATTTTGAGATTTCAAACACAAGACACATTTACTTAATTATTCATATATTTTTTCTTTGACTCATAACTAAAAATTTTAATATTAAACAATATTGCGCTAAAATTCTTGAAATATATCTAATTTATATACCCTATTTATAAGGTAAAAATTTTTAAATTAATTTGTTTCAACAAATGTCGAATAGTTTGACCATGTTAATTATTTGATATTTTAATTGACAAAGTTTTTTTTTAATATTTTGAGTTATTAACTATGTATTAATGTTTTTAAATCCGTAGTCGATTTAAATTAAAGTAATAATAAGTAATAAAGAAAATAATAGTAAATAAGTATGATCATACGTATATTTACACTACTATTATTCTGAAATAATCATTATAGTATATTAAGAAAATTAGATTATATAACTTTTATAAAAATTATTGAAATGTGTAAAAAAATATTAAAAAATTGTCTATAAATAATATAAATGGTAATAGAAGATATAGTATTTCTTATTTTTAGTCTATTTATAATATCAGATGTGCAGATTATGACGATATTATTGAGAGAAAGAAACAGTAAAAGGAAGTTTAATTTTTTTTATTGAAATATAAAAATGTGTGAAAATATTAATTATAGTTACAAAAATTTGTATATCTATATTATATAAATAGAATAATAACTTGTGACTATTAGTAAACTTAAATTTCTATAAGATATTTTGAAAATTTTTATATAATAAAATAAATTTTATATAATACATCTAAATAGTATAGAAATAGAAATACAAATTTATTTTTATTTCATAAAAATTATCACAAAGAAATAATAATGTAATGATATAAAAAAATAGTAAATAGAAACGTTAATTTTTATTAGCAAATAGTTTGCTATTACATAATATAATTAAATAACATAATTCTTGATTTTATAAATATGAACTATTATATTGAATTCTATCTATCACGGAAATATTATGATAAGAAAAGTGATTGCGATTATAATTAATTAAATATATACTTTTATTTAGTGGTTTATGTTTTTCAACTCTTACATATACTTTCTTATGATCTGCGAGAAGAGAGAAAAATCAAAGTTGAAATGGTTCGTAAACACAAAATGTCAGAAGCAACCACTGACCTGCATTGTTTGTCTTCAAATCCTCGAGAGATATTGAAGATCGGATTCTCTCAAACGTTTGCTATACGACTTTCAACGTGAAAATGTTTTTTAGTTCTGTCTTTTTTCTCAGCTCTTCGTTTTTGCGTCAGTTTTTATGAAACTTGAAACTGTCAATCTACTGCTCATACTCTTATTCTTTATGATATTTAAAAAAATATTACAGTTAGTATTTTATAAAAAGTATTATTTTCTTAAATATTTATGTGAATAGGTAATTTTTATATTTAATTTTTTTTCCGAACTTATTTATATAAGTTGCTTAGAGTGTATTAATTAAAAATGTTATGAAATGTTGAACTCGTCAAAATCTTTTCAGTATTAAAAGGAGCAGATCGCGATTAATAGAGAATCTACATAGAAAATGAAACATTAAATATACGAAACTAAAGAATTTAAATGAAGTTTGTTACAAAATGTTTATAATTATAGTAATTTCGGAGGCATGCGAAATATCCATATTTTAAGTATATAAGTTAAAAAGTATTTATTTTTTATGATTAATAGCTGTAATATTTTATAATTTCTAAGAATTTTGTATGAATCAATATCTGAAAACGAATTAGAATTAATCCATGTTCGTGGTGAATCGTTTCGGACTTACTGGGCTCTCTTAGGAGGTGCATAGAGCACCGATATAATCGAGCATGCATAAGCTTAAATTCCCTTCAGCTACAGACTAGAGCTCTTCTCGTGTTCTATTATCCGTATGAACGTGCAATCTGCAATTCGATCCTGATCACCACAATATCTTCAGCTTAGGTGGCCTTAAAGTAAGTCGTATAAATGTAGCTTAACTACACTTGAACTTAGACATTCATTTATACAAGCGTTTTGTATAGACCATGTGATTTCAAAGTTTTACTTCATTTTGTAGTATTATGTAAAATGTTAAAGAGATTGTTACATAGAAAGGTTTGGAAAAAATACTTTTTATATTCTACAAGTAAACAGACCTTTATATACTGAGAGTTTCCATTAAATATATTATGATGCTGCAAGTTTATACATTATATTGATATTTATGTTTATCTCAAAGCAATATTTTTTTTCGAACCATAAAATCTTATATTAGACATTATATTTAATGTTATTAATGTTATAAATATAATTATTTGTCTCTTTAATAAGTAAAAATGATGTGATGCTTTACGAAGAAATCTAGTATTGTAAATTTTTTTAATTTAATTAAATGTTTTAAAGCTATAATGAATATACCATTAAAGTATTACAGCCACTTTATTGAATTTGAAAGTCATTCAGAAATTTTTCATTTAATTAGAGCATAATAATTTTTAATTATAAACAAGAAAATTTTTACTAACTTTAATTATATTTTAAAAGTATGTGAAAGATTTATTTTACAGAATACTTTTACTGATCTTATTTTATCCAATTACTAAAAAAATTTATATAATAGGAAGAAATATAAGAAATATAAAGGAGAAAAGTACTTTATTAAAGTTTCCAGAACATATTTTAATAAACTAGGTTTTAATAAGACTCATTTAAAAATTATATAATGACAATTAATATATTATATAAGGCAAATATTACCTAATAAATCTAATTTTAATTTAATATTTTGTTATATTAAAACGTTGATGAATCATCATTTAAGTAGAAAAACCATTAATTTTAAAAATGTCTTCATATCTTTTACTCAGTAAATAATTATTTTAAAGACAATAAATATAATTCATGTTGAAATTCTAAGCGTCGTGAATTTTCTATGAATTAAGCATAATAAAAATTACAAATTCATTAAAGAAGAAATCTTTAATTTTGTAATACAAAAAAAAGGGTAAATTAAAAAAATAATTTTTCCATTTCCTACTAAGGCAGAGAATTTAATTTTAAGAACATATTGGTACACTATTTCTAAAAAGAACAATAATTATGCTTAAAATGCATACCAATTCAATTCTAGTACAAAAGTATTCTTCAGCGATCATTTATAAAATAAATGAATTAAACGAAATTTCGTTTATCTGAAAAGCTACACAGAATCGGTAGTGAAATGCGACATTCGTTGTAGTACGAATTTGCGAAACAAGGTTGACGTTGTTGTATGTACAAAAAATGTCTCATAAATGGCAGTACAGATTTTGTCCTCCCCAAATAAAGAACAGCGAAATTTACATGAGATACTTCTTAAGGGATTACACAACGACACAGTTTAAATCTATACGTTGATGTATTACGTATGCTACGAAAATTGATTATTATGCGAGAATTTCAATTAGATGCGACTAAATAGTATGTAGTAATTAATGAAGTCAGTTTATAATATTGACACATGATTGCTAAGAACTTGGATAAAACATTTATTTAGAGGAATTATGAGAAATACGAATTCACGGATGAGAAATTGGAATTCCAAACCTGATGGATCTATTCCTTTTTTCATTGATAAAAATTGTAAAGATATTTTATTCTAAAAAATTTTTTTATTTATTTGAAATAACGTATATTTAATAATTATTCTTTCGTTTCGGAGTTATATCAATTGTTTAAATATTGTATACTAAGAAAAATATACGTTTCTCAGTTTCAAAATTTTGTTAATTTGTAATGACTATTTTAATTTCAATAAGTGCCTTTCATTTTCTGATTGAAAATACAATGAATGAATAATTGATTTTCTTAATGAAAGTACTGAATGCTGTAATTTCAGTGTAAATGTTATCAGTAGAATTAAAAATTACTTACTTAAATTATAATTATTAAATAATTTAAAAAGCTCTCTTTTAAATGTTCCAATTTCAATTTTCTCACAAAGTATTTATATAAAAGCCAATTTCTCTAAAATATTATCATTGAGCGGAAGCTCCTGTCATTTTTAACTTAATTGAGAAAAGGTTGTTTTTGAGCTCAGATGTACTGCGAAAGAAACAGCTGCACCAGAGAAAATCTTAACTGCGCATACTTACAATCTTAAAGAAAAATTAAGAATTAGAGACAATGCATGCACAACATGATTCATATCATTTATATATTATATACATATGCTTGGTCTTTTTCCTTTCCATCTCGATTATTTCGATATTTGTTCAAACGTTGTTTTTATAACAAGTCTTCATATGCTTCTATTTTATCTGTGCGTCGTGAAAAATTCTGTATCAACATAGCAGTTTGAAATTTAAACCTCTTTGAGTTATACTATGATTTATGCTTAACTTCTTCAAAATAGTGCAACAATATATCGACTAGACTCTGATTATGTTAAAACTATTCTTTATATGTATAAATAAATTTATAAATTTATATTTTATATTTATAAAAATATAATAATAATATAATATTCAGAATTTTTTATAATTAATAAATTATCAACAATCACTTTATATTATGGAGATAAACTTCAAAATTTGGTGAAGATTGAACAATATCTATGCGTAAGTTGCATCATCATAATTAACAATAAAAATTTTATGATATTTACGTATAAAAATACATATTTAAACATTTTTATAATAATATTTTTAACGATTCTGATAATTTTTTAATACAAACTATATTTGCAATATGTAGAATATATAGAAATAAAACATATTTTTGTATAGAACATTTATATTTACAAGAAGAAAAAAAGTAAGTGAAAGAAGTTATTAGTTGAGGTATTCTTTATAGTTCTATAAGATACTATGTACGTATTTAAAAGTTATAAATTATTTATATTTAATTCTTGCTCAATACTCTTAAGTTCACCTATATTATTTATGTAAGCTGCCTTCAGATTATTTAAAATATTTGACAAATATTTATAAGCTATTCGTATTATAGAGTAAATAATAGTATGAAAATTAACAAATATTACCCTGATACAAAATATTGTATTAATGCTAAAGTAAAATAAAATATTTAAAAAAAAAACAAATAGCAAGATTCATTTTTTATGAATAACAAATACTTTAATGAGTGCTACTCACATTTTTACCACAATTATGAAAAATTGTATAATCAACGTGAAAAATAGTGTTTATTTTTTAAAGTAGTTTATTAATATTATTTATCTTTCGTATAATAAATATTGTTATAATTGACCGTGATAATTAGAAATAATTTATTTTTAGTTGTTGATACTAGTATTTTTATTATTTTACATGTTCAATTTTATTTGTAACTAGTATTGATTTTTTATTGAATTAAATTTAAAATATTTTCATTTATTTTATTAATTATTTCAATTGACATATATTATAATCTAATAATAATAAAGTAATATTAATATTAAGTACTTGCAAAAATTTTGAAATACATTTTATATCTAATTTTGTTGTTGTACGGATTGAAATAATTATTATTTTTTCATATAAATCTTAAATTGCTAGGATATTGTTTTTATGATATGTTATGAATCATGCATTACATACTTAAATATATAAAAATATTGATTCAAACTTGACAAAAATAGTATATATTTTAAAAATTTTTCCAATGAAATTTGATTAATTTTTATATTTATTATTATTTAAAACTTTTTTAATTTTATCTCAGTTTTAAAGTACAAAATCGACGTTTTATTGAAAAAAATATTATTATAATATTTGTTGGGTATAATATTATTAATTTTTCGATTTTTAATATTAGAAGATATTTTACTTATTCAAATGATAATTCTTTTATTACTTATGCTTACATGAATATATCATATTAAAATTTCATTTTAGAGTAATTGATTAAATTTAAAAGAGATAATATTTTTTAATTATAAAAATGTATTTTCTTCTGAATTTTTTAAAGAAAATGTAAAATATAAAAATTAGTTTAATAAACTATTACTAAATTTCAAAAATTTCTATTAAAATTAATAAAGAATAACAAATAATATGAGTTAAATTCATTTCCTATACATTTAATACGCATTTAATGTTTATATGCAGGTGTAAATGAATTATATTTATCTTTTATCAATTGTAAATACATTTTAAATTTTATATTTAAATAATTATTTGTACATAAAATTTATTTTTCAAAATTCAACTTATACTTTGTAAAGTTTATAAATATTCGATATTGTCTGTTATTCGAAATTGCATGAATATTCATATGTTAACTTTCAAAACCGATTTCAATAATTTAATTTGTATTAAATCGAAACCAATCAGACCATTTGAAAATATACCATAAATATTTTGAATAAACAATATTTATGCAATTAAATTATGATAGTATGGAAAATATCTGCTAATGAAATCAGCAATAATATGATACGTGTAGCAGACTTACTGGATTATCTACCTTAAATTATATAAGAAAAAGTTTATTTCTGTGCATCTTTATATAAATACTTTAAATATATTGTTTGTATAATAAATATTAAAATTCCAGAATCATTGCAATTTAAAATAAAATACCCTAATGGTATTTAATTTTAATTAATTTTTAAGAGGTAAGAGTTTATTTTAAATGGTGCTAATTAATAGAAGTATTGCATGTAATACTTTTTAAATATTTTATGAAAAATTTTTTATTGCAAAAAAATTTTTTTACATTTCATTACTACTTGAATAATTTTTGAACGTCCATTACAAATATATATATATATTAATTAAAATTTATATCTACTAATTTAAGATTTAAAATTTAAGATTTATGAAACACTTTCTTCTTATGTTTTTACATACGATATTGATTTATAATATTACTCAATAAACATTTGAATAATAGCAAAAAAAAATAATTACTTTTAAATTTACTAGATTCCATAAATTTTTAGAATATGCTGGAACACTTGATAATTATTTATTAATATTATGAATAAAAATGGTTTATCTTACTAGATATATATGTTATAGATAGTTTTATTTTTTTATTTAAATAAACATTGAAAAAAGTTTGAAAATTAATTTTACTATATACTATTCTAACAAAACTTCATATTTATGGAGAAATATTTATTTTTTTGTTAATGTTATTCTAAAATTGTATTTTATTTTTTTAATTAAATTATGTTTTAAAAATACTGTCATTATATATTTTTATATTATATTACATGTATATAACAATCATTTCACTAAAAATATTATTTTACGTGTTTTCTATTATATAAATACCGTAAATTTACGAAAAATTTTATTTCATATTGAAAAATATTTCGTTAAAGTTGACGTTAATTAGAACAACAACAAAATTTTTTATTCGTTATGTAATAAAAAAGTCAATAAAAATATTTTTGGTTTTACCCATATTTTTAATCAACGAATTTAACATTTTGAGAATTACATTGTTAATTTAGTAATGTTTCTTTTCTTTGCTCACGAGTAGATGAACCTTTCTAGTATTTATGTATAGTAGCTTTAATTAAAACCATGCGACTCCGAGGACTTTCAATACGACTTTCTCATTCTCTCTTACTCTCATGGCTTGCTCTCGCATTTTGATTTAATTTTACCGCTGATTGAATTCGAGTTGCTGAAACAGCCAATTGTACGTATGCATCGTTGCAATTGTGTAAATCTTCTCTCTCTCTCTCTTTCAATAATTAATAATCGGGCGATATGATGAGGGCAATGCAGCGCAAATTTACTTTGAGGCTTGCGATGCGGCACAGGTTTGTCGATAATTTATGCACCCCAATTAAAAGCTTGTTAAATTATTTTTGTATTTATTAAATTCAAATCAAATATTTTATTATGATTCTCAGTTTTCTCATTTTATTATTTAAGAATGGTGGAAATTCTATAGCAAAAAAGTTGTCTGCTCGTTTAATTTAAAATTATTTAATTTATTTCAGATGATGATAAAGACATTTAAATTTGAATATAAAAAAATTCATAATTATTTTCTATGTATTCTATAAAAGTAAAGTTTTATAAAAATATTTAGATTTTTTAATTAATTTATCTTAAATATATATTTTATTTTATGGAAAAATATCAAGTTTATATAATGAAATAAAGAAAATATTAAATGAAATTTTTCGAAAACTTTTTAAAGTTTTTGAGTTAAAAAATTTAAATAAATTTAAGAATATATAAGTTAGTTTACATTATTATGCTACTTTTAACCGAGATTCCTCATATTTTACTTTAATCGTCTTATTTTGTTAATAATTTCCTGGGTAAATTTAAAATTTTCATAATCTGCTTATTGTAATATAATATGTATTGTAATTATTTCTACTCTTTTTGTTTTCTGTAAAGTTTACTACTTATCTAAAATTTAATAAAGTTTGATAAAAATTTAATACAAATCATTTAATAAAAAAAATTTTTCCTACAATTTTGAGTCAAAATATATCGATATATTTTTTCTTGTCTAAGATTTATTTTATTTATTGTACGTATTTTCAGACGGTACGTGAGGATTTTCAATTCTAAGCAAGTTTTAATTTATTATAACTTAGATTTTAACATAATTATTTTCTATAAATTTACTATTAAGATAATTTTGTACGTGATTTTATTAAAATTAATATTTTAAATACTCTTAAATTAATTAAATAGTTTAGAGGTAGTATTATTGTATCAATTTTATTATTTCCAAGTTTATAAATCATATGACAAACATTAAATAATGTAAAACATATAAATTATACAGACTACATGAGTATGCCTCAAAAGTATTTTAGCTTTAAAATTAACTAATATTATGAACATCATAAAATTAGCTATCTAAACTCAGATCTTTATTATAGTCTGAGTTTACTATTATAAAATGATATGACAATGAAAAATTATAATGTATAGAACTATCTGAAATAATATATTTTTATGAAGTAAATTAAAAATATATTATTACTACAAAATTTTAAAATATATTAACTTCGTTGTGAACTTTATTTCTAACCTAGTCTAAATTTATTATGATAAGATATTTTAAAAATTTTATTATCATTTGATATTACATTAACACAATGTTTTATTACATAAAATTAGTATAACCTAACTGAAATAAAATAAAGATTTAAAAAATTAAATATCACGATTCTATTCAGTGAAATGTATAAAATTAGAAATAGTTTAAAATCCAAAAAAATAGTATCATATACTTCGCTTAATAAAATACGCTATAACAAACCATTATTTGATGCTTCTGTTTGTGGCACTGTTGAGTTATCGTTCGCTCTAATAGTCAATAGCTCTCGATTGGTAACGTTAATGCTTCAATTATATGTTTATCAATTTTCCTTTCGATTAAGCATTGGTGCAATTTTGTTTCATTGGCTAGATAATAATATAACTCCAGTAAGATAAATTGTATTTATATTTTTTAAAGAAATTTTAAGTTTTCAGTAAAAAGTTTAATGCTGACTGGATGCATTTTATATATAAAAAACGTAATTTAATAATTTGCATAAAACATATATATTTATATCTATTTCAAATTAATAAAAATGTTTTCTTTTTATTTCAGGTAAGTTAATAATGAATTTTTGCCTTTATTAACATTTTGCATCAGAGCTGAAGAAGAATTCTACAACTATACATACGGTTATTTATACAAATTAAAATTTACATTCTCTAATAAATGATTAAATTATATTCGCTAAATATATTTTAGCACTTCATAAATTTATTCAGAAATTATTTTTTATTAAGCTATCAAAACATCTTTATAATGAATACATGCATTTTATACAACTTTATATATTATTGTTTACCCAGATACATACAATGATTATAATAAATTTTTCATAAATATTTAAAGAACTGAAAACCATGCTTATATTTATATCAGAAAATTATTAATTGATAGATATACAATAGAATAGTATATCTATTTAATATAATGTCTCTTCAGTAATAAAAAATTTTTTTTATTGAAAAAAGAATTACTTTTGCTCTACATTCGAAAAAGTATATGCATATACTCATTTTTATAATGATACATTATTTTTATTTTATATTATTAGAACAATTAAATTATGCTAGATAAATTTTATTTTTAATTTTCTAGTAGATTAAAGTTTTTAATTAATAAAGATATTTTGTTAACTTCTTGACGATATTAATGAACACTAAATATTCTGTATGATTTGTTGAAATTATAAGAGCATATATTATTCTAAAACTTATAAAATAATAAATGATACCAGAATGTTAATAATAAATAAGATTTAAAAGTAAACATTTAATAATTAAGTATACAGTCTTTTTAGATCAATATTTATAAATGAATTCTGAAAATTTTTCAGAACGAATTGATTATTTGTAGCAATACTAAGATTATTTCAACTTAATCTAGAGATACTTGTATAATTTACATGACTAACGCAGTGTGAAAAATAGTCAAAATAATACATTGTAATCAATAAATTGATTTTAAAAAGAATAAAAATTATTTTTACACCAAAAAATAATATCATGTTATTATTTGGTTGGATGTTTGTGATATAATTTTATTAAATTTCTGTATAAGAGTAAAATAATAATTAGAGTATATCGTATACCTTCGGTTGATTACTAAAATGAGAATATATTACAAATAATGATCTCGTTTAATTAAAAAAAAATAAAAATATAAGGCAACGAACAGCTTAGATTAAGGATTTTATAATGATTTTATTGATTATTAAGGTCTAATTAAATTCTTTTGCGTAAGGTCTCATTAATCGTGTACATTTTTAATTGCATTATAACTTTTAATTGATGATTATGTGTTTGAAAGAAATAATATGATATTATTTTTTTAAGTACATCGATAATTAACGTAAAAATATGTTTTAAGATATATTTGTTTATATTCGATAATTATTAAATCTCACTAAATTAGCTATTTTAGTTTATGTTCAATAAAATAATCTTAGTCTATAGAATCGCTTTATGATTCAGTTTTCCATATTCCATATCTTAAACGATAATTCGATAAGTAATTCAGCGTAGTCTAAAATGAATGCGTATGTACATACACACTCCCATACTCATATAAGCTCGTTATCAAACGTTGTTTGACACGCAGTCAAAGTCGGAGCTCGTGCAACAATCATTGCTCTACTCCGCCCCATCCATTCTCTCTCTCTCTCTCTCTCTCTCTATGAAATCGGAGTTTGCTAATGAAAGATCGACACGAAAACCATCGCCATCGCTGTCGCAATTAAAGTTGCCGTTAATGTCTACATCTTGGATTTTAATAAAAATCAGTCAGAACGCGAGCGCTGCACTTACTCAGTTCCCGTAATAGGTCGCGTTTCCGAGTCGCGATCTTGCGGTCGTTCTCTCGTGGAATCTCGTCGCAATGTTCGAGGTTCATCACTTCTCTGTTAAGAACTGTGGACCAGAGTTGAAGGCTGATGGGGAGAGGTTGTCTAATTCGTGTACAGCGCACATTAGAAACTTCTGCCATTCCGGTTATTCAAGTATTGCGCGTGCAAAGGGATGTTGCTCAACTACTTGACTGTTATTTAATGTTAGTATATGTGGTTAAGCTTCTAAGTTGTGCACAATCGGAAGAATGTACTTTGTGTAGTTAAGAGTTTTTGAATTACGTGGTCATTCTTGCTCGCCATTTTTGGTAGCAGTGTCAACTACAATTTATCTTAATAATATTTTTCATTGATCAATATTTCAATGCATATATTAAAAGCTAAAACTACTTAGAACTATTAGTATGATTATTAATAAAATAGAATTACTTTTAGAAATTTGAAGTAATAATTAATTTAAAATATACATTTTCAATATTATAAACATTCATTGACGTTTATTCAATAAATAAAACCTTGTAGTCTATACTTCCAAATTAGTGCGTATACTTTAAGCGATTTATTAAATAATATAATTGTATTAGTTTTTCATTCAATCGTAATATTATAATTTTTCTTTTTGTTAATATTTTATATATATTATCTTTTTTTTTGCTATATTATTTTATTTGCTATCATAAAACATATTTATTCGGATATACTTATGTTTATATGATAAAATTTTTAGAAATATAATTGAGATAGATAATTATTTTCTTTGTATTATAAGATTTAGGACTCGAAATCCAAATCATTATTTTTATCATAGAAAGTTTAGAATTAGAAATTTAGAAATTGATATTACCAGAGAGACAAACTTACTACATTGTACTATCAAATAACATAAATCTTTTTACTATATTGATCTTCAAGATTTGTTGAAAAAGGATGATAACATTTTATATAATTACAAATCATAATCTTAGAATTTCAACTTTTAATATATGAGAGATAAAGCATTATAATATGTACTACTTATATTATAATATTTACATGAAAATATAATATTCATCAATAATATTTTTATGTAGATATTTTAGCATCATAAATGTGAGCAATCTAACATTCATACATTTTTTTATAAACTCTTCTCAATACGTATAGTGCAACAATTAAAATTTAATATTAAATAAAATTAAAAATATGAGGAAGGAATTACAACTTTTTCAGTTTATGAACCTGTTTCGTATAATTTGTTTTCTTACTTGTTATTCAAAACTATACATTTTACTTATTAATTACATATTTATGAATATAAAATAAATAGAAAAAAAAAGAAATAATAATAATTTAATATCAAAACTGGTAAAAAATTCAGGTTTTGGAGTAATTGAAAAAAAGGAAAATTTTATCAGATTTATTATCAACATTTTTTCACCAATAGCGAGTATCTTTTATAACATATAGACTAAAGGCACGTAGCTTAAACACTCTTCTATATCAAAAGAGCACAAGGGTTGGATGAAGTTGGATGGTACAATACACATATACACTTATTGAGGCACGTATCTCACAGTAATTGCTTTTAACATTTCCAGCGTCGAAGAAACGAAATTTCAGCTTTTTGTCGGGTCACTGTGATACTCTACGTCCATCTAGTTGCAAAGACTTCATTCTTTACATTCACCAACACAACTGGGTATATACATATACACGGACAAAAACTGAAAAAATTCGAATTGTACTTCATAAAAGTGAAGAGATAGTTAAAGGAAGATATATTGAATATTTGGTTGCGCTCTGAATGAGAAGTTGTAATATGGCAACCATCAAAATATTTTGAAGAATCGAAGAATCCTTCAATTCAATGTGAAATTTTCTCTTTAAGAATTCTTACATTTGCATTGAAAATTGTAGGAAAATAAATAGGCAAATTTCGCGAATTAGCCGCAAGTAGTCAGATCGCGTACTAAACAGAAAAAACATCATGTAAAAAGGAGAAGAGAAAAGTTAAAAAGAACGCGACAGGCACGAGCACGTCTCAGTTAGCTTTCGTTATTACATCAGATCACAAGCTACTTCCCCTTATTTATGAAATTATAAGTATCGAGAATAAATATAAGATTGAAGTTTAAATTTTGTTTCTTTTTACTGCACCTGAATCATTCCTCAACGCGATTCGAGTTTTTAATATAAATTAAATTTAAATTAGCTATATATTTATATTGTATCTATGTTTATGCTTTTAATGTTTTTTTTATGTTTGTTATCAATAATAATTTTAATGCAATTTATAGAACTAAAAAATTTAATGTTCAGGAAAAAATAAGGCTATTTTCCTTGTTTATACTTTCTCTGGACAGACTTACTAATAAATTCCTTAATGCCAGAAGCAGTTGATTGATATCCAAGAATATACGCATCCAGTGGATTGTGTAAGTTACCTAGGCGACTCATTAATCTAGTCAACCCATGTCTTATTTACGCTGTATTCGTGTGTTTACAAATATCTGTAGTGTGAAGAGTTACGTACTGTCGTGGCTCCGTTTATTAGGACTTGAAGTAATTTCCAAGCCACCACTCGATGTTTTAGTTTCAATTTGTTTCATTTAAATTTCAGAAGAATGACCACGATTGCGTAAATAGCACAACATGCATGTAGAGATAATAAATTTAAAGTTTCAATATTACATTAGTCAATGATCAATAATTTTAAATTTATCTAATATAAAAAGCTATATACTAATTTATTTAGTGATTTGGGTACGTTTATAATTTTTTACAGTAAAAATTGCTACAAGCAAATTTACAAATTACTTACATATATAATTTATTTACACTTAATTATTATCGTTTAAGTGATTAAATATATTTAATTATGCATTATATCTAAGGTTGGATATGATATTTACAGTTTTAAAAGATCTAAAATATTAAATTTGAATATTAGGTTTTATCTAAGATTTAATTTATAATTATTCTAGTAAAAAAAAATCTTTAATATTTAAAGAAGATAATTTAGAACTCTTAAAAACTAATATAGAAAAATTTAAGGGTTTTGAGACTAATATGTTTATTATTTATAAATAGTTTTTAATAAAAACCAAAGCATAAATATAATCTAAACTCTTGTTGTGATATGTATAGATTAGTAAGTCAGAAATAAATAATAAAATCTATAAAAATTTCTTTAATGCACACCAAAATTTTCATACAAAATCTTATAAATTTTAATATTTACAATCAAATTAATTTAATAAAATATACTTAAAATTTCTTGAATTATAAAAAATGTTTTATACAAAAAACTTTGATTTAAAATTTTTTATTTTTATTGAAAATCCTTTCACTAATAAATTATTATGATTTCTCATTACCAATTTTATAATTATGATTTTAATACTTTTCTTCATTAACCATATATAATTATTGGATAAATATTTTTCTGTACCAATTAAAGCAATAAGTATTAATTCTTTTACCTACCAATTCTACCTCCCTCGCGCGATTCCATCGTTAATAGTAATTGTAATAATTTTTATTAATTAATAATAATTAATTAATAAATTATTATATAAATGTCATATTATTAATAACAAAAGAAAGACTTATTACTTTTTATCCTTTCAACTTATGAAAATGGTATGCTTCAGCTTGCAGAAAATCCAGATTATAATTTAAAATCCGACCATGTCTTTCGACATTTGATTCGAAATCTTATAGTGAGAAAATACGAGAATTCTACTTATAGTCTTCGAATTTTTAAGTTTCCAGGAAAGTTGACAACGTCGAGAAAGGTGCAGCCGAAGAGCTTGAATGTCGGTCGGCTCTAACAAGCGTAATTAGAGCAGGTGGTCGAGCGGGCCTTTGCGGTCTCTCTGCATACGTAACTAACCCGAAGGTATTCCCAGTCTAAAGCATGGAATCGCGGACTAGTCGTTGCATTATATTCCTCTCTCCTTTCATTTAACAGCTGTTGCGAATGTATCACTGGAGTGGTTGTAGGTGTTCACCCGCGACTTTCCGAGGACAGGTTGATTTTCATTTCCCTCACAAGGCACGTTCCTGAGGAATAGCTAGATACGTTTCAAACTCGCACTTGAGATAATCGGATCGAAGGCCGATTCTTTTAATAATATAAGAAGAATATTTCAGAATTTATTTATTTACTTTTTTATTTTTAGAAAAGTTAACGGGATCGTCAAAATCTACGATAAAATAAATTGTTGTGAATAATTTAAGCAATCCGTAAAGATTTTTCTTCAATATAAAGAAAACATATTTTTACGAGTTTATTAATACGTAATATTTGAAATTTTTGTTTCATTTTAAGACAGGTACTAACTAACCTATCTGTTAAAAAAATTTGACAATGGATACAAATGAGTTAGGGTAAAATAAGTAAAGTATTCTCAAAAATGAACTGAATATCATAACCATCGAATTTTTATTTGATTTTAAATCATAATATGTTGAATATATTGGTTATGATATATGTATAATTCTTAACAATAATAAAAACAAATCATACATTCACACGATTGTTTTTAGCATAATTGAGAATTTATGTATTATTTACTTTGCTTTATTTAATTATAAAATTTTTTAATAATAATTCAATATTTTGAAGTAATGTAAGCCTTTTATCTTACGTGATTGTAGTGTGGATATTTTTGCTTTATTAACTTTATACACATTATAGTAGAAATTTTGAGAAATAATACAATTTTTGTAATATTATTAGGTAAATAATTATTTTAAAATTATTATATTATTACTTTTTCTATATTTAAAATTATAACTATTATATACTATAAATAAGTATATATTTTAATAAAACTACAAGAAGTTTTTATGTATGATAATCTATTTTTACGTATAACTACGAAGTACCCTATGTATGAAACTATTTTTTTTAATTAATTTAATATGATCATTTTTTAATTAATATTCAATGGTAGAAAGATAAATTTATAAATTACAAAAATAAAATAAACTAAAATTTTATGTAAGCTTATTTATATTTAATATGAATTACAAATTTCAGATTTAGAATATTATCAATTTAGGATATTATCTTGCTACTCCGATAGAATAGGCATGCAACTTTCTTTGTCGTAAAACAGTATAGAGAATCCAATTATCTCAATGTGTACTTCTCTTTTTTAAGTATATTCACTATTTGCCATTCGAGCTATATTAAATATATTCTTTTAAAATATTCACATTCAATTTTATCATAGCAAAAGTAGCTTCTTTATTTAAATATCAATTAATATTTAATTAATTGAATTATAAATAAAATTTTGTATATAAAAAATTTGTTTAAAAAAAAAACTATTTTAAACATAAAATTTTATATAGAAATTAGATTCAATATTATTTAACTTTAATAATTCAAGATTCTATTAGCAGTAATTTTATTAGCAAATATTTTTTATCATAATTATATTAAAATAATTAATAATAATAATTAAAAAAAAATTTTATTTGAAAATAGTACCTTTAATTCGCATCATTACATATTCAGATTATCCGATGACTATATAAATTTTATATATGTTAACAATAAGTTTAAGCGCAATAAGATAACATAATTTTATAACTTATTTATAATCTAAGATTATTGGTCTATAACTTTAAATGTATAGATTAAATAAAATTTTCAAATTTCATTACTATAATTATAACTTTATTCAGATATTAATGAATACTATATTAATTATGTAAATTTATAATGAATATAAAATTACTATCTTTGGTTGCATTTATAATATTATTTTTAATTAAATTAAAAATGCTAAAACAATTAAAGGGAATAATAGTACTTATCTAATATATTAAGTTTTTACGAATAAGTAATAATTTATCTTCTAGCCATTTTTTTTAGAAAAATATTTTTTCCTTCAATATTTTACTTTCCAAAGTTTTGGAGAAATCATTTTGTACTAAGCATGGTAAAATAAAAATACATAAGAAGATAGTTAGATCTATAAATTAAAACAAAGACGATTTATGAGATAAAAAAAGAGAATGCATAATAGAGAGGGGGAGAGACTAAAACAGTGAATAGAGAGACAATAGAGAAAAGATAGAATAAGAAGCAAAAATAAAAATGACAAAAAGATCGAGCTATTTTATCAACATTGATCTCGCTTATAATTATTTTCAATGAAAACGGAAAGTTAAAATGACTAAGAGAATAGCTTCTAAGTAGATACGATGCTGAAACAGAGAAGGTTGAAAGGTTAGTAAAGGGTGGTAACTTCTACAGAACTTCATCAACTCTCTATTCCGGTATCTTCTCTGAAATCAAATTACAGACTCACTTTCCGGGACATTATAAAGGTTTCTCTCTTTGCCCCTCTCTGTATTTCTCTCGTTATGTCTTTCTCTCAGCTTTATACTTTAGTTCTACATCTTTTCACATTTGTACAGTTTCTACAAAAATTTATATCATAAAATGTTTCATATACGAATTTGATTGCATCGGTTAACGCAACTTTTCTTTTATCACATTGAATGCATAATAAAAAGAAAACTCTTATGTTACCAATATTTAGACTTTAAAAAATGTTTTATTTCAAAACTACTTTTATTATTTAACTGTATTATTAAGAAGTTACATAATAATAATAATATTATTATATTTATTATTATTATTATTATTATTATTATTATTATTATTATTATTATTATTATTATTATTGATGATGACGGGTTTTATCGTCGCGACAGAGTAAACAAAACAAATATAAATAATAAAAAGAAAACGATTACATTCGCGAACGACGAGTGTGAAAGAATTTCGGGGATTCTTAAAGCGACGTTAAAGACGACAGACGCGTGCTTAGACAGGCGAATGTTTATGTAGAAAAACAACAGAGAAATGTAAGTACTACATGTATGTGTTTCCCCCTTTCCTCCACTATTATAGCTACATTACTAGGTCCTAAACTGATGTGCCTTTCTTCTATTTTACACCTCTAGGTCTGTCTCTCTCTCCCGCTGATTTTATGCTGCGCAACACAAGTTTTCTAATTTACTTATGTTCACTCTCTCCCACTCTCTTTCTCTTACACTTATATGTATATACTCTTTTTCTCTCTTAGAAAATCTTTTTAGAAATCTTGCTCTTTCTTTCTGTCTCTTCTCTCTCACTAATCTTTCGCTTGTATTATCGTCCTGTCTCACTCTGTCTCTCGCTCCCGGATAGATAGAAAAATTTAGAATGTAAAAGGCTTTTCTCCTATTGTGACACGCAGAATATTTTCTATGGTAAGGCTAAGAGACTAAGCGCAACAAGATAAATCACCGGCGAATGACTTAGTGCGAAAAATTTAATAACTACGGATTGATTAAATTAAAATGTCGGAAATAGAAGGAGGGACGAAAGGCCTAAGTGTACAAAACCCCGAGCGCAAAGCACTCGGAAGCTTTTGTCTCATGCTTTGCCAGTGAGATAAGTATTTTATCTGTTTCAAAGATAGCCTCATTGTTAAATAAATCATATGAAAAATTTCATGGATAATTAGAGAATTTAATCATTTAACAGAAATTCAGTCTAATTTTTTAACATCTTGAAATCTTTCAGATTCCTCTTCGTTTCCAATTTATTAAAATTGAAATATGTTAAAAACATAATTTTTTAACAGTAATATTTATTTTTATCATTAATTTTCTTTCTTAAAAATTAAATAACAAAATTTAATATTCATGTTGTACAAGAAAAGGATTTTTAAAAAAGGTAAGATCGTGTAGGAAGTTATAAATCGCCATTTGAAAAAACGTTTTTTGCGGTAACTTGTATATTTAAGTTTTACAAGTAACTTACATTTCAATTGCAGCTCTTTCAAATAGATTATGGATAAATTTGAAAGTCTTCTTGGGAAAAGAATCATATCATAGTTCAGTATTAACATAGAAATGAAATGATTGACAAGAAATGAGATATTTTGTTTTATTTTTTAGGTTAATAGGAAATGAAATGATTGACAAGAAATGAGATATTTTGTATTATTTTTTAGGTTAATAAGATTTTATGTCTTTTCTTAGGACATAATTTGAACAATAATAATGAAAATTTCGATTCAAAAATAAAACAAGCGTTTATAATTATATTATTTTATTTAAATCAATAAAGAAAGAAATTTTGATTACATTTTCTAGACCTCATGTAAGATTTTCGATTTTTTATAGTTTACGTTAGAAAATTAAAATACCTAATACAAGCATATATAAAATAAATGCGATTCATTGTTAATACAATTCAATTATTATTAGAGCTATAATATCTTTTTAAATGTCTACTATTGAGAAGCATAAGAAACACTCATGTGGTAATCATTCGCGATGTACATAAAGAAACTTCAACAATTCTAATATTGTAAAAATTTTTTTTGCACCCAGTTTCTTTTTCTAATAGAAATTCCAAAATCTATTAAATTAATTTAGAAGGATATGTGCAGTAACGTTTACTGGATCCTTTTTTGTAGATTATAGTAAAAATAGTAGTGGTTGTATAATATTTAACGTATAGTATGTAACATTATTATGCATATTTTAATTCGAATTTGTAATAATGAGTTTTTCAACGTTATAGGAATTCTAAATTTGGTGGATATTATTATAAGCTAAATTGCTATAATTATTTTATGATAACTCACCAGTTTGAGTGAAGCAGGCTGAGTTTTTGTTCATGGACGAGACAAAAAATATTGCTTGTTTTCTAAATTGTTTCGATATATTATAGACCAAAAGAAACTTTTTTTATATAAGTAAAACTTTTATGTTTGAAATTTAAAAAAACAGTAACTTATATTCTTAGAATAATATTTTTTCAATTTACTCTATATTATTTTTACTTATTTTATGTTGTAATTGTTATTTTACACTATATTTACTCCTTTATTAATCGATTTTTTAATTTTTAAAGTATAATTGTAATAGAGATTTTTCAACAATTTTTTAAAATAAATTTTATTTCTCTTGCTCTTTCAAAAATATTTATTTTAATAATAATAAAGATTATATTTATGATTATTTAATTTTGAAATATATTTTATTAAATTTGGAAAACTATAAAGCTTATAGATTTAAGTTAAAAAGTAAGGATAGGTTGTTAAATGTTCAGGAAGCATAAAAATATAAATTAATTACTGATTAAATAAGCACAGAAAAATATTAAAATCTTAATTAGTTAAGCGACGTAAAAAAATCATCGATTAGCAAAGGGAAGGCGCATACTACCTGAGATTCCTCAAAGTTTTTGAGTGTACTTAACGCGAGATGCCAACCGTACTTTGATGCTGAACACTCTAAAAGAAAAAACTATAGAAATTAAATACCAATAAAGTTTTTCAAAATTTGAAACCATTTTGCCATTGTATGAACATTTTTTCTGTGTAACGAAATAGTGCAAATGTAAAAAATTTTACAGTTTAGATTATAAAAAAATTTGAAAGCTTTAATTTCGTTGGTGCAGAAAAATTTATTATGAAGATCAATTGATTCGTCTGTATTATTCGTGTTAATTTTAAGAGATAATGAATATTATTATGTCTGTTTGTCTCGCAAATAGAGGCAACGAGAACTGAATGCATATCTTCGTTAATTGTGTAAGGTTTGACATCGTACGATCGGATCCTCATTGAGGTAAATGTCCTTTACAGTTGGTGGAATATAATACTCTTTCTCTCTGCATTTTTTCTTTGTACAGCTATTTCACTTAAATTATCTTAATATGGTGGTTGGAATGATACTATTTAATAAGAGTTTACAGAAATAGGGTCAATTATCTTTTAGGTCAACTTAGTTATGAACTTTACAATAATTAAAAGGTATCTTATTATATTATTATATTATATCTACGTAAAGTATAAAAAATAAAGTTTGAATATTATGTCATGTAGTATTACTTTAAATAGAAAATAATATAATAAAATTACAGATTATAAACAAAACCTTTGTATAAGAAATATATTTTCATTAATTTTAAAATTATGTCACAATTATTGTTATAACTTTTTATAAATTATATTTTTCAAAAAAGATATCGACTAGACATAAATTAAAAAAGATAAATTAAAAAATCCAAGTGTTCTAATTCTTTTAAATAAAAAAATAAATAAATAACACATATTGTTTATATTTTACAAACATGTAACTCTTAAAAATTAATTGATATTCTAAATATATTTAACTGTATAAAAACTAATCAAAATATTGCTCTATAAAAAGCATGTAATTATTAGTTTAAAATTTGTCAATTTTTTTCCGCTTATTAGATTAGTCTTTTTCACAAAAACAAAGAAATTTTTCAGCATTTTTGAAATTGTACATAGTTGTATATGAAAAATTCACAAAGCAATAGAAAATAATACATTTTTTTCTTAAACGATGGCTTTAAATCTACGCATGCGCGTAGAATAAAAGGATAAGTTGTCGAGAAAACGAGCCTTAAAGCGTGATAATTGCTCGTTAATTCCAGTAAATCGAGGAAGAATCCAATTCCACCAGTTAGCTTTATCTTTATAGATCTTCTATAATATTAAGAGCATCTTTAATTTTTTACAAAATGATTCCACTTGTTCATTCAGTATTAAAGATTTTTATTTGAAAAATGCCGAATTTTCATTTACATATAGTAGTATTGATATTTTATAACTTAAAATATTTTTATAATTGCATTTGTTCTATACTCCTGACGATTTAAATTGTAGTTAAAAAAAACTATTTTTAAGTGTAGAAACTGTTCATAAATATTTTTAAAATAAAAATTTTGATTATAATACAAAATTAATTTTTTTTTTAGATCTTGTAAAATAATAGATCGAATAATGCGATATTTACAAAAAAATATTTCATAGTGTATGAAATGTATATATGTTCATCTTCCTTTTTACATTTCTTCATATTTTATTTTTTATCATTTACATTTTTCAAGATATATTTTAGTGTTGCTTTTTTAGTATCCTCGTATGTTTAGTTAATGATTTTGATGTTGAATCTCACTTAACTACATACGTAACATTAACGTAAATATTCGAAATTCAAATATCTATTAATATAAAGTTCGACATTTTTCAATAATAACATAACATAAAATATATATTTAATGTCTATATTAACGCAAAAAATATTTCCAAATAAAAATTTTCATAATTTTTTAAGTTTTTTTATAAAAATTAGTAAAATAGAAACATAGTAGACAATAAAAGAGTATTATAGTTTCATTAAGATTAAGAAAATTTCGAAGTTTTATATTGATTGAATATTTCAATATTCAAATTTAGATTTTAATTTTATTTGCAATAATAAAACTGACAATAATAAATTATCAGTTTTATTATTTAAATATATTGAAGTAAGATATGTTTAGAATAAGCTCTATTGTACAGTTGTGAAAATACTTTATTCATTGTAGTGTTAAGAATAAAAAGTTTATTTTCTAATAATCATATGATAATAAATAATTAGAATAATTGAATGTTAAATATTTTGTAATCACAAAATGTGTGTATTATTGTATTAATATAAAATTTATTCTGCATACTTTATAATTAGTCATATTCAATATTTATTTGTTTTAACGAAAAAATCGTACGTTATCCATTTACAACATACATTTCAGTTAAAAAGTATACAAGAAACTTTGAAGTGTACACTGCGAATAAAATGTTTGCAATACGGTGCTGACTTTGTTTTGTATCCATTTCATGCACGTTCCATCGTTGTGAAAGTGTGCGTGAACAAAACAAGCCAAGCAAATAAGTTTCGATTTACTGTAAAATTGAATGAAGTGATTCTACTCATCTAAGAATTATAATCAATTTATGATTTTAAAAACAGGATTAGATATTTGAATATAGTTTCTAAATTTTTTTACAGGTTTATCGTTTGTTTTGAAAACAAAATAAAATTTAAATTTATGTGAAATATGCCTTGTAAAAATGAAAATGCGTTAATTTTCAGATTCTCAAATTTGTATGGATTAAATTTTATAGTGTGCCAATTTATAAAATTCAATTGCATTTGTTTTTTCCTAATGAATAAATCAGGTTTTTTGTTTATTATAATTTTTTTTAATATAATTCCTGTACATATATGTATAAAATTTCCACGTATAATTTTAAACCTTTTATTTTTCAAAGTTTTATGTATGATATATTTTATATTATTTTGTTTATTCTTATTTAATTAAATAACCACCTCAAAGTTATGAATATAATTTAGTTTTATATTAAAATCGTAATTTAAATTATGTTTATAATTTAAGTTTAATATATAAATGCTCGACTATATTTAAAAAAAAATTAATAATTATAAAAGAAATTAACAAATTAATCAAAATTATAATAATCATGAATTTTCTTACATATTTAATTAAATTTTTTTTTTTATGACAAAAATTGTAATGAATGGAATGTAATTACTATTAAACAATACAAAAAGAAAAATTAATGTGATAAGAAGGTAAAATATTAGTTTAGACAGCTCTATTCTTTTGGTTATTTTACTAAATTGTTTATATAGTTGAAATAAAAGGAAATTAAGACAAAAGATAATACATTATGTAGTAGATTCTTAGCAAGAGCTCTATGTTATCTCATAATCAGTTAGGTATCAAAATAATAACTTTAGCAGAGTTACAGCAAATTTTCAAGAAGTATAATAATGAGTAAGGTTCAACAATCTTGTGGCACATTATTTTATATCTCGACAAAATATTGTTAAGGTCAGAATCTGAAATTTGATGATAAGCGTTATCATTTTTTGGCATTCGCAAATTTCCTTATATGAATCAAGCAACATAACAAGTGTACAAAGAATTTATCTTATTTATCTATGCTCTAGATACCTTTTCTTGTGGTTCGCTAAATACTTCTCGTTTACTTGAACCCTACAATGTGTAATACCATGTTTCATTTGAAAAATCAAACAAAAATATTCAATTGCCTTAATAATTTATATAATAGTGAGTATTATTTATCTATAAGCTCATAAAGTTCTTATAATTTCAATTGAATACATATGATTCTTAGTGTATGATTGTACAGATAGTAGTAATAACAATATTTTTACATTTTCACATAAGTATTTATTTTTTTATGATTTTCAAAGTTAAATATTCTATAATTAATTTAATTTTTATATTTATTGAATAGTTAAAGAAATTTATTTTATCAAAAAATCATTGATTCAGACGAATTAATTTCAATATTTATTTTGAAATATATAAATGTTTATTTCGTTATTTTAAAGAATTTTTTTTTAATAATTTGTTAAAATATATAAATATTTATAAGTTACAATACGGTATTTCTTTTACATTTTTCTGGATATATTTTAATAAATAATACAGATTAATTCTATACATACATGAGTTGACTTAGCAGAAATATAAATACTATTTATTTGACTAATAATTTAACAACTTTCAATTAATTAATTTATTTAATAAAATTTGATTTGCTTAATTACAATTAAAATAATCAGAACTTTACATAATTAAAAATTTGAAAATATCGGTCCATATTAATATTATAAATTATTAGTGAATTAGGGCAAATATAATTTTATTAAATTCTTAAAACACTTATTTTCGGTTAACCTGTTTTATTTTTCTATCTACAATTATTTAATCTCAAGAATTAAATTTCTAAATGTATCATAAAAAATCTAACATAAATATCTAAGTATGCGAATTTATACTTTTGATATAATTTAAGAATGGCTGAATTTCCATAGTTGCAGATCTCTATAGTTGTCGGTCGTTTTTTAATTACTTATTTATTCGTCGTTAGTTATTAATTATTTTAAAAAATTACATATTATACTATATTTCTAAAATATTGAGAAAATATAAGTATAATCATTAAAGTGATTCATTTTATTTAATGAATTGTTACATGAATATATGTGAATATAATGTAAAATCTAATAATTTATTCATTATTATTATAATAGAGATGTTAAAATACGTATAAATCTATATAAAATATAGATTTTATAACTTTTTTAAATTTTTTCTAAACCAATTTTTTAATTGTAAATATTGTTTATTTAAAGTCTTGCTAAATTTTTTTATTATTAAATTTATTGTAAATTCACTGTATTTTATTCACGTTCAATAAAAAAAGGAAATTAATTTTTTGAGTAGAAAGTGAGCGAAAAGAATTTAGTGACTAAATATTATATGTAAAATTATATTTTATTTGATGATAAGGAAACAATGACATTAATGACTACGTAAATTTTTTACTGCCATAATATAAATTGATTATTGGTTTTTTTTTTGTAAATGTGACCTTCAAGATATTATATAAAGAGGTTTTAAAGACTTGTGTGGGTGTTGATCTTTATAGAAAATAACCTTAATTTTATTTAAAAAGGTAAGTGTATTCAAATTTATCTTAGTAGTGACTGAATGCATCAATTCTTGAAAAATTTAATATTTTTCTGGATAAAGTGCTGGAGATCTACTATTTCCTAGATATGATTTCGGAAAGAGAATTTTTTTTTGTTTTTAAAAGTAATTCGAACTTAGTACATAGCTCTATTATATTTAGCTTTAAAGAGAAGAAAACGATATTTTTACGAAAATTTCCTATATTGGATCAAATCAGAGCTAGAATTTTAGATAGAAGTCGTATTTAAATAGGGTAGAATAATATTAGGTATACTTTGAAATTAGTTTTTGAATAAAGGAAGTAAAGTTTAGAAGGTTATGATTGATTACGACCAGGAAAAAGGGCCGAAGGCATTTATAGAAATATATCTTTAGGTCATATTAGAGAAGAAGCCAATCAAGATTCTGTGTTACTCGTGAGATTATGGCTGAATTAGAAATTGGTGAATATAATTCAAAGATACTAGAGCGAGAGCGAATTAAAAATTTTCAAGTTTTAGAATAAGGAATTACTGATGAAAATATTAAGAATAACTGAGATGAAGTCGCGAAATTCCGGATAAAAAATGAGAAAAAAGTACCTTCTATACTAAAGTAGAAGTGAAAAGAGATATTGAGAAGAGAATTACCTTTGGGGTTGGAGAAGCAACCCATGTCACGTGCTTGGCATTAAAATTACCAGTCAACGTAGTATAGATACCTACCAGAAACAAAGTATAGATAACACTCAGATTTCTGTGATTACTGGCAAGGTAGTAAAACATGAAGATACAAAGAAGCTCGTTCGAGAGATGAAACTTAATTACTACACATATTTCGAGATAGGAAGCTGATCTGATGGCTTTGTAATAAAATTTTCTGCCAATAAGTGTGGCTTTATCTGCAGCTTTGGTCAGTAAGTAATTGTTACAACGATATATGCCAAAGATGAGTTAATACATACTTTTGTTGAAAGACAAAAGACTTTATAGATACAGATGATGTAGTCATTGATTATGGAAAATCGGTATTTATAATGATGGAATATATTTCTACGCAGAGAACGAGTTTCGCTTTTTAAGGGATATGACCGTGACAAATATTCAGTTGCGATATGAGAGTATGTGACAGATGTGTTAGCGTTTAGAACAGCGTCCATGCTATGAAACCTTATATTTTTAAAATGAGCTCACTTATGATCACGATATAGATATTTATCGTGTCAGCAGTATGAATAAATTTAAAATTTAATAATTAAATATAATAAATTTATATACAACGTCAATTAAGTCTGTAACTCATTACAGTTTTATATTATAATAATTTTCTATAATATCTTTAAAAACTGTGATCATACTTTTGCACTTTCAATTTAAAATATATTCATCTTACAATTGCTATTCTCAGTTAATGAAAAGTAAAATTTCTATTTAAATGTCAGTTTAAATAAATGAATTTTGAATAATAAAGAACTTTTCTTTTTAAATACTTCTAATTTATATTTTGTTTTAAATAAGTTGATACTTTCATATTAATAATATTAGGATAATAATATTGAAGCTTTTTTTAAAAATAAACTGTTTATGGACAATAAAATTAAAACTAAAATAGATCTTTTCAAAACATTTTTTAAACTAACTGAAGCCAGTAAGAGCGTATCTTTTCATACATGGCATTTAAAAAAAGATTTCAGTTTGATAAATTAGATCTATCTTGTGAAAGAATATTAGAGTTTTTTATTTTAATTAAAAAAGTAGAAATAGTAAAACAAAGTTGTAGTAATATAGTATCTCAATATATACAGAGTGTAAGAAATATATTTATACTTTGATATATACGTATATTTTAATTTATCTTTTTTTCTAATTATTATAAAATATTAAACAAGAAAAATACTATTAAAAATTAAATAAGAAATAAAATAATGTTAAATTATCAAATTACAATATAATTTTTGAATTTATCATTTCATGTTTTTTCGAAGATATATGAAAATTTGTAATACTTTTACAATTTAGTTAGTTTGTTACTTGCTATTACAAATATTTTGGTACACAAATCTATATATATTACTTTTTTTTAAGTTATTTATCAGTAAAATATTTGAAAGAAATACTTTTTCGAGAAAGCGAATTGCAAAAGTACAGAAGAATTACATTCGTAATGATAGCATGAGAATAGTGCAGTGCCGATATTTCCCTTTTTCATTTCCGTACACAATGCAATGTATAAGGATATATAAATGAGATTTCGAATGGAAAATAATCTATGTATATAGACGTTATGGTTACATACATAGAAATGGAGAGAGCAAGATAGAGAAAGAGAAAGGAAGAGATCAAACCATTATTATTCCCACTCCAACTTTACCTTGGACACGGCTCTTGTGAGCTTTTCAAGTCCAGCTCCCAAAACTTCTGGCTCCCACACAGACGACAGATGAAATGTTGCGGAAGCTTTCCCGTGTCTGTAGTGCTGGCCTCTTCTCCTCTTTTTCTTACGCAGATGCGCACTTGCATTTCGCTTGGCTAGTGTAAAGTTTTGGGGTGCTATTTCTGTGTTTTAAATTCGTTGAGACTTCCAAAGTAGCCGCTGAGAGAGAAAAAGAACGAGGGAACGAGATGCAGATTCATGCTCTAAACTCATGAGGACATTTTGTTGCAATTTCTCGGCATTTCTAATAATGTTCTGCTGACTTTGCATTTGCAAGAATTACTAGTTCAGGAAATTGCGTGTTTCTTTTTTTATTTCAAAAAGAATTTTTAATCAACACAATTGAAACAACTGCTGAAAATACTTTTATGCCAATTTTGAAAAAAAAATCCACTATATGCGATATTTTACTTCTTTAATAAATCGCAACTAGATAATTTAAAATTAAAAATCCAAAAGTTCTTTTAGTTAAAAAAAAAATATGTGTAAAGCTAAATAAAAAATATAAATTTTAGAATAATTGAATTTAAAATGAATTATATTAAATTATATCTAAAAGATAATTATATTAAATGAATTTTTATGACATTAAGATTTTAAAAAAACGAATAATAAAAATTTTTCATTTAATATATATTTTTTGCAAATAAAATTTATCTATAATTATAGGTAAATAAAAAAATTTTTAAATATTAACTTATAATAAAAATTAATTTTAAACAACTAGAATTAAATTACATATATTTTAACTTTCAAAAATTAGCTTAAAATTTTGTAATTACCTGTCACAAATAAAATTAATCATACGTCCATATATTTTCACCTATCAATTGTTTAAACACATTGTAGATATACACAAAGTAAATATATATATATATTTGGTTTTTATTAAAATTATTTTAGCAATTTAATTGTAAAAAACCGTGATTTAAAAATAATAAATTACTAATGAATAAAGTAACTTAAGAAGGATGTAAATTATTTATTTTAGTAAAAATGAGTATTTCTTTAAATTCAGTTCAAATTATTTTTAATAATGTAAATTACTATTGATTTCTAACATACTGATTACCAGAACGTATTAAATAATTCTGAATTTGAAATATTTTCTTTTAAATGGAGTTTTTTTAATAATTTTACACATCTTGTTATTATAAAATGGTAATATACTTTAAGTAGTTTTTATTAACGATTAAAATATAACATTATACAATTTAACAAAAATTATATTGGGATATTATATTAAAACATTTCTTTAAACTATGCAAAAATAATTTACATATATAAAAGTTTTTGAAAACATTAAAACCTGTTGTCATTTCAACTGCAGTAAAAATTGAATATAAAATACTGAATACACTATAAGAAGTCTTGTAATTATGCAAATACACTAAAATATTTAACTTGAAAAATCTTATACAAATTTTAAACTTCGTTATGAAAGTATTATTTTAAATTTAAATAACCATAATAAGGTTTAAAAAATAAAATAACACAAGTTGATGACTATTCGTTTATATTTTCACAATAATTCAAAATTTTGAATAAATCATAAATTGTTTGTTTCAAGATTTATAAATGCTTAAATATGCTTGAGTAATTTTTATTATATTACAAGTAGTTTTTTATAGATTAATTATTTCAATGCTTCAAATGAATATGTTTTTAAAATATTAAAAAAATATAACTAAATATATTCCATCATACAAAAATACATGAAAATATACTTTTCTGATTGAATATGTACGTGACTTTGAATTGCTTTATGTTATAAAGACTAAAAAAGTTACTTCCTTTACGCTGTAAACTAGTATTCATATATCGTGCGTGGATTAAGTTACTGATTAAATTGTAAATATTTTAAGTAGGAATAAAAGAATTTTTTAAATCATTACATACATCATATCTCATGATTTTAATAAAAAGCAAATAAAATCTAAGACTTAGGATTATAAGAGGAACTTAAAATTTTAGTAGTAAAAAATAAAACAAATGTAAAGGAATTTAAAAGTTTGTTAACCATTTTGACTTGTGTATTCATTTTTAGTTTCGTGAGCTTTATACTTTTTTATCATTATGCATTTTCAGAAATGCACTCATTTTCGTAATATTTCCGGAAATTATATACATACATTGATATTAAGAAACAAAGAGATGGAGAAAAAAAGTAGAAAAGAGAAAAGTGCGCATATATTGTATACAAATAGTACACAATATAAGCTTAAAGCTGAAAACTGAATGATATGTACATATTCCTCTGACTAAGGTTTCATACAAATTTTGAGAGATTTTAAAATGCTGCAATTCTAAATGAATAATTATTAATATTTTTAATTATTAGTATTAAAATATACATTGTAAACTTCCTTCCTAAAAATTTATTTTTAGGAAATAAATGGTCTAATATAGCTGATTTATAAGGCGCACTAATTTCATTTAAAACTACTGAAAACATGTATTGATTCCATGTGACACAATTAATATCAAAATCTCTAAAATATTAATTTGTATTTATCAAATAAGAATATTCGATATTTAAAGTAAATAAGTTAATGCATAAAAATTATATGTTCCAATTTATTTACAATTTTACGCCTATTGTAATTAATTCGTAGTTAACTAAGTAATTTAGTAAAATTTTGATGTAAATATTTTTATTTAAATAATTTTACTATCTAAAATTTAAATATAAAATGTGTTCCTGAAATCTAAAAACAATTAATCTTTTAAGTCATTTTTATAATTTGTTGAAAGATTAACGAACTATGTAATTTTACTAAAAAATTCATAAATATTAATTTAGTTATTAATAGTATTTCAGAACGAAAAAAATTTCTTATTTTAATTAAAGTAATGTTTTGTAAAATCTATTTTTTATATTAATAATTTTTATTTTTTACCATAACATTGAATTCTTATTAATTGTTCTAAATGACTTTAATAAAAGAATAAATTATGCTTTTTCAAATAATGAATATGCATCGTAATATAAAACGCTTTGAAGCACTTTAATTACAAAACTCAGAAGCGGTGTTAAAAAAGTTATTCTACTACTTTCAGAATTCTTACCTACATTATTCTCACAATTTTTCGTTGTTTTTCCTTAGAATACTTCTTACTTTCGCTTAGTTTGCTTACTCCGATTATGGTATTTATTTATTATATTATGGTATTAGCGATCGGTCAAATCGATTTTTATACTTAATTTAAATTCAAAAAGGTGCTTAATTAAATAGTGTATACTTATCATAACATAATAAAAATAACTAAGTAAATAAAAACTGAAAAAATGTAAAAATCAAGACCACAGCTGACTTTCACAGTGTATCTTTGATCTGATCGTAAATATCTCGTAAAACCTCTAGAGGCCCATATTACGTTGACTCGATAAAGAACTTGTATTACAAGAGTCGAGAGCCATTGCTTCTTAAAATCGAGAATACAGCGTTTTTCCTCCATTAGGAGTGACTGCTACATGTTGTACGCTTAATTTTTCGTGCTACAAAATTTCATTGAATAATTAAGTCAATACTTTAATATTTAATGAAGATCGTTTTTTTTATATGCAAAAAATAGTTATATGATTCTTATGAAAATAAGATGCCAAGACTTTTTGCACAAACCTTTCCAAAACATAAGTATATACTTAAATTATTTTGTTATTTTGTTATTTAAACGTATTCTTTCTTTATTATAGAAATTTGGTATAAATATTATAAATTTTTAATCACAGGTAAATCGATTGTGTAAGTAGTAAATATTACGTTGAACATTCGAAAACGTGGCCCACTTTTAAAATATGTAACGATAAAACCAAGTATAAGAATTAAATTGATAATTTAAATCAATTTGTGTATATATAGTAGTATATTTTTTATTAATTATATTATTGTCAAAAAAACAGTAATAATAATATAATTTTTTAGACAAATATTGTTCAGAGCCACTTTAACAAACCTATTATTTTTAGAATTATATTGTTCCTATTTATATTCATGAACAATTTTTTCAAATTTTATTTTTTAATTGAATTGTAAAAGCAAATTAATTTACAAATTTTAGCAGTAATTTATATCGGTAACAAATATAAAGTATAAAAGAGCAAAAGTTTTAAAATTCTTAATAATCTTAAAAATACAATGCTATGTGAAATATGAAAAACTGTGATATATTTCTTATAATGTATTTATTATATATATTTTTATTATATTCCAAATATTTTGTTTACAAAATATAAGATGTGATAAAGAATTTATAATTTTATAGAAAATCTCTTATCAATAACCAATACTTAAATAATCTACGTAACAAATAATAATTTTGTTGCTTACTGGATATATGTAATCGACAAGAATAAATTATTATTAAAAATTATAAGAGAAAGAAATAGGAATAATGGATAAAATTTTCGAAGAAAGATGAATCGTAGTATTTTAAACGCAATGTTTGAATGTATCAGCTATAATAAATACATGCTGTATAATTATTTTATTTACTACTAATAAAATAATATAAAACTAAAAAAAAGTGATTATTGAAAGAAATTGATTTATCGTCCCCATGTGCCTCTTTCAATAAAGGTAAGTATTACGCGAATTTCGTTTAGCGATAGCATTGGAATCGTTGGAAAACCCTCTATAAAGACGTCAATATTAGCTTTGGCTCACAAATATTAATGCGTTGCATATTTTGTCTTCAAGACTTGGCATCCAGAACCGTATAACTATAGTGAGAAAGAGGGGGGGGGGGTGAGATGATAATTAACTTAATCATGGGATACTTTCTGTATTCAGATGCATTTATTATTCGTTAGCATTTAATATATGTATATTGATAATTTAATTTAGAAAAAATGAAAATGTTTCTTATTTTTTTTTACGAATAAATTAGTATTATGAACAAATACGGTTGTAAGATTATTGACAAATAATGGTTATAAGATTATTTTGTAATTTTAAACAATTTATTTAAAAAATTCCTTGTTCGATTATAAAAGTTGTTTCCAATAATAATAAATTTAATACTAAAATTAATATTCCAAATATCAGAACTGTTAAAATGTGTTTTAAAAAAATTCATATATATTTTATTTATGGACCATAAAGATTCTTTAAATTTTTAAATAATATTTGAGATAAGCTTCTGAATTTCTATTACATTCGGCTAATAAAAATAGCCAATGACTACGATACGTAATTTTTATTCATAAATATTTTTTATAAACCAACGATAAATAATACGTCATCTTTCTTATATAATTAGTAAACCGCTGTAATCAAAGAGACATAAATATGTGCTCTTCAGTAAGTTAGGATTAAGTAAGTTACGATGCAATCTGTGAAGTATATCAGAGAAAGTCTGATATCGTGCTCGATTATTCAATTTGAAGTCCATCGTACTCTTTTTCCACTATTAAGATAGGAAGATTTTTCAAAGTTAACTATCGACTGTTTTTTATTTCCGGAGTTATCCAAAGGGCTGATAAAACTAAATAAAAGCAAGACAGAAATAATAAAGAATGTAGAAGAAATAAAGACGCTAGATGTCTAAAGTGAAAGAAATGAGATATAGTCAAGAGATGAGAGAGAAAAAGAGAAGAGGACAAAGTCTGACAAGTACGACGATGACACTGCTCTGGCCGAAAAGTTTGCAATCTGTGTCCGGGTTGTCGGAGCAGTTTCAGTGAGATTCAAGAAAATACGAGAAAAGTTTTTGGTCTCAACTCGATTTAGAAGAATACTTCACTATTGCGCGTTAACGAAAATAAGTGATGAAAAAAAAAATAAAACATGATTAAAGAGCTATATAAATTATAGCAAATATTATGGTAGGAAAGAAAATTAAATGATGATGGTTGTATAGTCTGTAAATACTTATACTTGAATATTTTTATGATTAATTCTGTAATTTTCATAATCGAGTATAAAGTTCTCTAAAAAATATCGCATCTTATTAGAAAATTGAATGTTCTTTTATATCGAAGATTATTTATATTTATTGTTTTTTAATTTTTTATATTAACCTACTGTTCTTTATAACTCGTAAATATTTTACAAAAACGATAACGGTAAAAAACTAAAGTCAGAATCTCCAAAAAAATAAACTTGCGTGTTTGGCTATTTATTTTACTACGTTTCATTTATTACTTTTTAATATTTTTAATGCTTAATTATTTATTAAATGAATGCAAACCTTTAACCGTTTATAATTATTTTATTAATAGAAGTATAGGAGATTAAATTTTGACATAAGGGTTTATTATTTTTGTTAATTTTTTGTATAAATATAATTTTTTTTTTAAATATGTATATTTAAAATTATATAATATGTTATTAATGTTTAGTAAATTTGATTATACAGTATACAAAGAGTATATTGTCAAAATCCTCAATACTTTTTGTAATAAAATGTTTTAAATATAAGTTCATTTTTATTTTTGCTAATTAAAATGTACTTAGAATTGAATAATTGAATAACTTTTTATGTATCCAAAAATTTACGAAAATAATATAAAATATTATATTTTTACAGAGACAAAATAAAATGTAGAATATATAAAAATACAGTAACAATTTTTATATAAGATTATAAAATTTAATTGTCATACTCAAAATATATCTATATAAATTAACAAGTAAAAATTCTATTTTAAATATCTAATCAAAAAATGTAATTACATTATTCTAATATTATATTTATTATTTATTGTATTTATGTACGTAAAATAGCTGGGAGTTAATGCAATATAGTTTTCAACTTCTTTTATGGCGATTGTGAATTTCCTGCATTGCGGCGTCAGAATTCTTACACTGGTCGTAATCAAAGTAGAAGGATATCAGCTATTATCCTTTGTTCTACATGATCTTTATACTAGTATTTACTACAAGTTTCGTATTATAGGTCTACTCCTAAACTAAAAGAGTTGTTTTTTGAATGTAAAAATATTGAAAATAATATAATGAGTTATTTATTACATTTTTTGATTGTGTGTATATAGAAATATGTATACATATATATGCATATTAATGTGGGCGATTGTAACCTTTTGAAAAAATTTAAAATTAAATTATGGTAATTTTGCATTTTCAAAAAATTATACTTTATTTAAACTCTTTCATATAGTTGATTACATCTATCTCTACATATAGTTGATAAAATTTCACGATTTAATGTGCATTCACAAAATTTGTATAAGGGTTCACTATACTGTAAAGCTATATCTATTCAATGGAGAATTTTCATCATGATTTTGATAAAATGTATTCAACATATTTTTTTGTATCTAACATGAAAATCTGCTTAAATTATTAAATTATAGTATATTATCAAATTTGACTAGTATTTTAACTTAATTACTTGTAATAAATATATATATATATATATATACATATATAGGAAAAATAGTCGTAGGTTAACTTCAATAAATAAAAAAATATGAAAATCTTTTTAAAAGGCGGAATTTCTAATTAAGACATATATAGAAAACATCTTTATATTAAAGGCTAGTTAATAAAGATGTCTTTCTCAAGTTTATTGCGACCCTTTGTACTACTAAATTTTGGTGTATACTTTAAGATAAAGATATTTAATCATTAAAAATATTACAAATAATAGATTACGATAAAACAATGTAATTATGTAAAATATAACAATGTAAAATATTATTTGGATTGCAATAGTTCAAAGAATTATTTTACGTACCCATATTTGAAAATTCGTATTAAAAATAATAATTCTTAGCAATTAATATTTTCTTCCGTAACTTATTTAAAATTAATAAATTATTTAAATTTAAAAAATTCATAGAATTTTAATTCAAATAACATTAAAAAAAATGTATATTAATTAAAATAAATAAAATCATTCTTTTAAAATGTGAAAGTTTATTTTCGTAAAATATTATTTTACTGCTATTAGCACATACTGTAAAAAAATTAAAGGTTAACCTTTGATATCTGTCACAGTTTAATAACTAATTTAATTTTTATTTATACGATCCGTATTTAATATCGAAGTATAAAATTTATTTTAATTTTCTATTTCTTTTGAAACCATTAAAATAGCATAGGTTGTGTGACAAAAGCATATAAAAGAAGAATTAATGAAATAAAATAGATGAATACTATCAAATAAATCTTTGTTAAAATATTTAACCATTTATTACTAAAAATTAAAATATAATACAGTATTTTTAATTATAATATCAATAATAAAATAATACTAATTACTTAGTAATAGTTCACTTATAATTACTTAATATCAAATAAAAATTTGTTCTGTCTTATTTATTTAAATATTTCCATATTTATCAAATTTATTTTCTCTTATTGATATATGTATATTTTTCTCAATCTTTATGTTAAATATCTTTAAGTTCAATTTATTATAAAAATACTGTGATCATTTTAGACTTTTAAGTTAGAAAAAATTAATAATATTAGAATATATTTAAATACTAATCAAAATTTTATTAAATAGTTTTCAATTTAGTTGAAAGTTTTATTATAAAATATCTGCTTTTCCGTTTACATAATTTTTTAAAATTTATTTCTTGAATATTTATGGATAGATAATTTTCATCAAATGGTGATATCTCAAATAATATAATATCTTTATTAAAATATTCATATTAAGTTTTCTTAATTAATTAATATATTATGTTTTAATAAATAAATATTTATTTAGTAAATTAGTATTAACAACATTTAATTTACGAATTTATTTATACGTGACTGCATAAACATTAAATATATTTTAAAAATCAAGTGGATTTTTTAGAAATCGAAATAAAAATAAAGTACTTATTTTAATTTAAAATTAGATAGAAATAGCTTTTAATAAAAATATTAGTTGATTAGTAAAATAGAGGAATCAGATGGTTATCGATAAATACATGTTTTAAGCAGTTAAATTAAGAATATTTTTAAAATTACTCTTTAAGATTGTATTGAGCTCATAAAAAAGATAAAAATAATATAAAGATCTCAGTTTCTCTTGGCAGCAAGGAGCTTTTAGCATCAAGCTGGAAGATATGACTTTATATCTTCACATTATCTTCTTTTTGGCGGAAACATGCATAAATTCGAAAAATATAAGATATTTTCTTTTCCACTGCTGAAAATACGAAACATTGTTTTAACGTTTCGGTTGGTACAGGTGCATCGTTTACTCGGTTTTGGTTTACAAATAAAAACAAAAGGAAAGAAACAAAGCGTAGCGTTAACGATACTCCGACTGAACCTTTCGAGCGTGCAAAGAATAAATACGATTCCATTTGGTGCCGTCGATTTTTGCGAGTTGCGCGTACGTAGGCTGTGATGAGTATTAGTATTGCGCATGCGTCATTCTATCCACGTCATTCACAGTTCTCCTTGTCCTATGACCCCAGTAGTCGCGTGCAAGTGCTTTCAGATATCGGACGTTCACTTGTTCGTTGTTGAATTGCGTGAGCATGCCGAGATTACTCAGCAAGTGGGCCCTACTATTGGGTCTTCTAGCCAGCTTCATTCCGTGGACTACCGAGATGAGCGAAAAGTGTGAGTTAGGACTTCGGAGTTACATACAATTAAGCGTTTTTGCTCAATATACGCTTATTTGTTGTTTTGTGATTCAAGGATTTCAATTATTTTTCTTTCGGATAACTAGTTAGCCGCACGAATGACTTTATAGAGATGTTTTAGATGCGTTCATTATTATTATTTTGAACGTGTTTTAAGTTATATTTACTGCTGCTTTATATTAAAAAAAAAAAAATGGTACTATACAATAAATATTTTTCGAAGCCTGATAATTTTAAAATATGTGATTAGAATATAAATAATATAAAAATTGATAAATACCTCCGCAAATAAAATTTCGTTATGAAATCTTGAAATTTCAATAAAAATTATTTCATATTAATTTAAAATTTCAGGTAAACAACGTTGAATATGATTTTTTAATGAAAAAGTTCTAAAATTTACTAGACAAACTTTTACTAGATTGCATTTTATAAAAATAATATACATATTACTTTTATTTCAATTACTAATTATTATGAGCTGGATAATTATTTATTCCTGTATTTAGTAAAAAAAATTAATTTTATACATTTTCAAAATTTGTTAATTATTAGTAATTTTTTGATAAATATATATACTATTATAAAATATTTGACAAAAAATCGAGAATAGTATTTTAAATAGAAAGTAGTAAAAAGCTGATTTCATTAGAATAAAAACTTTATATTATATTCTTATGTAAAAATGAGCAAATAAAAAAAAAGAATATTTAGATTAAATAGATATAAGAATAATTATTAAGTTACAGTAGAAAGTTTGCGTTTTTTAATTTTAATTTTATTAATAGCAAATAATTTTCAATTTCATTTCTTTAGAATTTAGTTTACGTATAAGGATAATTAATGAATACAGCAATACTTAATGTATTACTTTAATAATATAATACATTCTTTCCTTGTTTTAAATATTAAACTTTTATATATAGTTTGTTTATGTATGTGTGTGTGTGTACATATGTATATACATGTGTTTAAAAATGACAGTAGTTTAATAATAAATCGCATATCATTTCCTTTGTTTATTCGTTTAATATATATTATCGTTCTATTTAAATGGTAAAACTATGTTTATTTGTGCCTATTTAATTAGATGAATATAATATAGTAGTTAATTATTTCATTCAGTAATTAAATATTTTAAGCTTTGTAGTTGATGCTTGGAATTTGAAAAAATTACAGTAATATAAATTCAGTAAATAATAAAATTAATTTATTTATCCGTTTATCATTACTTTTAAAACTATTTTATTATTATTGTAAATGTTATTATTTTATAGATCATATAAATAAATTGTATAAATAATAAAATTATTATTCAAAACTGTTGTACTTATATTATTTGATTTTTTTTATCTTGTATTCATCAAATTGTAAATGATCTATAAAAATATTATTAAACGCTTAAAAAATTATTTTAATAATCAAAATAAATAATAAAATAATCAAATTTTCCAAATATAGAAAAATATTATTGTATAAGAACAAATAACAACCTTTTCCTTTAGTAAACAATAAAGAATTGAATTTAGTTTTAACAATAAAAGAATATTTTATATTTTTTTCCAATTTATATATTTATATTTTAAATATTCATATACATCATTGAATTACTTCAAATTTTGCTACTTATAGTAATACTTTTATGATATTTTTTTTTAATATTAATATATTATATTAATATAAAAAATATATTAATATAATATAATAATAATTAATAATAATATAATGAAACTTACGTTTCATTTATATTTAAAATTTTTCTTAAAAAAAATTTAAATATATTAATAAAAAAAAATAATAAATATCACAAGTAATTATGGTTAACAAGTAATATTGGTGTCATTTATTATTGGAACTATTTAGCAAATTTATTTTTCATTTAATTAATAAAAGAGTAATGTATAAATTTATGAACACACTTTTATTCTTTTTTAAGAAATAATTACACGTTATTTAAAAAGATCGATAGCATAGTATTAAAATGAATTGGTCTTTTGATATTCATAATATATGTACACATTAATGATTTACAAAATACCGTATGTAAAATAATATAAGAAATAGATAATGGGATATGTAATTTTTAATTGATTTATCGGATATAATTACATATTTAATAAACAATACAATATAATACAAAGGTAATCAGTTAATATTAAAAATAGTACTAAATTTTATTTTTTATAGACTGTACAATACTTTATAGGTATAATACAATTTACTGTTAAGTAAGTTTCATGTTAACTATTTATTTATGACTTCAAGTAACTCTATTAATACTGTATAAGAAATTTTTTTCCAAAGTTGGAATATAAAATATATATTAAAATTTGTAAATACAAGTATCTGTAATAAGAAATAAAATTTATGTTACAAATAAAATAAAATCTTTTAACAAATAACACGCAAAAATCGTACGATATTTAAAATTTTTATTATATGTGAAAAATAAATAAATAATAATTTGCAATTAATGTAGTGAGTTTATAAATAAGAAGAAAATAAATATTAGTGAATAAGTAAGTTTGAGCTTTTTATTTTTCATATTTTTGAAATTATTTTAGTGAATTTAAATTAGTATTTTGTACCAGAGTAAACGAAAGAAAAATTATTCTAAACCCTTTTTATTTTTATAGTGCAAAAAAGACTCTAGTTATTTTATGTTCGCAAATTATAAAACATATAAAGATCAAAAAGGGGGAAGCAATAACTGTTTCTTTCTTGAAAAAGCAACGAAACCTTGATTAGCTTACTCTACATCCTTCGTACAGGTTGTTCTCGTTAGCGCGAATGCATAGTTAGAGAGAGAGAGAGAGAGAGAGAGAAGTGATAAGCAATATCGTCGACAGTAGTAGTGCGAGAGTCGCGGAGAGTAATATTGATCGTTGCGAGCTTACATCGTTCGGAGAGAGAAGAGAAAATGTGGTAAGGTAAGTGAATAAGAAAGAGAGAACGAATGTAGCAGGCATTCAGTGTAAAGTGAATAAGTGTAAAGGAAAGAGAAAATGCGTGTGTAGGTGAATGAATGAGAAGTGAATGTAAAGAACAGATGCGTACAAAGTGGGAGAAGGATAGTGCTTTTGCTAGCGTGAAAGTGTGGAGTTTTCCGGGAAGGGGTTTGCAGGATGGTTTGGCATAGCAGTCAAGGTGGAATAAGCAATGATACAAAATTCTACGCTTAAATGGGTTACAGTTTAGCCTTGCTGACTGCATGCGATTATTTAAGGGACAATGATATTTCTTTTCATGAGCTTAGTATTCTCAAATGCCCGAAGTTTGAAATGCAGAAACATTACATTTTTTATATATTATTTCAAAGGTTAAAGTGTTTCTTGCCTTTACCTGCATATTACGGAAATAGAATGTTACATATGTAGCTATTAAAAAAATTATAAATTTAGCGAATTAATTGTACTTAATGACTTGTATTATAATTCAATAACTCCATAGAAAAAATTATTATAAATTAATATAATTAGTATACCCCTATTGCTTTGTATTTAATATGTAAATTACAAATCAACATTGTATGAAAATTCTTACTGATCCGAGTATATCGAAGAGATTCGGGTAAAGGAGTGAAATAATTATCGCACTTTTTGTCAGCACTATTCTTTATTATTAGTAATATTTCGGTACAGTAACAAGATCGAACGAAGTTTAAAAAGTATCTGGTCGCTGTCCGTCGGTGGTCGTAATTATATCCTTCTTTTTGTCGGTGTTTTTCCACCGGAGATTTATGTGCATTTTAGTTTATATTTTATGTGTGTGCCGAATTTCCCGCGAAGCGTATGTTTTTCTTTAACGTAAACTTTCTCATCGCCTACTCTTCTCGGCAAAAACACTTGACCGATATTACTAACCCGGCGATTACTAAAAACTAAATAAAGGGTCTTATTTCTATTACGTTTAATATTAAGGAGTTCGCTGGTCCGTGCTCTTTGATAGTGGCGGCGAATCGGTGAATGAATTCTGTCGACAACAATAATTAATGTTTTATGTATTCAACGTCAACAATATTAAAATACGTTAGTAGAACTATTTTAAATTAGTCGTTATCTTATTTTATTTTGTTTTCCTTTTAGTAATTTTAGTACTATTACTCTTTCCAGGTGTTATAAATTAAATAAACTTTTTAACATAAACTGGTTTCCAATAACTAATTACAAAATAAATGTAGAATAGCTCTAATTTTGACTCATTAAGAAGGATTCTAATCGATTTTTCTTCCTAGTTTTTATTCATCATCAATAGGGTTCTATTTTATTAATAATTAATTAATCCTATTAATACAATTTTGTTTATACTTTGAAATAGAGAACATATGATATCTATTATATACATAGTGAGTTGAATAAACCAACATTGGATAGAAATGAATTTCCTATTATATTAAACTATTTTTGTAATTATTTTCGACTTATATATGTCAATTTCAACTGTAAAATTTAAATTATATCTATATTTCATATCAGGACAATAACAATATTTTATTATAAGTAAAATTCTAACACATAATCGAGAAAAAAATTTTATAATGTTAAATTAAAAAATTAAAACAGAAAATTCTTTTAATATCACTCATACATTTTAATATTTTTATATATTTATACTGTTTAAATTATATTTAAAATTATATCAATAATTATACAAGAAAATATAAATTAATCAATTAAATACTATTTGATAATTACATGTCTTTTTTCCCTGTTAAGGGAAGAATAGTATGTGCAATACACTTCCCAAAGATATCTTAAGTAAAGATGTAAATTCAATACTGTAAGCTTTGTAAAATAGCCAAACATCTGTAGCCTTTTTAAAACAAAGCAAAAATTTTTCTTATGTAAATTGTAATATTTTTTCTATTTAAATAAATAATATCGATTAATTGATTTATTAAAAAATTGAAATTATTAAGTTTTATTTGAATTAATGAATTTACATAATAATTTAAAATTAATAACAAAATATTTTATTTATTAAATATTTATATTATTTATTTGATTACTGTAATATCCTAGAAGTTTGTATTTAAAATATAAATTATTAATGTTTTATGCAAAGTAATGTTTGTTTGTATCTGTAAAAAGTATCTTTAAATTTAAAAAAAAAATTTATATTGAATTTAATTTAATCTAAAATTTGGTTTACTGTTTTGTAACTTAGTAACATTAGCCATTATATTTTGTAGAATAAAATTAATTGTTAGTTAGAAATGAAATTACAAATGGCTATTATATTTCCCAGAAATTCGATTCATATGCTGCTGATCACTGAAATAATTTTAACTAATAAAAGGAATTTATCAAGTCTTTCCAAATTTATTGCATATTTATAATTTATAAGCGTTAGAAGCCATTTTTTAAAATTAATTTCTTAGGCTTATTTCAATTGAAATTTCGAATTAGTATTTCTTTAATTAACTAAGCATTAATTACTACAACACAATATATACATGTTAAATAAATTATTCTAATATATTTATCATACAAGTTCCCATTCTCTAATCAAATTAATGTAGGTATGACATGCAATAAATCTTTATCTATTACATATTTAACAATAGAAATATTCAATATGTGTGAAAAATGATTAAAATTACGTAATTTTTACTATTTCATTTCATTAAATCTAACTTTAAATTCATATAAAAGTACCTTACAAACTCATAAACAATAATTTAAGTGTCATTTAAATAAAATTTAAAAAATCTGATTCTATTGAATAATAATTTACATAAGGAAAAGTACTCGATGCATGTTACAATGAAAAATAATAACAGATGAATTTATATATATATATTTTTGCTTCATAACAAAGCATGAAATCTGTATGTATTTATTATCTCTATATATATTTATTGTTTCATTATTTTGAATTCATAACATTTTTTAATATTAAAAGAAATTGGTTAACGGTTGATTCATTTAATTGTGTCAAATTTTTGATGAAATTTTTTATGCCATTCTCAATATTTATATTTTTTTATAAGTTTAGGAAACTGCTTTATAATAATATTAAAATTCGATCATTTAGTCAGATTGTAATAAGAGTGTATTTACAAACGAAAGAGATTAAATTTTATTTTGTTTAATTGGATAAAGTCCATGCAAGTTATCGATTATAATAGTACGTAGCATAACGTAAAAACAAAAGACAAAATTTTTTTTAAATGTAGAAAATATTATATTTGGGAAAAGTTTTTTTTTTTAATAAAAAAAATTTTTTTTAAATGCAACAGCAGGGGTATGAAAATAATTATAAATATTGATAGAGTGAGAAATAACAAAGAGAAAGAAAAAGATAAGGGAAGAGAAAGATAAAGAAAAGGAATTATACTTTTTAATTTGAAAATACAATGGGAAAAATGAATAAGAAGAATATTAAAGACAAAAGAAAGACCTTAGTTACAAACAAAAAGTTGGATGAAAAAAAAAGTGAGAGAAACTCAAACTGAAGACAGAATCATTTATAAAGAGCTAGAGCAGTTAATTGAAGAGGAATCAAAAGTGCTCATAATGGAGAAAAAATTGAATGCTCCTAGCTTATTTTACTTATAACGTTGTGTGGAAGAAAGTTAAACTTATAGGAAATCAGCAAAAAAAAAAAGAACAAGAAAGGTTGCACAAGGAAAATTGCTGAAAACCCAGTTAGAGCACCAAAATTACGGATGACAGAAAAGAGTGAAGAATAATACTCAAAGAATTTCACGAAAGAAATCACGTTTACATTGATGACAGGATCTTGTAGCTTACTATTTCGTATTATGCAAAGCTACACTCAATTTAATCTTTAAATGCTGACAAGTGTCATAAATATCCCATATAAATGAATAAAAATAAAAAAAGAGAAAATAATTATGCCCATCTTTCCTTCTTTGTTTATTTCTTAATATAATTCTCTTTCTCCGTATCTAAGTACATGTCTCAGATTTTATCGGTTTGACGAAGGGAAAAAAGGCAAAAAATAAAATTGCCACCCTATAAGCGTTTTGCGGTTTATTCGATGAGCCTCGGTCAACTTTTTCGTTTTTCGTTCCATTTCCCGCTTTCATGCACCCCGTGTAAGAAGAGATACAACGCAAAAGATATCGCAGGAATGTCAAAGAATACGTGATGCATTACTTAAGGTCGGTCACGTCTTTTGCGGGTGCCCCTTACATCTGAATGAGCCGGTACAGCTGCAAAGATGTGCTATCCACTAGCGCGTATAATAAGGTAGCTGCTTTACACACCATGGAGACAGACTAACACCTCCACAGACAGTTCACCAAGTTCTTTATATTACTAAGGATAAATACGTTAACACATACAAATTTTCATTAATGTACAAGTATTTATTGTTGCAGTTATATGACATTATATGTTAGTTTATGAGTGTGTATCAGTGTGTCCACTTATACACGTGCTGGACTGTAATAAATTCTATGTTGACATGCGAATTTGGTGACGATTAAATACTAGTACTGTATATAAGAGCACGGCTACGCATTAGTTATATTGGATCATATCGAATTATTGAGCTATTCGAATATCCATAAATACGCGTGCGTGTGTATGTCTGTGTTTATGTACCTATTGTTCCATGTCAGTTGCTTCTGTCTATACAATTGTATAGAATTGTATGCCAGTTTCTGCATGCATATTTACATTATTATGAGATGATATACAGATGATTTATACGTGCAGATAATCTTGTGAATTTACAAATACAAAACGGAATGTAAATAGATCAAGTGCCAGTGGTTACCGAGGTGAAGTCAGTTTACACAATGCAGACTTGAAAACAAGGGTATTCACGTTAATAAAGATGTAGATTTATTTTTTCTTCTTTATTTCTCTTTTTTACTTTATTTTATTTAGGATTTGTCAAGAATAAGCATTTGTAAAACGCTGTACTAGTGGCTGTTGTTGTATACACCTACTAAAATCCCGTAAACATATGCGGCTCATGCGGTAATACGTGATAATGGTACCGCCACATCTGCATTCGAAATTTATTGTATATGTTGTTTTTATTTCTCATACGACAAAAAATATTTTAATAAATTTTGTAAGCTAAATAATAGAACAAGATTTTTTTCAGATTGTTAATTTTTTTAATAATTTATAAATTAATTTATCATGTAAATTATTTACACATAACGTATTATATGTATGTATAGAAAATTTTTAAAAAATAACTTATTTCAAAATTTATTAAAATCATGTTTCTTTACATATAACCAAATATTATATTAAACTTTTTTTAATTATAGTTAAAAATAATGGAAACATTATTTTTCTCATCGTGTATCTTTTTTCTTGAATCTTTTTTCTGTTATGCATAAAGTATTTATTTATTATAAAATATAAGTAAAATATTCTACATTTTTACAAACACTCATTTTTGTTAAAAAACTTTTAAATTTCAATATTTTATTAGCGTGATATAATATTTCATCCGTGTCGATCACTTAATAATAGATAATAATGAAAAAAAATTCTTGGAAAAAATTGTTATTTCCTCTGATAAAAAATATAACTGTATTGTCTTTTTTTTTGCGTATATACAATTATATAAAAACAAGAGCTTCGGCATATACAATATACTAAAGTAAAATTAAGAGTAAAATTTTTACTTATAACGATTGGAAAACTAATTTGTATATAAGTAAAACATATAGTAAAACTAAAAAAAAATTCTTTATAGATGTATAAATTTAGATGATATATTTAAAAAAAAATGTTGTTCAAAAGCAATTAATAAAAAAATTTGACACCTTAAAAATAGTACCAGCATAAGAAATAAGCTAAAAAGTATAGTGAACCAAAGTCCTTACCTAATTCAAGGACAATCTTTGTCCAAAATTTTTAATAAGATAGTAAAGAAAATTTGTCAGCCATCGTTTTAGTCCATCCCGTATCTCATCATGCTTGACATTAATTTTGCAATATCGTTTGCATCGGTTTCTCTTCGGTTTGAAGTTCAGTTTAATGATTTTGCGATACCTCCACACCATTTCACTTTAAATAATAAATAAACGTAACCGCTTATCTCTACCAAAATCTGATATAATAATTTTAAGTTTCTTTGACGTAATTATTTTGAAAATTTTTAAAAAGTTTTAGATATTCATTTACCTAATATTCCAAGATATGTTTTTATAGTGAATGTGACGCATTGTAAGCCATGCGTTTTCATGCAAAAAAAGTATCTGTTTGATAATGCTTATAATTTTTTTCCAAGGGCACATTAAATAATATTTATTTTATATATAAGAAATGAATTTTAAAATATCTTACAAAATACATTTAACATAAATCCTATTTGGTATATATTTTAAGCAATCAAAATAAATTGAGCAACTGTCGTTTTTAATTACAGTATAATTAAATTTTAATGTTCCTATTAATTATATTTAAAATAATAATGGTATTTTATTTAATATTCACTAAAATTATAATTTATTATGTACGTAAATACGATAATAATAAAGCATGTTATTTCAAAAAACCAAATATAAAAATTAATTAAAAATGGAATCACTTAGCATAACTTAAAGCTTTTTCAATACACGAATGTGTTTTTAAATGATTTATTATCAAATCTAATGTATAGCTTTATACAGAATAAATTAATGCTGATGCTTGAAAAGTGACAAAATTTATCTGAATCATACTAATAATTTTTAATCTTTTAATTTTCAAATATTAAAGAAACTTTTCGTAAGTTTAATTAAATATATTTTAATTATATTTAAAAAGTAATGTGTAATTTTATATTTTTTACAAGTTTTTAAATTAATATGAATATTATAAAAGAAATAATAATCTACAATTTATAGTTGAACAACTAATTTTTAAAACATTAATAAGATTATAAAAAAAATATTGTAGTAATATAAAATTTACATTTATGTTTATTTCATTTAAAAGTATATAAAAAATCACTAATAAAATCTTATTCTAAATAATTAAATTAAAGTATATGCAAATTTATCTTTTATATTTATAAATATAATATAACCAAATGAAATATTAAATTATGCTTTTCTATAAACGTACATGTGCTTCTTAGGAAAATAATTGTTTCTTTTAAATTATAATTTTTGTAAATTAATATAAACTTAGTCGGGTTATTAAAATCGCTTTATCATTAAAAATGCATCTAAAAGAATAATTTAATCATTATATAATGAAATTAATTCTAATACTATACATATAATTTAAAATAATTATTTTTACATCACAGAATTTTTCTATAATTTATATTATAAGTAGCCTTAGTAAAAGAATTAAAAACTTATTTTTGTTAAATAATGTTGTAAAACACTTGTATATTTATTTAAAAAGTTAATTTATTTAAACGATACACAAGTGGTAACATAAAAATACAGAATTAACAGTATTAATAAAGTGAATATAATCAAAAGTTACACAGCACCAATTACTAAGATACAGTAACATAAGATACAGATATAATGCTCTTATAGGAGAAACTATGCCTTACAGTCTAGATGTAGATTATAATACAAAAATATTATATTACATATAGTATATATTTATGTAGTGGCGAGCTGTTATACTAAGCACTTCTCAATTGCATCGTGTGTGCTTCGTTGCTTAGATGTATATTTGACAACTCTGAATGAATTTTTAAAGATTTTTGCAAGGATTATGACGAATCATTCCTTTTTATTTTATTTAATATATTACACACATTTATGTTACGGTTTTTATATCACTTATTATATTACTATTATATTATTATTTTTACTAATATATTATTATTACTATTAGTTATTATTTATATTACTCGCGTATGATGTCTCTCTAGAATTGTTTTTTAAAGTTGACGCATGAATTAGGTATATGCATACTTAGAATAAAAACGCGTTGCGTCTGCCAGACATATTATCTTGAGGTATGCAATTGTAAATACGACGCGCTTGATATGCGAATTAAAAAGTGCCGAATACGCACTAGCAAACATAATAAAAGAAAAGAACATTTCGTTTGTTATTTAACACTGGTGTGCGTGCATGCGGAAGTGGGATTTGGAGTGCGCGTCATAGGTTTCTGAATGACTAAGTTATGCGTGTGCATTAACTAAGCGGTCTTTTAAAGTCCGAGGTCAGAGAAATGCTTGAAAAATCAACGTACATTCATGTGTAAATGTGAATATTTAAGCTGTGCATTCAAATATACAGCTACCAGTCGAGTTAATTATGCGATGAGTGTCGTGGCAATGTTAAAAGTCCATGTGCAACACTACTCAAGCGAATCGCCGTAATCATTTCTGCACACAGCTTTTTGTATATCTGAAAACTGGTATAAACATACTGTGAAACTATTGTTCATATTTTTTTTACTGATTTACGATTTAATACTATTCAAATAATATCTGTTTCATAAGAAATATTTGATTATTGTATTACTGATAGCAATGTTTTTATTTTACAATTTAGAAAATTGAAACTCATTATAAATTTTTATGTTAAATGTTTATAATATATATTTGCAACATAATCATTTGTTTATAATAAATTTAAAAAATTTACTATTAATTTAAAATTCTATAAATATAAATTTTTTTTTCATTTGTTCAAAATTTTTTTTTTATAAATAATGTATTTAAAGAATTTTTTTAATGTAAACTTATGAACGCAGCTTTACTAGAGATATTAATACGTCCTTCGTTCATCTATTAATCTCATTATATGCAATTAAGTACGTACATAAATTATTAAAATGAATGTTTGTCAAGAGTTTTAATTGTGTTTATTTACTTTTAATTAGCTTATTTATAAACAAAATAATGAATAATTGAAATTAAAATAGTGAATTATATATGTTTCATAAAATCTATCGATACAAATATTATTGTTATATGAAAATTATTTAGAACAGCTCTTTAAATAAATAAAATTTTAGAAAAAATTAGTTTGTACATTAGAAAATTATGAAAACATATTTTATAATTTAGAAATAGAGGCTTGAGATGCAATTAAAAATAAATAACTATTTCATGTATATAGTAATTTTAATAAAATTATAATGTAGATGCATTTCGAATCAAAAAGACAATTTTGCAATTTTAATCACGCGCGCGCGCGCGTACACACACACACAAAATATATGTATTTTAAATGCTTAAAAGTAAATAGAAAAAATACGAATGTTTTTTTATAACGTTCTTTGGATATTCTAGATTGCCTTATAAAACTTTAACTCGCTTTATCTCGAAACTAAATATTTGAGCATGAGAAGATTCGTTGCATAAGAACTTTTAAATGAACTTCAAACTTTCTGCGTGTACATTTGAATATTAAATATTTGATAACAAATCTTCCTTTAACATTTTAGAATTTAAAAATTTCATGAATACTTTAGTAATTAAAATCATTTTTTATATTTATTTTTTATATTATTATGCAGAAAGAATACTTTGAGAGAAATAAATGTACTAGTTATATATGTATATATATATATATATATATATATATAGATCCTAATAATTACGTAATTATTATTGCCTTGAATTTGAAATCACAAAGCTTTAAAAACTTCTAATAACTTAAAAAACTTAGCATCGATATAATCGAAAATTAGTATTTTGAATAAAAATTTTGTCTTGTAGTAACAATTTAAGTTTATAATTATTCTTTTTATTTTCTATATTTTTATGTATCTTTTAAAAAATTACCAGTATTCAAGCGTAACAGTAAATACTATTAAAAAAACTCACGTTTATTATAATTTTTACTGATTTAAAGCAATTAGTATTTAAAAATACATTTTATACTTATAATTTTATTATATTATTTTGAATATTTTAAAAATAATTCTAAAAATAAAAAAAATTGATGTATAAATTTTAATCCAAATAAAGACTTTAAAGTTATGTGACTGATAAAAAAGGCAGTTCGGAAATATACAAAATATTCAAAAGTATGATTGTTTTGATTGTATGATTACATAGCGTGAATCAAGTAGTAATTTCAAATATTCTTCGTACGAAGTTTGAGATCGTAATTCTCATCTATGATATTAATATGTATTATCTTACACTAGTACTATGTATTTAGTCAGGTAACTTTTCAAATAGTAATTTTAACGTCTCTTGGGGAAAATCATAGTGTAAAAGTAATTATCAAATTTGGCAACCTTACAATTTTATGAATACAAGTTGCGAATTCGAAAATAATTTAACTTATTTGATATTAAATTATTATAAACACATGATTTATTATAGGTAATGATAAATATTAATTAAGAGTGAAAAATTTTTTATGAATGTGATATTTTCCATAACAGCTCTTTAAAATAATTAATTTATTTTACAGACAAATTTAACAAGAAGCCTGGTTGAAAAATAAGATAAAATTAATTAGTTTTAATAATTCTATGTATAATTTAATTTTAAATATATTATTTTCAAGAAATTAGATTTATAAATGAAATTTATGAGGTAATGGTTTTAATGCAAAAAATGATTGTGCAATAATGTTTGCGCTAAAATCCGTAATAGAATATATTATTTAATCCTATAAAAATCCTCGTAAGAATGTTTCCAACAAAATAAAAATTATATGAATGAAAGATGTACATAAGTGATTTTCATTACTATGGCATTTAGATGTTGATTAAAAAATTCGATCCCATTATGTATGCATTCAGTAAATAAGTTGAAGTGATTAGACAATTAAGACAAGTATTCATTTCATATGATCTATAATTTAGTATCTCAAAAAAAATTAATTTTTTAAGCATTAAAAATCTTAGATTCATCATTGTATTTTGTTTCTTATCCTTTTCTAATCTGCGTTCATTGTTATTAGTTTTTGGTCTATTGCCAATGCAATGCAGGCATTGAGCATAAAGAGTTCATGTGAATAGAAGAGAATGAAAGCCTTAACTACGAAAGTCTATAACCTTCTACATTGTACAGGTGAGATTCTCGAGCATAGTGAGAGCCTTTTGATCCAACTATTTCCCCCTATGTCAAGGCTTAGATTTGAATCCATCTCTTAGTTTTCGTTAATAGACCGCAGACTAATGCGTCTTTAATGAGCAGTCCTCTTCACGTTTCTGATTATTTGTTTTTAACCTCTCTTACTTTTCTTCATCTATCATTCAATTCGAAGGCCTTAAAGCTTTTATTTTTTTATTTAGTGCTAAAATAATATAAATTATAGAGTTACCACTGAATTCTATTATTGAATTCGTTTCGGCAATTTAATAATATGCGAAACCAGAAAAGTTTGTGGTAAACGAACTTAATTAGTCTAAATTTTGATTACGTATAAATTTTATTATTAATTTTCAACTCAAATTTTATATCAAATTCATGGCTAAATTCACTTTTTGCATTTATTTTTCAGATTTGATGAGCAATCTCTGCAAAATCCAATTCATGCGGGATTTGTACTGGAAGATAGACGGGGCTGTTATTACGTCACAAAATGAAAGAAATCTCGATTGTGCTGTTACTTTCCAAACGTACAGTATAGTTCAGCGATTTATGCTTAAATTTGATCGATTGCAACTGGACTGCAATGATCACCTTTATATTTATGACGGAGCTCACTCTGTTGGAAATTTTAAGGTGACTTAAAGTATTCCACTATTATTGATATTTATTATTTGATTGCTGATATTTTATTATTCTAGAGTATCAATATTCAGTTTTGAAAAAACTTTTTTTAATAGTTACATGTGAAAATTTTATAGAATAGATTTTTTTAATAATTTAGATAAATTAATTTGCTTTATATCAATTATTATAGGTATTTTATTTCATTAGTATTTTTTAAAATTGTTTAATAGTTTGTTATTTTTTGAAGATACGTGGTTTTACCTTGGATTACAATAATATAAAAATTGGATGTCATCTTAAATTATTTGTTAGACATAAAATTAATTCTATTATCTAAAATAATTTCTATGAAATTTTAAAAATATCTTATTTTAATGTAGTGAAATTATATATATAATCATCTTAAAAACTTATGATGTGCGAAACGAATTCCAAAATTAAAGAATGAAAAGAAAAATATTTGTAAGTTTTTTTTCTATTTGAATTTTACTAATGTAAATTTAATAGTTTCTTTTATTATATGAAATTTTTATAAGTCAAAACTTTATATTTGTTTCGCTTTTCTAATATCGAAAATTAAATTAAAATTTTCAAATGTATAAAATACATTTGAAATATAGTATACACTTATAGTTTCTTTAATAGAAAATTATGTAGTTTAATAAACTTATTGTTTTCTTCATTTTTAAATTTATACATGTATTGATAATCATGAACAGAATTTGACTAACGACGGTATAGAAATTAATAATTGATGTATTTATGTATTAAGTACAATGTCGATACATTTAAAATACAATTTTTTATCGCAGGAATATTTATGTCAATATTTAGAAACAAGAAATTAAATTTAAGCTACCACGTTGCGAATTCTCCTCTTTGAATTGATGCATTGCTGAATTCTAACACAACTTTTTTCGCCACATAATTTATCTCGACCTCGATTAATCATGTACGGATACTAAAGAAAATATGAGACATTCACGGCACCACCAAAGCAGTTTTTACATTTTAAGCTCAGTTTTTGCGAAACACGTATCAATATTTACTACAGCATGTTCAGCATTGATCATCATAAAGCTCGTAATTGGATTTTCCTATGATATCAGTCAATTTTTTGGAGATTACAAATCCATAGCACCTCTATACTCAAAGGAAACGGCTAAGTGGACTGAGTGTCTTGTTCGAAATGAATGGGGTATACGTTGAACCGCGAGGTTGAATCTTAATACATTCTCACGAGACATTATAAATTCTATGCAGGCCTACAGCATCCGTGTACCTACCGATAAAATAGGAAGGAGATGGGTGGTGAAAACTTGCACCATTAATCAAGTATCGTTTCTGAGAGGCTTTGCTCACCATCAACGATGCTTCATCTTCCATATTCTTTTTCCGTACTTCTTCCTTCAAGCCATCGTAGGTAAGATGCTTCCTGCGAAGCATTCTTTCTTTTGAGTATCAAACTTTTCCGTTAGGAAAATTTTATGTCCTCCTCTGCAGAATACTAAGATGATATAATAACTTAAGACAAAGGATTTGTTGGTCAAAGGTACAAGAAATGTTTTCGTTCATACCTTTCTTCTCTTCAGATACTTTTAAAGTTCCATTGATTAAGTAATACTGCTATTGATTCTGTTCAAGATTGGTTTATTCGTACCAATATAGCAATACAAACATATTGTACAATGATTTTGTACTTTTGAACATTTTTTTTATCAAATTTATAAAGTTTAATATAATACACATGCATATTTACAAAATATAAATAAATAACTATTAATTTTGTAAAGGATTTTTCAATAAAAACTTGATCATGATACAAAATATATGAAAACTTAAAATTTACTTCACTGAAAGATTTTTAATCTGTTAAAAATCACTAAAAAGTTCTTAAGATCCAATTTTCTAAGGGTTATTTAAGGGATAAAAAATTGTAATAAATTTTAAAAAATGGTAAAAACTAAAATTTTAAAGAAATTTCAATTAATTTTTGAATATAAAATATAATTGTTTGTTTTAAATATATAGAATTTATCGTTAATCTCAAAATAAAATCAGTCGATTGTAATAATTACAGAAATTGTTCTAATAACTAATAATTTATAATACAAAAAAATTTTATTTTCTTTTACGTAAATTACTAGAGAGGTCAATAAATAATTTAACTTTGCTAAAAGGAATTTATATAGCAAAATTTATTTCATAAATTGTTATAAAACAGCGCTGCGTACATTACACCTAATATTTCACTCTATCTCTCTTTCTGATATATATTAATTTTACACTTTGCGAATATAGTAACAATTTCTAAAGGATATTTTTAAGATACCTTCTTCAACATAGAACTGCAGTTCATAAAAACTCTATTTCTCTTATTAAATTGATCCGCAAGAGATGTTACCCGCTTGCTCGAGGCAAATTGACTAGATAGGTACCGTTTCAGCCACGTAAAATAAAAATTGCAAACATAAGTGAGAAGAAATGCAAGAGAGAGAGAGAGAGAGAGAGAGCGAGAGAGAAAAGGTGAGAAAAAAAAAAGATTCATAAATACAGTAGAGAATTATTACAATGACGACGATGCGTGAGTACAAAAAAGTTCCACTAAAAGCTAAGGTGGCATATATGTTGTTAGGAGACCGAAGACACAAGTTTTGCATAATGTTGGATTAACTTTAATCTTTTATAGTTCACATAATGGCCCATTAAACTTGTCTATGTTGCTGTATATTCTTTCTTTCCCTTCAAACAAGCGTCGTCATTTTATGCCATAATCGCTCCTACCCTCTGACGTCGTATAACCCTTAAGGTGCTTTGGAACTACGTACATCTGATTTTATAAGTTTTGTAGACTTTTTCTTCGTCATTTACATATTTTTATTTTTATTTCAAATACTTGTTTTCATCAGTAAATAAAATTTATCAATTGTATTCTGATACTTTATTTCATGAACCAAATAATAAATTATTTTATATACTATGTACACTGTAATTATGTGCGATTGAATAAGTTACTATATTTAAATCATATATTTTTATACGTTATTTATATATTTGACGAATCGTGAAACCTTACTATTATAAATAACTATTATAAATAAAAAAAAGATTATTTTTAACGATTTTACTAAATTAAGCTATTATTTCAACCTTGATTATGTTTTATTAAATCAATCTCATTTGTAAATTATTACAATTATTTAAAAAAATAAATTAGTAACTAGACTCAATGGAAGTTTAATATTAATTGATTTAAACTCGATAATTAAAAATTATTTTTATATTCAATAAAAACTTCCAAAAATTTATTCAATTTTTTAAATAAAATCCTTATTATGTATAATATTCAAATTTCTTAAAAATATGAAAGAATCATAATTCTATTATTAATCGATAAAAATTTCTAAACAATTATGTTCTCATTTGTTACAGTAAAATGTTATTTGTTAGAAATATAAGAAGTATATGACCAATTATATTTCTTAACAACCTTATTTTCATAAAACGTTTTTAGAGTTTGAAAAGAACTTCGAGTACAAATATCTAAATACAGATATAGTTGAAATCTTACTATTTTAAATCTAATTATTAATTTATAACTCATTAATTATTTAAATTATTTAACAATAATAATATATAAGAAACACATTAAATCAATTTTTATTCAAAATATAATGTAAGTCTAAATAATTTTTTATTTAATTGAAACATAAAAAGTTCTATATTTATGAAATAAAAAAAATGATTAAAAACTGTAGTAACATTTTAAATTCATTGTTTAACATCAGAGTTAGTAATTGAGGTAATAATCGTACATTATGGTATAAAATAATTATAATATTCTTTATTGCTACAGAAAATATAAGTGATACATATATTACATATTTTTAATTTATTAAATTTAAACTCATAGGATATTTTCAAAAAATATATTATAAAAAATTTATTTGCAAATACGATAAATAACGTTAAAAAAATTTTCTGCAAAAAGTAATAAAATATATTCATAAAATAAATTACCATTAAGATTATTTTAAAAAATAGAAGTTTGCCATTTACAAATAATTGACTAGTTTTATTTACATTATTATTTTGAATGTATATTATTAAATTTTTTAGTGCCATGTTTAAAATATTGTATACCAAAAAATTATAAAAGTTTATTAAATTTATACTACTATAAGTTTAAAAGAAATCATAAACTTTTCATAAATTTTTAATTTAATTTAAAAATTATTTAATTATTATTATATTTTGTATGATGCAATATTCTTTAATCTCAAAAACTAATTATCATCATTTTTAATTTTTTAGTGTCAAAAGTAATGAGTTTCAAATTAATATGAATGATTTCTGTATAAAATCGTTTCTTAAAATAATTTTTGACGTTATCCAGAGTATTTGCATCCCAGAATCATTTTCATAAGATTCTAGTTAACTACTCCACTGCTTAGGCTTTCAATATTTCATAATATTACCAATTTTAATTCAGAAAAAATGAAAAAAAAAAGATTACTAAGTTGAGAAAGGTAAATAGTAGATTTCTAGTCTGATAAATGCATAACTTATTTCGTTAGTTTAAAATAATGCCTATTAAGAATAAGGACCACAAAAGAAAAGGCTGAATAAAAATAGGAAAAAAAGAACGAAGAGAGAAGACAAAATCACGTACTAGCTCGAAATGTTTGGTTTTGACGTTTCTTAATGAAGATCTTCTTTACCCGCAGTTTCGAGGCACTTTATTATTGCTTAAGTGTAGAATTATGACATGAACTTTTTCCTTCCTGTTTAATTATCTCGAGAATCATCAAAAATTTCAAATTAATGAATCATAATTTTAGACTGAAATTTATTCCGAAGAAATTAATTTTATTAAAAATTAATTAATCTTTATAAAATAAATAAGTAAGATAATATTTTAGTAATTACTTTTTATAGTAAGGAAGTATTTATAATGTATTAAAGTTTGAATAGTTTTAAACTATTAAATACTTCATTTTAAAATTTAATTCTAAGTATTATAATACTAGATTGATTGTATCCGAGGGTACACGAATAAATTTCGAATTCTTTTTAACTAATTGGTAATTTTGTAGAATTTTTTGCTTTTAATTTAATCATAGAAATATGAAAAATATATGGAATACAAAATTTATATATAACTTTATTACTGGAATGCATCAATAGATATTTTACATAGATCATAGTATCTTCATTATTTTCATTTATATTGTTTTTCAGTATTCATCTTATTTTACAACAAAATTTTTGCAATTATTAATAATTATTTAATTCATAAAGTCTATTTTATTTTTAATTAAAGAGAATAGGTGTATTAAATTACTTCAAATATTTACATATACTTAGATATACATATTTAAATGTTGCTTCGAATTAAAAAATCAAATTATATGACTGAAACTAACCGATTACATTACTGAAGTGTCTTATAAATTTAAAACTAAAGAGTGAAAAAAAATTTAGTTCTCTGAATAGTTGATTGTCAACAAAATGTATCTCTATTTAATATTATAATTTAAAATTACAATAACCCCAATAACTCCCATCTTATCATATATATCGTTAGAAATTGTACGAATATAATAATACGAAAATTCATAATGCATTATTTGAATTCATTCAAAAACACAATTTTCATTGTATTTTTGAAAATAGAATTAGTTTACATTATATTTTAATAAATACTTGTCAAATAGAAATCATTATATTTCGTTATAACACCGTTAATTTTCCATCAATATTTAGATACAAAAATTAAGAAAAGTACTCGATCAAGTGATTAAGACTGGTTTACAGCTGATCTTCATCATTGACATTGAAACTTTGCCATAAGACGAAAAATACTGCATATGGCAATGGACTTCTACTAGTTGAACGTGCTTATATTCTATATGTAAACTAAGTGGAGCAACTTTTGCAATCACGAATGCGCCTACCTGTACTCTTTGGCCATAACACGAAACTCGAGTGCAAGCTCACTGTGGTGATTGCCGACACGACCAAATTGTAGTAAAGACTTTCCTCTTTCTCTCTTTCAAGCTATTTAGAGTATTTGCCCTTGTGTGTTATGGCCAAGTCGTAATCCATTGTATTACTTGAAGTTGCACGTAGGGGAAAAGGCATATGGCCCCTTTCAATACTGCTAAGATTAAAATTTAAGAGAAAAACTATATAGTCATTAACGATTACACCCGAAATTCATTAAAGCGTAATGAAAAGTAGTTGTCTACTATGATATGTTACTACTATCATCTATGTTCTGAATATGGCTGGCATATTAGAACAAAAGTTATTTTATTTTTATTTGTATTTTTATTAAATTTATAATGTGGAAATTGTGCTAATATAGAGAGAAAATTTTCATTTTTACGATAATCTGTACTAGAAAGTTGATAGCATTCAAAGGTAAACTTTTTTGGATTTTCAGGTTTCATCTAGTGAAATGTTTATATAATAGGTTTCATGAAAGAATCTTTGTTTAAGTTTTTCACGTGTTCACCCCCAGGATGCAACGGAAGTATTGTGTTTCCAACGAGTCGCATAAATCCGCACACGCTCGTATCGCTTGCGATATTTACGTTCCCGCAACACTGTTCCTTCCCTTCATTCGGTAGTTTTATTTTGTAAATTTAGCAGTCACGCAGAGTTGCAACATCGCTCAAATAAGATATTTTTCAAGATCGACCCGTTGTATTTAGAAAGGTGCCAACAAAAATGTAATCCTGGGACATTGAATTCTATTTCATGTACTCCATTTGTCAGGCCAGTATCACAATTTATACGTGACGCGTGTAAAAGATAAATAAAGAGCGACGTATACAAAAAGAAATAGAGTAGTATAGAGATAGAAGAAAGAGAAGGAAAGACAAATTCTACACCTGGCTAATTACACGCTTTGCGGAATATGAAAGCGAAGAGATTCACGAATGTTTCGCTCGTTATTAAGACAATCATTCTGTCTTCTATATTCGCTCTTAACAACATTGCGAATTGCTAAAGAAAATAATATTTTTGATTGGGAGGTCAATTTAGTTTTAATGAATACGTAATTCATTTCATATGAAGTCTCATTTTCTTTTCTAAAATGATTTTTTTTATATGTAATTTTTGAATTGAATTCATATGAAAGTGTATTTATAATCTGCAAATCATTAAGATTACTGCAAAACTAGATGTTGATTACTTTCCTAATTGAAATTTTAATTTGTAAACCGAAGCAATTATTACGTAACATATAAGACTTATTTTATGTATCTTCTTTATTATTAGTTATTTTTAAATAATATTTGCTTTTTGGAATTAACGACATATTAGCATTTTTTTTAAATAATTTACTTAAATTACGATTAATATCTAGAAAAAATCAATTATTTTCATACTCATTTAAATAGAATATTATATACCTTTATTTAATTATAATTTTATATGAAAACCTATGTTTTAAAGTTTAAATGAATTAACGATTACGAGTATGATACTTTTAACATGAACAGTGAATCGATTATTCAATATCACGTAATAAGAGATTATAAAAGTTTAATGTTTATGATTAATTGGGCATAATGAAACTGTACATGAAATGGAAAAGTCTTTGTGCTTGCATATAAATTAGTTTACATATACAAAATTGCCATGTTGAGTATCTGCTGTTATACTATTTGAATTATAATTTAGTAAAATTAGTCAATTTGTAATATTTTTGTTCACGTATCAGCTTTTATGTTTGAAAAAGAATAATCATTTATTGGCTATTGTAAATAACGCAGTAAACGGCAGAATCTGAAGATCAATTGATTTTTATTCTATTTTTAAAAGTTTAATTTTCAGTAGTAACATACACATACATGCTCAGCACTTGAAATGAATGAGAAATAGAAGCATAAAATTGTAGATATTACGAACTGTGACTACTAATATTACTACTTCAATTTTTGTACATTACGAGAATTATTTCAAAGATATCCTTATTGTAAATTTCATATTGAATAATACACGAATTAAAGTTAAACGTAAATAATGTTTTTTTTATTATAATTTTTTTGCCTTTTTTAATAAAAAAAATACGTGTCCACAGTGAAAATTGAGGAGTAAATGAAAAAAAAGCCTTATTCAGCTTAATTTTTCATTTAAGTAACTATTTTTACTCGGTTTAAAATATAATAATAAAATTGTAATGAAAATTAATTATAATTATGATTATATTTCAAGTACTTTTGGATTATCGTATCATTCCAAAAGCTTTAGCGTGTAATTCTATGCGCATTTATTGTCCTTTTAGACAAAAAGCAGCCGCTATAATGAGTATAACTGCAGCTGCCTGTCTTGTCGAATCTTCATTTTCTAACTTTTGCAAAAAGTTAGGAATAACCAGTATGAGGTAATACAAGAAAGCTACCCACGATGATGATAGTGCAGCCAATCCACTATTAACGAACTAGAGTATTCTCCTTATCTCCTAAAGGAATATTATTATTTGCTCATTGCACTGATTGCAAACGAGGTCCGAGATCACGCGCACATATAATTCACGCAAGAAGGTGCACAACGCGCATAAACCACTAAGAAAACTAATTTTCAAATTCTCTTAGTCCTTTGAACTCATTGAAATTTAGGAGTTCTATCTTCGCTCTCTCTCTCTCTCTCTCTCTCTCTCTCTCTCTCTCTCTCTTTCTATCTACTTCTCTATATCAACCTTAATACTTGCGAAACTAAATAAAAACGGCAAAAAACGAAAACTTACACGCAGGTTGTATCTAAAATACAATTATAAAAGTAAAAGCTTATGTTAAATCCTTTCACATATGTGATTCTTTTAAACTCTTGTAGTAAAGTTACAAAAAAGTAATTTTTAATGTAATACATCGATCTATCCGCATACTTGACTTCTATTTTATTAGAATCTATTATCTTTGTCGAATATAAACACACACACACACACACACACACACACACACATTATTTTAGCCCAAGTTTTCAACAAGATTACAGATTAAAATTTCAATAAATTTGAATATTTAAAAAAGAGAAAAACAAATTTATGTTACTTACTTATAAAAAAATATATGTCTCACTTTAGTTTTATATCTTGTATCATGTAGATATTTTCATTAATAATAATAAATTGTACTGTTTCTATTTTTATGCAAAATTATTAAAGAAAAATAAGTGTCTAATCGAACAGTGATAGTAAAATAGAAATATCAAATATTATATGACGTTATTAAAAATTTTAATTAAGAGAATAGTGTAAGTAACTCAGTACATAATTATAAAAATATATATAATTATAGAAATATGTGAAAGATATAAGATGTAGTAAATAAATAACTCCATAAATAATTTATAATAAATATATAATAAAAAATAAGTAACTTATTTATAAAGAATAGAGTTTAAAAACTTAAATATAAAAATATTAAGTAAAAAATTTATTGAATTAAACTTTTATGTTTACTTTTTTTATTAATTTAAATATTAATTTTTTGAAGATCATAATTTTACAATTTATGAACATTAAAAGCTTTTACTAATTATAAAAAATTATAAAAAACTTAAAAAAAAGAGCAAATAATAACATAAAATAGACTGATAATTTTAGAAAACAATAAATATGGCAAATATTCAATTATAAAAAAATGAATTATAAAGTTATGTGAAATCCTTTTTCTTTCTTAGAGTATTAAAAGATTGATGTATGAATTTTTATTAAAGCTAGCAAACATCTTAATTTTTTTAGATTAATTTAAATGATAAAAATGAAAGTAAATTAGTTGGAACAAACTTTGCTGAATATAGAATAAAATTAAAAAAGTAGTAAGTGTTTAAGGCGACACAAATTAATTTTATCATAATATATATTATAATAATAAATGATTTTATTCGTAATTATTTGTATTTATTCACTTACAATTTTTAATAATTAATAAAGATATTTTAGATATTATCGATTAATTTTTAATTAAAATTTTTGGTCTGTTGTATAATTCATCAATTAAAAATATTAATTAATAATAATATCAATTTAAATAGTAACAGTAATTGATGTATGATACATATTTAACCCAAAATTTGATATAATTAGAGGTAGGTACCCAAAATAAATTGCAAGTATTAATACAATTTTTTTATGTAAATCATTTATTTACAATTTTATTTGTAACAGTTAGGTGTTCTATATAAAAAATGATTTTATTGTATTGATCTTAATATAAATTTTAAAAAATTTATATTTAGCTATATTTTCTTTGCTACAGAATAATAAAAATTGTTTACGATTTGTACAACGGAATTTTTATATAACAATAATTATATATATAAATTAAGTTTTAAATTAATATAAAATGTTAATTTTAATTTAAAATGAAAAAATTATATAGAATTTTCATGAGTTTAATAAATAACAATTACTCACTTAAAATAGAAGTGTAATATATAATTATTTCAGTTTCACGATATTTCATTGATTTTGAAAAAGCATATAATTCACTATAAATTAAATAATTCAACAGATTATAAATATAATTGGAAGAAGATATTCGGAGAGAAAAAAAACTAGAAAAAAACTGACATATGAATAAAATGTCTAATGATTATTATACTTCATAAATCAAAAGAATGAAACGAGAGAATACGAACTTATGATAATTAAATTACCATATAATTTCTTTTCATGCATACTTAGTGGATATCATATTACACCGGATAGTAAATTAAGATAATCCTAATACTGAATATGAGTATAATTGTAAGCTATACTATTTTCAATTGAAATTAATAGTTTACAAAAATTATAATTTATAAAGTATAATCTGTTCATTAAAGATAAAATTTTTTTTATATAAATATTAATAAATTTGTACGTTAAAAGATGACTTTTTAAATACAAAATCTTAATATTTTTATTTACATATTAATCAAAAGTTGTTTAAAAATGTATAATAATAAAATATCATATTCATTATAATAATTCAATTAGTAAAGTATATAATAATTAAAAAGTTTTTAATGATAATGAAAAAAAATCTATTATTTTAAAAGTTTCAGTTCAACGATTCATAATTTAAATTTTTTTAAAAATGCAATATCATAAATATAGTTTCAAAGTACATTGTTGCATAAAAATGTAATTATTGTCGCACGATTAATCAAAAAATTTAATAAAAATGAATAAAGATGAGATAAAAATTCTCCATCGTGTTTTCCATTCCGCAGGTAAATGGGTCTCTCATACTCGTACGTGATTAGAATTCAATAAGCGTGGAATGCAAAATAGATTTTCAATTTCGAATGTCGAATGTTAATTTTCGAACTTTCTACAAATTATACGTATGAAAATATAAAATAGAAGATAAAAGCAAAGTTAACATTGAGTAACTAATCATGAATTACTTCCTTAGCATAGTAATTAAAATTGGCATAGCTCTTAGCGGGTGGAAGTAACGCATCCTAGGCAATGAGTCGTGATGCTGGCCGTTTGCAAGAAAGGACGACATCGAGGGAGTTATATTGATCAGCGTTAAGAGCTGATTCACCCTTGACTAGCGAGAAAGCGTGTGTAGTACATAGGAGGTTCCGGACATCGACCTTGTCTTAACCTCCTGCTAGTAAAGGAAAATGAAGTGTCGCTAATACCTTTAAAAGCCCGTTTGATGAACTCAAAAAACTATTAAAAAGGTTAAACAATTTAGAAATACATTTAGTATTGAATTTTTCAGTTATATTTATTTTATTATAGTTATATTTATTTTAATTTAGTTATGCAGAATTTTGAAATTATTCTTCTTCTATAAAATTTATTTTTTGAAAAAAAAATTGACAATTGATTTACGAGTAGTATTTTTTCTTAATACTCAAAAAATATTTTTGACTTAATGAAGAAATTCCTCGTATGTTAAGCTGGTAATGATTCTACGTATTGACGATTTAAAAAAGGGGTTATTTTTATAAGTTTAAATTAACTTTAATTTACAAGTAAATATATAATAAATTTTAGTTATTAAGAGTTATGAATATAATATCACTTAATAAATATAACATTAATGGTTTAATTTAAATTATACTAATTGTAGATACAAATAGATTTTGAATGTGTTTAAACTAATAATTTTTAATTTAATTGAAAATTGTTCTCACTATTATTTTCCTTACGTTCTATTACTTTATTATAGTTTATTTGAATCTGTGATATTCAGTTGCAATTTCATATTTGTTATAAAATTACGAATACGACATATACATATTCATAAAATAATATATACTTTTTTAAATATTGAATATTTGTTTGAAATCTAGTTTAATTAAAAATACCTATTTATATAAGAAATAAATTATTAAAAGTTATTTAATATTTATGAACTTTTGACTGGAATAAAATTTAATAAATAATATATTATTATTTAATTCACATCATTCATCACATACATAAATTTATTTTTAATTATATATTTATGAACATTAAATGAGATGATTATGAATTTGAATTTCAACGTTATTTAAAGAGGAATATTTCGAACGGATTTACAAGCAGTAAAATATATAAAAAACTTTACTGAAAGTATTATTATAGTTACTAATCTAAAAGTATTAACTTATAGTATTTATTTAATAATTGAATTGATAAAAATTTACCTTAATGGTTGTAAACGTAGAATAAAATACAGTATTTTATACTTATGCCGCTTTCTTTTTTCCTACTTCTTTAATTATGTTAGTTGGGGATTTTTTCGTTGAAAATTGAGACAAAGTACTTATAACTAAATGCACTTTACAAGTTTGAAAATGAAATAAGTGGTAAAATGCAACACGGACATTTATAAATTTATTTTAATACATTTAATTCTTTAATTTAACAAGGGCTGAATATCATGTACTAAAATGTATTTTAAATTGAATTTTTGAATAATAAAGTTTCACCACAATATTAAAACTCTAGAGAATATTTAAAATTAATTAAACACAACGATTTCTTTGTATTATATTATATTAGGCAACTATTTTCATTGCTTTGGAAGCTTTATATTTCGTCGTGGAATCTCTAGTACTAACATTTTCTGTAGACTTCCCATTATTTCTTCTAATCTATCGTCTTTCAAAAGACAAAATTCTGAAATGATAGACAGATTCCGATAGATCCCACATGCCGTTCCAGTAAATCAGTAATGCCCGAATCCCCCTTCCTTTCCAAAATGCGGGTTCATGGTTACGAACTAATTTCCCAAATCCTCGAACTTTATGTGGAACCCCTGGGCAAGACAGAAGCGGTTCTTCAATCCTCATTGATTCTATATTATCAACGTATTCGCTCTTGCATAGGATCCTGTCATAAAATACAACCATACCTAGGTGGACGAGCGCGCACATCCATACACATACAATCTTGAATGTATCTTTGTCATTGCCTCCGGAAGAATGAAGAAGCAGTATTAAATGGAGGATGTCCTCGTGCGGTGTGTTTGCTACGGTATTTACAGCGTAGAAGGAATCTAAGTGTCAGTGCTTTCCCGCTCCACTTAGGGCTAGGAAGAACGATGAAGACGAAGACCAGACGGAGCTATGTAAATGCAGATTATACGGGCCTGTACGGGAAAAGGCAACGGGTTTCTATTCACAGCAGTAACATACGAAAGCTCTAGCTGTAGCTAAGCTTTCAAAGATGTATCTAATCTCTCACCATCTGAGCAGAAGCTTCTCCCTTGTAGCTTCACCCTTGTATATCCGTAGCTTCTGTGTTGTTTTTCTCCTTCTCTTTTTATTTAATTTACACGCGTGTTAGTTTATTTTTTTATTTATGTCGAGTATGAAGTGTATATAGGAGGAGGAAGTGTGACGTATGTGTCAATATATGTGCACGTAAGAAAATAAATGTGAAATGAATAAGATATTTTCGAAACAGGAAAATATGTTGCAAAACAGAAATTTTTTTGAACCAGCTAGGGCTTAATAGAATTTTTAACTGTACTACTAACGCTGATATTAGAACTTTTATTTCTACGATTGTCAAAACAGTTTCATTTTTTTTATAATCGATAATTTAATCGGAAAGAAAAAGTTTTTTTATTGATTATTCAAGATTGCAAATATCTGTATTTTTGTATTATTAAAATTTATTTGTACTCTACGAATTTTTTTCTTTCTTAATTTTAAAAACAGTTCCAATCCAAATAATTTAAAAAATAATAATTTTTTTTTAAACTATATAAGAAAATGATATCGTTAAAAAGTCAATTTGATTCAGTTTTTTAAAATACAAACATATTTATCTACTACCGAAAAATAGAATGAGTTATTTTCGTCAGATTTATTATTTTCTTTATAGCGATATTCTTTTACTTTGTAAAAGGATTAGTTATAAAAATGAATCTAGGAGTAATGATGCTTTCATATATATATACACGTTGTTTAAATTAATTAATTATTTATTTACTCTCCAAAATATATATTTCTTAATCGAATAAAGCAATTTACAACAAAATATGCATTGCCAATAATTCATAAAATAGACATTAATTGTAGCGGATTACACTTAATATTTTGAGTAATGCAATAAAATTCATATCTTACACTATACACCTTATTTGTATTACTAACTGAAGTGATAGGAAATTTAAAAATTTTAAATAATTATTTTTCAAATTATTTTATATAAATGATCCATTGCATTTGAATCATCATAAAGTACCGGCATTTCAAAACTTATTTATTTATTTCATTTTATAACTTTTTTTTATGTGGTAAATTTATAAAATTGTTTTAACTCATTATCTGTTATTCAAAATTAGTAATTGTATAATATTATGAAATTTTATGACTCAAGCAGAAGTAGAACAAAATTATATACGTAACAGATGTAATTTGTAACAAGAAAAAACAAATTTAGTCGTCATTTGAGTAGAGTGAAAAAATGAATAAAGAAAATGGTAAAAAAGTAACGTACAATACGCATACTATATAATAATAGATACACAACCATTTTGTACTATTTTATAAATAGTATGATATGTAAAAGTAAAAGAAAGAGATTATGAAAGTTATTTTGAATAAACAAAGTTATCGATACTGTATATATTATAAGAAGAAAGATTAAATATTACAATTAAGTAACATATCGATAATAATCTATTTAAAAAATTCATGAGGCTTACATACTATCGATTATAATTTTGAAATCTACATTCGGTAACAACAATTACATAAAATAAAATAGCTAAAATCAAGCATTAAATACTAACAAAAAATATACATACACTAAAACAAGAGAAAGTATAATATAAACAGATAATAATTATTGGCGGTCTTTTATTCAATTTTTTATAAATATCGCAGAAACTACGGCAACATACTTTCTGTCACTGATCGTTCGTTGAAGCATATTATTTTTATTAATTATAATATGTCTTGTAACCGTTATCCCGTGATCCAACAGAAAATATGCATATTAAAAATAAAACGAGAAAAAAAACAAGAGCTTTCTGGTGAAAAATTATTTTTCACGAGTATAAACACATTGGATGGCGATGTCTTTTTTGAGGCGCGTTATTTAAAATTAATCTTTCCATTTCATTGATTCAGAGTCGAGCATTAGTACAATCTATCGTTAAGTATCTTGGCATCTTGATAATTAAATTGGCTTTGAACGGGTCAATACTAAACGCACTAGTGACTAATAACTTGCTAGTAATTTTTTTTTTCTTTTTTCATTCAACTTTGGAATAATAAGTTTTTTATTTATGATTATGCGGGAAGCTTGTTTTTATGTTCAAAAACTTACTTTGTGTATATTACAATCGAATTAATGATTTTCATCGATTTAAGAAGAGAATAAAATAACGTATAAGAGGTTTTAAGCTCACAAATACAAATACACTACTATAAACAAGGTTTTTTTAATTTAGTTTTATTCTGAAGATAACCAACTCTAATTCTCAGAATATATTTATTATTAAAAATTCTAGTTGAAATTAAGTTTTATTATTTTAAAGTTAATACAAATTTATCGATCATATTATTTAATTTCATATCTATTATTTTTAAATTATCAAAAGAAACATATGTTGACTTTTACATATTAGGTTAAATATTCTTAACTTTTCAAACAATAAGATGTAATATATAAATATTATCGATATCACAAATGTTATAATATCTATGAAATTTATTTTTATGATTGCATGTAGATGATTATGAGAAAAGTACTTATCATTTACTTTTAATCTACTATATAGTGAGAAAGAATTTATTTTTCATTTTTTATTGGTTATTGTATAAAATTTATAATTTAATTTATTTTTATTAATAAAATTTTTAAACGATGGAATATAGATTATTTGTAGAAATACCGCAAGCTAATAGGGTTAGTGTACTTCTTAATTGAAAAAAAACAAAACTAGTTTTTAGCTACTATTAGTTTTTCTATTTCTCTCTGTCTCTCTATCGTATCCAATATTGTTGCATTAAATATAAGAACGGTTAAAATAGAATGCTATAAAAAATATAGCATAGAGTCTAAGATAATAAGCGAAAAATAATAAGAGGGTACTTGTAAATAAGAAAATAAAATATAACCATCGCAAATAAAATTATTTCATAAATAATGATAAAGATTAAATAATCCGCGCTTAAAAAAAGTATAGTAATGTTTTGCGTGCACAGATTTTTTACATGTGCAATCGATAAAATATATTTTTCTAATTGACTGTTATCTCACTGTTTAATACATTGCAAGTAGCACATAAATTTTATAACTTGTGTGAAAACTCATAGACGTAGATTAGTATAATTGTTGCTTATAGAAAAACATTTGCATGATTAACGTTTTTTAGAGCATTTTAATACATTTTTATTTTGGTTAAAAATAAAATTTTGTAATTCAAGTATCAAAAATTTATTCCAAAATAAAATTTTCTTTAATTTAGTAAAAATGTCAATAATAAATTCTTAACTATAAATATCAAATTTAAATACCGTTACAATAACTATTTTTTAATTTTATTAGGTATTTAATATTATATAAATTATTAATATATTATTATTATTATATATAAACCAAAATATATTATAATTATAATAAATAGTAACAATATAATAATATGACTTATATTACTACTAGTATTAACATATATTATTCGACTTCTACATTCTAATTTCTATTTCATATTATTTAATTTATTTCCTATTTATTGTTAAAATTTATATAAACTATTTGTCACAAATCTACTATATTGGAATAAAACTATAACTGTGAGTAAATAAATATAAAAATTATTGTATAATGTTTTCATATATCAGAAAAATAAAGAAATTTGCTATTTATTTTAAAGCTCAGTATTTTAATTTTATTTTTAAATTAATCAGATGTAAATTGATTATATAAAAATTTAAATATCTGAAGAATTAAATATAAGCTCTCTAATTCAGCTTCCAAAAATTATATTAAATTTAAAATATTAATATAAATGTAAATTTTAATATTAAAATACATTTGAATATAAATTTTTATAAATTTTTATTGAAGATTTTGTTAAAATAAGTTTGTCAATGTTATTTTATCAGTATTTTAATTATTTATTTAATTATTTCTTGTAACTATTAATTTTTTTTACTCTGAATTTTACTATAAAATGAATCTAATAAGTAGCTCTTTCATGTTGAATTAATGTAAGCACAATTGGTTTATTATTATATTCAAATGTTTATTAACTGTAAGGAGCGTATGAACTTAAAGGTTTATCGAAATCACTTTATAATTTTATAATTTAAATATACTTTATAATTTAAAAAATTATTTATTCACTGATGTTATTATTATTTTTTTGCAATAATTGTACGACTTTTTAGTTTATCGACAAACTTTAGTTTAGAAAATATAAGTGTCCAGAAGCCTATCTGTAAGCTTGTCTGGTCTAAGGCTGAATCTGATTCTATGTGTAAATCTCAAATGATTAGGTAAGTAAGTAAAGTGGAAGTGAAGTGAGTGTCTCACTTGTTGGCGGTTCCTTTTATAAATTTCGGGTGTTCGAATATGTTAATAATAATTGTTTGGTTTTAAGTTCTAAATAAGAAATGCAATATTTATCTATAATGATTTTCGGATGTTTCATTAGTTTCATAAAAAGTTTATCATAGTCTTGAAAACCGAGATGGATGATATTTTTTCTATTGATAATAAAATTTTAAGAAGATGATATTCGAATTCTTGGCAACAGTAAGAGTTTTAGAGTGGATGCGAGAATATATCGATATTGAAACTTTTTGACTGTTGAAAAAGTACTATTCGAAATAGTATAGGCGTAGAAGATTTCTAGCAGCGAGCGTAAAACGTAGCGTGTCTTTGATATTGTATAGTGTGTATGAGTGACGTGAATGTATGTTAGTACGTTACATAACAAAAAATATCTAATAAGTATCATAAAAATATATCTTAAAGTTTGGAACAATTATTTATATTTATATTAGTAAATCAATTATATTCATGAAAATATATAAAGTAATTTTATATAGCTATATCGCTTTGTATTATAAAATATACTTTTTACAATAAATTTTTACAATAATGTAGATAATTCCTTTTTTGAAGAGTTAATGAAGTAAAGCATTCACATATAAATCTTTTAATATTATAAATTATAAGATATAGAGTTTTATATAATGTTATATTTTCTATTTAATTATTTAAAATTTTTTCTTGTATTTCAGGCTGATCTATCTTGCAGAAACACAATGCAAAGCGTAGGAGCCATTTACACACATACCAACTTTGTAACTTTAAAATACGTTACAGATGCGTGGGGCACTGATACAAATGGATTCCGTCTCGTTATTACAGCTGTCAAAGATCCCAGTGAGTAAAAACACATATTAATTTTTATATCTTGAATAGCATAATGCTTAATTTATAAACTAATTAACAATTATTTTTCTTGTAATGTAATTATAGATATCTTGAATTTAAAAATTATAAATAATTGAAAATCTATTAATCTAAATATTTCCAAAAAATTTATGTAAAGTTATAATCAAATAATAATAATTTGTAAATCTACAAAATTTTAAGTAATGTTTCGTAAAAAAATAAATATATTGTATTAATATGAATAATATATTTATTCGTGTACGTAAATATTCTTAACCATAGCTTCAATTAATTATCTAAAATAGATATATGAAATAATAATTACTAATTTACAGTAATATATATAAATAAAAATAACATAACACAAATTTTTAAGACAACTCAGAATTTGATTTGGTGTGTGTGTGAATATAATGTGATTTACACGCATACCGAATATGTCACTAGTGGACATTCAATATTAAACATGTATTTAATTAAGATTATGCATATAGGAAGCCAATGAATATCATGGAAATTGTGGCAACAAATATTACGTACATGTATCTGTTAACGATGGAATCGCGCGAGGTAGGATAAGGATATATATAAATAGAATATATATAGATAGAATAATAAAAATTGATCTCTCACTTTTCTTCGCTCAGCACTATTTTATTTTGTAAGTTATAATAGCAATCGGACAGTATTTTGTAAAGTCGAATAAGATCTGGCCTTCGTCCGCCGACGGTCGCATTTATGTAGCCTAATTCGCGAAGCTCATTTTTCAGCCGCTTGACGATTTCGGGAAGTCGCGACACCGGTGAGACGGCAATAAGATTCTTTTAATTTAACAGCGCCGAGGCTTTCGGAACCTCAGCGCTGTTTAATTATTTTATCGAAAATGCGCGTACGAATATTCTTAAAAAACGTAATAATAATATTCTTATTACAAGCGTACTGCTTACGATTCACTAGAATGCACTCGAGCGGGCATTATTTTGCGGCGGTTATAAATAAAAATAAAATGTATATATAATTTCTATTACTTGTAGAATCTAACACTCGCCTACGCGCGATCCTCGTAAGTGGTGATAGAATATACCGATTCTATATTCAATATTCAGTAGTATCTTTATATACTGAAAAATTTCAAGTTTGAATATACGTAGAAGAAATAAAATGACCAGTATCTAATAAATGTTAGAAGTAAAATAAAATGTATAATTTATTAATAAAAGCAAAGTTAAGTTAATAATTGAGCGTAAGTATTAACTTATTTATAATAATAATAATAATAATTATTATTATTATTATTATTATTATTATAAAAAGTTAAAATATATTTTTAAAAACTACGTTCTTATATTTTCATACAAATTCAAATTTATTAATATTTTATGGATATAAATTTTTAAATGAAAATTATATAGAAGACATCATAATTATTACAATAAAAGAAAATTTGTAAAATAGTCAGTATCATGTTATTTACAGTTAAATATAATCTTTAAAAAATATATGACATCAAATTAGTTTGAATTATAAAATTATTTAAATATAAATTTTTTAATTAAATGTTTGTTTAAAAAATTAATACCTGAAAAAAAATCAATTACCATAAAATACAGATTGCAAAACAATACCCACACACACAAATATATATATATATTACTTATATATAATAACGTTAATAATTTATGTGTATATATATATATATATATATATATATATGATTAATTTACATTATATTACCAGTTAAAAGCAAAATGCAAAGAATAATTTAAATATATATTCACTACAGAAATAAAATAACAGTATGGAAGCTGTGGATAGAATACGTATTCTGTGGCTTTCTCGTCGATTCTTAAAAACATAGGAAATTCGAGAGGCATAGAATTTTCGAAGAATTTTCTAGAAGAAAAACAGTTTACGATACGTTGTTTCGACGTGAAAAATTGGTTAGTTCGAACCTACGGATTTTATTTGTTGGAGGTGAAATATCGTAATGTGACGTAATACATTCAATGCGTTTTGCCTACTACCAGAAACTGAATGAATTTCGTTTTTATAAATAAGTTTCAAGATCGTTATAGTCAATACTTTAATATTATGTAATTTTTTGAATATTGTTTTCAAAGTTTAAAATAATTTCGTTTTATTAAGTAAATAGATTTTAATTATATATTAAATTCAATCTTTAATTATATTTTTTTCATATTTCTATTTTAATAGAATTTAATATTTAATATATTATTTTATCCCATTTAAAGGAATGCTATTTATTACATCAGATGCAAAATATCTGATATACTTTCGAATATTACTAAAATATACGCTTATAAAATATGTACTGTTATAATATATGAAAAAACTTGTTACAAATTAAGATTATTTAAAAATAATCAATGATTACTTAATAAATTAATATTCTATTTATCATTAATATGTTTACAACATATTAATAATTTTTTTTAATGTAAAACATTGGAAAATAATATAATAATAATATTTTTTATTATTTATTTAAAAACAATTTAGCATTATAACTTACATTGACAATAGTGTACATCTATTTAAGCGAACAAAAATGATTGAATTAATTTATCACTAAACTTTTTTAAGCTTTATCTGAATTTAATAAAAATAATATTAATATTTGAAGCATACGAATTCAGTGACGTAAAATTGAAGATCTTAATTTTTAATATAATAAATAAAACTATGGAATACGATTTTACTCAACTGTGATTTACCATGTTTTTTGTATGCGCAAATAAAATATCCTAGAAACGTAGATTCATGTGATGTAGCTCGACTTCCGCGTTTCACTTTAGACTCACGTATTTCCACCCTTCTTTGCATCTCCCTTGTTCGTCAATCACACTTTTTCATTCCTCGTCTTTAGTTTCACCTCGTACATCTCACTGGCCTATTTTTCTCTTCTATATTCTATTATATATACACCCGTTGATATAGACACCCCTTCCACACTCTCTCTATGTATCTATCTGTCGATCTATCTATCTATCTGTCGATCAATCTATCTATCTATCTATCTATCTATCTATCTATCTATCTAAAAATACACGTGCACGTGTACACATGACGTATATTCGACTTTTCGTTTTTAACAATACCTTCTCTTTGGTTTCAATTCACGTTTTCAGTTTGTAACTTAGTATAAGTATATCGATGCGATGATCACGCTGGCGAATGCAAATCAATTTCTTTTTCGTTTCGTAGTCACTTTTCATTTTCTTAAAAATAAAATTTTTCGTAATTTATTTTTATTATTATATAAATCCTGTTTAAGTGAAATTTGAAAGTATTTATTTTTTTATTACTAGAAGATTATATGAAATTTTAATATTTCAAAGTCAAATCGACAAAAACTAAAATGCTAAAAACAGGTACATACAAGGTTAAATGCATTTTTTTAATTAAGTAATTTATTACGTTTATTATTAGATCGATGTGAGTATTATATAAAGAGCTAATTTTAAAAAATTACAATATTTACCGTTGTATCATATAATAATTAAAATATTTATATGTATATATTTAGTTATAAACAGTGAAACATGTATATAACTGTCATTTTAAAATTAAATAATTTCTTATTTAATACTGAGTAATATTAAATTGTGTGAACAAATATTTAATAAATTTAGGAAACTTGAGTCTTATAGTTAATACAAATAATCGGAAAATTATTAATAAATTATTTATAATATTTCATAAATTAAATTTATTTCTATAGTAAGAGTTAAATAATAAATAATTTATATAGCATATAGCATAAATATTTTTTTTATTTTCTGCAGTACTTCTTAAAAGCTTGAAAGTATAGGAATTCTTACGAAAATGTAAACTCGAATAATATATGTAGTAGAGTTGGAACGTGTTAGAAATTTTTCACATATTCGTGTAGTATTAGAATTTTATTTTGAGTAAAATATATGTTAAAAATTTTTTTGATACTTTTAAATATATTTTCTTATATCTTATACTTTTTACTGAATTATATAATAATATCGAATATATTTACTACGCTACTAAAAAAATTACATACATATAAATATAAATTTATTTGAACTTTAAAAAATACAATTTTGTATAATAAACATATGGATAAATTTCAATAATTTAAAATAAATTGCAGTAATGTTTTCTAGTGTGGTATTATTATTATAGCGATTCTATAACATTGGAATCTAAATAATGATCTTCATAAGAATAAATATGACACTCATTGCCTTTGTTCTTTCACATGTAAGTAAATTTACTGAAAATAAGTTACAATGTAAATCATAAATTTTATATTTTTAATAAAATTTGTTTCTTATTTAGTTTACATGATACATTATATGTTAAAAAAACTAATTTAATGCACGCCTACAATCATTAAATATTTAATACCACTTACTTCTAATATAATTTTTAATAAAATTTTTGAAAATGAGTTTTTTTTTTATTTACATAATTTTAAAAAAATTTTATATTACTCATTTTACATTCAAATTATACATTTTAGCTGCAATAATTTTATTTATATTATCATATATACAATCAGAATGTACTTACAATAATTATTTATGAAAAAGTGCTCGCATATTTTCAAACTACATTCCTTAGAACTTTAAAAATTTTCATAAATATTTTTTATAATATTTCCGATAGAAGTACTAGAGACACCAATTAAATTTATAATTTTTTTTTAATAATATATGAAGATAAAACCTTATTCTTGACAGGAAATAAATAAAGATTTTACTTATAACTCTTCATAAGACATATTTTATAAAATATTAATAAAATTCAAAAATCTGTTTTTACAAGATAATTGTATAAAATTTGATTTAATGAACTGAAATCATCTTAATGAGCAATTATTTAAAAAAAAAGATTTCACTTTATTCCTATATGTAAAAAAATGAGATAAAAGGACGTAAACTTAGATTCAATTCTAGGCATTTCATTATTTTATTTATATGATTCATTTCTATGAATTCTGTTCGAATAATACAAAAAGTATAAGAAACAAAATTTAATAATATTATTGCTCTCTCGACATCTGCTAATTGTATCGTTATACGTGGAACATGTACAGCTGTATCTATTCCAACTTTTATTATTAATGATGATTCCATCTATGTTAACATTTGTCAGTTTATTGTATTTAATGTTGCATTAATACTTTTCATGAAAGAATAAATCAACTAAACTAAATATGGATTGATCCATTAATTAATGTATAATAAATTGCAATAAATAATAGAATAATAAATTTAAATAAATTCTATAACATTAAAAACATTGAAAGAATAAGTTTCATTGTAATTATTTTAATTGATTGTAGCGTAATTGAATGTAATTAATACACTATAATAAGACTATACATACGAAGTTTTATATTACGTGTTGGACTAACAATCATATTATACTTATTATAATATAATCTGTAATTGTAAATTAAGATAGAATTATGACTAAATTATTGTAAGGTTTAGAGAAATACTTTGAAAGATTTTGAGTAATCACATTCTGCACAACAATTTTTGTAAATTAATTAATGCTTTTAAAATTAAAAAGGTAGATGGAGTTAACTTGTGCCCCATTTTCAATTTTAAAGTGTTTCATTTTTAATTTAGGTTGGAAATTGCATTTTTCGTTCTTAAATTTATAATTGTATTTTTAAATTATTAATATATTTTTATGAGAATATTGTAATAGCCATTACTTATACTTGAACAGCTAAAAACTATAATTAACTATCTTTAAACAAAGCTTTTCAATTATTTACACGAATGAAATTGTTCTTTTTTGAAACTATATTATAGAAAAATTAACGTAATTTAAATATTTATATTACCACTTTTTACATATTTTAATTCATTTTTTCGATTTTATTATACATTAATTAATTAAGTACTATAGATACATCATATTAACAATATAAATAATTACAAGAAATAGTCGACTAAGATTTTGAAAAAAAACAAGTTTTTATTTTATCGTTTAAATTTCAAGCACGTGTTTGAAATATTTAGATAGCATCAATCAAGATTATATTTAAAACAATGATTATGTTCATGATAAAAATTTTTTTAGAGTACAAATTAATTTTCAGTAAATTAAGTTAGGGTTAAAAAACTTTCTGAAATCTTATAAACTCTTCCTCTTTTTTTCATTAAAATTCACCTCTTCTTAAATTGCAGTAAATTGTATGATATTTTAAATATTTTATTATTATTTTAATATAATTTATAAAAATACTTAATTTTTTTATTATATAAGATTTATATTAAAAGTACGTGAAAAAACAATAATGTTAAACTTGTATAAAATAAAAAAAAATGAAATTATAAGTTAAATACACTTTTCAATTCAAAATTTTTATTACATTAATATTATGTAAAATGAGAATATTTATTTAAAAAAATTTAATAATAAAAATTATATTCTTTTAGTAAACATTTATATCTTTTATTTATGAAAGCGATATCTTTTAAATTTTCTAAAAAGATAAATCTTATGGATTATTTGAATACTTGCTTTAATCTTAGAAATATCCTGAAAAATATAAATATATATTACATCTTCAACCAGGCTAAAGATAATCGTTATACAAAATAAGTAATAATAAATTTACAATTAGATACATGAATATACAAAATATTTCGTAAATTTAATATCTTACAAATAAATTTCTTTAATTTTAAATTTAAATCGTTTACAAATAATAACTATCAATATTATTTAACAAAATTTAGAGCGCCTATATATTTTTAAATCAAATTTATAATATTTCTTATATGTTTTATGTAGAAATTTGAATTCAACTTACGCGAAAAATTTTTCAATGTCATTTGAACCTATTTCGTGCAGATACATCTTTTTACATGCTAAATTTGTTCTCCAATGCATTATAATCAATAATATGCACATGATAAAATGAGGAATACTTTAAAAATCTAGTGGTTGAAAGACATCTGTTAACGCAAACAATTATACACAAATCTCGAGTTTTGAAAATAGTCGACATGAATGCTTTAATACTGCACTTTGCTATTGAAATGTCATTAATGTTTGAATATATAACAATCAATTTATATGAATGCTAAAACATACATTTTAAACTATTAAAATTTTACACGTAAAAACTTAGTCTTATGAATTAACATTAGAGTAAATGTTAATTTTATACTAAAGTTAATAGCTTAGTTAAAGTTAATCGTTTAATAGCTATCTTTTAATATATATCTCTTAGTTATTACATAGATAATAAATCGATATTTCAGTATTTAAGCATTAAATAAAATAGTAAACTGTTACTATTATTATACACTTATTTCAACGTTTTATCTTTATTTTTTACAGTGACATATAATTTTTTGGTTTCTTTGATAATTATTATACATATTAACAATAAATACAATTTTATATGTAAATTATACAATGTACATTATATATATCCATATATATAAATAAAAGTAAAATTATGAAACAAGTTTTTTAATAATATATATTCAGATATTCTAAATTCTTAGTACATTACTTATTATCATAAATTTCTTGATAATATATTAATAAAAATAGTAATTAAACTTACCATAAATTATAGTTATAAGATTAAAACCATCATCTGAATTTATAGAAATGAGTAACTGTGGGATAAAATAAATAAAGTTCTATGCAAATCAGAATTCATAATCCATCAAATATAGATGTTCGAATAAAGACATAGCTGGTCACATATTGAAAAGAAGTATCAACGCAAGAATGCATTATTTAACTGACAGAAAACTCTATGCGTCATACCATAACAACAAAAACAAACACTGACCATTGCGATCGATCTGTCCAAGCAAGCGCACTTGAAATTTACGCGTTCACGCACGAACTGCTGTATATTCCACATCCACGTGAACTAGTATTTAAATTAACGTGCACATTTAAAAAATAGCTACTAGGCATAGTGAAATATTTTAGCAGTAAAAGAAAAAGCAGCAACAACCACAGATGAACAATGAGGTTGACGAGTTTGACCCTAGCAAAGCTGTAAAAATTTAGTGGTTCGAAAGGTTCTGAAACCTTTAAGTTTCATATATTTTAGAGTTATTCAGTTAAAAATTCTGGAATTTTTCTTCTTATTTTTTCTTTTAAATCTGTCAAAGATAATTATTATCATAAAAATCGATCCCGTCGTTACCAGCTGTCGGATCTACAGTCAGATCAGACGTCAGACTACAATCTATTCATTTTGATCTCTACAGTAAACTTTAGATTATTTGAATAATATCATTCACAGTTAATTCCTGATATTTACATTCTGGAATCTGAAGAAAAAAAGAATGTATCTATTATAATTATCTCTAAAATTCAAAAATAATATTAGACTTGAGATTTCTTTAATAAATATATATTTGACTAATTGGTTATTACTAATTAATTATTATTAAGAAAAGAGAAATATCAGCCTTATTCTTGAAAAAAGTAATGTCAATTTTAATTTATTTATTAAAATTAAATTTTTTGTCAGCGCATATTGTTAAACTATGGATAAATTTCTAAAACTTTTTTCTAAATTTTTAGGGGATCATTATTAAAATTAGCAAGATTAACTAATTTATAACTCTTTAGTGAATAACATTGGTTAAAATGAATTTGATTAATATGATTTAGATAAAATATTATCAAAATAAATCATCACTTTCCTGAAAAATGTTTACAACTGATCTCAATTAACTTTTCATTTTATTATGTTTATTTGACAATTTTATAAGTAATTAATTAAAAAAATTAATATAACATTTTCAATTAAAAACTATTCAGTTAAATTGTAAAATCGATTGTTAACTTTTCAAAATGTTTAATTGAATTAAGTAAATATGTTACGAAGCTAAAATATGAATAATAATGTTACTTGAAATATAAAATAGAATTTAAATCCTTCAAATATAAATATAATTTAAATTTTATTATTTATGATTACTTTCAACAAATAATATTTAAATAATGACCTTACTTGATTATTAATATACTATGAAAACATACATTATTTTTTATAAATGTAAAACACGTCTGAAACTTCGTTTTACTTATTTTAAAAATTGACATTTGTTATCAAATATGTTACTTACTTTATTTGTATTATCTTACAACAATATCTATAATATAAATATGAATAATTTTCAATAATACACATAATAATAAATAATATTTCACTTTGATATCATTATAGTTTCCAAAGTATAAAGAATATCTTATATAGTTATATCATTGCCGTTAATGCAATACATCAATTTTTCAAAAATATTTTAAAATTTATTCGTAGAATTTTTTTTTACAAAATAATTCAAATTTAATTTAAATATTTTTTAAATAATTACTATTATTCTATCAGAATCTCATCGTGAAAACTAATCCGTAATGGAATATTGTTTTAATAGTGTACACAAATACCATAAAATATAACTATTAGTGGTTATATTATAGTTTAAAATTACAGAAATAAGAATTTTTAATTTTAACTTCTGTATTAATAATTCGTAAATGAATCAATAATTGAATAAAAATTGAATATCATATTCTAAAAACAATAAAATTGATAATGAAAATTGAGATATCAAACAGCACAATACTTTTATTGTTAAAATATGTTTAATCTGCGTATTAGAAGGATAATATGCGTTTATCCTTTGAAATGATATATGCAACTTGAAAATATTAAATATTTAATTCCGGGATATTCGCATATACAAGAAGAGTAATTATATTCACACATGCACGTATTTCAGGCCATAAGCACTACGCGTAAATGTAGTGAGGGTACTTCAGCTCAAGTCCTCTTAGTAGACAACTCAGCCAGAATGATGGTCCATATTAAACGTTCACTTAAGTGCTTGTATTAAGCTAGATGACATTAAGCATGTTATTTAAGTTATTACATTTCATTCTTTTAAAGCCGATATTTAAAGAAATTTTTAATAAAAATGAAAACTACTTTTACTATTTTTCATAAATTTGGAATAAAATTTAAAAAACAATCGATTTCTTAATTATTAATAATTAATTATTCTTATTGTTATGAAATATTGTAAATGCATATTTATATAGATAGATAGATCGTTTATTAAACAATATTTACATTGTTATTATAACATATTTTTTCGCAGTGTAATATTTTCTTACAATTTTTTTTTTTATTATTTTATTTGGTTTTTTCTTAAGTTCTATATTTGTCCTATGATTGTTAAAGTTATTATTATCTTCGCAATGGTGAGTGTTTGTTCCTCTTTTCTCTCTCTCTCTCTCTCTTAATGTTTATTCACGATTAATATTAATTTCTGACTCTTCATTTTTTTTTATTCCTTTTCCTTGGATAATAGTTTTCTTTTTTCCTCTTCATTTTTTCTTTCTTTTAGTATTTTTTTGAGTTGGTTTATAAATTTTTTTCCCTTTTAAAATTTCTTGCCATTTCTTGTGATTTCACATTCCTCTAAAATATGTTTGGTGGTTTCTCTGTTTTTATGACATAACCTACAATTTTTTCTTCATCTTTTAGCCAATGTAAGTTATTTCGGAATTCGTTACCCATTCGGAATCTGGCTAGGGTTTTCATCTCTGTTTTTGTTTTCTCATGTATTTTTTTTTATAGTATACACGTTTTCTGTGTCTAAGACCCTCTAAAAAAATGATTTTATTTTCTTTAGCGTATTCCGAATTTTTTAGTTTTGTTACCCAATTTTATTGATGTCGCTCCTGAAGGATAATTTTGGCTTCCTTCCATATATTTTCTCCAGTTATTATTTTTTATATTCCAGTTCATATCCGACCACTCAATGTTGTTCCAAAATTCAATCGTTATTTCATTTTTTCCTGAACTCACAATCCTTTCCATCTTTCAAGGCAACTTTCAGGCATTCTTTTAATAGCACATTATCGTCATTCTCGATTATTATTCTTTCAAAATTTATAGCCCTCTTAGCTGCCTTTATACTCAAATTTTTTCTTGTGCTGTCAAGTATCAGTATGGCGTCTCTGATGTTTCTATCCACCCCTAGAGTCTATTTCAAAAATTTATTTTGGATTTTTTCAAGTTTATATTCTTTCCATATTCTTTTCATCCCCAAATTTCCACCCCATATTAAGCTATTCCATTAATTAATCTGTTAAAAATTTTAAATTTCATTTTTATATCTTCTTTAAACTACTTTTCTCCTAGGTACTATATTTTCCCATTTTTGCATTTGCTTTTTTTTTAAGTATTTTATATGCTCATTGCCTTTAGTATTGTGGTTAAAATACGTACCCTAGGTAGTTGTGTGTTTTAACTGATTCAATAAAATCGTCCTTTCATTTAATGATTATTTTTTTTTCCTTCGTTCGGAGTTTCCAATTCTCATTATTTTAGAGTACATCAGAATTTAGAGTTCTTGTTTTCCCAATTCAATACCTGTATTTCCTTTGATTTTTTGATAGACAAACAAAATCCTTCTTTTGCTCTACCTATTGTTTTTTTCTTTTTTTGCACCATTAATAAGTAAATTGTAATTTTTTAAATTCTTTTCTAAAGCTCCTTTAAATTTCACTTCTGTCCATGTTTTCCGAAATTCCTAATATATCAATCAGTCCTCTATATGTACTCCCAGCCTTTTTTATCTAATTTATTAATACCTGTTATATTCCAGAACATTGTACTAATATTATTTTTCTTTATGACCTTCTTACTTTTTTTTAGTTCCGCTAATTTTATTTTCTTTTTGAAACCATTTTTCCTTTTTTTCACTGTAAGTTAGCACTTCTTATTCGCTTATTACTTTATTGTCTTTATAGCATCATTTCTCTGCACTTTGTCTTAACTCTTTACATTTTTGTTCACTATCCCTCTTGTTTCTCTTTCTAAATACATAAAATCTTTTGTGATATAAATGTTTTTATTTTTTCGCTTATTCTTAAGCTTTTTCTTTTCTCTTACGATATTCTCTTTATCTTTTGCATTTTTGCACGTTATCTTTCACTATTTCTTTTCACCTTTTTCTCTTTTCCATGATTTTTTTATTTTTACTGTTATATTTAGTTCTTTTTCTATCCATTCCTTGACCTTTGCTTCGTCGTTTATCTTACTATAATCTAGTCCTGAAATAATTAGATTATTAATTTTTTTCCTCTCCTTCTCTTTTATTATCCAATTAATGTTTTTTCTGTTTTCCTCTACATCCTCTTTCATTTCTATTATTAAATCTATTTTCTTGTCCAATTTTTTTTCTACTTCCATGATTTTATTTATATTTTTTCAAATTCTCTTTTTATCTTTTCGTTTGTTTCTTTTTTAAAATTTTTAACATATCTGTTAGTTTTTTTCACTTTTCAGTAGATTCTCTTGAAAATTTTTACATTTCTCTTCTTGCTTTTTCCTAATTTTATTTTGCTCTGCTGTCCATGCTTCCACCTGTTTTCTCATTTTTATATATTCCTTAGTTATTTTTTCAGATAAATCGGTGTCCTTATTTTTTTGTGAGCTTGTAGCTCTAGACAAAGTTCTGCTACTCATCGTTTTTCAGTTTTCGTAATTCCGCTGCTTTCTCTTCTCTATGTATTCTTTGTTTTGATTTTGTTTATTTTCTGTCGCACTTTTCTGCTTTACTTACTTACTATTGTTGTTGTTGTTTCCTCTTTCTTTGTGTATAGTTTCCTTTTATTGATGTTATCAGGTCCCCCTGTCAATCTTTCTTAGAGCTCTATCTAATTTTCCTCGTGTGACTAACCTCTTTTTTTTACTTTTCCTTTCTTCTACTCACTTTTTTGTATTTGTTTTTTTCCACTATTGATTACTGTCTAATTTTTTTGCAGATCCTTTTTTTATCATTTTTCTCTGCGTATGTATTTGCAGTTTAATTAATTAATTTTAGCTTTTATTCTTGTGCTGTAGCATGCAACATATCATAGATTGGATTCTGCATATTTATATATATTCTTTATTTAACCAAAACATAAACTGAATAATGTATCTATACTATATTTCACAATGACACTTAAATAAATAATTAATAATTACAAATTTTTTATTACCGTTGACATCTATTATTGTATGTAAAGATTCGTTCATTTTACAATCATTAATTAATTTTTACAATTATTAAACTAACATTAATTACTATTTCTACACTAAATAACTAGTGTATAATATTTATGTATATAAAATAATATAATATAGTTTAATTAATATTCATAAAATTTAAATTAATATAATACAAAATTTAAATCTTATATAAATTATTTTATACAAAATATAACTGAGAATAATTTGTAGGATTTTGCGAAATTTAGTTAATTTAATTTTTTCATCTTGCAAATCAAAATTATGGTAACATATTATATTTAAAACTAAAGACGAAAAAGTATAATTTAATCTTTTTACTATAAATTAGTTTAAATTTCATTTGGATTATAAAATCTTTATTTAAATATATATTTAAACTTCCACGAATAAAAAATATTTTTATGACTTCCTACAATACAATCCTAACTAAATAAAATTCGGATTTGATGTAATGAATTAAATCATATATATTTTCTGAAAATTATTTTATAATTTTTTGATATCCAAGTTGAAGAAAAATTTAATAAAATTGGAACTTAATCTTTTATAACTAATTTATTTCATCTTTTTTGTAAATAAAATAATTATCACGTATATTTTTATTATACACTACATTTATTGCAAAATTTAAAAATTTTAGATAAATCATAACTAAAATTTTTTATTGGCCTTTCCATAAATTTCAAATAACTTTCCTAATATAATAAAATTATATAGAAAATTAATACATATTAAATAAATACAATACAATTTTGTAAAACTTAATTATTTCTGAATACTCTGATACGAAATTGAAAACAAAATTTATTAGAAAAAAATTATTTATGAGAAATTCGTAATCAAATAAATATTTTAAATATTTTTTAATTCTTTGCATTAACAAATTAATTAAATACATTTAAAAAATGTAATATTATTTTAATACAACAATATGTTTAAGACAGAATCTAAAAACATACTGTAGTTAACATTGAAATACTAGTTTAACATTACTTTTAAGTAAAGTCATACAGAAAACGTTTTATAACTAATGTAATTAATTGTTAATAAATATTTGTTATAGGACATACTTGTAATGATTTTCGGTGCAGTTTAAAGGATTTCTGCATCCATAAAGATCTCGTTTGTGATGGTATTAGTCACTGTGAAGATGGTTCCGACGAAGCAACTTCCACCGCCTGCGCTAGTGAGTATCACTAAGATGCTTAATTATTGGTTTGCAATAAAAGTAACTACTAATAAAAGTTATACTTCTGCTGATGAGAAGTAATTATTATTGTTTATTTTATATTCATTTATATTAATCTGTATGAAGTTTTATATGTATTAAATTTATTATCAGTTATAAAGTTCCATTACTTTATCACTTTCATCTTGATAATTATCAATTATTTGTATTATAATTGTCTGTTCGTGAATTTTTGGTAATTCAAATATTTTCATCAAAAATTTCAATAGTAAGCTTATTTTATATTAAATTAATAGTGTAAATGAATTGAACGGTTTTATTTCTACTTAAAATTTTCAAATTAATAGATAAATATATTCAAATTTAATTCATAGCATACGATTATAAATTAATAAATATTTTCAAATATAGAAATTGAATAATTAAAAACATTAAATTTAAAAAAATTTATGCATTTATGTTATAATAATAAAGTTACAAAGTATAAAATCATCAATTTGAAATTATTTATAAATTAAAATAAGTAAGGGTGATATTTGTTAACTTTATAGCATATTTGTAGAATTTCTCGGTATATTATTTTTTATTACAAAATAAAATACATAATTTTTTTAACTTTTTTTTTTATATTTTTTTATATTTAATAAGACTATTTTTTAATATTTGAAGAATAAAGCGTAATAGTCAGCAAACTTAATAATCATGAATATTCAGTAACCGTAATTTAAATTTAATAATTTATGTTGAATACAAGTAATATTGTAATTAATATTTGAAAATAAATTTATTGCAATTATCATTAACTATTTTATACTATTATTAATTATACTATAACTTAACTGTTTTCATATTTTATCCAAGTTATTGGACATAATAAAATATTCAAATTTTAAATTTAATTGGTTAATTATATCTACATTTTTAATAATACTATTTTAGTAATGTTTATTACATATTATATAATGCCATTTGAAAAATATTGCTATTATATAAGATATTTAGAATTTGTCAGTGAGCCATTTATTTAGTACTGAGTAATTATTGTAACTGTAAGTGAAAGTCTGACAAAAATAGAAGAATTCATCTGAACCGCAATAAAATAAAATTGAGAACTCGTAGGTAAATCGACGTAACATTTTATTCATTGGACAATAATAAATAAATGTCTCAGTATAAAAACTTTAATTAATATAGAAGATAGAAAAATTCACAGCTTATCTTAGCTAAGAAAAACTACCAATGTTTTTAGACACAGAAACGTCTACTATCTTGGGAATGGAAAGCACCTGGTTCGCAATGATAATGGTGTGTTTGGTCTTGGCCATGGCAGGTCTTGTGACAGCTGGGGTTTTGTGTTTCTATAGACAACGCGTGACAACGCCCAGGCATCCACATAACACACACAATACTCAAGGGCATCCACCTGTCGGTTATCCCTGTAAGTAACATACCACGTAAATTAAATTCAATGTTTATTTGAATTTTGATCATAGATTTTTGATAACCTTTCATATTGTTTACCTCTATCTTTATATTTTTTAATATTCTGCATAATATCTGAATATAATTATAACTAGTTTTTCTAAATTTTGTCTGAAAAATCATTAATTAAATGGATTTTTATATTGTAATCATAATAATTTAATTGAAATAAATTGAATTGGATTTAAATGTCTATGAATAGTTTTATGGTTTGGGTTATAAGTTTTCATGTTATATTATAAATATACTAAATTACAATGATTTTACGAATTGATACAATTTTTTAACAAAATTATAATTTAAGTAAATGGTAAATGGCTTTTGTTTTGGAAATGCATTTGAGATTCTATAATCAGCTTTGATCTAATTACTAAAGAAATTTATTAAAAGATTAATTCAATAAATTAAATCTAATTAAAACTTTCTTTTTATTTAAAAAATATTTTTTAAGTGCTTTGATAATATTGGTAAAATTTATTTTCTTTTCTTTTCTGTGTACCTGCAAAAAAATTATTATTTTCAAAAGATACAGATTTTCAAAATAAAATCAGTTTTTTAGTAGAAAAATGAAAATTTTTACATAACATATTTATTACTTGGATTATGATAAAAATATTGTTTCATACTTTGTTTCATACGTACACGTAAAAAGTGAAATAATATATATTAGTTTGTGATAAAATGAAAGAAACATTACATATGTGATTTTAAATATTTACTTTATATTTTAATTTTTTTATTTTTTATATAATTATGTTTAGATGTATTATTAAAAATATAAAAATATCTTTATTCAAATTGCAATATACTTTGGTTCTAAGAAATAGTCATGAAAAATATTTAAAATTTAATATTTTTCAATTTATGTTTTAATTATAAAACTTGAAATTTGTACATACATTACATTAGAATTTAAATTCACAGTTCATAAAATGAATAGTCTTTTATAATATCTATATTTCATAATATTTGGATCTATGACTATATGATGTCTTTTAAAACTTAAAAATATTTTAAATATAATTATATCATTTTTATTATTATTTAACATTATTAGAAATTTAATACAAATGTAATTTTGTATAAATTATAACATAAAATATATTTTTATGCATTTTTTTAGTTATTTTATGAGGTAATACATAAATTAATAATAGTAAATTTAATTGTTTGAATTTTTATTCAAAGACAAATAAATAAATAGAAACAAACGATTTATCTTATTATAAAAAACAAAAATAAACAAATAAGTAAAAATACATTATTTGAGGTAATATAATTTTATTTATTTCTACCTAATTTACATAAATAACTGATTTGCGATAACTTTATAAAAGAAAAATGTTAAAAAAATCTTTATGTCTAATTCAAAAGTTTTCTTGTTTAATTTTATAATTTTCCTAACGAACTTTATTAAATACAGTAAAATAGGTCATATTTTTAGTAATGATTTGAAATTTATTAAAATATAGTGTATCACCAGAGTTAAAAAGATTACCAATATTAAAGAGTGTATATAAATCTATAGAAATTTCTCGTAAACTACTTTGCATTTATAGCTGCAAAGATTACGTACATAAATAAAAAAGATAATTTTAAAGCAAAAAAATACTCTTATCTATAGCTATAAGAAAGATATACTTATAAGAAAGTTTAGTTTCGATCCTCAATATCTCGAATGTGCGTAGAACAAAATTTTCATCATTTTTGGACGAGTGTATTCCTACTATAAAATGTTTAGCCAAATAAAGGAAGCCATTTCTATCTTAACACTATCGAAATTATAAGTTTATTATTCGCATATTTATTTATTTATTTATAATAAGTGTTACAAATATTTTTAATATATTAAATATTCTATAGTAAAATAATAGTGCTATATTGTATAAGTGAAAGCTCAATATGTCTTTTAAATAAATAACGAGAAAAATGCTAATTATTTAAAGTAGACATGAATACGATAATAAGCATTCAATATAAGATTACTTTACACTGAAAGCTCATTATACTAAATCTTTTGTACACACTGGGAAAACTATTTTAAATAGAATATTTCTAACTATCTTTACTGATTATTTCAATAAATAACAAACATAAGATAGATAAATTAATTAATTTAATAGTTTTGAGAAATACTGATAATAAATGTAATGACTGTTTAACCAATATAATATAGACAAGGAACTCTATTATCTTTTATGCATTCATTTGATACCACGAAGTAAGTTTTTTTATACGTGATGTAGTTAGTGCCATGTAAGTTCTCAGATTGATACTATGAGGCAACAGTCGTAGAATTTTAGAGTCATTAATTTAGCAATTAACGTATATATTTTACGTGTGTGTATATGTATAATGTATATTATGAATTTAAATAAAGAATTGTTACATTTATGTTATATATTTTTTATTATTTTCATTTAAATTAATTTAATAACTTATTTGTTACATGATATTATAATAAAATATTTTTAAAAGAAATTTAAAAAAATAAATAATTATGAAAATATCTTTAATATAAATAAATATTAGATTAATTATTTGATTGTCAAAAATCTTATATTTAATTAAAAACACGCAATTACATTTTTGTTGTAGATTATCCTATACGATATATTTTCATCTTTTTTAACGATATTTAATAAAACATTTAATTCTTATTTCAGATTTAATAAAATTCATTTTAGCAACATTTTTATCGTTTACGAATAGTTTTTCCAGTATACGTTTCAAAACTCACTAATATTCATTAATATTGTTAAAGTCATCAACATTGTTTGTCGTAATATGTTTTTTATTTTATATTTTAAAAAAGCAATATAGTAACATCTTTTGAAAAAATTGCTGTAAAAACATGTTTGTCTGTAATAGAATATTAACTTTGGTATATAATAATAAATATTTTGATAATTGTTACATATTGATGTACAAAATATTTATAATTTCTATAAATTACTCAAAAATATTGTTTAATCTTTCTGTAATACAATTACAAACACTTCAACTTTTTTAAATATTATAGGTTGAAGAAATATATTTTATAAAATATTTTAAAAGATTTATCGATGAACTAATAAATAAGACTTGAAAAAAAATAATATGAATAAAATTTAATTTGAATTGAATAATAAAATTTAAAATTTAATTTGTGTAATATTTTAGTATAACTGCTTTTAATATTATAATATTTTTATTGAATCGTTTATTTTTCATCATGTATTTTCACTATGTTCTTTTAAATTTTCAAATTTATTCATATTTTGTATAAATTTTTATGGTTGATAATTTTATTGATAAATTGACCGTGTAATTAATAATAATTTTAATTACATTTTCTTTATAATATTAATAATATTTTTATTAAAAATATCAATTTTATTATTAAGAAACAACATCAAAAAAACTTTGTAAAAAATTAAATAAAATTTTTAATAATTTTCTTAATTAAAAAAAATATTTTATTATATTTTTCATATAACAACGTAAATATATGAATTATGAATATTATTTAAGATAAGAAGATACTTCTATTTAAGTATATTTTATATAAATTAAAATTATTTATATTATTTTATAAAATAAAAAAAATTAATTAATTAACGCAGAAAAAAATAAATATTCAATATAGAAATTCAAAAACTATGTTCAAAATATCAATTTAATCATCTTACTATTTTTGAAGGAATTGATTTTGGTCGTATGTATTCTTATTGAAATTGATTAATTTAATTGAATAAAGTAATTTTTTCATTTTCCTAATAACGATAAAAAATATTTAAAATTATTTTTAAAAAATTTAATAATTTTATCTGAAAAATAAGAAAAACATATTTATAGAAGTATTCAACATCTATACTGAAATGAATTCATGAGAATGAAAGGAACCAACGCATCTCCACATATGTATATACATAATTGGTGAAACGTAATCGACTTGGTGATTTATTTCTTCTACTTGCTTTTACCTCATAACCTCGTTACTTTTTTAACTCTCGTATAGATATTTCCTATTTTAAGCTACCTACAAATATGTTTTCTTTCAATTATTTGTAGACTTCCACTCATTCGTTACATATTTATAGATTAGCCCTCGTATTATTCCGTGACAGACAATACATATAATATAGTAATGAATCGCTAACAATAAATTATATTATTATATATTAAAATAGTATATATATATATATATATATATATATATATATTAAAATTAATCAATTGAAATATTTCAAATAGCTCGATTTAAAAATTATTTAGTAAAATAAACGTAGTTAGCTTGGCATTTTGTTACATTTGCTAAAAGTAAACATTAAACATAACTATGCCTTAATAAATTTAAAAATATTATTAAAAAAAAATATATAGTCAGCATCAAATTCTCTATTATAAATAAAAATATTATTCATTATTGAAAAGCAAAAAAATTGATAGTAAACCTTAGAATGAGATACGTTTTCCATCTCATGACGTACTATAGGAGCTTTTAAGCTGGTGCTTGCCGAGTTACAGTCTGGATTAAATGGAGCATAGTAACTGGATAACGTTAGGTATTGAGAAATTTATTGAAAATTGGTAGTAAAGGCTGATGAAGTTTATTTCCCAATGCAGTCACCATGATTAGATTAAAAAATTCATTTTAAAATCATTAGAGTATTTATTACATATAGAAACTCAGTTTACATACTTTTCATTCTAGAATTAAAAACAAAAAATTTATGAATTGCGAAATTCTACTACTAATAATAATTTTTATTGATATTTCTATTAGAAGATTCTATAATCTTCAAACATTTTTTAGTATATTCAATATATTGTCTTATATTGAATATATTGATTTTCAAATATTCACGATTTTTATTTTTAGTAAATTTAATATTACTAAACTAAATTTAATATTAACATTATCAAAATTATTTAATCCCAGTTACATATAAATATTATGTAAACTGTATCAATTTACAATGTGTTATATTCTGCTTCTACAAAATTAAAATTACATCAAAATACTTTTAGAATAAATATTTAATTGTATGGTCAAACTAATAGTGTAATGTACACGATTAATGTATTTGAAATATAATTTTATCAAGTTCATATTTTTAAATAAGATAATAAATAAAGTAGTTTAACGTAAATATTTTTCTGATTTTAAAATAAATATTAAATGTCATAAACATTCATTATTCATAAAATACATATATTTCTTAATTTGTGCATTCTTATATAATTCTTATATCACTGTCAAATATTTGGAAATATGAAATTTGGATTCCAGAGTATCCCATAAAATAGAATGTTATATATATACATACATTTAGTTCTATATCAATCATATAACTCGGTAAAAAGAATATAAAACATAACTTGAAGAACTTACTCAAGTAATAATTTAATCTTGTATCTGTCTGTTTCTTACACCAGGGACATAAACACCTGGTACAGGATCTCTTCGATAGTCTAATCTGTACGCATTCGCTTCTTCATTCGCTTCTGTATTCTGTACGTGTTTGGTACTACTTAATTATGTATATATATATGAAACAATATAAATATTTTATGTGTAAGAATATCAAAAGTTATAATTTATAATAGTCTCATTTCTTCAAGAGTACTTTTTATTTTTCTAAAAGAATAAAAAAATGTTTATTTACTATAATAGTTTTAGTGTAATAAGAATATAAAAGAAATTGATTTGGAAGATAGTTAAATTAACGTTATATATCGTATGCAAATTTAAAATTTTCTGCTTGAGAAAATGATTCACGATAATTATTACTTTCAATATTATTATAGTAGAATAATTACGTGTTTAATAAGATAATTTTAAGATATTCAGCATATTGAAACAATTTTAATAAATTTTTAACTCATAAATAAATAAAAAATCTATATATGTATATATAATAATAATGATAATGTAGAAATTAACTATTTACTAATATATTTCGAAATTTTAAGAACGTGTAAAAAATTGTTATTCATTTTAAATATGTTATAAATATTATTCTTTGATAATATTTATATAGTTTACTTCAAATGTATTTTTATATACATATTATATTTTTAGATGATAAATTATTTTTAGTATTTTAAAAAAATCATTTAATATATTAACAATTGATTATAAACTAAATATATATTATAAATTTTAAAATACTACGTAAAAATCTAAGAAATATGACTCAAAATTTTTTCAATGTTTTGTAGTTAATTTCAGTGTCTCAATTATCATTTACAAAATTTCATTGTAATTATAAAATTTAAGTATAAAATAAAAGCCGAAGGTTTATAAATTCTCTTCTCGAAGAAAGTAGCTCTGAAATTATAAGCGATATTTATAGTTTTATAATGATAATTACAAGTAAGTCTATTAATGTACGAAATGTTTTAAAATTATTTTTTTACTTATTTTTATCTATTAATAAATTTAGAAATTTATTCAATTTATTTTACAGATCTATTTTGCAAATTTTAGTTTCACTTATTTTACGAATGATCAAAACTTAAGCTTAATAATGTTCAAAGTTTAAATACTTCATTTTTAATTATTATCATTATATTTTAAATTATTTATTTCAATATTACATAAAAATATAGATATCATATTATTATATTTTTCTACAAAAATTATATTTAAATTTTTTAAATAAAATTTTATATTCATATCAGAATTTTTTGAATAATTAAATTTAACTTTAAATATTTTGAATATCTTTGAGTGTAGTTGTCTCTAAATAAATAAACAAAACTAAATAAATATTCAGATAAGACAAATTTATAAATAAAATTTTAAAAAATTAATATTCAAATTCTAATTTAATTACGAAATTTTTGTAAATTTGAAAAAAAATTTGAAAATTCAAGAAACTATATAATATTTTGATTTTAATTTTTGAGAATTTATTGATCAAATTTATATTTTATTGATAAAAATTTTTTTGATAAATATTATTTAAATATGAAAATGATATCCTTATTTTTTATGTATAATCTGGAATAAAATTGATATTTTCAAACTTAAACGTAAATTGATTTTGAATATATAATTACTTTAATCCTCAGTTCACTTTATATTTTATTAAAATTCATAAAGTATTGTTTTAGTTTGATAAATTTTCATTTTATTAAATTATATAAGAATATAAATTCTCTTGCAAATAAATATTCACATGATAACGAGAAATATACTACGCCGTTTTTTAAACATTATTTTCTTGCATTTATAATTTATTTTTTTAGTATATATATATTGATTTTTTTATTATCAGAAACTTTTATTTTAAAAGATTTGAAATTCAGTATTGTAATAAATTTTTATGTAACATATAATTAATTTTATGTATAAATGTTTAGTAATGGACATTGTTTTTTTTGTAATTTGCGTATATTTAATTTAAATGTTTGAATACTAAGGCTTATTATTCTTTAAATATTTTCCGAAATTTTATACAATCAAAATGAAGAAACCTTAGTCTATTTGATAGTAAGCGTGAAAACATATATACAAACATGGAGGTAAAGCGAATGTTTAGAAAACTTTCTGAGAATAATATATAATTTTACTTTGGCTGAATTCCAAAAAAAACATTGCCATGGTTATATCGGCTTTTGTAATATTTCTGTTTAAAAAATGAAAATGGGCCAGAAATTCTTTTTGTTTTTTTTTCTATCTTTTGAAATTCCGTTGTACTTTCTTATTTAGTTACATATCATAAAAAAATTTATGCATTTAATAATGAAATTATTTTGTTTAATTTACTATTATATATAAATATATATTATGATTTTAATAAATAGAAATTTTATCGAAATTCTTTTATAAATTTTGTTTTAAAATTTTTTCTTTTATTATATACATATGAATGTCATTTAAATCTATATATTATATTCAATTAGTATTAAAAAGTTCAGTAGATTAAAATTTTATTAAAATTTTTCTTTATTAAATAAAGAAAAATAATTTACAAAATAATAATAATAATATATCGTATAATATTCTATTCTCTCGTTTCAGAATACTTTTTTAATTTTTACGACTAATATACGATATATAATATTCAAAACAGCCTATGCAGTACTAAATAATAAAATAATATAATAAAGGATAATTTTAAAGCTCGAAAATAATTTTTTAACATATTTTTTTAATAAATAAAAATTATAAATTTAACTTGTTTCGAATTTCTGACAAACCTGAAATGAAGGCATAAATCTAGCACTTAAGGATATATTGAGAAGAAAAAAATGAAAGGAAATTATTTAGTTTCTGACCTACTGACATGCTTTATGGCTAAATACTTATACATATAATATTAGCTATCTGACAGCGAATGCTCAATTGAACTCAATTAATTAAGATTTCTAGTCTCGTTCACTAGCACATTTAGACTTTGCGAACATTTCTTGAATTACTAGGACTCATAAACTGGGTCGACTACTCATCCATCAATGGTACACATTTAAATATACAATGAATGCAAAGTTGTATCGACTGTATTGGGAAGTTTTTGATCCATCTAAAAGTAAGAGCGATTCGCTTCGTTTGAAAAAATGTGTAAGTAGAAAGTTAAATGTACGTGAGAATGCTTGATCTATATGTCTAATATATTTGATATCAATTTAAGGGACTGCATAGTTGAATCGTATTTTTAAATCTGTCATTTATTATCAAAAATTTAATACAATAATTTAATAATAATAATATCAGCTTTATAACTTTCTATTATAGTTTTGATATTAATTTTTAATGCATCTTCGTATGCTTTACTCATTGAATAAATTCATTATTTATGTTATTTATACTGCATATTATTCATTCATTAATATATAACATATTTTTACTATACAAAATTTTTTTTATTCTTATTTTTTAAATTTATATCTAAAAAATCTATTAAATAATACTATAATAACCTCATATGAGTTAAAATTATAACGATAAAGTTATTAATATTTATTATCTTACAATTAATAAATTCTTAAATAAAAAATAATTACTGCGGATGCTTAATAATATATGTTGTATATTTTTAATTAAATGGTGATAAAATCGGATAACATATACCATATTAAATTTCTATATTATTTGTAATAATTTTACTAAAAATAAAAATGTAACTCATTTTTTAGATAAAAAAATGAATTCATTTATGTATACCGTTATGTGCAAAGTATATATAACTGTTCTCATTTTTTCATTGTTATTCTCGCTACAGTAACAGATAAATCGACGGTACTTTAAAGACTTGTGATTCATATCTTGAACTATAAATTTTTTATAAGCCATAAGATATCAGAATGAGAAAAATTGAATTCTATTATTACGTTTTTTATTGTAATTATAGGTATATACTATTTTTGTTCTCAAAAACTAAATATGAATATAATAGAAAATAAAACTCTAGACTATTATTTATCTTAAAATTTAGAATATAATTGAATAATTGAGTTTCATTTTTGATGAATCTTCAATGTCATATATTCATATTCTATCATTATTAAATCATTTCAGGTTATTGAAATTGATTTCAAACCCAGAAATTTCAATTGAAATTATTTTTATACAAAATTTGATTGCAATTTAGTATACAGTTTATTTTGAATATTCTTTTTAATAAAAATATTAAAACTTTTTATATATGTATAGATTAATATATCATAATTTGTATTATATTGACAATGTTACAATTAGATAACTATTTCTATTATAAAATTGAAAACAAATTTTAAATTATAATTAAAAATTAACATTTTTATAATTAATATTCACTTAAAATTAAGTTTATTCAAATAAAATGTTTTAACGTTATTAGTTTATCTTATTTTGTTATTTATTCTGTTAAATTAGAATTTCAATACAATAAAAAAACCAGTGAGAAGAGTGCTTTTAATAACATTGTTTCGTTTAAATTATTAAATTTATAATTCATTGATCATCCAGATTACTATTTTAATAAAAAAATTAAAGAAATATTACGCTTTTATTTAAATAAAATATAATTAAGTTTATTTATTATATTTATAAAACTTTTTTCTAATTTAAGATTTTAATAAAGCTTTGATAATTTAACCTTGATATATTTTCACCATTTAATTCTTGTAGATTTTGCATTCGATTCCTAATCTGTATTTTTCCTCTTATCTAAACTAATAATACAATAGATAATACTGATTGTAGCTCAAAGGCATATAGATACGGCTTGTCTCGATGGATTAGTATTATACAGTACATTCGATTAGTTTGTCGATCAGTGTGCGCGCACACAATAATTAATGCGAGTCCAATGGTGGCGGCGATTTCCTATCGAAACCAATCGTCGCTGCCCATAAAATGACATCCTCATTGTTATCGCAGCTTCAGACGAGACGACGTGTGAATGCTTTAACGAAGAATATACGTATAACTTGGAAAAATATTAGTTATAGTGAAATCGAGTTCAATTCAACAAGGATTAGTGAGAAAAGCAGCATGAATTGCCAACAAGGGGATAGTACTCACAGGTTTCTGGCCTTGTCTCTCTGTTTCTTCTTTCTATTGACAACATTATTACATCGAGTACTGACTCAAAACCTCAGTTTTAGTGATTCTATTAAAAATAATGAGCAGGCGTTGACAGCAAAGGATTTTTTTCTCGGTCCATGTCTTGTCAGAACTAATCACATTTGTCCTGATGAAGAAATCGATTTTTTTCTTTACACTCAAAAGAACCGAATGATCGGTCAAAAGATCTTCGTTAATAACAGTGGCTCCAATTTAGATGATACAAACTTCAAAAAACAAGATCCCACAAAAATTGTTATTCACGGCTACAACTCAGATATGCAGCTAGATTCTCTAGTGGATATACGTCAAGAGTATTTAAAAAAAATACAATGTAATTTAATTGCTGTTGATTGGCGTAGACTAGCCTCTGGACCGTGTTACCCCATCGCTGTACACAATGTGCCCCATGTGGGACAGTGTCTTGCTCAGTTAATTGATAGACTTAAAGATTATGGAGCAGTGGACATTCATGTGATTGGTTTTTCTTTAGGCGCGCATGTTCCTGCATACTCGGCAAATTATCTAAAACCGTATAAAATACCAAGAATAACAGGTTTAGATCCAGCTATGCCATTATTTATCACTGTAAGCAAGGATGAAAAATTGGATGCCAGTGACGCCGAATTCGTAGATGTCTTTCATACTAATGCTTTTGTACAAGGCAAAGTTGAATTAAGTGGACACATAGATTTTTACATGAATGGTGGCATTAATCAACCAGGATGCTGGGAGAAGAGAAATCCATTTGGATGTAATCATCATCGTGCAGCTGCATACTTCGCTGAATCGATTAATAGCAAAATTGGATTTTGGGGATGGCGGTGTTCTGGATTTTTGGCATACTTATTAGGATTATGCCCCCCAAAATTACCAGCGGTACTTGCTGGTGATTCAGTGGATAAAACTAATACAGGTTTCTTTTTAGTAAAAACAAAAGATAAAAGTCCCTTCGCCGAGGGGATGCCCACAGTAAAGAAGTTACAAACCTTAAACTTGTAATTGGTGTTTAAAGTGATGTATTGTGATAAATCATTTTCATTTTTTAAAACGTTCTATTATTAATTATTAAATGTAAATTGAATGCAAATGTTTATATAATGAATATGAGTATATTACATGCATTTGTAAATAAACATTTTTAATAATTATTTTTAAGTCTAAAAATTAATTTTCTAAAATAATAACGAAAAAAGAATTTAAAAAAGGGTTTAAATTCTCAAAAAATAATATTTTATTTTATAATTACTATTTTTAGCACAAAACTATATTAAATTTTTTTTCAATAATTTTTTATTATTGAAATTGTATTAATTTAAACGGGTAAAATAAAAATAATTAAAATTAAAAAGTAATATAAATATCTTTTTAAAATAATTATTTCTTTACTTCTTCTATACTAATTATTTTCAATTAGACTTTTAAATTTTTAATAATACTACTTTAAATAATTTATTAAAATAAATATTACCGATTAAGTTTAAAATTAATTACAAATATAATGATAATATATAGATTATATAATAATTATCAGTTTTAATATGAAAAGTGAATTAAATTAATCGCTTATAATTTTTTAAATAAATTTTATTGGTTTATATATTTATAATTATATACAAAATTCAGAATAATAATGGTAATTATAAAATTCACAATAAAAGCTAATATTTAAAAATAATTTAATTTTATATTAAAGTATTTTTAATAAAAAATTTTTTTTTAAATTAATTAGATTAAATTAAATTTAATCTCCATAATACAAGAAAATTAATAAACAATGAAATAATTCTAATATATATTTTTTATTACTAAATATTTTATTTGAATGATAAATTATTTTTAATATCACCAATATATCTCAGTATTATTTGAAATAACATTCATATTTATTAAATTAAAAAATATTTAAATTCGAATATATTTATGTACACTTATATGAATTCATAAGAGATGAAAATAATATATACAGCTGCAAAGAACTCGGGAATCGAACCGAGTTTTTGATTCTGTCTAAAATCAGCATATGATTGCGTTAAATAAAAAATTAATTTTTCATGAATATTGAAAAAATTATTTGAAGAATTTTGTACCTTCCTCATACTTTGAAATGTATTACTACTAATCTATATTATATTCTACATAAATCTATATAAATTAGTGACGATGGTTCAATGTTCCTAAGCATATTATGTATTTTTAAAAGATCTACTGAATTACACAGTTCAAAACTGCATTAACTATTATAAGTATTATGTTTTTATTATGATAATATATTTTAAAGAAATTATATAATAAATTATGAAATAATTAATTATGTTGATATTCTTTATATCTTAATAGCATTGTAGCTTGTGTTTTATAAAAAAATTTGAAATATAAAAAAGAAATTATCATAGAATAAATAATGAATTATAATTGAAGTACTAAAAAGTCTGTCGTATACATAATATATACATAATTAAAAGTAGAGCATTGGAACTTCATAAATTGATTTTTTATAAAACATTCTTTTTAACTATTCATTTTTAATAAAAATTTTAATTCGTTTATATTATTAATAAAAAAATATACGATATTTTTACAGTTTTTTTGAAAATTACAAGTTAATATTCTTAATTTAATATTTAAAAATTTAATTTTCAAGTTTTAATTTTACTAGTATTAATTTTAAATTAATAAAGTATAATAAAGAAAAATTGTTTCCTTAAAGCTCTAAATTGTAGAAATTTCTTTCATACAAGTATAACGAATCTTTTAGTAATTGCACTTTTAGTAATAGGTCGTTTATAATTTATGTTGACATTTTATTTATGCTTAAATTTTTTTCTCGTTCTATTTGTAATTTTCTTTTTCATTATTTTTTCTCATATTCTCTCATATTTACTTTCTTGTTGTTTTCCAAATAATTTCATTATGCTGTTTCCATTTTTAATAATGTAAATGAAAGTAATGCATTTTGATCAATATTTTTTACATTAAATTTTTTCTATTAAATTATGATATGTAATAATCTACATAGATCTACATTGATGTAAAAATCTACATAAACTTAAAATCACGTATTTCTGATTTTTATTCAAAAGTATATGATACATCAAGCTTTGTATATTACTTTTTTATAATTATAAAATATAACAAATTATAAAGTACTTATATATTATAATTATAAATACAGTATATCAATATTTAAAATTTTTGACCAAATAATATTTACGTTATAAAAATTGTAGTATTTACTACTATTTAACTAATAATTTGAATAATACTAATAGTTTTTTAGTAATAAAACTATAAAATTATTATAAAATAAAAATTTTCAAAAAATTATAAAAAATTATATGCATATATAAAAAATTAAGTCAAATACTATGTATAATTTAAAAATAAAAAATAAATCTGTAAATATTAAAAATGGAAAACTTTGCATATATAAAGTAAAAAGAAAGTAAAATGTTAAATTTTTTTTGTATTAATAAATAAAATACCTAAAGAAACAAATTGACTGACATATTCTCCATTAGTTTGTTACTTTTACTGAATCAACACAAAGAGTATATGCTTGAGAAAGAGATAGAAACGCAGAGCAAGAGAATTTAATCGAAAAAGATTGAATAAAGAAAGAATTTGCTTAAATTTTAATAAGGAATGATCACGTTAAAAGTTAAAGGAATTGTTTAAAGCTTGTTCATGTGTATGCGAAGCATGTAATTTAAACTTACGGGAAGTTACTCTGATATAACGCCTTAAGGGTGGGTAACCTTCTAACTGCGCTTTTGTGATCCAGTAGCTGAAAGTCGAACTGGTAGAAGTATTTCAGAAGTGGAGAATTCGCAGTAATGCTCATCTTGCGAGATCGACAGTAAAGGTAAAGTTCTTGAGCACAAATATCTAGACGCTAAACGGTGCATCAAGTTTTGTACAAAAAGTTGTTTATAGTACTATTATCAGTAGAATAATTAATATATAAAGTACTTTTTATGAAATTAAACGTTTTTAAAATATTAAAATTATAATTAATTAATTGTTTAATAAATAGGATATATATATTTATTTTCAAAAACATGAATTTAACTTATATTTTAAACGTAAAGTAAAAGTTCGAATTAACTATTTATATTATAAAATAAATCATTATAATATTATGTTTAAATGCAAGTGAAATTTATCGGTATATTAGTAATTGAAATTATGAATTAATAAAGTTCAAGTTTCAATAAATTCTGAATACTACACATAAATGAGTAAGCTTTTTATTAGATAAAATCTTTGAAAATATATAATTCATTGAACGTTTAAATTACAATAGTTAATTATTGAGAATTTACATTGAATATTTTTACAATTAATACTATACGAGTTTTTTCAATTTTTACTGTTCATGTTGATTAATTTTATAAATTTAAATATTATAATACATTTTTATATATTTAAAAATATATAATTACATAATCAATTGCAATTAATATTAAAGAAATATTTAAAAAATACGTTAGTTTACTTAGTAAATTTATAATTATTATTATTAAAAAAATTTAAATATTAATATAATTCAGTATAGGCAATTATTTTTAAATTTTAAATGATTGATGCCTAATTATTTATTTTATCATTTATTCGAGGTTAATTCTTGAATAATTTGCTGAATGAGAAAATTATTATAAATATATAAGATACAAATATTAAAATTTATTTTTAATTATAATGAATTAGTCATATTTAGAGCTGACAATATTTTATCGATTTTATTATTATTTTAATATTAATCATAAAAGTGATATTTTTAATTCTATACAAAATAAAAATTTATTACTTTTTATATTATATTATACACATGATGACAGTATTTAAATTAAAGGCTCAATTTTAACTTCATATTTATTATATACATCTAAGTTTATTAAAATTTATAAATTTATAATTAAATTAAATACTAATTAAAACGTGTGTTATTTCTTATTTAAAATTCTAAAATAAAATATTAAAAAGTCCAATAATTTCATGAAACACACATATATATATATATTAGTTTAAAATATTATCACTGCAGAAAAAGCAATGGCTACAATTAATTATTTATAAAACCTAATTAAATACATATGTTTACAATGACTGTGGTCTATTTCTACATGTGTAATTCAAGAATATCACTATGACAAAGTATCGTAAACAACATCTAATATGGCGAAGCCTTAATAATTTATGGAATAGGCAATATTTGCAATTATTAAAATCATAATTGATAATAATTGTAAAGATAGAGATAAATATGAATACAAAGCATGGATGAAGCAAAAAATATATAAATGACATAATAAAAATGATAAAAGTATATTATTGACTTAAGATGTCATTAATTACTTATAGATAATTATAAGCTTATGGATTAGTAAAATTAATGCTAAAGTAATTTTTAAATTAAAAAGAATTAATTAATCTCAATCCGTAAATTAAATAATTGAATGATATTGTTAAATTACTTGATAACATATGTTATTACTAAAATAATAGCTAGTATTTTTAGCTAATATTTATTTTTAATGCACAAATTTTATATCTGATTCATAATTGTATAAAATTATTGTATAAAACAAGGATGCTCTAATTAATTTGTCATTAAAAACAAGAGTACGGTGAATTATGTCATTACTACTAAATAATGATTTTATAATTTAAATTTAATGTCATTACAGAATAGTTTATACGTGTTAAAAGAAATAATAAAAATTACTATCTTAATAAGAAAATTATTTAAGTAAAAACGATCCTACGAATATTAAAATATTAAAATTACAATTTTATTCTGTACTTTAATTAAATTTGTTTAATAATTTTAATATTTGCTTTATCATTATTTCTATTCATTCTGTATTAGATTTTATATTTTACATACATGAATTCTGAATTTGATTAATTTAAAAAAAAAATTGTAAATAAAAAAACGAATATCTGTATATAACATTCATCCTGGAGATATGATACTATTAATATATATAATTTAAATTCATTTATAATTATATGAAGAAGCTCTTATGGGGAAAATATAACAAAATACTACAAAATAAGTATAAATCTTAAAGAATATTTAGTGATTTAAATTAAAATACATGATTTCATCATAAAATAAGAAAAAACAATAATTCGCTATTTCTCATTATATGAGAACTGAAATTTTTTTTACCAGAATCAGGAAAATCTTAAACAAAATCTTATTTATCTTATTTATGATTTGTCATTTCTAAATAGCTTTCCTATTATTTACTGAAACTATGTAAATAAAATATATGTTTATTTTATACAAATTAAATTTAAATTATATTTATTCAAAAAATATGAAAATTGATAATACTAATCTACTAATCATGTATAATAGTTTTAAATCAATTATCTTGGTGTAAGTTAATTAAAATTTTAATAAGGAAATTAATAAATAAAATAAACATTTATACTAGAATAAAAAATCTATCTGCTTATAAATTTTAGCATAAAATTATAATGAAATAAAAATTTTTTAAAAACCATCATTACAATATTATATAAAAATTAATATGTATAAATATATTAGTTATAATAAATAATAATACAGTAATAATAAATATACTGTTAATAATAAAGTGAAGCTTATAAATCTATAACTATTGATATTAAAGAAGATAAAAAACGAAAATGCAACAATTTAGTAACTAGTCCTATTAGCTGTAATTTTTGTAAACAAGGAAGTTCGTTTTAAATCTAATAATAAAATTAATACATGAGTAGTGTATAAAAATAAAAAAAGAATTGTAGATTAATTTTATATCAAACTTGTCATTAGACGGTTATTTTTTATATAAAAGACAGTGGATTCATGTACTATATATGAAAATTAATACTGTTTATAATAATCGAGATTTCAATAACATAACATTTATAAAAAAAATGTATTTAAAATAAAAATAATACCCATGAACAAAATAAGAAGCTACGAAAACAATTTTAAATTGAAGGTATAATCGTATAATTTTCAAAACATAAATTTATTTCAAAATAGAAAATTAACTTCAATTTATTTCGTTTAAAATAGATATAACATAGGAACATATTAAATATAGAGATAGAAATAAGAATAAGTGAAAACAAAAAGATAAAGCCTATGATAAATATAAGAATAAAAAATTCATTGTTCTATAAACTTTCATTTTTACAACTTTTCAGGTGGTACTTCTATACTTTTTATTTTTGATAATATTTCTTCGTTTTTCCTTATCTTAAATTTTTTTCTTTATAAACAACAATAATATTGGATAATATTTGTAATATTGAAAAAGAAAAGTTATAATCAAATTAATTAATGTAAATAAATATCTATAATATTAAGAGTATAAAATATAGTAACTTCTGCTACAAAAGTTATTTTTATTATAGTAATGATTCTATGTTTTTACTAAACATACGTATTTAGTAACTAATACTAAATTATTTTATTAATAAATACTATTTATAATATCCGATTTCATTTAGTTTATAATTTTATCTGACATATCTGTTATAACATTTTCTATTAAAAAAACTGATTTTGATATAAAATTCTGATATATTTGAATAATTATAATTATTTGAAAAATAGAATAAGTAACTATTAAAATAAATTATCGACAAAAAATATTACGCCCAATAAAGTTTCATTTATTACTATGTCGATTAATGCACGTAACTTCATTAATTATCAAAGCTTAATTTCTATACAATGATCATACATAAAATTCCAAACATAGAGAAATATATTATAATTTATCATATTAAATAATTTAGATTAAAAGCTTTTTCAAAAACTACATTATTAAAAAATATATTCAAAATCTGCAATATTTTATGAATTAAGAAATACAAAATTAATTTCTCAAACAATGTACTTCTATCTATATATCGCTTATCATAATTGAAGTATTTTTAGATTTTAAAGAATAAACTTGAAAATATCTCTCCAATCCCCAAATAATACCTGTTATCTTAGCTGGAGAGAATTCTGATACTCATTTAAGATTTGCACAACATTTTTGTAAAGTTTATTTTCAACGAATTGATTATACGGGTGCTCATTTTGAGAAGATTTGCACAAAAAGAAAATGGCTTTTAAAAATATTTTTACTAGAGTTTAAAATTAAGTAAAAACTTTCATTAAATGTTTGAGCAATTAAATATTTTACAAATAGCAGTTATAATTTTTAAATATTTGCAAATCTACGTATAATTTCTGATAAAAATACTGATTTTTCTAACATTATCTAGTTTTTTACTTTACTTGTTTTAATTAATGTTTAATTTACTTTCACATTTTAAAGGATTTCATTAAAAGAATAATTTTATAAGTAGATATTCTTTAATACTGCCAAATCGTATACAAACACTTTTGTATAATAAAATATCTTTTGATTGACATTAATATATCACATAAAAAAAAAAATACATAGTATAAAATATGAGACGAAATAATTTTTTTCCTTTAATCATATTTATATTTACTATTTACTTACTATTAATCTACTTTCAAAAGTTAAATTTTGTGTATTTTTTTCATTCACGAGTAAGAGTGGAAAACACAGTTTTAACGATTTTGTTTACACCTATGTGGTTTTTCATGTAAAATTGAATGCAGCACAATGAGAATGATGAAAGCGGCTGCATCAAAAGTTTTAGTTAGAAAAATTTGTTTTTCCAACCAAAAACTTAATAAAACGCGTGAATGCCTATTTCGGATTGGAAAAGTGAAACCTTTCAAAACGAATTTTAATTACTTAACTACCTCTTCTGTATTAGTTTAATAAAGCAGTCATTTTAACCAAGAAAAAACAAAGATAATTTTAAAAAAGTATAAATAGATCTTGAAAATTCGTTTAAGCAAACCTTTTCATCTTATATATATATATATATATATATATAACTTTTGTTGTTGCATTTTTATCGCAAGTTAACAATTTATAAAAAATTACTTTTTATACTACTATCAATGCAAGTGAAAATTTTATTTTTTATTTAGATTATAAGAATTTATTCAAGCAATTAAATAAAAATGATGAATTATTATTTTTCTGTTATTATATTACATATTACTTGTACATAAATATTATTAATATAAATTCTCGAAGCTTTTGTTATGTTTTATTTGCATTAATATATTTTTGTTTATTACAACAATACATCTATTTAAGTTCAAATGTATCTATTTTGTATATTATTTGTATATATTTCTTTCCAGTGAATGTGTAATTTCTCTATAAAATTATATGTGTGTATATTTTGTAATGTAATCTAATATTAAAATATATAAATAATAATCTGGTCTGTGAAATTTTTTAAATATATTAACAATAATGCTGTTTTGAAAGATTTTACTAATATTCAAATGTATTGGCATTATGTTTGAATTATTAATAACGTGTAATTTATTAATTAATTTTGATGTTTCATGCAATGCGTAATAAACAATGTGGTGTTTTTAATTCTTTTCCTACATTTTCTCTTATTATAATGTATATATTGAAGTGAAATAATGATAACATTAAAATGACGAGAAATACTTTTTCGTTATGCAATATATATAAATATAATTAATTATCTGAACGATGAAGCAAAAAGTATTCATAAGAAATAAAACGAGTAATCAAGATTAATAATTAATTACTAGTTGAAATAATGTAATTGTAGTAAAATTTGCATATCATAATGTTACGAATAGGAATTTTTAAGTAATGCAGATGTAATATGATTAAGCCAACATCTTCCTAAATTGTGTTACAGTACAACAGATGTACGGATCGAACGGTGCCTCGGCTGGAATGCCTGCAGGCATGACGAATCTGAAGATGGGTCCGGTGATGGGTGGGGTACACGGGGCTACCACATTACCCCGGCCGGGAAACTGGCTGCACCCTGCGGGCCTCAGGCACGGGCACAGCGCGGGCCGGGTCCGCCTCTACTGCCAGGCAAAGTGAGAAACCACGGTTCTGACAGGTACGTACATTTCTGTCATTGTCATCGTTTCCTTACAAATGCTTTCAGTCATTTTAATTAATTAAGAGATAACTATATTTTAGTAATTATAATAAATCATTAATTGGTCGAATAATAAAAATTAATTATCAAACTGCTTTTGACGAAAATATAATTTTTATAGAATTGAGATATTTTATGTATCATTATGTTTAAAAAGAAATGAAATTAAAATTTAGTGATTATATTTCGTTGAAAGTCTTTGAGCACCTTTGCATATTTTAATACATACTTAATTTTAATACATCTTTAAAATACTTTCAATTACTTAAAATTAAGTTAGTTAAAATTAAAGTTTATTAGAGTTTACTTAAAATTAAAGATATTTTACTCAATTGAACAATGTTCTTTTATTATACTTATTACTTGCATAAATTTTATTTTTTTTTAAATATAGTTATTACATTTTTAAAAGATTTTAATTTTAATTTTTTATACTTATTACAATCTATATTGTAATATATTTTAAAATTTAATTAAATGTATATTATTTTTGTAAACATTATAATATTTATTTAAATTTCAGTGATATATCTTCTGGTCAGAAAGATGAGTGGTTTGTGTAGGTAAGTGGAATAATTAATTATTTCTATAGATAATATAATTAAGCAACAAATTGAATTATTAAGATAAAGGTATTTTTATGGGACTTTAATTTTTACTGATAAATTTCTTAGTGTAGTAAATCTTTTGAACAAAGAAAAATATTATTTTATAAAATGCAATTTCTATGTGATTGTAAAATTAATTTGTTGATATTATATAGAAGCGAGTAATATTTTAATTAATACAAATAAATTGATACAATGTATTTTTTCAAATATAGTGAAATTAATAAATAAAAAAGCATTATAGAAAATTTACAATTTTAATATTGATTAAATTTTTTTAGTAATCGTAATACTAATTTGGTTCTATAACAAATTTGTAAACTACTAATGTAGAATAAATGCATAAATTTTTATTTTCAATATGATGCGTAATATGAATTTAAGAAGAAATTTTTAATCTAATCTATCAGTTTCAATATATAATACAATATGAATTGTTAATACCTCATATTTTAAATGTCAATGTTATAAAATTACTGATTATGTACTATATTATTAAGTGATATATTTTACATTAATTAATAATATTACACTGTTTTTTCTTATGTTTCACAACATAAGTAAAGCATAAATAATATCACCAAACTATCTTTAATATAACCAAATATATTCACATTTATCTGTAATTCTGGAACACATATAGATGTGTTAGTGATTATATATTAGAAATATAAATTTAAATCAATATTATTTAAATATATATATCTAATATTTTAGTATTATTACAGAGGCAGGTCTGGACCAAAGTCCGCAGGGTGAATAAAGCGGTGGTGCCCTCACCGTTTCCAATCTCGCCGTTTCTCGTCAACGTGGGCGACCTCAAATCGTCGCTTAATCACTGAAATAAAAAAGGCACAATCGTCGCATAAGCCAAACAAATAATAATCTTAATAAAAGCAAGATAAAAATTTATAAAATAAAATGTATGAGATGAAATGAAAATTCTTTTCACTTCCTGCGTATATGTTAATATGTGAACACGTTGATTGCGACTGAGACAAATAAAAACCACACGGATGAATGTATAAAAGCACGCACAATATTGCGCATGTGCCTGTTTACTCGGCTATATTTCAATTGAATAGCTAGGACTTAATAAGTAGCAATAGTAAAAATTAATGAAACGAGAATTTCAAGACCGAAGTTTTTCAGTTTTGAATTTGTAATCGCAATTCAAACAAGAAAGAGTTAGATAAATGCGGGACACAAACTAAAACATATTTAACGACCAATTTCTTTGTTTGGATACCGAAAAGAAAGGGAAAAACATGACAAGCTCACATATCTTCCAAATGTTTTTTGATATCATTGCCTACCTACGATGATTATGATGTTAGCCTTTATACAATTCTTGTATACATTTTTTCGAAACATTTACTACTGCGTACTAATAAAGTTGTAAATCAATCTCTGAGTTCATCGAAAAAAAGAAAAATTATAAATACCACGATAGATACGAAACGATGAAAACCATGCGATAACGTCAAATCGTTAAAGAGATTGGAAAATAATAGAAATCAAGCAAAGTGTAGACGTACTTTACTAGCGCAAAGTTTATAATACATGTATGTTAATGAAAACGTAATATGAGAAACAGAAAATACATTTTCAGACAAACATACATACATACGCGTAGCTTGTGCACGCGCATACAACAGAGTCACACATAATTCATTAATAAAAACGATTTAATGTGCATTTTTGTGAAATGTTTTGTTTAATTAAAAACATTGTAATGTTAGAGCTTTATAAATAGAATTGATTCACTACAGCCTAGTTGATATAATACTAAAAAATTATTTTACTTTAAACGAAAAGTTATTTTAACATTAAAAAAATAATGGTTTTTACCTTTTAAAGAATAGAAATTGTAATATTACACTGTAATACCATGTTGTGAGCTAAAATTCATCAATATTAAGGATAAAAAATAAAGAAATTCTGTAAGCTTTATCGATAAAGATAGTACAATATTATTTTAAAAACGTGGAAAATCGCAAACCGTTTTACTTGAATGAAATTTTTATTGCACTCAATACATGATTATAATTATTATCGTAAGCAAACACTGACATCCGCAAATCTAAATTAATACAGCTTCACAAACCTAGTATATTCATGAATGGAATGTGAGATCTTAAAATTAATAATAATTTATCGAGCACGTCAATTGTTTTATTGAATGCGTTTCTTTATTCTCATGTATTTTTTTATTAATTTCTGTCTTCAAATAAAGAAGATGATATGCGTAGGACTTAAGTGTCAACCCGATTCTTGACTTATTCTACTTAAAATTTATGTTTTTTCAATTTTTTTTCTTGCCTAATTCCACCAAAAGAAGAACTAATGATGTAAATAATGAATAAATAAATTATCATTGATACATAAATATTAATTAAAACTGTAATGTTAAAGATTTAACCTATTATGTTTACTTGATATTTTAGAAACTTCGATTATTATTTTTGGTAAACTATGTATTTTGTTAACATTATTTACATTATTTTCTTCATACTACTAATTTTAGTGAGATATTTAATAATCGATAGAATATTCTAATATTTCGATTTATAAATATAATTTTTTTTAAGAAGAATAATTTTGTGATAGTAAAAGGAATTGTTTTATTCAAAAATCAGAATCGAAGTTCACAATACTTGAAATTATTGTAGAAAGTTGATCGCAAAGAATTACGTCATTTATTATTTAACGATAATGACTATTTTTAATATCCTGAAACTTAAGAAATATATAAAAATGATCCAATGTGTTTAGAATAATGTAATAAATACAAATTTTCCAAGAAAACACGATGAACTCTCTGAAACGCATAATATACTTGTAAAATACTTGTATTTATCACTAGCCGTTCAGCTTTGTACCGTCTTCGTAGAAAATTATGAAAGCGATATAAATAAATACATTAAATCTAAATAATTATAAGTATATATATAAATATTTATATAATATATATATATATATATATATAAAATAATATAGAATATATTATAACTTAATAGAATCTAAATCGAAAAATTGGAAAGCAATTCTTTAATAACAACTTTAAAATAAAGTAAGCGCTGATAGCCTGCAAAAATCCATGTTTATCTTTGCAAGATATATATGTTACTCTGAGAATTAGTTGTAAAGATTTATTGTATATAATACTGTATTTTCTGTAACAATTCTTTGAATATGAAATATTCTTAAAAACCTTTTCTACTTTTTATCTTATTAATAATAAAAGATTTTGGAATTTTACACGCCAGCGCTTTCTGCTTATTACGAAAATAAAAGTAACCATTGGTTTAAAAAATCAATTCAACTTTATATGCAAAATGAAGGACATTTTTCTGATGATCACCTTTTTTATACCTTTTTCACTTTATAAGTAACTGATCTCACTCACATTTGAGAATAAAAGCATAAGCGTAAATTTTAATTACAATTTCTTATATTATTATGAGTTTCTTAAAAACTGATATGAAAAATTACAAAACAGTTTTATAGAAATCATATTACGTTATTAAACGAATACGTATAAGAAAATTACTTATAATATAAGAGAGAAAGAACGTACGAGATGTAAGAGCCGAATGTTAAAAAAAAAATGTGTTGCTTTTTTGATTGTGTGCTTAGGAAAAGGTTTATTATCGTTGATATGGATCTGTAAGTAAAATAGATAAGAAATCCATTATGGTGCAAACAAGCCCTTTGGATACACGGGAGCTAGCTCTTATACTGCCATGGCGAAAATTAATGAAAAACATAATGAAAAGAAAGTTATAAGTCGCACGAATAAATATGTATTGTATAATTGCTAAAACAATATTTGAGCAAAGATACTTTTAATGTAGATGATATAAATAGCGAGATTCTCGTCGATAATTATTCCTTTATAAGATCAACTAACATGCTTAGTCGTTGTTTTTTTAAAAAAATTTTTTACAAATTTTGAACTAAGCCACTTATCATTGCACACTCAAAAAGAAGAATTTTGTATTTGAAATGTAATAATGAGACTAGATATTTCATCGTTTTTGCAGCTCAACTCTAAATAATAATATAAAGAAAGATTAACTTACAAGGAGACCATACTAAATTAAAATGATTATATTATAAAGAAATGTACTTTAAGTACAAATAAGGTCTACATTAAAAATAGTATTATATAGAACACCAAAGCTTTTTAATATCATATAACGTATGCAAATTATTGCATTTCAAATTTCAGTTAAATAGTTATTAAAAAAATAGAATGTATAATTATTAAAAAATTTTATAATTTTTACTAAAAAGTTAAAATAAAATATTAAAAGTACTATTATATATATTTTTTTATATAACAATGATAATTAAATATCTCAACATCAAAAATCACTAAATCATTAAATTAAATTGGTACAAGCTTTTTTAAATTAAAATTGTAACTTTTACATATTCATAAAAAACATATAAACGTGACATAGTTTTCTTCAACAGTAAAAAATTATAAAATTTCAGTAACATTTATCCAATATATATGTACTTGTCTTCATAATAATTTCAAATGCAAGTTTTTATATTTTTAAGTTTGATACAAAGTATTATTTCAAATTATTCATAGATGATTCTTTGTAAACTACTTATTGATTATTTATTGAGAGAAATGATGCAAATATAGTTACATATTAAAACACAATTAGTTTATTCGTGGAAAATCTCGTAATGTATGTAAAAATACACGTATAGTAGTTAAAAAATGATAAAATACTAGAGCTTAGTAAAAATTATGTGGTATAATAAGATAATAAAATCCAAAATTAATAGCGTTTTCAAATTTTCGTTTTAAACAGTTTATATAAATATATTATACAGTTTTTACTGAAGCGCCTTTAAATATCGTATTTAAATTTTATAAAAAAATTAATTAAATATAATGGACGAGGCACACCTACAGTTAAAAGAATTTTAAAACTCAAAATTTAATTCTAATAAACTTTTCATTTAATGTGTAATGACGTAATAGTACATCATTTCTGTAAAAACTCATTGTATAGATGTTTTTAATTATTGAAATATTAAAGTAAAATACTACTTCTATTTATTTAAATCATTCATTATCTTAATTTATTGAATTATTTTATGGTTAAAACGGTTTGTTTAATTTGATAATTTTTTTTAGTAGTTTTATTAAAAAATTTTAATTTTAATAACTAATCATTTTTAGAATCATATGATATCATATAATGCTATCATATAATGCTATAAATTTTCATTATAACTTTATACTACAACGTTATGAGTAAAGTACATGAAAAAGGCAATAAGAATTAGATAAGTATAATAAGATCTATCATGATTTCGGATAATTTTTCTTTAAAAATGGTCGTATGTTTTGTATTTAGCTTATGTGTAAATATGATTTAACATAATGATTTCAAAATATTTCTGATAAGGAGTAGAAGATAATCAGAGAAATGGTAAATGACAAGCGTAAGAATTATAAATAAACACATAAGCAAAAAAGCATAAAATAATGTATCATTATACAATCAATATTATAATCAGACAAGCTGAAAAATGGTTATATTTAATTATTACATTTACATAAATTAATATAAATAACATATCATAATTATAATCAGAAAGAAGAGTATTCAACTAAAATACTATTAAGTACATTATAAAGAATAATTAAATTTCGGTCATTTTGTTAATAATAAATTAATAGTATTTTATTTTGAGACTTGCAAATATCACTGTTTCAGTAAATCTATCTATAGATCAATAACTTAGTTACTATTGATGCTTATATTGATGGTAAAATATTATATCCAAAACAAATATAAAAAATAGTTTCAAGCTACTCTAGTAGTATTAAATGATGATCATTGGAAATTAATGTTGTCTCTAACAAAGAAAATTTAAAAAAGTTATATATCTAACCTCACAAAAATGTATGACACAAAAGCCATTATATTTTTCTTCGCTATTCTCATTATAATGTTTCACTATATATTTTTTTCAAAATTTTGATATTTATTTGCTTGAAAATAATTATATTTATCGTACGTAAAGAAATATTAAAAAAATTATTTGAATAATAATCAAATAAAAAATTCAGTTTTTAATGATTATTTATTATTTATTTACATATATTAAATAATAATTAAGTTTTTTAATTAAAATCTGAGATAAAATTTAGTTTGTATAATGACTTATGTTATAATTATATATATAAAATTTCATAAAAAATTTACATTACAGCATTTATAAAATATTTAAATTATACGTAATGGAGTATATTATTATAAAAATAAATTCAGATGTTGTTCAGAAAAATTACAATGTTACAACAATTATTTGTAAATCATTTCCTACAATAAATACCAAAACCTCATTCGTCAATTTCGTAATAATGACTGATACTTATAGCTCTCAGTTGTTAAGATTTCGTGCAAGTATGTATATTTTTTATTTGATAAAACATAATAAATAGTACATCATAAATATTTATTTTCCTATTGCTAGTATTTTTAAATTTTGTTAGAGTACATACAAAAAGTAGAACAAGTGCTTTTTCTTTAAAAATTAAAAAGGTTTTACACGAAATAAAGAAATTTGTTAAAAATTGTATAATATTTGATACAAATAAATATTTAAGAAACAATGAAGAATATACAAAATTAATATATTTTTATTTGTTCGGTGCATCACACAATATATGGTATAACATTATAATTGTGATAAAAATCTCAATTTAATAACGTGAACTTATTAAACTGAATCACAGAGGATACTAAACTAATTATTAAAATTTAACTAAATAAAATACTAAAAAAGTAAAATATAATTCTATTTAAAATAAATTAGCAGAATTTTCTAATAAAATACTAAAATCTTCGATCAATTTATTTTTGCATTATAAAATTATTTAGTAAAAGTATTATAATGAATCGCTTAAGGTAATTTTTTATATTTTTCTTTCATGTATTTTTTATGATTTTCCCATATAATTATTTACGACTTTGGTAGATGGCAGTACAAAATTTTTTTTCTATGTAATTAATTAAATATTTAATTATCAAAATTACAATTGAAAAAATATAAAATATTATCTTATTAATTAAAAATTAATTTATTTTTTTACACTATAATTTATATTGAAAATCTATTGAAAAATATTTTATAAAAAAAATGTTACTTTGTATGTTAAAAAATCCCATAAAATATTTCCCATAAAAATTATAACATTATTAATCAATATAATTATAGTTAATTATCATATTGTAGGAATATTTTATATCCATTACCAATAAATTGAGTCATTTTCATACGTTACTTAAAAATAATAAAAATCTAAGATTACTGTTTGAGCACTTTGTTATTGTAAGAAAAGCAAAAAAGTCATCCTGTTAGATTATGAAATAGTTTGTATATTGCCAAAAAAAATTTAAGAAAAAGTTTGAAAAAAGATCAGTAAGATTTGAAGTTACGTACGGGATCATATAAGATCACACTTATATGAATAAATATTCCAAATATTTTACAAAAGTGAATTAGAAATGTTGTGAATTTAATTAACAAGATAATAATTATTAACCAAAAATAATAATAAGAATTTAAAAATTATTTACTTTTACTGATATCACTTCCTATAACTGTAATTGCATTTCTCATCGTATAAATGTATATTCATATCTATATGTAACGAGTAAATTTCACACATGCATACTAAAACATCAGAAAATTAAAAAATGAAATAACAATAAAAAATAAATATACTTATCCATTAGAGTTTGTATACCTCATCGATTGCAATATTAATGTGTCAGTATAGATATGACGTCGATATATTTAATTTTGACTTTAATATCGGTCAAATAGATAGAAAATAGAATTAATAAAAAACGAAAATATTTGTAATTAAAAAATAATGATTGATAAATTAAATGTTTTCTAATGTGTACTTTTTCAACTTTTGAAAAAAATACGAGATTGTTTAATTGAATCATTAAATAAATCTACGTTTATAGTGGCTTTTCATTTAAATTTATACTTGACGAATCATGAATGCATAATGACCAAACTAGTTTAATCTCATTCATTTCTTCAGTATTATAATAACCATTATTCTTATTTCATGTAAATCAGAACTTTAAGGCGATCATAATGCGTCATGATACATCAATTAATACTACAATCCATCAAGCTTTTAGAAATAGCGCTAATAAAAATTTAATGAAAATTGATATAATGTATAGAAATAATAATTTTTTGTTTATCTATATCAGCAGGGTAAATCCAGATTTTAAAAATTGAATTATAAAAGAGTTTTAAATTTGTGCATATAGCGTGAATCGCTTTAAATATAATTTTCTATATCAAATTTAGTAAATCGTTTCAAGAAATAATAAATTCAATCTATCACATATATCAAATATTTCTTATATATAAAAAAATAATATTAATTTTTCACTAAATTTGAAATACATGCTTTATTTCTATCATATAAAGAAAATAATTATTAATTTTTAATTATAATTTGTTGATATTATTATTTCGAAAATAGAAGAAAAAAATTATTTATACGAAAACACAGACAATACTATTAAGAAATATCCGAAAGTGATATCAATGACAAAAGTTTTTGTGTCATATCAGAAAAATGCAATTTAAACATCACCATCATAAATGAATAATAAGTAGTTATTATAAAATTCAGAAATCGATAGGCAAATAAATACAATAAATTGTATATACATTTATTGCATATATATATTAATCGACTAAAATTAATAAAAATTAAATCAACAATGATTAATAATGTCAAAACATTTAATGTTTTTCAATTTTTTTAAGCATACTTTTTCTTTCTACATTTTAAAAAAATTAACAGATTAGTTATCAGATATTCCTAATATAAAAGAATGAAACAAGTCAACGGTATAAGAAAATAAAGTAAAACTAAAAATAGTCGTTTAAAATTTGCCTCATGTTTAATGTCAGTTGCAAGTTTGCAATGAAACAAGATGCAACATAACATTGCCTGTTATTTAAATATTTTAACTTAACAAATAGGATTACTAGTATGGTTTATTTATTTGTAAATATGATACTTTCTAGTCAGGCTCTGATTATATATCGACATAAAAGTTTATTCTGCGCATATCACATGTAACGATGTACAATTTAAATTTCGTACTACTCTAAATTATGAAAATTTATGATATACTTCTAATAAATATACATTGTTATTTAATACAAAACTTTTAATAAATTAAAAATTTATATATCCCTTCATAATTACTAGAAATATTTGGAAACTTATATAAATATTTGAATAATAAATTGTAAACATGTTCTTGACAAGTTTTTTACTATATTATATTGCATCCTAATTCTATAAAAAATAATTTTATAAAATAAAAATAAATAATTTGATAATAATACTTGTAACCAAGAAACAAAACTATTTAATATTTGTAATAATATGAATATTACGTTATAATTATGAAGAAATAATTATAATTGAAAAATTCATTAATGTACTTTATTATGACATATCTGCAGAAAACAATACCTCTCTTACAATATCTTATACATTAATAGTGCGATGTATATGAATTTACAATGCTGAAAAACGATGACATGAAAACAATGAAATTTAAATTTTTTAATATACATCATTATTCTGTATACAAAAACCAAAATTGATAATCGAAATATTGTAACTTTTTAGAGACATATGAGTAGAAAATTATCTAATCTCGTATAATTTAGTTTTGTCACTAATTTGTCCATGTGTGTTCGTTAATAATGTTTTTTAGTAATAAAAACGTTAAAAAATCAATTTGTATTTTATTTCTATTATATAATTTAAAAACAATTATTTTAAATTCAGAAATTAATTTCATTTTTAAGAAAATCATAAATTATAATTGATTATGAAAATTATTAGTTTGTGTATAAACACAAACTAATAAATTCGAAATGTTGATATTTAAGAATTTTTAATAACTAAATCATAAAATTTAATTCAGAATCTTGTCTTACAAAATACAAGAAAATAAATAAATAAATAAAATAAAATAAAAAAACTGAAATTGTAACAGTGCATTATATTCATATTATCAAATTTAGAAATATCGTTATTTTTATATATATATCTTTTATCTACGATTTAAAATTTTGATGTAAAGATTTGGAAAAAAATTACTTATTATAATGTATTAAATCTCATGTTGACACCATATATTTCTGTAATCGAAAAGAACTATTAAAATTAAAAATTTTTCTGAAATTATATTAAAAAATTATTTAAATAGATTATATGTAAAATACATTTAAAAGTCTCGTGAATTTCCGTTATAATTATTATAAATTTAGTTATAATCATAAAAATATATTGTAATAAAATTCGGTTATAAAATATTCGTAGTGTTTTATATTATATTTTTAATTTAAAATGATACTAAAAACTTTACTCAATTAAATAAAATATTTCATTAATCTTTTATTTATTTCAATTAAATTTATGAAAGTGGATATTTTATTAAAAAGATAAAAGTTCTTAATTAACAGCAGCAATTTATATATTTTTAATTACAAACACATATTGTAATTATCTGTCTATTTCTATTTTCAATTATATTTTAAAACTATAAACAATACAGTAAGTAATGTCATATCAATTTTAAATATTATATTATTGATTAATTATTATAATTATATAATATATCTTAAATATATTATATATTAAAATCGTATACTGAAATAGTATTTCAAATCATTAATAGTTAATAATCATAAAAAATATTTTTATAACAACGCGTAATTTTATAAAAAATGATTAATAGTCATTCTTTTTCTGTACTTTCTATGTACTTGTTTAAGTAATTGTTCATAAATTTATTTTAATAAATTAAAATTATTATTATTAACGTAAACTCTAACTTTATACTCGTTTCTGTTAAATATTGATACATAAACAGTTAACTATAAAACTTGCCAAAGAAAAATTAATTAATTTAAAATAATTTATTATAATTACTTTTGACTGTATTTTAGTCGAATCTAAGTGGAACCGTGCAGAAAATTTTTTCATTTATGCTAATTTTACTCCTTGAACACTTTTATTTTATTTTTCAACAAATTTCTGCAGATAGACTTTCTTGCATTTAGTTAACCAAAAATCATAGAATCGTCTTAAAATTAAAATCAAATTTCTTCATAGAAAAGGTTTTTTTACACAATCTTCAGAATTTTCTTATGCAAATTTCAAAAGAAATATATATTTATTTAATGTCAAAATTTGTAGTTTTGTTTTTCATGTCACTCGTGAAAATGAAAATAACCAACAATATTTCAAAACTGTTTAAAATCTTATGCTATGAACCTTCTTTACGATTAATTCTGATTTTATCATTATTAAAGGAATAAATAAATTATAAAATAAATTTAATTTTACACAATAGATCTAAGAAAAATACTTCAAATAAGATTCTTAAATTCAAATATCACATTTGTATCACTTATGAACATAAGGAAACGATTAAAATAAATTTCAATAAATATGGTTATAATAAATTTTGAATTCATTCTAAAAAACACTATTATAGAATAATTATACTGAAATATAAAGATTAAAATTTACATAAAGTAAATGTAAACTAATAATTATTGACAGTGACAAAATGAAAACTCCAAGGATATACTATTTCTATGATTACACTATTCTTCAATGAGCAGGGCTATATATTATTAATATATTTAGATATTCGACATAAATTTGCAATAAATAGATATTAATAATTACATATAAAATTATAATCTCAATACTTCATAGATCATTCTATTGCATTTAATTTATTCAATTTTCTAAAATAAATACACGTATGTCATCTAGTGAAATATACTAAACATAAAATATAGTTTTTTTGTAAGTTCCTAGACGATTTATATAAGATACCATCGTCTTCAAGTACACTTATGAGTATCATTGTATTGTGAAACTATTCATATTAATAAACTGTAATAATTATTTTTTTTCGCATTTATTTGCATTCCATTTAAGAAAAAGCTCTTGTTTTCTAAGAAAATTTTTACAATAATTGTTATAACAGTATGATGTAAGTTTTATTTTTCTCTAATGTTTGTTTAATTAAATTTTAGAATAATCCTACGAAATTTTATTATTAATAAATATGTATTGAAATTTTAAAAAATAAATATGTACAAAATATGCTTAATTATAGAAACTGATTAGATCAAGATTAAAAATATATAGATATATTTGTAACTCGTACCCACTACAAAACTGTTATCGCTGCTAAACATCCGAATATCGTGTTATTAAAAATCTCTTTATCGATGGACAAACATCATTCATCTCGACTTTCAAAGCATAAATAAACTTTTCATTTAAAAAACTAAAACAGCTACATATCGTATTCAATAAACGGTTTCAAATAATTTTTATGAGCGCACCTGAACACTCGAAATATATAAAAAGGAGGCACCAGCAAGAAAAACACTTTTTCTTCTTCTTCGCTTCATTTCTATTTTCCTTACTTAGCTAATCACTTAAGATTTACAGATCAGACATGATTATAGATAGACTTCTATAACATTTATATTTTCTACAGTAAATTTTGTAGACAAATTAAAATATTGTTTTCTACAGTAAATTTTGTAGACAAACTAAAATATTGTACAATTATTGTAAACTAGTAATAATATCGGTGAATAAATAAATTTTAAAAATTATAGAATAAATTGATTTTGATAAACCTCCAAGTCCACATGCTGCTTATATATTTTAAGAAAATTAAAAATTTATTTTTTTTACATTTAACATAACACCATTTGGTGAACTTAAAGTCGGACTAAAAGCATCAAATTCTATTTTGTCTGGAGTCTCTTTACAAGGTGAAAATTCATATTTTGATATTAAATGAATCAAACCAAGTTTAGTTTGTAAATATCCAAGTCGTACACCTAAAAAATACAAAAACAAACATTCGTTTAAAAGATACGACTTATATCAATTAATACATATTTTTAAATAATAGTGAAATCGACCATTAGTTATAAATTTATAAATAATAAATGTAATATATGTAATAACATATAATATAAAAAGATATATTGTCAAAATCACATTGGTATATTAAGTGATTTATTATAATATATTTATATTAAAAGCATTACCTATACATGTGCGTGGTCCATCTCCAAATGGAAAATAAGTGTTAGGTTTGATAAAATTTTTATTTTCATCTGAAAATCTCTCCGGATTAAAAACATGGGGATTAGGAAAGTGATCCTCGTCCATTTGTATAGAACGCATCGGAATAATAACTGGAGTTCCTGCTTGAATTATCAATTTGTCTCCCGGTATTTGATAATCAGCTTCTGTCAATCTATCCAAAAAATGTAAAACTGGATACATTCTTAAACTTTCCGATACTATCATATCTAAGTAAGGTAGAGAAGTCATTATCTAAAAAACAATATCGGATTAGAAATTATAAATCAATTATAATTTTGCAAATTATTACATATTACTATAATTTAAATTTAACAATAGTCATTATTAATCATTGTATATTTTTATATTCTGTATATTCAAAACATGTAATGTTGTTGTTTATTCATAGTTAATTTATGAAATGCACATTAGTAATTGAATATATTATAAACCTAATATAATTATGACGATATTTATCTATTTAGTTATATTAATTTTTTATATTGCATATACAAGAATAAATAAATTTTTTTTCTAATAAATATAACTTCACTTTTACTATAAGTTGGAAAACTAAATTTACCATATATCTCGATCATTCAAAACGAAAAATTTTAAATAAAACACGAATAAAGAATAGACCAATATAAAATACTAATATCTTATAATTAAAAAATTTACAATATTTATTGTTTTAAGTGTTATATCTTTAACTGACAAATAAAAGAGGAATAATAGAAAATATTATAAAGTAAATACCTTTATTTTCTCCCTTAAAATATTATTCTTTTTAATGATAAATTGAAATACATACATAATATATCAGTTATAAATAATATATCACTAATAAATATATCAGATTTATCGTTAAAATACTTAGTCATCTCATATTCTGATTATGCAAATATTTTCAATTTGTTCAATACACTCACGAAGTATGTATTAATTTTATAAAGAATATTAAATATAGAAAAAATATTTCTTATATAATTATTTTCATCATACCATATCATACGTTATTTTTCCATTATTTTCATTTAACGTAGAAAGTATTTCTTCTCTTAGCCTATATTGCATTTCAGGATGCTTAGCTAATTCATACAAAGTATAAGTCATCGTTGTAGAAGATGTTTCAAATCCACCTACAAAAAACACCGCTGCTTGTGCTACCAATGCATCATCCCCATATTCTGAAATATTAAAATTATAAAATTACATACTCTTTTTTTGTAAAATATATCTATAATAATTAATAACTAATAATTAATATAATAATTTTGCTTTTCATACTTTTGATAATACTTTCTTCTTGATGATTTTTTAAATCAATTAAAAAATCAATTAAATCTCCTCTTTTTTTATTTGATATTATTCTCTCTTCCATTGTCTTCCAAAAAACATCTTTTAGAAAATTATTTGCAGGTTTACTAATGAATGAAAAACTAAAAATATCAACTACGGATGGTATAATTAATGCCGATAAAAATTCTAATGCACGCAGAGAAGAATTATTAAATATGTGTTTCCCAATTTTTCGAACTGGGCTATTAGGATCAGTCAATGCATTAAATTTCAATCCATATGTAGTTGTTCCAATTATATCCGTGGTGTACTTGCCACAAATTTCTTTTACTTCCACATCTTGTCCGTTACCTAAAATTACGTACATTGGTAATTTTAAATGCAAAAGAAATTAATAAATATTTATTGCCGATGTGATGGTCAGGACGAAAAGTTTGGAAATTGATTGAATTTTAACACTGCTTTTATATATAAATTAATTATAGTTCACAATTTCTTATTTACACTGAGATTTTTTGAATATTGTAGTGACTTCGTGTATTTAAATATCGATTTATGATTAACAAGAAGATAATTTGGAAATAATAATGTAAGTGGGAGTTTTGATATAAATGCATACAGGTCGAATAATTGAATGAGAATGAATGAGCGTGAGTGAGAATCGAACGAGAGTCTTTCTGTATTTTGTAGAGCAGCCACATTTTATAGAGTCGTGTACGTCGAAATACTCGATGAAAAATAATGTATTGTTGAAAATATACTAATTCAGGTGTTCGCGTTGCATCGCTAAGCGCAGATTAAACAGTTTTTATCATTAAGTATAACGTGCGTATTTCATTAGTTGGCGTAGTAAGCGGTTTTGCGTATGAACGGATGTTTTGTCGTGCTCGTCGGAATATGCTAGCTATACGTGCACGTTACGATCTTCATAAATACATCAAAATAAAGCAAAACAATTATCCAAAACAAATTATTTAAATTCACCATAACACCGATTTTTATATGATAATGAAATATCTTTCATTAACTAAAATAATTTTTTAACTAAATATGAAAACATAGAAGTAAGATTTCAATCAACAAGCATTTTAATCGTCATTTCAATTGATCTGAAATTTATCTCTACTAAAGATAATTAACTTTTTATAACTTCCAAAATTTACATGTATTCAATATAATATTCGAGTAAGAGTTTTACAATTAAATAAATCATTAATAATTCGTTATTAAGAAAGAAGAAAATCTAATATAAACAAAAATTCGAAATCCAATGTATCAAATACATGTAATTTAATTTATAATAAAAATATATTAAACAGTAATATTAGTGTATTATATAAAAATATAGATAAAAATATATAAAAATATATAAAAATATTATATAAAAATATAGATCTCAAATATTTCAATTTAAGCTGAAAACGAATAAGCTAGATTATGTAGAGGAATACATATTCAAGTGGGCAAATATAAATCAGAATTTTTCTATTTTGATAAAATTTTAATCACATTTTGATAAATATAGTTATATTGAATCTTTGTTATAAATTTAATCAAAAATTAATTTAAAAAATGAAATAAGTCCAAAATATGTTTTTAATAGTAAATATTATAGTATTCTTTATTAAACGTTCAACATTCAAAAGAATGATTATAAGATTTTAATATTATCAAAAATCCTTTGCATTATTTACAATAAAAAATATTACTAATACTCATTCTTTCATATTTTAAAAATTATTCGTTTTGTACCTTATTCATATTTTACCAGTTTAATTTCAAATTTTTGTCAGACTTTAAAACCAAAATTCAAATCTTAGGAACAATAAGTATCTAACCTTCTAATTGCAGTGTATTCAAGTAATTATCCAATTCACTATTGATTTCGAACATCAGTTCGAGCATTCTTTTGAGTTTTCCAGGCGTAAATACTGGTGATAATCTGTTCCTAATATATTTCCATTCTTCACCCTTTCCTGTAAAAATATTCACATTTCCAATAATATCTGATTTACATGATCGTGCAGATCTATTCGTGAAATTGTTGAAATCTTTAATTAATATATGCTTAATTAATTCTGGATCTCGAATTAATAAGTTAGGTTGATTGAGTATATAGAATCCTACATATGGTTGATTTTCACCACCTTTATAAAGTTCTTCTAACACGTTGACGAGCGGTTTTTGAAGAAGTAAACAAGAAACAAAATTTCCAAAGAATGGTATAGGCGTTATTTGCTTTACTCCGCGTTTTTTCCAGTAATTGAAATTTCTTGTAAAGTATAAATAAATACAAATAAATAAGCAAAATAATACAATTACACTATCACTAATCCATGATTCTGTTAATACCGACATTTTTTATTTTTATGACTATTAAAATATAAATTATTTCTAACACATGATTAAAGGACTAAAAGTTGTATCAAAAAGTAAAATATAAATGAAACTTTTGTTTCAAATGTTCCGTTTATAAATCTCAAAATATGTTACGTCATAAAGTAAATTATGAATTTAAAATGAATTTTAACTTCGCATTTCTGCAGGTATAGAATATTTAAGAGGTATTAATTAAAAATAATTGTATGAAATAAAAATTAATGTGCAGTTGACTTTTGCATAGTATTAATTTGTTGCTGATTACACTTTACTTAGATCTTTGATTATAAATTACATTAGAAAACTGTTTCCTTCTAAAATTTTATCGATAATATAAATTTAAATTATAATTGTGATAATTATCATTAGCTTGAATGCATAATTTTATTAATGATAATTCATGAATATAAAAAATTATAAAATTATACTTTTGACAATATTTATTAAAGAAATGAAACAAGAAAACTATTTGAATAAATTACAATTTAAATATATAAAGGAATTATATAGATTTAGTTTAAAAAGAAATATAAAAATAAACTCTTTATGAATAAAAACCTGATGTTAGAACTATTATTTATATATATAATTTATATAAATTATACATTTATAAGATATATGTGCATATATATTAAATTAATTTATTTTTTCTATTGAATTTAATGATATTAAAATAAATAACACTAACTATAAAGAATATAATAGAAAAATTAATAACTTGGTGATTACAGCACAATTTTCTATTGGCCAGTAGAATTATCCGTCCATAAAATATTTGGTATAAATAATTTTATCATCTTACTTTTAATTTTTCTAATATAACTTTTAAAATATTTGCATATTAAATATTTTAATATAATTTTTGTTTTTACTAAAAACTAATATTTTGTAAATTAATGAGTTTCAATTTTTCTACTTGTAGCTGTTTCGTTAATTTGAAAAAATTAACAAGTATTATTAATTTATAAGATGTGCAATAGGCAGTATATAATTAAGTTACTTATTTTTCACCAAACACTTAATATAACTTTATCAAATATTTTAAAAAATTTTAAATAATTTTATTTGAAATGTAAAAGTCTATATCGAAAATTATTTATTATTTAGAAATATATACGTGACAGGCTTAATCATCATCATTTCAATTCATTATTATAATTTCAAAATTCTGTAAAATTGACATGATTATTGTTTGAAAATGTTCATTATTTTTTTCTTAGTATTACTTCTTTAAAGAATATATATAAAGATTTATGTAATATAACCTGAAATCAATTACATAACTTCTATAAAAAGTGAGAAGCAAATATTTATGAGTTTCGTCATAATGAAAAATTGTTGATAATCTATTAATTTATTCCTGCAAGATTGAGTCTGATTTATGTAGTGTTATAAGTTACAATGTGTAAATAATTGATTGCAAAAAAAGACGATTTAATTTGAAGTAATTACCATAAATTTAATATTTTAAAATGTGATCAGTACAACATAATAAAATATTCCTGTTATCATTTCTCTATTAATTTATATTTTATATAATAAATCAATATATTGTTAAAATATAAGGCTATATAATCTTTAGTTTTAGAAATAATATAAAAACAAAATTTTTTATGTAACTTAAAAAATATGATTTTGGTATATAATGATTTATCAAATTATATAAAGTTGAATAATTTTCCAAAATTAGTTTGAATGAAGCTTCAGTATTATTCAATATAATTAAATGTTTATATTAATAAGATTGTTAAAAAAATTGTTTCGAAATATTCATATTAATCATCATAATAATTATTTTTTTCATTATATTTCTCATACTAATTTTACATAATATTGCAATAATAATTAATTTACTAAAATCAATCAAAAACTTAAAATATTCCTTATTATGATACAGAAAATAAAAACTAAATAAAATATAATATACACACCGATTTATTAGTCATAGACAATCTAAATCTTAGAATCAGAATTCAAATCTTAGGAACAATAAGTATCTAACCTTCTAATTGCAGTGTTTTCAAGTAATTATCCAATTCACTATTGATTTCGAACATCAGTTCGAGCATTCTTTTGAGTTTTCCAGGCGTAAATACTGGTGATAATCTGTTCCTAATATATTTCCATTCTTCACCCTTTCCTGTAAAAATATTCACATTTCCAATAATATCTGATTTACATGATCGTGCAGATCTATTCGTGAAATTGTTGAAATCTTTAATTAATATATGCTTAATTAATTCTGGATCTCGAATTAATAAGTTAGGTTGATTGAGTATATAGAATCCTACATATGGTTGATTTTCACCACCTTTATAAAGTTCTTCTAACACGTTGACGAGCGGTTTTTGAAGAAGTAAACAAGAAACAAAATTTCCAAAGAATGGTATAGGCGTTATTTGCTTTACTCCGCGTTTTTTCCAGTAATTGAAATTTCTTGTAAAGTATAAATACAAACAAATTAAAACGTAAAATAAAATAAGAATATACTGTCAAAAAACCATGATTGTACTAAAACTAACATTTCTATACAATAAATTATAAAATATAAGACTAATTTAAATTTCAAAGCTTGTTTAATCCGTTCAAAGTAACTCAAGTTAAAGTAACAGAAAGGATGCGTCACAGAAATTAGTCGTCAATATAAGTGATAATGTACCAATTAATTATAATTTTTTTTCCTTTATTTCTTAACGGAGATAACAATTTAATGGTTTTAAAATAGGTTTGATTATTTTATAGTTTTTTAATTATTCTTTTAATATTTGTTACCACCTAATTGTATTCATTATATCAACAAATATATTCTGAATATACGTTCGATAAAATTTCTAAAAATAAATTTGCTATATGTTAAAAAACGCACATTAATATATAAAAATACTTGAAACATATAAGATGATTAGTTATGAAAAAGTATGAATGTTAATTAATTGTATAAGAGAGAAATACACAGTATAATAAAAGTTAATATAAATAAACTACTATATGTTAATTATTAATATGAGAACGGAAAGAGAAATTGGTTAGGTATTAGGCAATAACCTCAAATTTATTTAGATATGCAGGAAGCTTTGAAAGAAAACAAATTTTTAATTTTGACAAAGAACAAGTGAAGATTCAACGAATTACTAAAAGTAATGTAAAATATCAAGAAAGAAAATATCTAAAATGAAATACAGTAAAGACAAAAAAATGAAATATAAAAAAGCAGCAGAAAGAAAAAAAGATGGATGTTAGATAAATGAAAACAAATTATAAATAGTTAATAAATTTAGATAATTAATAAATTAGTAATCAGTTAATAAATTTACAACTTTCAAAAAAAGGACATATATAATGTGTACAAAATTCATGATCAAAACATCAAATATGGTATTATAAAAAGTATGGAGTATAGTAGAGATATTACTGAAAAAAGATAAAAAAATTAAAACGAATGTATTTAATAATTCTGGTATAAATTGTAATTTTACAAAGCTGAATATGGAAATTGAAAAGCTATTAATAACAAAAAATGATACAAAAGAAACATATAATATCGATTCGAAATTTTAATAATCATATTCTTAAAGATATAATTATGTTTGAGTTAAAATCATTTCCACATTATAAAAATACAATAGTTTGCCGATATAATCGAAAACTACATTGCCAAGCGTCTAAATCGGTATTCCATTTAAAAGAGTTCTGCAATTTATTGCGCTGTACATATCATAAATTTAGTTTTGTACACAGATGGCGCCAGATAACTTTTCCTGTACCTAATCATCATTTATTTCGATTTAATTCTGTAACATAAAATGATAAGAAAAAGGATCTATAAAAAATTGATTATATAACTTAAAAGTTTAACAAGCAATAAATATATAATAATAATTGTTATAATTTTAAAATTTTTCAGACGCGTAGAATTATTTAATTGTACTAGAGAAACTCTCATTTCTTTTATAATTTTTGATGCATAATTTGCTGGTGTCTAAAAATTTATAGCAGAAATTTTTTTGTGTATTAAGCCATTTTTTGACGATTATATATATCGTAATTTGAATAAGTATTTATATAATTTTTTATATGAAAATGTTCTAAAAATTTTACTCAAAAATATAAATAAGTTTTTAATTATTGTAAGTATTGTTTGTATTTTATAAACTGATTTTTACATGTTTTTTCTAATAAATATTTCAAATAAATAAAAAAATTTTTTTAGAATTCAATAATTTTCCAACTCAGTTTTAGCAAAACTGCAGTATTTTTCAATTTAATTAAGTTTTTGTTTTAGTAAGTTGATAAAATCTGAATTCATAATACCAACAAATAAAAGATGTTTGACAACTATATAATTTTTATTTTTAATTACGTACTACAAGAAAAAAATTTGGATATATCAATTTTTGTATCGAAGTTTCGAGAATATGATTAATAATAGTTTTATGAATTTTTATTATCTTGTGTTCGAATAATTAATTCATTCAATAATATTTATGAGTTTTTTTACTGTAATATCTAAGGAATATTTATCAGAAACTGTATTTAAATTTATAAATATAAATTTTAAAATGTTGAATATTCTCAATAGTTCAAAAAACCAAAAACCAATGTATTCTTTTCTTTATATTTTAAAATATATTATAATTATTATAATTTTTCAATTCTGTAATGTTATATTTATTAAGTTGATTAGTTGAATAATTATGTCAAGTGTTAATACTTTCGACAAAAAATTAATATAAAAATGTACACACGCCATTTAAAAAATAAAATTAACTTAACGATCTTAATTGATTCATAATTTTTCTAATTTACATAGGTAGTGACGAACGCATACACATACATACAAACTCATATAAATATATTTATACTTGAATTAAAGAATTATAAAACTTTTTGTAACAAATTTGATTCAAAAATTAAATTATCATTTTTAAACTGGTCAAAGATAAGTTCTTCTTTATGTATTATTTATAAATTTTTTTTATTATTTAAACTTTTCGCCTTATTATTTATTTTGTACTATACTTATTTCATGTTTCATATTTAAACATTTATCAATCGAATTCCGAAGAAATATTAAAATTGATTTTATTATTATCTAATACTAGTATATAATTAAATAATATTGTGTAAAGTTAAATTGCATTTAATAAGTAAATAGTTGAGTTACATTAAATAATATTTCAAAATCAGAACAATTTTTTAATTTTAATATGTATTAAAATCTTAGTTATTTAATTTAAGATTATTTACTAAATTCAACACGATTTTAACGAAAAATATTATTAGTGTTATAATCAAATTATATGATAATAATGAAAATAATAATTATATGGAAATGATAATTAGAATATACTTAATATCGATTAATAGAAAAAAAATTAATTTAGGTTTAAAATTTTTTAATTTCTAACCAACTCTTAACAAAATTCATGTAAAAATTATATACAATAAATAAAAAATTTATTAATGAAATGATAATTTATTTTTTATGAAAAACTTATATAATAGTAAACTTTTTATTATTGATTAGATCACTATCGTAAGCGAGATTGAGATGATGTTGAGTTAACAATTACTCTAAGTAAAAAGATTTTTGCCAAAAAAACGTTATTCAAGATGTTTACTTATTCAGGTCGAACCAAATAAGACTTAGGATCAAAAGCAGTTTTCCGTCTATTGTAGTATTTTCACAAGTTTTTCTTCAGCTGCTTACAGAACAAAGAGTTTTAACTTAATCTATAGGTACATCTTAATTCTACGAAAATTTAAATCGGAAGTATGTAGTTCCATTGTATTAATAGAATTCAGTTGCTGAATCTTAATATATATATATATATATATATTAAAACTCTAAAAAAACCAAAATATATGAATTGAATATTTTAATTTATACTTAATAAAAATTTTTTAATTAAGAATTCAGTCTCTGATCAATAGCTCTAATTTAATAAACTCTGTGAATACATTTATTTTAATAAAAATTTAAATGTAAATAAATTTCATTAAAAAAGTTTATTTATAAGATCTATTTGTACAATAGAACATATTATTTAAAAAAAAATCTTTTTATACATTTTGAAGAAAGTAATAAATAAATTTTGAATCTAAAGGTTTAATGCATTAAAAATAATGAAAGAAAATTAATTTGTTCTATGTTTATTTTTAAATAATAAAACTAGTTTTTAAAAATAATAAAATTTTTATACGCATTTATTATTAACTGCAAATCATATTTTTGATATGTCAGTTTGATTTATATAATATTTAATGAATACATTTATTTACATTTCATTAAAATACAAATTATAAATAAATCATTTTTGAGCTTATTAACAGAAAATATTAACTCGCTCTTATAGTAGTAAAACGATTAAATATCTAATATGAATTAAAGTTTGTATTTATTGTATTCGTACTATAATAATAATCTGAAAACGCTTATAATTTTATTAAGATTCGAACGAAATAAAATGCATTTTCTCTCGTAAAATAAAAGAAAAACTAAAAAAAAGTCGAATAATATATTTAAATGATATTTAACAATTTAGTATTATTATACTTAACTCTGTGGTCATTTTTATCTTTCCTTTTGTCTTTATTGCACCTTTGTATTTAGTATATTACTGTAGGTCCAAAAAAGAATTAAATCTCTGCTATGCCCACTTCTTCACGTAAGCTACCTGTCTGGTCTCAAGCACGATTATCGTGTCCAAGACAGGACACGAGATAGAAAAAGAGAGCTTGAGAGAATAAATAAAAGAGTAAAAGAAAGAGGGAATACTTCAGCAATAGAGAGAAAGAGAGAGTGAGAGAGAAATTTAAAAGATAAAGAAAATAAATGAGAGTAAGAGAGTGAGGGAACTAAAGTACCAGGTAATAAACTTAACGTCGCAGTCACCGTTGCCGCATGCTAGTGGCCTCGGACGCCCCTCCAACTCTCTTTCCTGAGTTCCAAAACACCGCGAAGACGGAATTGTTCTACCTTTCTGGCAGAAGTCTGCAGGTAGCTCGTTTACCTGCTGATGCGGGGTGGCCCTGATTTAAGGGACTTGGAATACCAGCACATGGGCAAGAAATTGCTTCGATATGTGCACTCTCTATCTCTCTCTAACTTTCTCTGTACAAACAAAATAAGTTAACACTTCAAACAAAACTCCGCTTTGCGGTACCAATGAAAGAAATGGTTTGTAATGTGTGACGATACTTGAACTGATTATGTTTTAATCTATGTTGATAATATAATAGTTATCTTGATCTAATTAAATACAAAACTTTTACAGCTTTTACAATTAAAAAACATTTTCATTATATGATTTTACTTAAAAAATGAATAAATTTGTTAGATTTTAATTTTTCCATTTTATTTTCATTTTCAACGTATATTTATGTAACGGTAACAATATTATACAATACCTAACATTTTTTGTTATTTTGAGTTAAGTATTTAAAAAATAGTATAAATTAGAAATTATTAATATGTACAGTACATTAATAATTGTTGTAAAATATGAGATAATTTAATATTTTTTGACGTTAAATTTTTCTCATTTAGAAATTTTGTTGGGCTATAAAAAAGATTATGAATAATTTTTAACTACAAACTATTAAATCACGATTATCTATTATTAAATAAGTATTATTGATTATATCAATGAAAACATTTCACTAATTATTGAACAAAAATTAGGCAAGAAATTGCTTTTCTATCTTAATGTTTAATGGGTCTTATTGAAATTTAAACGTTTCCTTGAAAAACGTAGAAATAATTTGAATGTTAACTTCGTTTGGGGCTTAAACACGTTTTATATGTGTGAATCCGTTAGATTTTCTAAACTCGATAAGCGTATTTGTTAATGTTAAAAAAATTTTTATTTTTTTTATATTTATAAATGAATTATTTATGATATATTCTACAGATAACTAAAACTATAATTTTATGCAAAACGATAATTATTTTTAAAATTAAAGTTTATTTAAAAAAAGCCTAAATTTTTAAGAAAGAAAAGAATCATAACTGACTGTTTAATAAAACATGTTTAAAATGTAAGGAAATTATAATTTGATTAAGGTTTCAAAGTTTAAAAATAATTTTTAAATATATCATTGAACCTTATTCGTTGATTTGTTTAATGTATTACAGTTTGTAAAAGTTTAATTAACTTAGTTTGGTATAAAAATAATAAATGTTTTTTTAAATATTCGTTAACAAAACCCACAAACTTACATTGTTCGTATTTCAGATACATATAATTAACTATTTAATGCTTAGTTGTTTTAAAATAGTAAAATATATTATATTGAATATTACCTATAATTATAGGCTGGTTTAAGGAATGTAGAATAACAATAAATAAAAACTATGTAAAATTTATCGAAATATAAATTAAAATTGAAAGATATTACATTAATTGTTTTATAATGACAATATTTAAAAATACTTATTATTTATTAATAATTATGGTTCCACTTAAAAGACTTTATTTAGTAAAATTTACACGATAATATCTAAAAAGGTATACAAAAGTCTACATAGCACATTTTTAAATAGATGATATTTCGAAATATCTATTTTATACAATACAATATTAAGTTTTTCTAAATGGATAATCTACATTGAGAAAAATATCTATCAAAGTTTAAAAGATGACAGTTAGTTTTAAGCGACGTGCACGCACTCTGTGTGTATATATCCTTATTTAGTCAACAAATAATACATTGTTTTCATACCTGCCTGATAATCAAAAGCTAGTAAGTATGATGTTTATTCTTTAAGGCAAGCTTCAAAGGCCGCGATTAAACGACGAAACCACATAATCTTGAAGTCGAATGAATCTCCAACATGAATTTCCAAGTAACTTTCCCGCTGTCCATCCTATTGAAGCCCCGCGTTAACATCCAAAGCACTTGGTTCTCTCCCCGGCGATCTTTATCTATTTCACGCTCCAGCGCCTTTACGCACACTCGAAACTCATTCATTGGAGTAGACTCGCCACCGGAGATTCCATGAGGTCTCGTGCTCTTGCCGCTATCCGCCTAGCCACGCACGGTCCACCTTGCTCGCACTCTTCTCCATCTTCGTCTCTGTCTCGTTCATTCCGGCGCCGCGCCGCGTGTCGGTTTCACACGCCGGGATTCGGCCGTGTACCGCGTACTACCTTCTGGTATCTTCCCTCAAAAGAGTTTTGCGTGGCGCGCGCTGCCGGAGAGCAAGAAGAGAGAGCCACCGGCTCGAATGCTCCACAGTCTCGCAGTCGCAGCCTCAGTTGGCTCGCGGCGCTTGCACCGTGTGCTTCCGAACGGACGCTCGCTCGATCACCTCGGTTCCTCCCTGTTAGGTGCCTAAGTCTTACGTTTCCGCGCGAAAGTCTCATAGCCCCCCGGGGAGGTATTCGCTCGTGGCTATCGGTTAAGTGTTCGGAACTCAGGGCATACCTTGCGTCGTATATCTGGTTATTGGTCGAAGGCCACTGAAAGAGCGAAATAATTAATCGAGCGTCCAATTCCCGCGCATAAACAAATCGAACGAACGAAGTTTGGCGTACGGTCGCGTCTTTGACCCACGCTGCAGCGATATTTCCTTCTCATGCGATGGACGTTGCAATCTCCTGCGTACGCTGTTCCTTCATTAGCCGCACTTGAACCGCGAATACCGATGTTAGCCGATGATGTTGACAGTGTGGAAACTTGATGATCGCGAAAGGTCCGTTGGGTTCGTGCACGACAGCCGAGCGGACAACGCTCTGTTGACGAAACGTCCAATCTGACACGTCCAGTCGACTCGTGCGAAGCATTCGAGTGTGCGCAACCACGTGTTTTGATCGACGATTGCTCCATTCAGCCTTACTACCTACCGGCATTTGCTTATATATTTGTCGCTATTTCTAAAGTGCTCAATTGTAGAAGTAATAGTAATATTGTGAAGTAGTGTGTGCTGGGGGTAATCGATGGTGTTGGGCCGATTGGTCCTATCGGATGAATGACTTGTGCTCGACGTGACCATGGCTCCGAGGCATCGAGACCGTGCACTGGCGATGTACTACCGCGTCGTTCCGACAATGATGTTATTATTGCTGTCTTGCTTATCAAAAGATGTCCTAGCGACACGTGGCATCAAGCACCAACTTAAGCAAGGTAGGTTTAGAGCGTGAACGTTTCGTCTACCGCAGTAAAATGTCAGACCTTCTACCCTTACTTCGTATTTATCTTGTTCATTCATGTAAGCTGCAATGGCTAAGGAATAAAAAAAATTATACTATAATCATAGGCTTTTCATTCTCAAATAAAATCCAATTTAAATATTTAAATATATTTGGTAATGAACTATATGACCTACGAATAATAATAATAAATTGAAAGCATAGTTAACAAAATTTTAAAAACTTTGAATACTATATTGAATAGTAGCTTCTCTTTAAAATAAACTGAAGAAGTTTGAATACATTAAGTTTTTTTGTATAAGATCATATTGAAATAGCTATTAACATAATTCATAGTTTGAAAAACTTTTTGTACGTATTCGTCTACGAAAAATCAATTAATTTGAAATAATTTTCTTCGGTTTTTTTTATAAAATTTTTAATAAATTTCATTTAATATATTTATTACTACCTTGGCTAGTTCACTGAACATATTTTTTTAACCTGATAATTGATACTTAAATATGAAATGCTATAGCTAACAATAATGAAAAAAATTGAAATTGGCAAATTAGGTCTGTATAAAAAATTATTATGTAAGTAACGCATATGCTACCATATATGGTTTTTGTCTATTATCGTTCAATTACTTTGTCCGATGATTAATTCTTAATAATATGTTTAAAATTATGGTTTTATAAATAGACATATTTTAAAGTTTTATATTAAATGCAAAAAAAATTAAATGCAAATTTTTTATGTGTAAAAATTATATGTACAAAATCATTGTATTACTATTTATCTGCTATACAGTATTTTTAATTATTATTATCAATTATTATTAATTATTAATAACTGAATAAATATATATTTTAAAATATTAAAATTTCAACGTAAATTATCGTTAACGTTTAACACTAATAACGAAATTAGTACTATAATTTCATATTGAATTTATGTAAAATTTTATTGATTTCATTTATGTTGAAAATTTTATTTAAAATATTTATATTTTTGTTTTTATTTATTTATGAAAATTTATATATATTAATTTTCTATAAATATTCCCATATAAATATTTATAAAATTAATGAAAATATTATATGATATTTATATATTTTTAATACTTAGTATTGGCATATACATAGAGTTTAATGCATTGTTAATAACAGAATTTTAGCTCATACAAGAATTATATTTTCTAATATTTATTAGTTAATAAATTATGACTAACACATTTATTATGGAAATACTATACTTTTTTCTATGCAAAATAAGATTTATAAATTTAAAATGAAATTCTAATTATTATAATGAATACGTTGTTAAATGTAAAAAATTACATGATTTATAAGATTTATTAATTTGCACACATAGTCTTATCGTATGTACCTTAACAGAAATAATAATAATAGTATAATTTTAATTTAATATCTGATAAAATTAAAATAAGGGTAACCACTGATAATAACTAAATATCAATTTCTTGCTTTTATCTTCAAATTTTTATAATTTGATAAAAAGTACTGTAAACAATATTGAGCCACGGTCATTGGGTGGTCTTTCACTTATAAAATTAGGGAAGTCTCGCCAATGAATTCTTCCGCTCTGTATGAAATACGTGTCTGGTGAAGGAAGGAGGAAAGGAATAGGAAGACGACTGCGATGTCGCGTCGACCAAAAGTAAGTAAAGAGCGAGAGAGAGAGAGATAGAGTGTGAAAGAAAGAGAGAAAGAGAAAGGAAGCAAGAAGAGAAGAGTTCGGCGACGCCGGCAGTTCAGAGGCGCACACGGGAGCTGACATACCGCAACGCCCGCTTCTTTGGCTTTATATTTAGCAACATGCGTGAGGCCTCGGGAAAAGTTTTCGTTGCCTTTGCGTAGGAAAGGACAAAGAGAGAGAGAGAGAGAGAGAGAGAGAGAGAAAAGGTGAAAAATAGAAAAAATGAATAAACATATGCAAGAGTAGTCGAGAGACAATGCAGAAAAATACTCAACCCTTCTTACCCTTTCAAAGTGATAAGAGATTCATCATAGGTCAGAGGAAAATATACCTTTCCTTAATGTGACTCTGTGATTCAATAAGCAATTAAATTTTCTAACATTTATTCAAAATTTTATTTTAAATTCACTTTGAAAGAATGTTAATAAAGAAGTATTTGATGAAATATTATGTCCAAATATAAAATATTATCTAATTTTAAATTATATCGCAAAATGATATATATATATTTTTTAATAAAGAACTATTTTGTTCCAAACAAATGATATGTAAATATCTAAAAAGTATAGAATAATAGTTCGTTCAACTTGCGGATACTTTATGAAAAATATATTTTTTTTTTAATTAAAAGTACATTGTGTCTAACATATTAAATTTTTAGACACATATATAAACAAATATAATACATATTATATTATATTGAAATATATTTATTTAAGAAATTTAATCAAATTTTAATTAAAGAGAACATGCATGAATAATTCTAGGAATCATTCCTAAAAAAAAACTTTAAACACGTGAATACAAAATAATTTGCATTCTAAATATGTAGGAAACTATTTGCATATTTAAAACCTTATCATATATATTTTTTATAAATTTAAAAGTTATAATAAATAAATATAGGATATTTAATTATAAATTTGAATTGTTATTTATATCTTAAAAAAACTTAATTTTAATTGCTTTAGCAGCATAAAATTTAATAAATTTATAAATTTTACTATACCGTAGAAATCAATATAATTCACGATCAAGGTGCATTATAAGAATGGAAATCTGAATTTCATTCGAATTTGTTTTATAAGATTATAAATGCTTAAAGTATCTAAATAATCAAACATAAAAATTATACTTTGTGTTCAATAACAATTTTCAACTTAAAAAATTGTAGATTGATTCTAAATAAGTTGAAAGTCTCTAAGTAAAGTTAATTACATCATTTTCAAGTTTGATTAAATTAAGTTAAATAAACGGTAAAAGAATTCTTCATCTTTGTTAAAGTAAATGAATATATGTCAATACATTTAAATAAGCTTTTATAAATAAAAAGAATCATATTAGCATGCACAATACTATATCAAACATGGTAACAAAAATTAATTTTGATACACACTCAAAAAGAACTCAAAAAGAAACATTTTTTTCATTGTCGCGAACCTCGTGAGTTCTTAGATATGAGATTTGTATACTTTTGCATGCACAACATATTCACATAAATTGAAAGGCTGAAAATAAAGGGCTTGCAATGCGCGTAACCTTATATAATCTTATTGCTGCTCGCTGCCAGGGCAAAACACGTTTTTAATCAGTTTTTCATTACTGCGCGTACGAGCATAGATAAAGATAAAAACGAGTTCCGATTTCGCGTCCCCTCCCAACAATGTTCCATCATTTGCGATTCCCGATACGATAATGATCTCGTCCTTACGTTCGCGCGTCCTTCTTCATCCCGCGTATTCTACGCACATGGCCGACTTGTAATCTTGAGAGCAAGAGGCGGTCACGAGATCGCCCGAATCGATCTCACGTGATGCATCGTACGTATGTGCGATCGCAGGTATTTATGTATATGTGTATACCTTTGTGGATGATTACGAAGTCAGTCACACTCGATTGGAAATTCGCATACATAGTGGATTTAACATCGAATGCACAGTAAGCATCACGTAGGTGACACGTGCTTGATTTAATCAGATACTTTTCTTTATATAAGAATTGATCTGATTAAGCAGTTAATTAAGTTTTATTAAGAATAATGATGATTCCTTGAATTGAACGAATTAAAGATAATAAAATATTAGAAGATTTTTTTAAAGTTTTAATTGATTGACTATGAAAAGAAACTTATCCGCAAAATTTTTATTATAAACTTATTCACTTCTTTAAATTATTACATTACTTCAATGAAACTAACTAACGTGTTATTTTAAAATATTCAATTCGTAGTTCTTGTTTTATTGGATAATTCAAATTTTCCTTAGTAACTGAGTGAATAATATCATCAAGCTAAATTTAGTCAATATACATGACTTAGGTTTTTCATAAATTGTACTCAATATTAATTAAGTAATTTAAATACTTTTGTATAAAAAATCTAATAAAAAATTATAAAAAAAATGTTTTTAAATATCCTATAGCAAGTAAATATATTAATTTATACATTATATATCTGAAATTAAAGTATAGAGATAAAAAAAAAAATTTCGAATGAATAGTAAAATTATGTAATTAATAAAATCAATTGATTAAGAATTAAAATTCAATTTATTTATAAAATACATTACATGATAACTTAACAGAAAGAAATTCATACAAGAAATCTTTATCATATTATAGTACAATAAATTTTTGTAATATAATGAAACAAAGAGATATATTTATTTAACAAAATTACTTTTCAAATTAATAAAAACTGTATCTTTTATTGAACAATCTTTAATTTAGATTAAAAATACTTTAAAAAAGCCTGTTTAAATTTTAATAATACGATAAAGGCAACTATCACATTCATTGCCGTTCTAAGTTAAAAGTTTAAAAAATGAGTGTTTAAATATCATAATTAGTAACTTGATACATATTTAAGTAGTATGGAACCATACATAATATACAAAATTATTTAAAAATAAACTAATCCACAAAATATTTGACTACATTATGTATTTTAAAATTATTAATCTTTGAAAATAAAGGAAAAATATATTTAATAAAATAATTTTCGCAGTATTATTAATTTTAAATTTATTAGATTTAATTCTAATTTATTTTAAAATTTAATAGGATTTCTATTACGTAATTAATTAATTTAGTTGAATATACACAATTTAATATGACCCAACCAATTTTTACATATCATATTGCATAATTTAAAGATTGTTCGTAGAAAACCCTTAATTAAATTTCTATAAAATATGTACATAAATATTAAATTATTTAATGTAGAATAAATTATCAATATTATGGTTGCTACTGAATCAATAAATTATGCTATCTGTTTATCGCAATAAGATTTTAATTCTTATATTTAAAATTCAAAAGGTATTAAATATCCGGTCCAAAGGTTTATTTAAATGCCAACTAATAAAAAATTTATAACGCGTACTTCTTAAGAATCGTAATATTTTGGAATATATATATATATATATATATATATATATATATATATATATATATATATATATATATCCCAGAAAAGCATCGTAAAAGTTCAGTCACATATTTAACGCGAAACGCCACGTATAGAGATGTACGATGCGATACATTGGAGATCAGCAGCTGAGTCGTTGAGCTAACTCGTACCTGTGTTCATTCGCGCATTTCATGAGTACAGCAACTTGTTTATGGGTCAATTAACAAGATGGTTGAAATGGCCCAGTGTACACCAGTCACTGATTTAACACAACGACACAAAGCGTAAAGCAAGTCCCTCCTCCATTCGGTATACCGTGTCTCTTTAGCTTTACCGCATGTATAAAACGATTGTACCCCATCACTCGACACACACGACATTTCGTACAAGATATTTTAAAATTATCTACAGGATACAGCTCCTTGCTGTTTATTATATATTCTGTGCTTCTGTGCGTTAACACCGATTGTATAATTTATATTCTATTTCAATGGCTACAAGCCCAAATGAGAATTTACGCTTGGCATGAAATTTAGTTTATTATTCAAATGAAATTGTAATATATTTCATTAAACTTGATATTCCATTTTTTCCCTTCTCTTGCTTATGTTAAAAACCAGATCTTTGTCAAATATATTTTTAGTATTAAACATTATTTTTTATTCTTTTATAAATAACAATATAAAAGAAAATCTATGTTCATGTATAAAGTTACCTTTATTCCTTTTACTATTGTATTCTATTTATTTCTACACATGAAATGACTAAATACATAAGTCAACTAAATTATTTATATACATGGTTTTAATATATCGAGAGAAAATATTCATAAGCTAAAACGATTATCATGGTATATCCACTCGACATAAATGTGTAAATTTTATTTTTTATAAGAAGAAACTTAAGAACTTCCATAACCGACAATCAAATAATAATAAATTATTTTAATATATTTCTGACAATTAATTACCGTTAAAGTCTATTAGGACAGATTTATTATACATCGCAAAATACTTCAAAGTCTTTATGCATAGATCAACTATATGTTTTTAATTTAATATCATAAATAATATTTAATAGTACATATATCTCTGTATGTTATGATTACTTACAAAATGATAAAAATTTTCTGTCATTAATATCATAATCACTAATCTCACTAGAGCTTTCTCTATAAAAGGTCCAGAGATTTTATTAAAAGAATATAGTAGATGCAAAAGAAACTAGAATATTTACTTTCTTTTCACTGCAGTTAATGAATAGTACTAATCATCTTATTATGATATGTCACATATAATTTTATCAAAGGTTTTAGATCATAATTGATATAAGAAATTTATCTAAATAGCCCTGATTTTATTACTTGCGATTTATAACATATAAATTTTTTTTAGGGAATTTAGCTAGATGTTAGCATTATATTAAATTAAATTATCTGAAAAATAATTGTCCAAAAAATATGGTGCAGTAATTACTATTATTTACGATACGAATACTGATAGGTTTAAACTCACTTTAGTTGTTTTCACAAAATTTTAAATCTTTTAAAACGTCAAAATTTTTTTTTAATTATATCTTAAGGTTAATCTTTCATTTTTCAACAAAGTCGTTAGATAAAATTAACTTAGCTTACTGCAAATATTTAAATAAAGTGTATTTGATTGGTTTTGAGTTCAAAGAAGAATAACATTATTAAAAAAAAATTTCTAATTTGATGTAGTTAAAGTACGTTTCATCATCAGATAACTCATTATACTTTGAAATACTCAGATTGGATTTAATATAAATAAAAGTTTCTAACATTCATTTTATTAATTATTTAGATGTCTATTATATCTAATGAAATCTTTTTAATTTAATTACATTGTAGCAGTTTCAAAAAGCCACGTTAATGTAAAATAAATTTTATTTTATGTTTCCCTATTTATATTAATATTATATTATATATTAATTATCATTTACAAATACATTACGTTATCTACAAACAATTTATAATCCTTATGAAATATAAGTAATTTTTTTAAATATCTTTTCCAGTCGTTTAAATTTTACTCAAAATGTATCGTTAAGTATAATAATCTGTAACTACTACAAAGACAAAATATATAATAATAATAAACTATATATAAAATAATAAATATAAAAAATAATAAAAATTTTTAATTGTAAAATTATTAAATTAATCATCAAATTATAATGAAAATATCAGTTGGTAATGAAAATTTTTGAAAGTGTAACGATATATTAAATCAAAATTAATATTTACATACCAATGTTTTTATTTTATATTCAAAAGGTTAGTATAGAAGAAAATTAATTTTGAAAAATGAATAAAAAATCCTTTAACTTTTCTCTTTAAAATTTTTAAATCCTACTTTAATTAATAAAAATTTGTTTTTTATAACAAATAATTAAAATCCTTTTAAAATCAATAAATAAATATGTTCGAACTGAAGTTTCAAATTAAAACTTCTTTCGGCAACATTACAGATCTGAGCAATGAATAACTGAAACTATTTCAACGAAATTATTTCGTGCACTGGAGCTGTGTGTAATCACAGTCTATCATATAAAATTATTAAATTATGCAGAAAAATATTTTTATTTAAAAATTTTGTAGATTTTTCATTATATTTCCCATTTCTAATAATAAACGTAAACCGACACCCATGTACTTATTCTGCATTTATTCTGTTCACACGTTATTCTTAATATTTTGAGTTAACAACATGATATCCTGTTTAATTCTATAGATATCATATGAGTATCTTTAAATGTATATGTACGTATAACCTAAGTCAAAATAAAGTCTAAGTATTATTTTTATTTTGGAATAAAAAAAATTTAATATATTAATAATAATAATATTGTTTTTAATATTTAAGTTATTATTTTAAATACAATTTTTACGTTATTATTTGAAATTTCATTTTCGATATAATTTATACATGCTATTAAATAATACATTAATTTTATTATAATAAAGTATGTTTTTATATCCTATAAATTGTAATTGACTACAATAAATAATTTAATTAAATTTGCATATCAAGAAATAGAAATTCCTTTAAGTAGTAAGAAAGTATAAAACAATAATTTACCCTCAAGCAAATACAAAATATGATCTTGGAAACGACTTTAAATTTATTAATCGAAATTGTGCATTATAAATATTTTTATATAAATTAGTAATGTAGTTCATATAATTTTATTTATTACAATTAAAAAATTTCCCTAAAGAGAGTTTAGTTTAAAAAAAATATTATTAATTATTAGTTATAAGAAAATAATAAACAATAACAATATTTAATTATTGATGAACAAAATTTGAAATTATCTGAAGAAAAACGGGAAAATAAACAAAATGTAAATATGACAGTATATATTTGGTTGACATTTCACTTTATTTTTCTGAATATTAAGATTGCATACTTTAAGACGTAATTACGTATTTATGCTCAGTATAATACTTGGTAGTATTAAAAAATAATAAAAAATAACTGTCCTTATCGATTATGGTAAAGATTTCTATCGAATAAAATCTCGCATTGCTGTAATAATTAAAATAGCTTTATCCCCAACAGTTTAATCCGAATTTTTATTTTCAATGAATTTTAGTTCGTACAAGTGTACACATACGCGAGAATTTCAATATAGTTTTTTCTTCTTCGTTTTGATGAGAATTATCCAGTCATGCGCCCGGCTATAAGTGTCCCAACACGAAACGAAACACGTGACGAAACGGTGCTTTTAATGGTGCACTTAGTTGCACTAGCGCTTGTGCACCCTTTCGCTAGAGTGAACGCTTCTGTTCATTCTTCCACCCTCTGGGCGTTAATTTTTGAAAATTAACGTTCAAATACACGAGCATAGTCAATATAAATTCAAAAATAGCTCTGTACTTAAATAATCTATAATTATATTGGTGTAAATAGAAAACTTAAAATTATATACTTATTTATTTGTATATAATAATATTGTATAGATATGTAAAATTATTTTAATAACAAGATCTTAATTGTTAAAAAACTTAATCATAAGTGGTATGTATTTATATTAAAATTATTAAATTAAAATTAAAATTGTATTAATGCACTAATATGTATTAATCAGAAGTAGCAAGTTCATCTTATTTAAGTAATTATAAATAATATGAGATAATTTAAATTTAAAACTACACGAGTTAAGAGATCTCCTACAATATAAATTTGCCCGTCATTCACTTGATATCATCATCTTCAATATAAGTTATATGTTGTAATAAAATAAGTTGTATATTAAAAAATGCATTGAACATTTTAAATAAAAAAAAAAGCTTTTTTTCAATATGTAACATTCAAAGAAAGTATTTTTAGACACCAATACTGTAAAATGATTTCATCTAATATTAAAATAAACATAAATTTTAATTGTAGAATAGAAAAAATAATAATTTTAACGCGTAAATCTATTAATATTTGAATAAACACATTTTTAATTTGATAAATAAACAGAAAAAATGAAATTTTTAAAAATTTTTATTACTTGTAAGAATTTATTGGTAGCATTATATTTATATAGGTATATCTATGTGTCAATAAAAATAAAATAATTGAAGAGACAGAAAAATCTTTTTCATTAGGTCATTCGTTTATTTATACTGGCTGACAAATTGTAAACAATTGAAATTGTAGTTCATTACGTTTTTAGTGTATGCAACGTTCAAAATGAGTATACTCCAATACATATACTTGAATACTTTCAACTTTCGACAACGAAGTGTGTCTTGTACCGTTATATCACATTTCATATGTAAATTTATGTTTTCGAAATTGATTGAAGGTTTCTTTACCCAGTTTTCTTTTAATGATATTTCATGCTGTAATTGTGACATAAAAAATACGAGAAAAAAGAAAAATATGATTTTTATATAAAATGATTTATGTATTTCATTATTACATTAAAAACAATATGATTCGATACTAATTGAATTTTATTAAAAAATTTACCAATTCTACAAATATATTTAATTCACATAAAGTACAAAGATTATATGTTTAACAATTTGTACTTATTGAATGTATTTAATTCTATTAGTATAGCGCAATTCACTATTATATTTTAATTAAAAATCAATTTTCATTGTAATAATAAGATTTTTAAACAAATTTAGATTTGAAATAAATTATAATTGAAATATAAAAATTAGAGAATAAAATGGAATTTTTCAATCAATATTAAAAACGTTAAAATTATTTTATTGCAATTTACTTATAAAGGATAAAGTAATTTAGAAGTTACTTAATGTTAAGCTATGTATATCTACAAGAATATCTAATTTAATTGCAATACTTGGAAATTAAAATTCTCATGAGCACTGTAAGAACAGCAAATATTCTATCAACAGAGTAAACGAGTTACTTTGACCCCAACGACTTCTTTGAGTCATAGACACTTGCGCGGTCAGGGTCATGTTCAACAATGATAATTTCAGCGCACCCTGTCTGTATATGCTTTTTTGTACAGACATGGATTTTAATATCATCAAGGATTAATGTATTTATAAAACTGGTATTAAGGAAAATATTTTCGCAATAATTCTTTATTTTATTACAAAATATATCAAAATTTAATACATCAGCTCTAAAATTGCTTAATATGACGATCAGTTTAAAATGATACAGTGATTCGTTTATAATTACTAAGTAATGTATTTTTATAAAATATTCTTTATTTAATCATGGAAGAGGGTACTTTTTAATGGTTTATTTCTGTGAAAGCTTAAAAAATTGAAAAGAGAAGAGAAATCATGTGACTTGATTATTCATATGCTTTACTACTTCAAGCTTATAGTAGATTTGATAGTACAAGTTTTCAATGAGATAATCAATAATATTTACGTTTTTATTTATAGTGCATTTAAATGATATTTAAATAAAAAAATATACCCATAATTGTAAATTAAAATAAAAATCTTATAACGAAATTCATAAATATATATTTTACATTATATAATGTATAATAAATAATATAAAAATAAATAAAAATAAATCAAATAGAATCTTCTAAAACTAATTTGATTAAATAACAAAAAATGTAATTCATTAAAAAATTTATCACAATGTTAATACCTGGTTTTTTTTAAAAAAATATTTTATATTAAAGAAGGATGAATATGTAGATATACTCTATAACTATATCTATAAATTATATTGTTTTAATCATTTTTAGTACAAAAAATTACATATAAAAAAATATTTTATAATTCTATGAATATTTTTTCATGATATATCTATTCACTTTATTTAATAATTATTTCTTAGCTTTATTAATACTTTCTTGTATTAAATGAAAATTATTTTCAATCAAGAAACTAATTTTAATAAATTTGTTTTTATTTGTGAATTAAATTTTTTCGTCAACTGTAATAATCATCGAATTAATTCATTTACCTATATAACACACTGGTACAGAGACTCTGCTTTTCGTAAACTTTATTTAATATTTACTTTAAATAAATTTTTTTCTTTTATATATTCATTTGTCTATGTATAAACTTAATTAGTTTCGATAAACTTATATTATTATTTACTTTATAATACCCAAGTTTTTTAACTCTTTTTTGTATGTCTTTTTAAAATACATTTTTATTTAGTTATGTTTAGAGCATATTAAATTTAACTTTGTAAAAAAATCAATTATATATTTATTATTATAAATTGAAATCTTCAAATTCAAAATTAATTTAAGTGTTAAAAGTACGAATGTTCTCTTATAGATAAGAAATTTGAGAACGAGATTATTTCAAGTGCCACTAGAGTAAATATACCTCAAATTTCTTATATTTGCTAAATAATTTAAATTTACTTGTGGTTTTTTATTTAAAACACATTTTAAGCTTTAAATTCATATAATTCTTAAAAGTTTTTAAATTCTTAAGATTCTTAAAAACGATAAATTTAGATTAAGATAACATTTTCAATTAAGTCCCATATCTTAAAACTAAAGTGATAGTAAAAAATAATAATAAAAGTAAATAAAAAATTTCTACTTATTTAAAACTTATCGTATATAAATAAGATCCATCCATTTTCTAAGATTAATCAAGGTAATCATAATTTTATTATACAAATAAAATATAAAATTCTAAAATATCGATAAAAAAGTAAAAAGTTCTGTAAAATAATATATTAACTTAAGATATTAAAAGATTTTGATTATCAAGAATATTTTTTGTTTGTAAAAAGTGTAATTAATATAGGTAAATTATTCATTTCATAAAAATGTGTAATATTCGCTAACGAATATTATTTTAAAATTCGTATTATTTATATTTTCATAGTTTTTTAGATATATTAAATTCATAACGTTCTATTAAGCTTCTAAAAATAATACAATTACATAATTATGATATGCTTATTATAAAGCACATGTATTAACACTCGTGTATTTTAAATACTGTCGGTACTTGTATTTCGTGTTTAATGTAATATTATAGCAATCGTTTTTATTTCACTTATTGCTTGTTGGACACAATACTATACACATTATTTAGTAATTGATGTTTAATTAATTAATACTTATTATTATTATTAATACTTATTTGCATTTAAATTTACTGTTAAAATTTAATTTTCATTATTTTTTTTGACTAAATATAGTTATTGCATTTGAAATGATAATTCTTCAATTAATAATTTTTTTTAATTTAATTCCTTTGTTTTTTAAATTAAAAACATAATATTTAAATGAAATAGTAACTAGTACAACAAATATATGTACACATATATTTATATTTTTTACATAAATATGTCATCTTTAATTGTTTAGTGAGTTCAATTTTTTGACGCTGATAGATTAACGTAGGTAAATAATAGATTTTGGAATTAATTTCGTTAAAAAATCATTTCAATGATAAAATTTCATTGACATGAAATATAAAAATTATATTGCAACTTTGAATCGATTAAATCAATAGATGCATGCATGTATGGAGACATTATGCATAATTATGATTTTCAAACTATATAATTTTATTTAAAATTCCAAATCATACTGATAAAATTATATAATATATCGCTAAATAGCAATATTTTCAACTGATACTCTATAATAAATTATTTTATAAAATAATAATTCAAATAAATTAATTAAAAGTACGAAAGATCTTATAATGAATTCAAATGGGCGTACTATATCATTTATTTATGGTTTACAATCACGACAGTCCTGGAGAAAAATCGTAGCTGTTAGGATTAAGAAAATGAGACATTAGATTAATTAAAACAGATTGAAAAGTAAACGAAGATAGAAGCAAAATAATAGTGATAATTAATCGTTTGGATTGTTTTGGTTCTATTGTTTCTTTCTGCGGCTTCGTGAGAAGTTACCGCATTGTATCGGAATCCACGACACTAGCAAAAGACACAAAATTACATATGCTGCTCAAATTTTATGGATCTTCTATATTTAAGAAATCATTGGGTAGTTATACTTATAAAATTCGTAGAAATTCGTAGAATCTTCAAACTATATCGATTATTTCAAAAGAACTCAAAAAATAATATGTTTAAAATTCTTCTGATAAGTTTATAATTGTAAAAATAAAATAAGATAATTCTCGATAAAAAAAAAGAATATTTTAATGTTATTTTTGTATTATTTCTCCACTAATTTTATGATAAATTTAGACACAAAAGTTAAATATTTTTAATATATTTTAAATTAATTATAAATATGTAACAAATACATTTTTACTTTACAGTAAATGAATTATAAGAATATAATAGATAATTTATAAATTTTTGTTATTTTATTATTGTTCAGATTATTTTCTTCATTTTTATAGAGGTTCTGTGTAAAATAAAAAAAAAGAAACACTGATTGACAATAATATTTAAAAAGGAAAATTTAATAAAATTAATTTTTTTAATAATTAAAAAGTAAAGATACACATTACTAATTTTTTATTGTATCTTAGATTATTTTTTACAAATTATCAACTAATAAATAATTTTTTAAATAGTACATTATCATTTAACACATATTAAAATTGCTCTCTAATTAGAATAATTTAGTATCTATTCAATACATTAAAGGATAAAAGTCAGCGTTACATAATTCCTCAAACATTGAAATTTTAAAAGTAACTTTCTATACAATATAAATAATATAGTTTTTTATATAAATAAAAAATATATTTTATATATAACGTTCAAATATATTTTTTACTTATATTTTTATTTTTGTAGTAACATTAAACTTATGCTTTAAAGTTTTGATCTCTTTTAAATATTTTCAAAAAATAATAATAATAATTATTATTATTATTATACAGAAACAAAAATGTCTTCTATTTGGTGATAGATTTTTTATTTAATTCTTTTATATAATTTAACTATGGTTAAATTCTATATTAAATAACAGAAATCACTGTTAAAAATGAAAAAATAATAATTTTCCAAAAATGAAATTCACTTTCACGCTTACTGATAATTTAGTGTTAATTTTTATTATATGTTTATACCTCTGGAAAACATGAACGGAGCACTGAATGCATCTACAGTGAGCTTCTTTCTAATAACACTTATTAGTTTATAAAATAAATTGTTTCTAGCTAACTTAAGAATGCCAGAAGAATCCATTTGACGGTGTAAATAATTAACTGATTTGACAATTTTGCTCCCTTATACAAGTGCAGTATCTTTAAAACTTTTTCCATTAAAGACGTGAAGTCGCTTGGTCGTCCTCCTTTCTTCCTCTCACTCACTCTCTTTCTCTCTCTCTCTCTCTCTCCTCTCTCTCTCTCTCTCTCTCTGGCTATCTCTCTTTCCATCTCGTTTTTTCTTTTTCCGTCCTTTCACTAACTCTCTCTTTCTATCATCAATGGCGCTTTGAGCTGCGCACGCGCATCAATGTCGGAGATAAAGCGACGCAATGTTCCCCGAGGCCCAAAGTTAGAGCCGAGGAGTCTTGTTTTTCAAGAACCGTTGAGCCGAATTCGTGGGGTAGCGACAATAGTGCAGTTGAAAATAAGAGAATGCGAGAGAAAAGAAGAACAGCGCTTGACAATAATGAGAAGAAGGCAAAACTATATGAATATGATGGGCGAAAGTATTGAGAAAGTGAGAGTGAAAAGCAATTTAAGTGCAAAATTAAATGCTTGATAAAATGCAAATATATTTGAGTTATTTATAATAATTGTTTTAATTTTACTTTCTTTCAATAACTAATGTATCATTAAATATAAATTATTCAATAAAATTCTAAAAAAAGACAATTTTATAAGTTGAAATATATCGATTTATATTAATTTTGCAATTATACAGTAGATTTAAAAATAACTTAATTTTGTGAAACTTGATCCTTGCTCTCAATACTAAATAAAAATATGATTCAATGTAAAAATAAAACGAATGACTAAAATAAAAAAATATAAAAATTTTTATATCAATAAAAAAGTGCAGCAAAAATTATTTCTCTTTAAAGATAACAAAAAATTTATTTATTATTATCATTAATACATTTTAATATACTCTTTTTTCAATGTCTTTTATTTTCAAAACATTCAATAATCACATAATTTTCTTTGAAATAAGATTTAATAAAAAGATCCACTTATTGTAATTTTTCTCAATTATTCTTTGACTTATTTAACCGTTCGTTATTAAATAATTAATTGATATAAAAAAATAGATATATATTTATATATATTCGAAAGTTGCTTTACGTAAGTTACCTAATTTTTATTTGTATAATATAATTCTTCGATCGTACAAAAGTTGAAAATCTAGTTAATAAATTTTTACGTTCTTTCATTATTATATTACAAATTAACAATAATTGAGCTAAATAAAATTACGGTTATTTCAAACGCATAATAATACTGTTTATTTCTAAATAACACCATAGTACTTACATTTACGTAAGATAATTTTCTTGTAATTATAAAGCTATTTTCAAAACAAAACTTTATATAAGTTTTATATGAGAAAATACGTGTATGTCAAAGGAAAAATAAGACGAGCAAAAACGATTGAGAAAGAAAGCTACAGACAGAAAGGAACAGGAAGAAGACAGTGAAGAGTGAAGTAAAAAAACACTAAAAAAACTAGCTCTCTTAAAATAATGTAATGTTATTTTTACGCCAGATTTCAGAGACTTGAAACATACTCACTCAAACGAGCGCAAATTTTTATTGCTTTTTTTTGCTATGCGTCGTCTGATGCTGCGCATCGCGGCTGTTCGAGGTATTAAAATTCATGACGCCAAGTCCGCGATCTGTTAATCTTTCCTTACTTCCTGTTTTGCGACAGTTAAAAATTTCTCAATAATTATAATGACTTATTAAAGTTTCTTGAAAATAAAATTTTTTAGTTGATTACATTGAAAATTTTAATTAAGATGAATTTTTATTTGATATCCTCTTACTTTATTTTAGGTCCAACTCCATGAAGTTATTATTCACATTTTGGATCAAATTAATATTATATCGCCTAGTGTTCCTTTAATTTCGTGTAAGCTTAGCTTCAGAAAAGAAAAAAAGAGATTAAAAAATATATGCTGTAATTCTCACGCTCGATGACTAGATATAAATCAAAATGATTTATTTCATATTGTATTCTCAAAATAATGATTTTTTAATGGCATCAATAATTGATTTCTCGGTAAATTTCTGCATAACCGCCATTTGAAGCATTATTATTCAAAATAAAAAAACAGATATTATATCTCAGCAATAAAATGAGGGTTTTCTTATCATAAAAAGTTTTTGTTTAGAGTTGGAGGTGTGTTAAAAACACACTTTATATTACTTGCAATTTAGAACACATTTTAAGAAATGATTCTGCTATAAAACTTTGCAAAATCAATTCAAAAACTTTGCAAAAATTGTGAACTCTGAATTATTTGGATGCAAACTCCTGTAAACCGTCATTTTCGATAAAAAGAAAATAATCAATAAAAATAAATTACTTATAAAGAAAGATGAAAAAAAATTAAAAAGAATACGTTGAGAAATACGGAAATGCAAATCTAATACTCTGCTCTGTAAATCTAAATACTTGTCGAATTAAACCTCAATAAAATATATAATTTTATTACTTTTCACCACCATATTATTCACAAACGTCTAAATACATAGCTGCGTATTCTGAAAAAAGGTACATTCATAAAGAATTTGAGTTTTTTTACTATTATTTAATCACTTTTATATGACACATTCAATAGGTAAATTTATATTAACTTTTAAATTATATATATGTACATATAATTTTTTTAAGATTACAGTGATATATCAAAATTTTTTATTTCATATTAAAATTTTTATAACGAAATATCTGATTTTTTTTAAATATATGTATAAATAAATTTATTGATATTCAACATTAATATTTTAAGTTAAAACCATGTGTTTAAAAAACATTATATTGCTTTAACATAAGTATAACATTTGTATGATTTTAATAAGAATTATTTAAATAAACATATAATAATTTAATTTAATTTAATATGTTTATGATGTGGTAGTCTTATATGAATACATAAAAATGTCTGTAAAAAATTGTATAGATTAATAAAGCTATTCGTTCATTGTAATACTTTGCCATACGATCCAGAGATTATTTATGAGCTTAGCAATCAACCAGTGAGCAGTCCCTTAATCCTTTCTTATAGCTGTGGGTATAACATCTTTCTTTCAATAAACATATTGTTGACGCAAGCAGCTTTAATCGATAAGTTTTCAGATCTTTCATTAAAAAAAGTTTGCTGCTTAGTATTTGATTTAATCGTTTTTTTTTTTAAAGTATTTAAAAATATTTGGATAATCTTATTGAAATGTCTTTCTTATTTTATATCTTTGATTTAATTCACAATGCTTATATTATTTGACTTTGTACATACTACACAAACATATGCTACTCTTACGTATATTTATTTTTGTTATCTTAATGTTTTTTAAAGTAAATATTTCTACATGATGTACTGAATAATTTTCTTAGGAAATTTTATGACTTCACTTCATTAGAATTTTCTTTTAAACTTATGTGAAAATTAATATTATTGTGGAGAAGTAAATTTTTAAATTTAGAAATCATTGAATAATTTTATTGAAACATAGTATATATTAAAGTAGTTTATTTGTGAAGAATTAGATAAAAATGTATTTAGTATATTTTACCAGATTTTTAACTATTTCTTATACAAATTTTTAAAATAAATAATAAAAATACTTTGTTAATATAGAAAATAAAAAATTAAATAAATATAATAAAATTTAATAAATTAAAAAAAAATTAAATAAAAATTTATTACTAAAATTCTAGGAATATGAATTCACTAATAATATAATTATATTAGTTTTGTACAGAATCAAAAATTGTTTTTATCCTACTAAGAAATAAAATGTGGTACATATCCGAATTTCATCGATATCTATTGATTTAATTTTTAATCGCTATAATTAATGTGAAATTAAAAAATTAAAATGATTTAGTAAGCTTTCAAATTTATACCTAGGTATTATTATTTTTGTTGTAACATTTTTTTATGCTCTATAACTTATTTACATGCTTATGAAAACAAATAATTATAGTTATTTCATCCGAAAGCAGAAAAGAGTCGGTAATTTTCTCCGTATTTGATGGTTCAATTATATATTACAAGTAAAAGAAATGGAACAAAAAAATTCGTTTCCAGCTTATATTCTTGTTATTTCTATATACCGTTTGTCTTAAATTGTTCTTTTTATGGCATTTGTTACTTGACTCTTCAGTTGGAACTATACACATGAAACAACTACATCGTATAGTTTCACCTCTGTGCACGTGTGCACAACATTTTTAACACTGAAAAAATGCACAATTTTTGCATTCTCAATTGGTAATACATAAAGAAATTTCTTAGAAGAGAGATTTCATTTATTTAAAACACATAAATGTTAAGCTTGTAATATTTGAAATACTGAAGTTTGCAATATTTGAAAGACAATGCGAACAAATTAATATAAGTATAATATTTCAATTATCGAGAAAGAAAAGGTAAAAAGATAGGTAAGAATATAAATAAGAATATACATTTATATATAAATTTTCAATATTTGTGCTATATATGGAAATAATTCTAACGGTTACGTTATTTTCTGTTTACACAAAAAAAGTTGACTATTCCTTTGCTTACATTTCAACTAGAAATTGTATCTTCATTAAGCTCACATAATTTTCTTGGAAGTCTTAGAAATAATTTAAATAATGCAAAATATTATAATACATTTCATTGTTACAGTACTTACTCAAGAATTAGAAAATAATTTAAAGATTCCAAATTCTTGTAAGATATAAATTTTGTCAAACTATAATAATTTAACAAATCCAATATAAAAATTTATATAATATTTTAAGATAAAGAACAATTTGAAATAATATTTATTGATTAAAAATAAAAAATATTTGTTTAATTATATACGTATAAATCTCAATTTCATATATCTTAATTTTAATATAAAAACCAAATAAAAAATAACTTGCAAATTACTTCTTTTATTTTTTTCAAATACACAATTTTAAAATCTGCTCAATATCAACGTATAAAAATAAATAGCACAATTTCCAATTTGGGTGCTAAGGATCCGGAAGTAAGCGAGTTTTCAAGTGTAAACAAGCTACATAGGGACACTGCAATTAGGTAAAGATCACTTGATAATTATGGGTAGGGTTGATGAGCTTTGTGTTTCATCATTTTTATCCTTCTTGTTCTCCGTTTCTTTCTTTTACTAATAATTGCTTGTTTTTATTGTTTTTCACGTCTACGTCATATATTAAAACAATAAATAAATCGATCCATATCTCATTTTTTTACAATATTCACAGAGTTTATTCGAGTAGTGCATTTACATTCAATATCTTTAATCAGTGAAATTTCAAATTTGTTATGTTTCATAAAATGAAATTCTTTGTCTTTACAGAAATGAATATAGACAATATTAATGAAATATAAATTAATCAAATTCATAATGTCATAGATCTTATAATATCGAATAATATTTCAAACAAGTAATATATAATTAATAGGTGAATAATTTTTTTCTATCTTGCATTTATTTATTATACGAAATTAATCTTATGTTTTTATTTCTAAAAAAGTTTAAATCTTCTGTAATTTCAAAAGAAAAATTTAATATTATTTATAAATAATTTATTCAAAATATTATTAAATAGTGGGCCAATTTAGTGACTTAATAATATAACATATGTTTTTAAACTTTCTCTTGAAAACATAATTTTCTCTTAAAATTAAAAATAATCTCAGTAAAAAATTGCACCATTGAAAAAATATTTTCTCCTATACAAAAATCAATTAAAAGTGTACATAAATCTGAAGTTAATCAAATTCACTCGAAATGCAATAGAATATAACGCAGGAGCGAAATGCGATCTCAAGCATCTGGTATGTCTACATTAATGCGCCGTCCCCGCACTTCCTGTTTCATGTTATAACTTCTGTAAAGAGCTTCTATAGCGTCTTTAGTCTTGGTATTCTCACCCTTTTCGTCCTTCATAACAGTTCTACCTTCCATTTCCGGTGTGGTACGTATATTATAAGCGCGAAATACGAGAACTCAACACTTCTGTTGGACCTTCAATTTCGGAATCTTTCTAAAAATATATATGTTTAAAATATTTTTTTTTAATTGCCCAAAAAATTTTCAAAAAAAGAAATGAAACATTTTTATTAATTATTATTATGATTTTATAAAAATTTAATAATTTAAACATTAAATTATAATTGCAATGAGATCCCAGAATTATAATTAGCTCTGATTAATGAGTATTATAATTTAAAATATTAACAAATATAATTAGATAATAAATTATTTTCATTACTGCTTTCTTATTTAAATATGTATTTTATGAATAACATTTATGCATCAGAAATTGATTTTTTCAAATACAATCAATTTAGAAATTGTTGTAGAATAGTATATTATGTAGATTATTTAACTTTATTACAAAAATACAAAATTCTTTTATTTATTATACAATATTTTATTATATAAAATATAACAATGAAACGAGAATATTAAATACAAATATTAAATACAAGAAAATAAATAGTGTTCTTGCGTTGCAGGTTGTTACCAATTGCAGTATTGACAAATATATATGTAGTTGCCTTCAATTAAAACAAAATTAAACTATCCTTATCGCGTGCATCTATAATACCTTTGACTTTCAATGCTAAAATAATAAAATAAGTGATAATACAATCGCTGTCAGTGTTTTCACATTCAATAATAAATGAAATATTTTTTTCCTTTATAATTATTATATTTTAAAAGATAGTTTTATTTATAATTATATTTATATAAATAATTAAAAAAGATTTTAAATTTAAGACGTGTAAAAATTACCTGCATACTGTTAAATATAAAAAATACTAGAAAAAAATAATTTTTTAAATATTTTTCATGACATTAAATACTATTTAAAGCAACTCACAATAAAACTTTCATATTAATTAACTGTTCAAAATATATTGGTAAATTTTGCTAGATTAAAATATATATTATATAAGTAATTTTATTTAAAATTACATATGAGTTTTAAAATTATTAAAAATATTTAAATTTTATCGGATTATCAAATATTTATTATTTGAATGTTATCAAGATGAAAATTTTAATAAAATTAATTTTCAATTAATTTTTTTAATTAGTTCGTAAATAACAATAAGATTTAAAAAAAATTGCGACTTATTTTGTTTTTTTCGTCGTATATAATAAATCTGAATATTTAATTTTATAGATATGAATAAATATATAATATTTGTAAGAATCTCTATTAAACAAGATTTTGAATAGTAATATATAAATAGGTATTATTACTTAGAAACTGTATTTATTCTGACACAACTAGTACACTTCTGAACTTTGAGCTATAATTCTAATATCTTTATATATATGTACATATGCAAATATATACTTTAATTTTTGTCGTCAAGCTTCAAGAAAATTTTTTATGATAAATTAAAATATAAATAGTTATATTTTAACAGTTTTATACAAATATTAACTATAATTTCATTTTTTGTTAATATTAGTAATAATTAATTTATATGTATATAAATTTAAATAAATTTAATAATTTAGTAATTATGCTAACTAATATATAAATATATCATAAAAGTTATATTCGTTTACATATTGCCATCTTAAAAATTTTAAACAATTTTAATAGTTTTAATTAGTCAAATTAATTCATTTCAGTTAATTGGATCAATTCAAACTTATTTTCATATATTAACCTAGTACATTTGACTCCTAAAATATGAGTTAATAATAATAAAGCACTAGACCTATCTGAACAATTAACTATGTTATACTAGCTATTAGTAACGAAACAACTAATATTAATAATAATCAGTAGTATTTATCAATTAATTAATTAAATAGTGAAACATTATTATTGGTAACAATTGTTATTTCTATTAACTATTTAATAATTAGTATCTTAAGAACTAAATTGGTTTTAATTATAATTATTAATCATTTAATAAATAAGATTATTAAATTTTAATAAATGTATAGTAAAATTTAAGAAAAGTTTCATCGTAAAATTGCATAAAAAAAAATATTAAGTCATTTTACCATTTATAAATTTGCAGTTATTACGTTTAGTTTTTTCCATAATATTCTTCTTTTTCTACATAAAATAATATAACGAATTAAATTTTAATATACATATCTTCGATTTTAAATTACAACCAATATTTCTTTTTATACATTAATATTATACAATATTACAATATTACCTTAATGAAAATAAAAATTAGATAGATGTAAATAATCTCTAAAAAAATTTTTTCAAACTATATATAAAAAACAATATTTATACTTTTTTCAGATTTTAAAATCGACAAAATTTTATAACTAAAAATAAATAATTTTAACGAAAATTACTTTGGACAAATTATTTCTTCATATTATATCTACTTAAAAAGTGCATAAACAATTAACATTTGAATTTGTTCTTATTAATTGTAATTAAAGTTTTTAAATCATATATAAAATTTAATACATCGCTTGAAAATTCTATTTAAATAATTCTATTTAATAATTCTATTCAAGTGAAATGATTAAAATTTCTTTTACAGTTACTAAATCTTAATTTAACATTTATTTCAATATAATTTACGTAAAATTATATGTATAAAATAAAAAGTCGAACTAATTTTTTTTACAAAAAATTTCATTGAAATTCTTTATATGATTATTTAAAAAATTTTCTTGTATATTGTTAAACTATTTTTATATTAATATATACTATCATATAATGTATTAAATAATAAATAATACAGTGGTGTATAATGTTAATGAATTAATTATTACATATTAATTATAACATAAGTTTAAATTATTATTAATTATAATTACATAAGATTAGATATATGAAATAAAAAATTATAAATATGATATAGTCAAATATTCATTATTCATAATTAATTTATTGTTATAATTTTCTTGAATTTATTTTTTCTCTATTAATCAATTACGTATTTATTTACATAAACTTTATGTAAACTTTACGCCGTTTTATAATACATTATATAAAATATTCGTTATAAATATTTATTCTGTATTCATAGTAACCCTACAAAATTATAGATTACAATGCCGGATATAATACTCATAATTATGGAACGACAGTATGATTATCGAAGGCGACAAAATAGATGGCATAGAAATAATAATACTAAAAACCAGTTTCATAAAGATTCTTATAATTTAAATGCTACCCTTACTTTTTTACTATTAGATGTATAAAAATATCCTTTTTCGGTTTATTTTATATATTTTAGAATATTAAAAGTGTCTTTATGAAATTTAAATTGCATAATGTAAATGATTAAAAATGTTATTATCATAAATTTAATAAATATTTTTACAAAAAATTGTAATAAATAAGTACTGGTTTTTTAAAATTAAATTTCATACTAATATTATTATTATATTAATTAAAATTTGTATTACTTTTACGCAGTATTTACTTTATAATTTTTTGAAAATCTGTTTTAAAAATATTTTACTCTAATATGAAATTATATAGAAAATAAGTGAAAACAGAACCTGGAACCCTCGAATTAATGCTTTTAGAAATTATCTGATCCAAATATAATAAAATTAAGACCTAATATTATATAATTTATAAGAAAAAAGTGAATAGTATTTACAGACAAAATTTAGTGTTTAATAAAGGGCTTTCGTATTTTAATGTCTTAATACGAATTATGATCATCTTAAGATGCTTTCACTTTCTCTCTCTGTTTTTGAGGAATTTTAGTCGTGATGGGTGATTAATGACCGTGTCTATAGTTAGTGATTTTCTGCACTTTCTTGTTTTTTTGATGTTTCCAACATAACGTGCCGACGAGAGATAATCTTTTATAAGACTGGTCTCGATTTTACTAGACAAGCAGCAAAGAATAGAGTGCAGAATAAAATAGAGCCTAGATGTGCAATGAGATCGTATCTTCATACCATGAAGCGATGACTAAATGTGGCAAGTAGCTTATAAAGCTTTTAAACCCCAACTAGCGCTTACATGATTTCCGTCGCCGTATCCTTGCGCGGCCTTTATCGAATCCAGCAAATATATACATGTATTATATATTACCTTATAAGACCATTTTCTTGACATTAAAAATGAATGATATACTGACTTCGGTTTACAGTTATTATTCAATGCCACGTAAATGTGTAATGCAATTGTGGCGCCATTCTCACGGCTGCGAATACACTACCATTCAACGATTGACATATGAAAAATAAAAATTCTTGTGAAATATGACTTAAATATTTCTTACTTGATCGATTGTTTTGATAAAAAAAGTAGTTACAAGCGTTCGTAATATTCTTTTATATAATAATTTATAGTTTCTTAAAATACAATAGAAAATACACGTATCAATATAAAATTATTTTAAAAAATCTTACACTTTATTAAGTAAAAATGGTGTAGTTGACAAATTTACATTTTTTAAAAAATAATCTGAAGTTAAAAAGTTATTAAAAAATAAAATTACTCATAATAAAACTAATATAAAAAAATATGATAGTAATATTGCTTTCTTTATATCAGATATTTGTCAACAGTATAACTGATGAATGATCTTACTATAGAGTTCGTAATTATTACAAATTTTGCTACAATGTCATTAGCTTATATGAAAAATATTGTAATACTGTATATACGAACTACAAAAATATTATAAATGTAATGATAAAAAAATAAATAAATAATCATATTGAAGATTTATTAATCATTTCTAATTAAAATATTGATATATTTTTTACATAAATTTTATATTTAACTGTATAAAAAGAATGTTTTTAAATTCATTATTTTAAATTTTAAATGAAGATATTAATTTAATTATTGAAAATGTATCACTATAAATTTCACATATTAGTGTAACTAACAAGATAAATTACTACAATACATGGAATGATTTGCTAAAAAATTTTTAAAAAATCTTTTACTAAAAACAAATGAAATATAATACCAAATCAAATAATAAGCTGAGTAAAGTTGGAATTTATGCATAAGTTATATAATATAATTAATATAAAGTTATATATATAATTAATAATACATAGATATACAAAATAATTTTATATGTGACATATATAGGGTACTTACTTTGTTTTGAATCTTACATACACAGTTCTGTATTTAAATGAATCAGATATGTCTCATAATGATTATCCCGGAAAATATTTTAAGATTTATTAAAGTGAAATAAAATAACTATAATAATAAAGATAATTAAGTAAACTATTTTTTATACCTGACTAATAATTAGTTTTTATATTATCAAAACATCTTTTGTTTTTTATTCACATGTAACATATAAAATCGTGAATCAAGTTAACTAGTATAATTAGTCGTTAAATTATTGCTAAGTATTTACTAGACTTATCGAAACTAATAAATTTAAAAGTAAATAATGGATTAAAACATAAAAAAGTACTCGATTGATCAATAAATAAAGATTTTATTTTCAAAATATTAGACTACATACGGTTGTATTTAAATTGTAACACCTTAGAACTTATTGTAAATTTAAATATACTATAAATTTATGTATTACATACAAGTTACTTTTTATAATACAATAAGAATTTGCCTAAATGATTTTCATAAAATTTGTATGTTAATTCTTAATTTTTACTTTAAATAAGAACAAATAAATTTTTGTAATTAAATGTTACTTTTAATAAATTATTACATGTTTATTATGGTAATGGTATTTTGAAATAAAAAAATTCATGTACTCTCTAAATTAATTATACAAAAACAACCAAAAGAAGAAGAAAATGATATTATAAGATCATTCGAAGGAAATATGAGATAAGTCAATTTATTCAATGGCGTCATAGTTTGTTCAAAATGATAAATGAATGAAGTTGATAACAACTGGTCACACATAAATTAAAAATCAATCGGCGAAGAAGCAGCACCACTAACAAAAGAAGAAGCAGCATCTCATCTGGGCTATAGAGAGTAAAAGTATACATGCAAAAAAAAAGCAAAAAGAATAAAAGAAGCGGTAAGAAGTAAAGGCAGAAGCAGAGTGGGTGGAAGATGCTGGAGCTCATCGGACGGGGGCAATTAATGGAGCACAAAGTACGTTCTCTACAAAGTAGGCAGAGAGGGATCCTCGAATCTTTTTGCCCACTGAGCAATGTCTCTAAGGAAAGAGAGAAGAAATGAATAACGGCAGCGAGGATATAACGCGAGCGCGAGTTCTGACCATAGTTGGCATGTGGGCGGAGTGAACTAGGACGCCTTTAAGGATGTTGGCCTTAGCTTTAACTCGTACTCGCACGAATGTTTTGCCATTCTCTGGCAGTGCGTAAGTGTGTGTCCTCGTACGCATTTCCCACCCCAACCACTTCATGTCACGACATCCAGTAACATTGTGGTGAGGCACCGGTTCTGGGGAAACGAGCAAAAACTCACTTATTTCTATTCATCGTCATCGTCGATGTCTTTGCCATCATCAAGTACTTACCTGAAAATGTGCGCGCTACCTCTCTCTCTCTCTCTCTCTCTCTCTCTCGGTCCCTCTCTCCTTTCCTCTCTCTCTGACACTCTTTTTTTTATTTTCAGACAGTAATCTACTAATAATTTCTGCTTTATGACCAGAAATGATCACTCTTCAAGTTATCTCTTTATGTATGACTGACAATGACTATGTAATATAATGTAACACGATGTTCATCATTCCGATTAATAATAGACATGAATCTTATATGTAAGGACTAATGTTACAGTAATTAGTTGTTAAATAGGACATTTTTATTAAAAAATTGGAATTAACAAAGAATCTTACAGCAATTATTTAATTTATAGAACTTAATAATGAAAATATTTTGAATTTTAAAGAAAATACAGCAAATAATTAAACATTTTAAAATGATTTAAAACCTATTATTAATTTAAATAAGTTATAGAACGATATTGTATTCTTTTCTTAAAATTGAATAATGTTAATTAATTAATACATAGAATGAAATTAACTAATATAAATTAAAGTAGAAGAGGGGAACTTAAAGTTTGTACATGTTTTGACGAAAAAATTAAATTGATTTATAAAAAATATTTTTAAACTTAAATATATCATAATTTTTACTTTTAATTAAATTTAATTAAATTCTCAAGAGACTGTTGTATATAATATTTCGAAGCATTATTTGATATAAAAAATAATGTTTAAGTGTGCATCTACAAAAACTATTTATTACTCTAATTCAGTGTATAATAAAAGAGCTAGTGGATTTTTCAAATTATGAAATAATTAAAAATAAAAATCATTTATTAATGTGGTAAATTGGAAAATGTAATTTTACTTACTAGCATCTACGCAAAATTAATGAAAATTCCGGTGTTCTTGTAAAATCAACTTGGCTTGAAAAAAAAAAATAACGCAAAAAGTTTGAGCTTTAAGTAAACGCGATTCAACGTATGCTAATCGTAGTATATTTTTTAATATTCCTTAACTCGTGAGAAAAACCATGAACAAATTTTTGCCATAAAACTTCAAATACAGAAAGTTCCAGCAGTGGGTATAATACGAATCGACTTTTACGCACCCGCGATGTAAACGGGCTACTGTACTCGACTGCTCTTGAACCGTTGAATTAGAATTACTCTTTAGATTCTATGCCACCTTTCGCGATGGTAAAACCAATCATGGATAGGAATTTTTTACGAAAGAAAGAGGGAGAGAGAGTTATGCTTGTAACTCATAATGCATTCATTGTGATACCAGTTACTTAAATACTAGGTATTTTCGATATATCCCTGACCATGAATCCAGAATTAGAAAAAATAGTTCCATTGCTTTTTATATTTTATAAAATTTATATTCGTAAGATGTAGGAGAGAACAATGAGAATATCCAAGTACTTTATGACTTGCAGTTTGTGAATAATGTTATGTAGAATTTTAATTAATTAATGTATTTAGGAGTAATTAAAATCATTTTAAAATAATTATAATTCAATAAAATAGTTATTAACATTATTTTCTTATATACTAATTATTAAATAATATATATAAACAAGTGGCGATTACGGCAACGTTTTTTTTTTAGTTTTTTAAAATAATTTAAAATAAATGAAATTGTATTGAAATATGGATTATCTATGTAATTTTATAATTAAGTCATTTATGTCATTTAATAAGCATAATTTTTACTATTTTTGAAAATATAAATGATGAGAAAAATAATTATTTAAAATGCAGTGAAAGATATATATATTAAAATTTAAGCCTTTCATTTTTATGTTATCATTAATGACAAATTCTTAGTTAAATAATAAAATGAATATATAATTTAAAAAACGCTTTTTTTCTTCTAAACTGTTAAAATTTAGGAACAAACACATTCTAAGAAATTGAAGAATCTCAAGTATCTAGCTATATTTACCATTATCAGAAATCTTTCGTCAAAATTATACTTTTTGAATTTATAATATTATTCATCGTTTAGTAAATATGTAAAGTGTTGAAGTTAATACTGTAATTTATGAGGTGTTATGGTCTTTAAATATTATAGTAGTATTACATTACAAGTTAATACGCAGAAGGTAAAAAATAATTGAAAAAAATTTCGATTGGCATCACTAACAGTGTGTCTTCCAACTTATTTGTTCATCTTGATTGGATTAATCGTTGGTACGCAACGAATGTTGTTTTAGAGAATCTTGTGCCCACGAAAAGAGCGTCAATTACCGAGACGTGTAAAACACGACTTTTCATTTGAAAATTGCCATTCATTGCGGGATGCCACTTTTGCTTTCATCGTATTCGCCTCATCTTTTTCAGTAGTTTCACGTGCTTCTACTTTTCGTCATTTTGCATAACCGAAGGCGCTGCCAAATTGTTATCTCTTAATTTGTGGGACTATTTCACTGAATAAGTACTTAAGGAAGACTTGACTTTCAGGGAATAACTTATGTCGATTCTCACGTAGAATTTTTTGTTTTTAATTACGCACGTGTAATAAAAAGTATATCAAAATTGTCACACAAAAGTGAAATAATTTTTTATGAGTTCGAAAATAATTAAAAATATTACAATTTCACTTTGAGTTATATAGTGGTTTATTTTTCTCTTATATCATTATAAATTTATAGATAAAAAAAAATATATATATATATATACATATTTAATAAATGAGCACGTAATTTTATTGAAGCAAAAAATATTTAAATAACTGATTTTTTTATTATAAATAATAATAAATTTTATTATTATAAAATATATAAATATATTTTATATATTTTATAAATATCCTAAGCATTAAAGAAGGTTGATGTAACATTAATAATTAAAAAGGGTGTGAACACTTAAAAATATTTAAAATCTCGTTAAACTGATTTTTCTGTACATTTTTGACATTTTAAACAGTTATCTTATAAATTCCGACTTTGTTTATAAAATTATATTTTAGGCATAATGTAAACGAATGTAAAAAAATATACCCAGTACGCAGGGATTCAAATAAAGAATGTATGCCCTGGAAAATTTTTCACTCTCTCGGGAAAAAAATAAAATTTCAGCTTACAATAATAAGCTTTGAACGAATCTTTATAGTTTATTCAACCTAGGAGCATCTTAGAGCCAAATTAATTGTTTTATCTCGTCTCGTCCAATCGCTTTATCAAGACCAATTTATCCTAAGCCTTTAAAATGCCCTTTCGTTACCGACGAAGAAAAAGCTCCACCGACTTTCAATAATGATGAGGTGCACGGCCCCTCCCTATCGACTCGTTATGATCTAGCTCATTGTTCTTTCTCGATAGGCATGATGTACCAGGCCATGAAGCTTCGGACAGGAAATGAGCTAAGAGCGCATACAAGGGCGACAGACCACCGCAGCCATGCTGCACTACCCAGTGTTTTTCTGTGCGTCTTATCGGATTGCGTCTATATATATATATATATATGTATATAAATATACATATATAATTATATATACTTGCACGCACGCTATCCACACCCTTATATAAATATATATAAGCACAAGAACAAGCATAAGTATATTTCATAAGTGGCTGTCTCAGTGTTTCGAGATCTGCGTGACGATAAAATCGCGTGTATGCGCGACACAGTCTCGTACTGCAAACGAGAGTTTCTTCGAAGACACAAGATGAACATTCCCCTCAACGTAATTAGAACTAGACGCATCTTTCTCAATATATGTGTGCTCATATACGTGTTTAACTGCGTGCATATATATATATATATATAAGTACGCGTTCGTTGCATCGCTACTCTATGTATTCCGACGCGTAGTAAGTACTTGATGCGCGTGACGTCCTCGTTGTCGTGACGACGATACTATTTACGGATTTTCTCTGTTTCTTATAAAGTCTCGAAGCTTAGAACGACGCGTTATTCGGCTCCGGAAGGAAGTTAAATGTAAATGAAATACTTTTCCATGTACACAAAGTACAAAGAAGCTGGTAAACAATGATTTTGAAATGTATTTGTATAAAACTTCTTTCTATAATTTTTAAATGTTACATTATAATTTGAATTACAGATAGTTTAATTTATTTTTTATTTATATCTGTTTACTGAAAAAAGTTTTCTTTCGTGGCTAATTATACAATTATTATGAGCGTGACTTTCTTATTAAGTAACACGGGTGTTTCTGAGTATTTTTAAAAATTATAATTTCACTTCCATTCTGTACTCATAAGTGTACAAATATAATTTTTTTTTAATCTATGAAATAAATATAGTTAGAATTTATAATTTTTGAAAAATCTATTTATTAAAGAAGAATTTAACATTTATGCTATATGTTTTTCGATTTTTTAAAAAGAAATTTTATTTATAATCTTTGGTACCTCTTTGTAATAAGACTATTAATAACATCTAAATTGAAACATAATAATAGTAATTAGCACTGAATATTTTATTTTTTAAATTAAAATTCTTGTTTATTCTGTTATTATAGAAATCAATTATGTTTAAAAACCTCCAGTAATTATTTAAGCAATTTCAATTGTAGAAAATCACTTTAATTTTCTAATTATTTTACTCATTTAATTTTTTTACATTCCTTTAGAATTGGATTTTTTCAATCTCATTAGTTAATTATTTAGAAAATGTTACAAGAAAACTATAAAGTTTTATGTAAATTACAGAAACTATGTAAACAGTTTCATCAAAAAATTGTAAAGCATTTATCATTAGTTCTATTATTGTTTCTATAAAATAATAGAGTGTTTTATTAAATAGATTAGATTTTAATAGAGTTCTATTATTATTTTTTAATTTATATTCTGAAAATATTTTGATGATAATAAAATTTAATTCTATTTAATTTATTACTTCTTAAACTATTTATACAAATTTTTAAATGCTGAAAAAAATAGTTTATTTTCACGAATGAAAAGGTGTTTGTATAAAAATAATTTTATTATTTCTTAAATTATATTAAACAAACAAATTAAAAAATTTTAATTTTAAATATTATTTTTGTTTATTTTTAGTTCAATATGTGATGTGCAATTATATAGTGTTTTATGATCTTCGATTTTATTAATATCTTGTATATTTTATAATTATCTTGTGTAATATTACATTGCCGAACTATGAAGTGTCATGGTACTGGATGATATTCTTGCGTTACTTAAATAGCAATTATACCAGTAACTGGGATCTATTAAAATGATTTATGAACTGTGGAATTAATAATTTTATATGTAAAAACGACCGATTACAGTTTTATCTATTCTTAGAGCTAGTATTGTTGGATAACACTTTATAATTTTATAATGAAAAAATCATCCTTTTTGGGATTTTATTTGATAAATAAAACCTTAATATTACAATTTTATTGATAATCATATGAAATCTCGGAGTAATAATATACATAAATTTTTGTATTAACGATAGTATTCTTAATAATTAAATCTTAACCATTTACAAAATATATCAAGTCATCACAAACTAAGCATGTGACAAATAAGTATCGTTGACAACACAAGATTCAGCATCTGTATATTTGTAGCTTTGATGTTTCTCGAGTTCAATCTATAGCTTCTACCATGTATCTTATTTTTTATACTGCCTGCAAGAAACAAGCTGCGTAGTGCAAGTAGTGGGTGGAAACAAATGCGACATCACTTCCTTAGAAGGACAAATGTTCAAGGGGCATTTTAATCCGCTGTCCGTGCGGTCTCTGTTCACACAAAGTAAATGAATCTGTGTGTTCGTTTTTTTACAAACAAAGAAGATAATTTTAAGGTGTAATATACACGTAAAAATTATCTTTCACTTTTTTATAAATCAATTAAATTGACTTAATCCAGCAAGCTAATATAAATTCAAATAAAATAACAGCATAAATGGAGTTTCATTATTTTTAGTAATTAAAATTTTATGTTTATTCATAACTGATTCATCCAGAAAAAAATATAATGATAGTGATATTTAAATTAAAACGTTCATTAAATTGTCGTCAAAATTAAATTTTTTATTTTATATAAAATTACGCATTTCTTTCAATATATAAGCTTATTAATAAATGTATCTAAATTTTGAAAAAAATTTATTCTTATAACTTATTAGATGTGTAATTACTTATTAAATATTCTAGATCAAAATGTGTAACAAATTTAAATGGTTGTTTTATAAGGCTAACAAATATTTATACTAGATTTGCAATTGTTCTAAATTGCGAATAATTAAACTTATGCAGTAAAATAAAAGTATTTCTATGAATTAATTTTTGAACTTAATAATTCAAAATTGACTTTATATATCATCCGTTTTAATTATAAATCAAAATAGATTTTCATATAAAATGAAAACTAAGTATAATAGTATTAGAATTAAATTATTTATCTAATAAAGTCTTATAGAATTTAAATCTAATTAATAATCAGAATGTATGTAATTGCTATTTTAGTTTTGACGGTTTATTAACAGTAGAATAAAATTATATAAAATAAATTTACATCTTCGCAGTAAACTATTAGTTTTTAAAAAATTTTTATAATTCGTTATTAAATTTAACTTTTTCTACTTTAATTTTATCATATATATATGATAAAATTTTATGAAAAAATCTGACATACGATACAAATAAGCAATCTAAAGAACAATAAATAAATAAATATTATGATTTTATGTGATGGCTAATTGTAAGAAGATGTAAAGAGCCGTTACGCGATGAATTTGAAAAACACACTGCTTATTTTTATTTTCCTATAATACACCAGTATTTATATCTAATTACAATTACTTTTTTAAAAAAAACAATTGCAGTTATCTCTCATTGTTGCGAAAAAATAAACATAAAAAAGATGCTTGGAAAAGCAATGATAGCAAAAGAAAAAACGGACAAAACAGAGAAGTAAGAAAAACATCTTGTACGTGGTCACGTGCATGTCATATGAGGGTTGCACAGCGTTATTTCTGTAGTCATCGGTCACACTGTCGCAGATTTTCCATCTTGTAACGGAAACAGTAGTATTCGTGATAAATTATAGAAAATTATAGAACCATATATATAATATTATCTATACTTTGAATAATTATAAAATTACGCACGTTTTGTTCAAATTAACTTTAAGGATTATTCTCTTCAGGATAATCTTGATTATTTAATTAACGTCATTATTATTTTCTATTGCTATTTCTATTGATATAAAATTCATTCTTTATAACTCACATTTAATTAATTAATTCATTCATTCATTACAATGATCGATAAATTTTGCACTATAAATTCTAAATATAATAATAAAGTTTATATATAAAACATTATACTTCGAAATTATATAATTTTTATAGTTATTAATATTAATATATTAATATGAATAAATTTTGTGCTTGTTAAAATATTTGGTAAATCACTAATTATGTTTTATAATTTGATATTTTTCAAGATAATGTAGTTATAAAAGAAAATTGTTAAAGATAGTTATTCAAAAGTAATTAGCCATTACTATAAATCTTTAAAAGAGATTCATTTACTATATATTTTTACTTTAAAATATTAATAATAATCTTTAATTATTGCGTAGATATAAGTATTCATTCATCATTCACAGGTGCACATACATGTTATTTTAGTATATGTACAGATATCCTCCTACAAATCTCAAATATTTTACAAGCATTCGATATAGGCAATAACTGTCAAATCGAATATTGACTAATTGCTCAACCCAAGTGCGCGCACTGCCAAGTTCCCGTAACGGTGCAGTTGCGGTTCTCTCACAGTTAACATCTGTCTTGTATTCGTACGAATGTGTATTATGTCCAATAGAAAAAATGAAAACTTAAGAAACATAAATCATAAAAAATTAATAACACGACATGATTTCTTTTATACATATTTCAATACTACTGTTCAAAATATATAAATAATGGTTTTTTTATTACCATAAAATGTTAATTTTCATATTAAGAATGTAATTGTAAACGTTCCAAGGATTCTTATTTTTATTTTTCTTAAATATATAATTTAGTTTTCCAAAATATTATTATATTTCATTAAATGTAGATAACATTTATTTTATTTAAATTTTTTTATTAAACATTAAATTTAAATAATATTTATTATTTATAGACGAAAATAAAAATTAAAGTCAATAATTCTTCTGATAAAAGAAATGGGTATCTATTTAAATTTTAAGAAACACTATGAATTTTTTATTATTTTTAATTAACAAGTAGAAAATTCTAAGTGCATTATTTATATATATACGTTTAATCAAATGTATCGGGTCTTAATATTAATTACTACTTATTTCTAAAATTGTATTAAATATTTTTATATTTCTCTTATACATTGACTAATATGAATAATTTATTGTAAATATTATTAAAATTATATATGCATATATACATATATATTCGTATTTAGACGTTTCATGCAATAAAAACGATTTTTAGCCAAAAACAGGAGTGTCCAACACATTTATCATTTGTATTTATTATTTAAAGTAATTATATAGAAGTAAAGAACGTGAAATCAAAATTATTACTCAACTTTTTAGACTATGATTCGTGTTAATTGATGAAAAGATATTACAATATCATTTATTACAGTTGAACTTAATGTTAAAATATCATGAATCAATGACATTCAAATTATTTCGAATACGCACAGTGTCGTAAATATAATAATAGCATGGAATAAATGCTATTACTGATAATCGTATCATATATAAATACTAATAATTGTCTTTCACTTGATTTATTATGTATTAATTTAAATTTATAAATTTTGTAATATTTTAAATGTTAATCTTTGTGGGTTAAAATTTTATTCGATTTAATTTTAAATAAATATTTATAAAAAATGATTTATATCTATATATTATAATAATTACTTTTATTTAAGAAAAAAATTTTTTCTTGAATCATTTTGGAATAAGAAAAACTGAAAACTTCTCAATTGCAACTTGTACAGAAAAGTATTAGAATTTTACAATTATTATACAAATACGAAATTAAAGTAGACATTTCTTATTATTTTTTTAATATTTAATTGCAATACATTATTTTAAAAAGAAAAATTTATTTGGAATGTAATAATCTAATTTTACCGCGTTAAAAATTAAATTTTTAATTTCAACTAATATTATCTATATAAAAGTATTTATTTTTATTTGAAATGTGTATATAATACAATTATACGTAAGTCCATTTCTTATAAAAAGCTTTATTTTTCTCTTCGTTGTAAACGGATGGACTGTATTATATTTGATATAATAAGAGAGTCGATGCTAACTTTTAGTTAAGAATCGTGAACAATATTTAACCAATTTTGTCCTGATTAATTTAATAAACATATACACAATTTATTCAATTTTAACAATAATATGATCATATTGAATATTATTAGAATATTACCAATTGATAGAAAATAAGTATTAAAAGTTGTATAAATATTTTTTGAGTTAATTATTTCTGCACTATAAGTTGTATTTTAAATTAACTCTAATTTACGTTACTTTTTACGTCATATTTAAATTTTTAATCTATATTTTTAATCTGTATATTATATTGTGATTCATTTGGTAATTAATTATACAATAAATAACAATAATTTTAGTAAGAGTATTCTATTCTCAAGGTTTTTTTTGTAAATTTCATTTTCATTTTCAATTTCAGGGCAATACGGTATGAGTAAGAGCCTAAAGAACGGCGGTCTCTTCCCGCCAATTTTCAATGTCGCTGCGAAGGCAGAGATTCGAGTAAACGCAACCTGTGGTGAGGACGGACCGGAGACTTTCTGCAAGCCCGCAGAGTCGTTGCGCTGTGCCGTTTGTGATTCTCGTAGCCCAGATCCCAACAAGCGACATAATATCAACCAAGCATTGGACTCAAGTCCGGGCCGCTGGTGGCAAAGTCCAACGCTAGCCCGAGGTGACGAGTACGAGTACGTGACGATAGATCTCGAGTTTAAGCAGGTAGAGGACGAAGGAAGATGTGACATTCTTCCATGTACTTTTTTATTAGTTTCGCGTGTCTAAGTTCCTCACTACTTACTGCCAAATGTCAACTGAACTCTAGAACTGAATTATGGCCTTGTATAGCGGAAGATCCTAACATTATTTGCGATCATAAATCTTAGTGGAATGCTATGTGAATGTTGTTAGGCAAAAGCAGAAAAACTTAATACTTTCAGATTTAAAAAAAATACGCATTATATAAATAAATAGTTATTTTATTTATGGAGTAGTTGTTTAATGCCATCTATTGAAGGAATTTAATATCATCGAAATATCACATTCATAGTTTACATTTATGGCATGAATATGATCATTCATAAAATTTAACACATATACAATGTATTTATATAATTTTTTATTGAATTTCAAAATTATACGTGGATATATATAATATAATTACAATTTCGATCTGATTAAATCTTTTTAAAAACTATTTTCTGTTTAAAAACATAACGTAGTTGATATTTGAGTAGAATCATAAATAAAAAGAATTATAATCATTTTATAATAAAGTTTAATTGTGATAATTTTATTTGTACAACCAAAAATAATAAAGCTAACTTAAGCTGAACTTAAGGTAACCTAAAATGTATTATAAGAAATATATTCATAATTAGTTAAATCCTAATAAATTTATAACAAGTTATATGTAAAAATCGAAAGTACAATATTCTTAAATTAAGGCACGTGAATTATTTACTGAAGCCTATTTACAAATACATAAAATCATTAATAACTATTTTCAATTTAAATGAGTGTTTAAAAAATAAAAATAAAAATATTCTACCAATAACACGAAGTCTACTACAAAGTTTTTATGCAACACAATATGCGAGTCGAAGATTTTTAGTACACATTTAGAAGTTTCCCCCGACTTATAAGCATGGAACACCGATGTATGAAATCTCTAAAAATACTACTGCTTTACTTCGGTCCATTGAGTCTTTCTAAAAATTCGTGCAACGTACGCACATACGTATACATATCCGTTTTCTCGAGTTACGTGGCGTACGAGCAACCTGAAAAAGCGCTACGTTACACGCAGGCAATTCAAGCTCAGATTACTCTCCCTCGCATCATCGAAAGCCATGCATATTTTAACTGTTGTAACAAACTATGGTTAGTCCTTTCAGTATACGTACTGCAGTGGGTATCTACGTAGATCATTTTACTTAGACAGTGTACAATAGAAAGAAGCATTAAAAAAAAGTCATTATACAAATGGAGAAATAGAGAGAGAGAGAGAAAGTAAAAAAGAAATTGAATGATAAAGTCATGTGTCAATACGTTATTTAACGATTTAAATATAATCATTTATTAGTCATATTTAAGAATCATAATAGAGTTTGATATCATGAGTATTATACATATTATATAAGGTTTAAGATTTTTATGTGATTCATTCACAAGTAATTACTACTTAATATAGTACATAGAGTTTTTCATTATATTAAAAGTAATCGAAAATATTTAATTAATAATAGATAATAATGAATAAAACACGAAGACCAACTTTAATTGTATAAATGCTATTTCAAAATGAAGATTTAAAATTTTTTTATTTAGAATTAAAATGGAAATTACTATAATACCAATATTTATTATTATTTCATACATTTTAGTGATTACACCCTTTTAAATAGTTTTAAGAATATGAAAAAAATATATATGCATATATATTTAGTAAATATTAATATATTACTATTAAAAAATTTTGAATGAAGAGATTTAAAATATTCATTATTACTTTGTAAAAGACGAGTAGATATATGTAAACAAAGATAACTAACGGCAAAGAAAATAAGAAAGTTAGAATAAATAATACAAGAGTGAGAACAAAGCAAAAATGGAGAACAAGAAAGATAGATAGGTAAAAAAGGAATATGAATAACAAAAAGAGATAGAGTTGGTTTTACTTCAAGATCTTTTTCTTGTAGTAAGTGAAAGAGGAAGAGAGAGAGAGAGAGAGAGAGAGAAAGAGAGAAAGATGAGAAAAAATCGTAAATTTCTCCGGTTTCCTTTCGTTAGGCCAATCCGACGCATTGTGCTGTGCTTCTCCCTTTCAATTTATGTATCTCTCGTAGTTGCATCTTGTCCAACGCTACTAAGGACCGACAAAGAGCGAGCGAGACATTGTGACGCACAGTCACGCATTTAAAAGTACAAGAAAAAAAGTGAGTAAAGGGAAAAAATAGTACTGGGTATACACGATAAACCAAAGGCGATGAAGAGAAAGACAGAGAAAACGTAAAAATCATTGAGGTAAGAAAATATAAAAAGGATAAAATATTATAAGAATAGTATATGTTTTATGATGCAATATGAAAGTGACAATTCGCAAGTAATTTTTACCCTCTAATGCATCAATTTAGGAGTCAGATTATTTATCTTTTGTAACTACAGAAATTCAGTTACAGATTTTTTTAAGATCTAATTAAAAAAATTTGGTTTCAAACTCTAAACAGTTATTTGATTTTAATATAATTAAATGATAAATTTGAGTAATTAAAATAGAGTTAAAGCAACATATTTAAATTATTTTTAATATTTTATGAAATAAATATAAATCTAAATATCTTCAAATAGATACATTCGATAACAAATTTGCTTTATTTTAGTGAACTATATTGATATAGTTTTTATATCTTTGAAGAATAAAAATAAAATTGTTTCTTTTATACACGATTTAACTAATATTTCTAAATATATTTTTTTAAATTACTGAATTTAAAATCCCAATTACAAACTTGTTACATTATTATATTTAAAATATTTTATTTCATTTATTAAACAAAAAAATAAAAAAAAACTTTATTGTGCATAATTTTAAACATATTTAAGTTACTTAACATGTATTAAATTTAAACTGTTATTAAATTTACATTGTTTAAATAAATTAAAAAAATTTTTATTAAATACACAATATAAATTTAATTTATTAAATTAATTTTCAATAAAAAACAACTTGCCGTATATAACGTTAGCAAATACTCGAATATATGACTTTCTAAATGTTATTAAAAAAATATTAAAATATTCTGAACAAAAAAATTTTCATATGCCTTTGGAATTATATGTTCGTAAACTATTAAATTTATACTATGAAGAACAAAGTTCAGAATAATAAAAAAGCTAATAGATCAAATCGGTTGACCAGTTTTTCAACACGTAGGAAAAGTGATAAACTATAAAAAAAAATTTTCAGAACTGAAAAGACAAACTTCAAACGCATGGAAAGATAGAACGGAGGCGAGCCCCTTTTTTCAAACAACTTTCTCAGAATTTGTTGACGTCTAGCTCTAGCTCTGTAAGAAATTGTACTATGACGATACTATATACCTGAGTAGTAGTTGAGGTCGAGAGGAACTGGAAGTCCTGTACTAACAAATTGCGCCCGGTGGTCTTAGTCGTTTTAACAAGAAATACGTTGCCCTTTTTTGAGGATCTTCAGCCAATGACGGTATAGTTGCCGGTTTAAAAAGAAAGAGGGCAAAAGATAAAGTGACCGTCTTTTGGTTTAAGGAGTGATCGCGTTGAATGCCAAAAGGGAATGAGAGGGGACAGTCTGTAAGAGATTTTTTTAATACACGTCAGAATATCAGTAAAAAGCTTGAATGATGTTGAAAAGAGTGCGTAATAGTTAAAAGGAAAATTTTTTAAAAATGCATGTTCGAAAACACCTTTATTTAAGTAAATTTTTTCTTTAGATTGCATTGCTGCAAAACCATGTTTCAATTAATTTATAACTAACGCACTTCTAGTATCGACTAATTTATATTTACATATTCAATAAAATCTAGTACAGTACGAAATAGCTGAACAACTTTTTGTCTCTAGTATTCCTTATGGAAAAAATAAAGATATTAAAATTTATATTTCAATTTTAATGTTATTTATCTTTATTGTTATTTTCTCATTTTTAAATTATTCTCTCTAAATGATAGTTTGATAATAGTTGATAAAATAGAATAGGTACAAAATAAATTTAGCAAATTCTAAAAAAAAATTATGTTTATTGTAGAATGCATAAATTTAAAAATATAATGTGCTATTTTTAAATATTTTCAATTACTTGAAATATAAACATTTAGGATCGGTAAAAATTTTTGAAATAAAAATACATTACTATATTGAACTTGTTTTTAACACGATAAATTTTTAGCGACATAAAATATTTACTAAGATTAAATTAAATCTTTTGTGATAGATTTAATAAATTAAATCTAAGATTTTCTATTATTAGAGCATTAATTTAAAAAACTCCTATTTTAATACTCTGATACAATCAATAAATAAATTATAATCAATATGTCGAATTATAAATGATTGCTTCTTAATCTAAATAGTTTAGCATTTGATTTATAGCTGCACATCAGAATTTTTTGACATTAATTAGTTTACAAAAAAATTTAAATTAAGTGAATTTATTCGACTAACCAAATTTACTATAAATGGATCATAATCAACATAAAATTTTTACGTTTTTATTGCAAATCCTTGTTAATAAATGAAATAAATAATAGATTCTGAATAAAATGTTTCTTATAACGATCTTATTGTTCGTTATTTTATTATATGATATTCATACACAAAGTAATACACATGACGTATTAAACACGATATGGGTAATTCATTAAATAAAAATTTCAAAAGTATAGAATGTAAACTAACATGTAACTTCTTTAGATTCATTAAATGCTTTTATAATATATAAAACACAAGAACCTAAAAAAACATTATAGCATTATGGCGAAATTCCATTTAACTTCTATATACTTTATCGTAAGTATAATTGTTTGTTATCAATTAATTCAATTAATTAGAATATACAGAGTTATATATATAATTATATAAAATTAAAAATATTAAATTAAATTTTAATAATTCTGATTATGAAAATTAAGATTTATCCTATTTTTTATTAAATCAATGTTTTTACAACGTTTTTATTTATAAATAATATATATAAAATTTTTTTAATGTATTTATCAATTCTATTTTTAAATATTATGTTTATAATATTAATTATTATTCTGGAAATAAAAAAAATTATAATGAAATTTTGGCAGCAAAATAATTTAATATTTTTATAAATTCAAGACTATAGTAAAAGTGATCTAGAAGTATTAGACAATTTGGTATTAATTTTATTCATATATTCTAATTAGAATAAATCTAAACCATAGAACTACATTTTTTCTTTATAAAATTATATTTGAATGCTTTAATGTTTCCCATATAATATTTTTATATAAATTTTTTCTATTCAACAATATATTACATTTTCTTTCTCTTTTTTTTTATTTGTAACAATATTTCCTTCTATTTATCATTCTATTGATTAATTAGTTTTGTAATATATTAGTATTATAAGTTGTATTTATAAATATTTTTATCACTGATATGATAATAGCAACTATTAAAATTTTTTTATTTGTATTTTTAAAAACGTATTAAGATCCTTTTTTATTATATAATTTATTTATTAATAAAATAATAAAAAATAATTAAATATTCATTTTAAAATACTTTGTAGTTAACAAAAAATTGTGTAATTCGAAATCTTACTGCTAATTTAAAAATATTAAAGACAAAAATATAATATTATAACTTACTGCATAGTGTATTATCGTACAATAAAGTATATAGCTACATATTATTTAAAAATGTAATTATTACAATTTGAATTTTTTATTTCGATACAAAACAGAAAATATGATAAATACAATATGATTTTTGGTTTATTCGTTCTTTAATGCACAAAATTGATTCAATAAAAATTACTATTGCGTAGTTTTATTAAAATTATAAATATGATGATTTAGTGATTTAAAAAATTGCTTAATACTTATAATTATTATATGTAAATATCTAACTATCTTAATTTTTTATTCATTTTTCATGAAATCCATAAATTATTGTAGAAAACTACTTTGATCAAAATAAATTTTATCAAATTTTAATTTATGAACACAATCGATCAATTCTAAATTTGATACTGATTTTGTTTTGATCAAACAGTTTGTGTATTCAAGTTTAATAAATAATAAAGATTACAACAAATAGGAAAATAGAAAGCGTATGAATGAATATATCTCTGTCATTATGCAATATCAAGTAATTTACTTAAAAGCTTTTTCACAATAATATCTTCAAATTCTCATTCATAATTTTAACTTTAAAACCTTTTATGTTTCAACTATGCTATTTTAAGTAGAATTTTTTGTTAATAATTATTCAAGTAGAATGTTTTGATAAATTATTAAATTAATATGTTAAAATAATAAATCGTTAAATTAATATGTAAAGGAATATATTATCATAATACATATATGTTTTTCAATGCTTATTTTAATTATATATACATAATTAATAACAAATATGTATAAATTAATATTTATAATTTTGAGTTTTTAAAGAACTTAAAATCATTGAATTAAATAATTATTTAAATTATTTAAAATTGCTTATGAAAACTTACAAATTTAAAATAATATTTAGCGTATGTTTTGGCAATAAAGTTAATGGAGTCTATGGCAATCTTCAATAAAGATTCATGTGTAACATTTCGCCCAACTACCTTAAACGATGAAGATTATCTCTATATTATTAATACAAATAAATCTTGTTATTCACAAAGAGGTCAAATCAAAAGCAAAATTGCAGCTTCGTTTGGCCAACAATGTTTATCAAACACGAAACTATGTAATATTTTATTGCGTATATTAGAATTTAATGTAAATATTTATGATTATCCAAAAAATTACACCAGTCCAATAATGTTTGAGTTAAATTTTTAAAACACTACTTAATTTATAAGCATAGGTTAATAAATATTATTATTTTAGATTGATTTTGAAAGACCAACACGCTTAAACAATACAGAAATAAAAAAAATTACTTGTATGTATGAACACGAATGTTTACAACGCAAATATAGAAGATTTTTTATAAGATCAAAAAATGATTGAAAATAATTTATATTTTATAACTGTATTCTTGGAATTTAATACATAATAGATCATTACAAAAATTATTTATTATTTAATATTTTATTATATTAATATATAATATAATTTATTATATATAATATTAATAATAAAATTTAATGTAATCAAATTTTTAAATTAATAATAATAAAAACAAATAAATAATCATTAATTAAAAATAAATTATTAATTTATAAAGATACATATAAAAATTTTTCATTATCGTAACGTCATAATATTAATGTAGATTTCTTTCATATTTTTCTGTGCGTAATGTTTACAAATATAATTTAGAATAATCCAAAATTTATATTTGAGACAAATTAGGGAAAAAATTAAAAAATATTTAATATCATTATTGTTTTCATGAATTCATAACATTTATTTGAATTGTATTCAGTTTTATGTCAATTTTATATGTGTAAATAATTGTAAATGAATGTTAAAAATTTAATTTATCATTGTTTAAATTTCAAATACTAGAACTATTTATATAAAAATATTAAGCTATTAAATCTAGATGAATATTTTACATCTCATATGAATAAATCATTGTGTATTTATTATTATTACTTAGTTAAACGAAGATTAACGATCTTTTTTAATTACGATCGTGATTATGTATTTTATGGTTATTAATTATCTAGTGACGGAATTTTGTATTTTCTATAAAAGTTAAGATATATTTTATACAGTGACGTATGTTAACGAAATATCTAGAATGAATATATGAATAAACTAACTTTTTTTATTTCTAAAAATTAAATTATTATTCGTTTCTTTCTAATAAATGATTTTTTAATTTTAATCTTAAACAGCTTACGTGGGTACAATTGAAAGCTGAAATAAGTAATACAACTTTCTTTTCCGATTTGACATTCTTTTTATTACAAATATAATTTATTAAATTAATAAAATGTTAAAGACATTCAATAATATATGAAATAATTACTTTTTTCAATCTGATATCAAGAATTAGAAAATACGAAAGTTGTTTTGAAATACAATTAGAATAAAAGAAATAAATAAAAAATTAACTTCGTGATTACAGAAAGACCTGTATATGTTAAAATAATTGAAAATAAATGTGATATTGTGGTTTGGCTAATTTGACTTTGAGGTAAAGCCACAGCTATTTCTTCGTCACATTAAATATAACCAGTGAAACATTGTGGTGAATACGAATTATGCACCCGCGAGTGCGCTTAGCTTTCTATGTCGTTACAAAGTTATTCGAAAGAAAGCAAATTCTCCCTGCAGAAAACTGAAAATATTTTCAGAAGATGTAAAGAAAGTTTGTGGAATATTGATAAATAATAATATGCATAAGAAAAAAAACGAATTGCTCCGTGATGAAAGAGAATGCAAACAGAAATTGAGAATGAAATGACTGCCTTTTTCGATACGTGCAAAGAACTTTATACACAATGAATATTAAAAATGCCTCTCATTTGGAACACATAAAAGATAAATAAAAAAATAAAAGAAAAAGAATAATCTGCATTGAAACTGAAATTAAATTGATTGATACTTCTCGTCTTCTTCATGAGTCGATAAAGCTCACATATTACATTTCGTCGATAATACATGTATGGTTTTTAAACAAGGCAAACAATGAATATTTGTTACGAATGAAAACGAAGAGAAAATAGTTCATCATAAATAAGTCGATGACTTTGTATCTTAGATAGTAGAGTTTTCAGGATCCAAATTTGGGCATGCGTCTAACCCGTTTTTCTTCGTTTGCCAGTTACACGATTCAATTTAAGCGATATAATTAACGATCTTATTTGAAGAAACTCACATTGAAAAATTTTAACTATTCTATTTATTACTCGCGACCAATAAATCTAATTGAAAGAATGTTATATGCTTGAATAAAATTCATTCTCTCTGCCTCTCTCTCTCTCTCTCTCTCTCTCTCTCTCTGGAACTTTCAAATTAGTGTTAAGTAGTAATCGTTGACATAGAATAATTTTAACGTATTGATTCTTTTAATTATATATTAATTTAAATAGTAATACATAAATTTACAAAGATTCCTTATATTTTCTATGCATATCTTAAGTAAACTCTAATATACAATAATGCACAAAATAATAAAAATATAAAAAAGATATACTTTTTAATACATGAAATATTTCATTGACTTTTTTATTTATACAACAAAGAAAGTAGAATAATCAACTATTCTAATAAAAAATAATTTTAAATAGAAAGAATAAAAATATTATGTTATTTTATATTTACTCCATAAACAAATGTATGTATGTGTGTATACGCATATGCATTTGAATATATGTGAAAATCACTCAATACACAATATTAAAGCATTAATACAATGTAAACTATAATAATAACCTCACCTTAGTTCAATGTGATTTTATGTAGGTAACTATGTATTATATATACAAATTACTATTAAATTACTGAAATTATAACAGTTTTAAGGAATAATGTTAAAATTTAAAAAACCAAACTTAATCGCTAAACAATAAAGATAAAAAATAAAGATGATATTGATTAATTTGAAATGCATTCTTAAATATCGTATACATTTCGTCACGTGCATTCGCATAAAAAATGTGAGATAACGATCGCTGTTTCGGAGAAGTTTTCAAGCATCAAGGTACCGCCAATTAAGCTAAAATGTGAAACAGAGAATCGCAATATGGTGTTAGGGAGTCATTACTAGCCCATGTTCTTATTTGTATAAATTTAATATTAAAACAAGTCCAGAAAATACCTACGCACTGATTCCAAGTAAAAAATTAAAAACCGGTACTTTTTGCTTTGGTTTCAATTAATGTCTTTCGTCCAATATAATTATATTTTGATTTACCCAAAAGTTTTTAATGAAGTGATTAATCACATACGTTCGCTAAAAATTATATAATAAAAGAAAAATTATGTCTAATAAATTTTTGATAACTTGTTTATATTAATTAATTATTCAATTATTCATTTTTAAAATGTACTATTTTATCTGCATATAAATATTTAATAATTATAATTGAACAAATAAACTCATAGTATTTATTAAAATATATCTAGTTTAAAACTATTTTTAAGGATCTGTACATATTAAAAAAAGAAATATTTAAGAATTATAATAATAAATTAAATATAATAAAAATTAAAAAACTGAACTAATTAGATTCAAAATTGTTACCATTAAATTTATAAATCATATTATGACAAAATAATTTTGGCTCTCAGCTATGAGCATCAAAGCTTTATTTGAAAGACATTAACGCGATATACAAACAATGAAGTTTGAATAATTTATTTTAATTAGAATGTTTTTATAAAAGTTTGATGAAAAAATATACAATTATATTCATATATTAGAATTTAATATTCAGATAATAAAACCAGTTGTGTAGTTGATAATAAATTTTTGCAAATATTTAGACGCATCTTGATTTATTTTCAATATAAAAAATTATATTTTTTATAATTGTTGTATTCAATATAAATATTTTAATTAAAAATAATTTCTTCAAATACACAAGACAAATTTGCTATTATATATGGTTTAATTCATTAGTTGAGTGTTGAGTGTAAATTCGAGATAATAGAAAAATTATGAATGAAATATTAAAAAATATAATAAATTATTTTGATGAAAATAATATTTCTTAATAATAAAGATTACATTAATCCAAAGGTTACGATAAACTTAATAACATCAATTACATATATATGAATAACATATCGGAATAATCTTGCTATTGTAAAAATATTCAAAAATTTGTCGCTTTGCATTAAAAAGATCGATTTTAGACGTCCTCTAGTTCAGAATTGAAGGGCTTATCACGTTAACACCATAACTTACTGCAACATAGGCAATCACGGCATACTTTTTTTTATTAACCCTGTGGCAGCTCATTGTGAGCTCAAGGCGCTGCCGTTTAGTTTTTGTTAACATTCCGTCGTCGGAACGTCATGAATTTAGTTGGTAATTCAATTCCCACGCTCACGAGAGCAATAATTATGGACCGCAACGTTACAGATGTAATACCAACTTGCATCTTTTTGTTTCACCTGTATAAACTGATCGCCAGCTATTGCCCTAAACGAGCATCCCCTTCCTTGTCCAATCATTCGTACTCTTAGTCTTACCGTATGCTCTTTATTGCTTTTTTCAATGCTCACACATGTGTCACTGATATAACTTGCTTTTACGCATTATTACACGTACATCTAAGAAGAATGTGATTACCCGGATAGTTTTATAATGAGTAAATTGCACTTTGGTTCCTGCTTTATTCTGAATAACTATATATTTTCTTTGCAAATAATTTCACGTGTATACAGAAATGATAGATAATATAAATATAACGATGATTAAATTTTCCTTGTACTAAAAATTAAACTTAAATTATTTAAAATTTTTTCATTTATTTATTTTTCGTTATTTTAATATCTTGTAATTTCATAAATAGCTCAATATTATTTGCTGAATATTCTTACCTATCTTTTTTACGTACAACATATTATAAATAAACTAGTTTTTACTTATAACTATATGTAATACTATTTACAAATATATATAAATACTATATACTATATTCTATATACTATATAAAATAACTACTATATACTTTGGAGGAATTTTACTGTTTTTAAAAATAAGTGACTCATTTATCTCTCTAACAAAAAAAAATTAAACAAGTCAAATTTTTTATAAAGATTAATTAAACCGACTATGTATCATAATATTGTAAATATATATTGAAGATATATTATATTGGTATAATTTACGAAATATTTATTACCATACTAAAACTAAAACAGCTAAAATAAAGAATTATAAAATCAGTTATTTAATCGTAAAATTATTATTAATAAAAATTAAAAAAATCTTGTAAATATATTCTAAATGACTACTATATATACGATATAATGTAATTAATATTGATCAAAAATACTTTTTATTTATTTCAACGTTCAAGTTAAATTAATTTTTAAATACTTAAAATTTTATTATTTTAAAATATATTTTGGTTATATGATTTTTTATAAAAATATAAAATCAATTATTTATTTATATAATATTTCTATTATCTATGCTGCTGTCCATTATTCATTATTAAGATTTTAGAAAAATAATACATATTCGCTCATTTATTCATGTCCTTGTGTTATATTAAATTTTATTATTTTTTTGTATATAAAGAATATAGAAATTTACTAATTTTATAAATACAATTCTCCATATTTTTTAATAATTTAAAAAATACTTCATGATTATAGTAATAACAATAAAAATTTATAACAAGAAAAAGTTTTTAAAATGAGTGTAATATATTTTTTTATATCCAATAGTGTACATTAAAGAAAAATACAATATTAAATGTTCGTATTTTATCATCAATTAAAAGGTTTAATAATATTTATAACAACTGTTCAAGTATAAAATATATTATTACATAACTGAATAGTTGAATTTTTTTACCAATTGAATATATCTCTGCAAAATCTCAAAGTTTTTGGTCTTTTCTATTATGCCCATTTCGAGGACGGTACTTTAAAACCTCTGAACCATATAATAGCAACATTCAAATCTTAAAAATTTATATTAAGATAATTATTTAAGCTCTTAATAATTACACCAAGCAACATGATTCTGTTTCTTAAATTTATTTCTTGCTTTTCAAATTTCTTTATTTTAGTTGTCTTTTACTGGCAGGACTGTCGACGTTTAAAAATAACGTCTATTCTTACGTTATTTCAAAATTTACTGTTGAATAGTGAATAGAATTATATTTTAAAATATCGAAGCCTTTATTGTTTGTTTATATTCAAACTAACAGCAGCTGTGGGTCAAAAACGAGTAAATGTATAACGTATTTTAATTTTCATTTTAAAGATTGGCTTTTTTAGAATTCTTTAACTTAAAATCCTTAAATGAATTATTTCATATAGATTTAAAAAAATTATAGGTCATATAATATTTTATGAAAAATACAAAATTTAGTTGTATTAATCAATATTCAATATTTAATTGTGTGCAACATATGCGTAAAAACAGTAGCCATTTTAAGTTAAAAATGACAATTATTGTCATTACAAAATAATAAGCTATACTTAAAATTAAGATTAATTAATTACAAGCATTTTTAATAGTTTACTGTTTTCAGTTTTTGAAAGTAGATGTATTTTATATTTAAATTAAAATGAAATGTATAAATGTACAGAGTCATAACAGTTTGAAGTTTAAGAATCATAATTGAATTTGTCTTATATTTTAATGAAATAAAAATATAACTTTCAAGTAATTAATAAAATCTTATAATTTTTTTATTAATAGCTTATAAATATATTAAATAAATAATAATAATTTAATTAATAACAGCTGCATCATTCGCATAATCATGTCTTGTATTATATTCAAAGTTTACCTGATTTAATTATAAAACTTAGTTAATACATGTAATATTATGACTGCACATTAAATAATAGTATTGAATGTATTTGAAGTCACAGAAATACGTAGTAATAATATGAAAATACCTCCTCTGATGATTTTTAAAAATTGTCGCGATATTCTACCCTTTTAATATATGATTTCATGTCTGTTAATATTACTACATGCAAGAGTTACTACATTGAGTGAGAGTGCGTATCCTATAAAATTAACAAAGCGGAATCCGTCTTTTGAATTTAGGTAGCACGTTGTAATAAATCTACTTTTAGTATGTACAATGTATTCTTATTTGACAGGTAATAAACGTTTTTAATGATATTATTTTTAAATGCATGAAATTTTCTAGTACGGCTTATATTTATGATCAGTTTTTATTTGAATATTTATACTTAATAAAAAAATCTGTATTGAAAAAATGATTAAAAATAAATGTAATTATAAAGAAAATACATACTAATAAATTAAAAAAAGAAGTTTAATTTTTTTGAATACATCAAGTTATACTCTTTTAAAATATAAAGTACATGAATAAAATTCATACATTATATTTATCAATGATAACATTTGTTTAAATATGTGTAAAAAAATACTTATACCATATTTAAAAATACTTATACTTACTGTTAAATTAATAATACTTTCATTATTATACCAAATAAAGAAACTATTCGGATTGATTGTTATTTGTCAGTTATGTTTATCACTTTCGATACAATTATAACGGGCGAGTAAGTGTTAAAAGACTAATGTAATTTAACACACACCAACTATAAGAATTTCATAAAAAGGAATGGTTTGCAGTTTAATCCAAATATTCAGCGGACGTGGCCTTTAACACGCGAATACGGGGTCGTCGCCTATCACGAAACCAAGATCGACGGCTTTAAAGACCACCCATTCCACGTACACGCACACTCTCTTCTACCACCTTTTATTCCCTTGCCGTCTATCTTTGTCCCTCTCTCTCTCTCTCTCTCTCTCTCTCACTTACTCTTCCTCTCACTCCTCCTTACTCTTTTCTTAGCGTGATTTACTCGCGCACTTTCTCGGATAATGAAGGCGATTCTTTCGGGTAACGAGCGTGCGGCGTGGTTACGGCGCTTGCAGAGATTGCGCCAGTAAGCATCGTACAAGAGAGTCTGCTGCTGCACCCACATCGCGATATTTGCTTCATGCTCCTGCCAATGCCGCTATTCTCTTTACTTCAAGCGTTCTCAAGCAGCATTTGTAATCAGACGAATCGAAAAGTGAGTCTCGATGCATGTACGAAGACTCATATAAGTGCACAATAAGCATTTTAAACTCATTCTCGTGGGTGTTGTTTTTCGACGTCTTTAAACGAATTTCAATTTATAAAAATTATTAGATATAATTAATCAACATTGTCACATAAATGAAAAATAGTAACAAATTAATTTAATCAACAAGATTTAAAAAAAACGATTTTAAAAATGCTCTATTTACTTTTAAATTAATGAGATATGTGTATAGTACAGAAATTTAAAAAATAAACTATAAAATATAATTATAATAAGACTGTAATGAGAAAGCTTCATTATCCGCGGTACTTATTCATTAAAGGAATATACAAGCCTTACTTTATTTCAGAAGTAAATCACAAAAGTAGTTTAATATTTTCTTTTAGATTTCTTTTAAACTTTTAAACTTTTAAACTTTAAACTATAAACTCTTTTTAAACAATTTTTAACAATTGTTAAAAATTGAGTTTCAATGAAAATATAAAAAAAAATTTGCCATCATCTTTTTTATCCTTATTTCGATTGATATTCGTTTAATATATACCTTAATTACTGAATATTTTAGCACACGTGAATATACATACTACCTGTATCGATAATAATTGTTTTAAAAAAAATAAGCTAAAAATATAACTAATATTCGAGTATATCGAGTGTATATATAATGAAAAAGAACACGTAAATTTTAATATAAAAATTTTTTTTTAATTACCAAATTTTTTACCTACAAGGTGTCATAATTTTGATTTTTGTAGTATCTCATCGATATTTTTTTTCATACAGATTCATGTTCAATTTAATAAGTAGTAATTTATGTATGAATTATAAAGAATTAATATTATAACAAATGTCAAAGAATAAATTCGTTTGTTTAGCAGAAATACAATCTCATGTGGATTTTAACCTTCAAATTGGTGAAATAACTAAAGATTATACGATTGTGTAATTACGTATTATTATATGTATAGATGTATTCAAACTTTATAATTGTTAAGACTTTGTGCTTAACAAATAAGCTTAATTTGTAGTTATTGTGCGCTACTTTAATCTCATTATTGATTATAAATATATATAGGTACTATTATTGAAGGTTTTATTCAAAGCAAATAAACTTTACAAGTAAAATAAGATATTCAAAAATTAAAATTCATAAAATACATTACCATAGTTGTATATTTTATTTTTCTTTTAATACTCTGATATAAAAACAGATTAAATTATTAATAGAAGTTAATTAGATTAAAATAAAAGGTAATTTTGAATTATACAACTCATTGTTTTATGATTTTCATGTGGAAAATAATTTTAATCAAAAATATTTGCTATTTTTAATATTATTTACAGTTTTTAAAAATAACAGTAATATTATAATTTTTATATAATAAAATTTACGCAAGAAAAAATTATTTCAAGAATCTAAAAATTCAAATAAGTTAATTATGATATTTTATTTATTTCATGAATATATCAAATTATTATAATATTATAATATTAAAGAAAAACATTTAAATATTTTATAATTAAATACTGACTATAAAGTACTATATCTCTATCTGATAAAAGAAAATATGTCATTTCTTGACTTTTGAAATAAAGTTTTTTTTTATTATTTTTTTTGTTTTACACTTTTATTACATTTTGTCTTACACTTTTATTTTGGAGATAATGATGTAGTTCTATTGTAACGCCATACCGTTGATTTATTTCACATTGAGAAATTATACCGTAAGAATTTTTAAACTTACACAATTTTCAACGTTCTTCTATCAAAAATTTAAAAAATAAATTTAAATTGATTAAAATAAAATGGAATATGATTTGACAAAAAGCTTAAAATTTCATGTTATAAAATTTTTTTACATCTAACATTATCAAAAATACACAATATTTTATTTTTAGACGATTTAGATTTTATTTTTAGATTTTTTTACATCTAACATTATCAAAAATACACAATATTTTATTTTTAGACGAATAATTAAACTGAATTTTTCACATTAATTTTTAAAACTTTAAAGTGAAATTAAAACAAAATAATAAATAATTTTTTAATTTTAATTTAATCTATTAATAAAATAAGTTATAATAATCGAAAAAATTTTTTATTTCATGCAATTTTACTTTAATTTTTCTTATTTTTTTGTGACTATTTGTGTGTATTTTATTTTTAATTTTTATCTTTAAAATATAAAATTGTTCTAGAAAAATATGGTGTAAAAATAAATATACAATAAATTTTCTATTTCAGACAAAAAGATTAAAAAACATATATTTTAAACAAAGTCAAATATATTTAAAAATATATTAATATATACTGTATATACTGTACACATAGTATAAGTTTTGAATCTGAAAAATCTTTCAATTTACGTTGTAATAACAAAATCATATTTTATTTATCAAAAAAACAAAAAATCTATTCATTGACTGAAATATAAAAATATTTTGTTAATTTGAAAATTAAATATAAAACAAGTAATAAATCAAATAAATACAAAATAAGATATATTTATTATAATACTTAATAAAGATTTGAATATTCACAAAAACACTATAAACGTATTTTCTTAAAGTACAACAAATGGACTCTAATATAGATTTTTTTCTTAAAAGAGAATCTAAAATCTTCACCTTTCAAAAATGAGGAAAAATCAAAAGTTTTTTAAACTCTATATCAAAAAGGTGATGAGTATAATATCAAGCCTTCAGACTCGTTCACATTTACCATACAATTTTCCAGACAAAAAATCTCTATAAACCTCGACAGAGCAAACGTACACGCATGACAGCAAAGGCCCTGAAGATGACTCATCACGCCAGCGTCGACGCCGTTGAGAACATGATAAAAGAAACGGATAAGTTTCCGTCGACATTAATTTCTAGTCCCTATACACGAGAAGAAGAGTTAGTCGATATTGCGAATGTCAACTCTTAATTCGAATCACAATTTCAAATTTTTTAAACTCGTTTTCGAACATATAATCTTGTTCCTTCTAACCTTGGTGTATTATTATGTAATATGCATTTTTTTTAAATAAGATTTTATTGGGATATACTAGGAAGAAATAATACTGATCGTAAAATCATAAAAAACATTATGAGATATCAAATTACGGTTTCAATAAAATAAATGAAAAACATCAATAGCTATACTGTGTATATTACATCACTAAAGATTTCGTATTCATGATTTTCGATTCTTTATTAAGTGTTGACTATGGCAATCAAAATAGATCAGTATATATCAGTAACAACATTTTAAAAAGTAATCAATTCAATATTTCTGTTATTATTATAATTTTATGAGTCTGCACTAGTACGTGTTAATATTTCGAATAAATTCTTTCAATAATATATCAATTTTAATACATAGAAAAGTTGCTGTTATATATGAATTGTGCTATTTTTTATGACGCTTGATACAGAATCGGAAATCATCAACACGAAATCTTTAGCGATGTGATATGCATAGTATAGTTATTGATGTCTTTCAATTATTTTATTGAAACATCATTTTACATTTAAAAATATTTTTCAATATACGATGTATCTTCGCGTGACTAGTTCAACTTACTTGTTTTGAAAATTAAAATCTATCCAAGAAGTTCATTGCGTAATTAAGTTTCTTTATTTATTATATGAAATCACTACATATAACAGTATGAAAATAATTTGATTCCATAATCTGCAGCTCTTTGAATAATAATATTTAAAAGATAATAAATTGATATTCAACAAGTGTATTTATACACAATAAAATTACAATTATTACTTTTATCGCGATTTAATATACAATATATAAAATTAATTGCGCGATCAAAAATTACATGAGATAGAGTCATGATTACATTGAAGTATTAATAAATAAAACTTAATTTTATCGAATGTATCATACTCGTATTAAATTAACTTAATGTTTACAATACAAAAATTTGTTTACGTATATTGACTTTTGGTACATATATTAATTAATAATAAAAAATAATATTAAAATTATTCTCAAAATTTCTATAAATTTTTTATTTGAATCAAAACTTCATTAAACAAAAGAATTAATTTGAATTAATATAATTTATATTATATTTTCAAACATCTGAAATTCCAATTAGTTATTCTAATACCATGTACAATTTATTACTCTCGTATTGAATAATACAGTGTCGGTTTGATTAAAGTCAATTATACGCTTTATAAAATAGATATAAATTCAAATAAAAAGATGATTTTGTTGAAAGTGAATTTTATATTCATTTTCAAAATATTTTTTCTTTAATTTTCAAAAAGTGAAAATTTCTTTCGGTTGTCTAATATTTCATTCGATCACACCGATATATGAATAAACTTAAAAATTCATCTGTAATCATTAGTTATTATCGATAAATTACTTTAGCAAAAATAATGTATTTATTTTAATTAATAAAAGCTTCTAAATTTATGTAAAAACTTTTTTTAGCCAATAATGTTTGAATTACGTTAAAAATTATTTATTTTATTTAATACAACCAATTCGAATATTGAAACAAATTATGTGATTTGTACGTGTACATATATGTACAAAAGCATACAAATACTTACATATTAAATATACTTATTTAATAACGATTTTTTTAAGCAAGAAATTTATTTTATTTTCTTAGTAAATTGTTTCATAATTTTATACTGCTAGTATTATTCTTCTTTAAATTTTTTGTTTTTAAAATGAAAATGAAGAATTCATTTTAAAACATTTATAAGCTTTTAAAATAAGTTTGAGAAACACTCATAATAATTATAAATTTATTCAACAAGATATATACATGATTAGGTTATATAATTTTATCCGAAGTTTCTTAATAAGATAAAGAAATCTGTATTTTACATATATTTGATATGTTAAAAAGATTCAAAGGATTTAAAAAATACGTTACTGGTTTAAAAAAAAATTAATAGAATAATGTAATTGATAGTATTCTTGAATGAAAGTCAATATGGACAAAAAGAATTTATAGTAAAATAATGTTGATAATTCCTGTTCATTTAAGTACTAATTATATGTAAGATCATAAAAACCCTGTCGAATCATGAAATTACAGATACTCTTAAAGTACCTAGAAAGAGCGCAAACTGACAATGAAATTAAACCACTGAATTCTTTGAAGAGATCTTTCACATAATTCATCAAGAACAGAATTCGATTTAGTTTCAGTTAGAAACCATAAGCTAAACCCATTTAAGGTTCCAGCACCAATTAATAGATACACATGCTAAAACAAAAAATACGACTTCATTCATATTTTCTTTTTTCTATTTTAAATAAAATTACAAAGTTGAAAAAATTAAAAATACTTTTAATTTATAAGATAATATTTTTATTATAAAACTAAATACAAACTATTTAAATGTCAATTAAAAAGTTTTCTATTTTTTATTTTTGTAAATATTTAAAATCAGATTAATTATTTTTTAATTGATTATTCAATTTAACAATCTTTTATATATTTATAAGTATTTATATTCAATTTTTCAAATTTAAAATTCATTAATTTAGAGTTTATGTAATAATTTAAAACTTACAATTCACGAATTGTGAAATCCCTTTTTCAATACTTTAATACATGTAGTTAAATTGTAGATTCACATAAAAATGTAGAATAAACTTATTTCTAGGATTAAAAGATATTTTAGTGTGATGAAAAAAGTATCAATTTCTTTGAATCGCTATAAGAGTATGCATGATACAGCAAGATTTTATCAAATTATCTAGATATCAGTGACATTATTTTACACGTATATCATCCATAACATTTGTTGAGTTAATGAATTTCAAATTATCTAGTTCTGTGATCTTACTTGTCATTTTATTCTGGTAAAAATATTTCTTGTTACTCTTTCACCTAAAAATGATAACTCATAATATTTTGATCTATACTCTTTTAATTTGAGAAAAAAAGTTCTTTTTGTCATAGTTAGAATAAAATATTATTGAAATTCTTTTTATTTTATACATATTATAATTAGTTAACCATTTACATTTATTCATAGTACTTACTTAAATATTTTCTAATTAATAAAAAATTTTTAAATTTTTATAAATAACAATATATTTTGGAATATTATTTTATTTTTATATAATACTTTTATGTTACTTCCATATACTTATGTAAATTTTCTTTCTAATAGTAAAGTATTAAATATTGATAAATTAAAAAATTATAAAACAAGAACATCTACTCTACAATATACAATATGAGATTTTATAAAATTTGAAGAAAACAAAAATTAATAATATTTTTGTTTTACATTAATAATCTTGAAAACCATACAATACAAATTAAAATTTTAAAGAGTAATATCTTACTAAGATGTAATTTGCTATTCCAATAATGTATTTGAATAAATAAACATATATAAACTTGTAGAGTGCATACATTCTACAGTTTGTTTTTTACGAATTCGAAGACGCTTTGAAGACACGCTACCAAGATAGCCAAGTTTCAAAGATCCATCAGACAATAAATCTTTTGAAAAGAATACTTTAAACTTATCATCTTCATCAGCAAACTTTTACTCACTCCTTTTCAATGTATACGTATATTTTTGCACATGTTCATATGTATGAGTTTGATCGTTATGTGAATCGCAACAATTTATGCTCAATAGTATGAAAGAATTTAATCCTGCACACAAAAAAGTGTATCTGATGTTCGTTAATACTGCTAAATCAAAAAGGCCACGAAGAAGCATGTAAAAGAGATAAATAGATATATAGAGAAGAAAGAGGAAAAAGAAGAAAAGGCAACATTGAGATAGAAAAAGAGACAAGAATCAGAGCCAAATCTAAAAATAAACCGATGTGGATGTATTATAATGTAACTACTTCGTACGAGTATCAATGCAATGAAGACATTACATTTGAGTAACGTTGAAACTCTTAATTTGTATGCCCAGTTATTCAGTTATATAATTGTTTTCAGGAAATTTTAATGTGTTGTGTATGTGTGTGTGTATTTTAGTAATATAAACATTATACAAGACAAAATTATAATACATAGCGTGTCTATAAACTGAAACCATAACTTAGAACATACATTTTTATCTTTCAATTTTAAGTTATTAAAAGTCATAAACAATACGAATAATTATTAATTTATAATTTATTCATTTTTATATTCTTTAATCATTATGAATATTCATTTTACAAATTGCTTTTTCATTTTCCGAATTATCAATGTACAGAATTATAAATTATTTTTATTTTTAATATTTGTAAGTATATTATAAGAAGTTAATTATTTTATTAAATTATAATCGAGAACATTTTATAATATATAATCATAAACTTTGCACATATTACATTTTTGGTACCTCATTATTCTTAAATCGTTACTAAAATTCTTTTTTTAAATAATTTTATATATCTACCGGTTTTTACAATAGTTCTTATAAGTTTCATACAAATCAAATGGTAATATTTTTTTATGTAGCAAAAAAATTTGTTAGATAACGTAGATAATCAGCTGATATCATCAAATTTATATAGGTATTTCAGGTACTTTTTATTAATCATTAATTTCATTTAAAATAGATTAAAATTAACTTATTTAAATCACTCATATTTATATATAATATATATATATAATAAACTATGTATTAACTACATGATTTTAAAATAAGCGTATAAAAGTAAAATAAAAATTAATTGTTATAAAGAGAGTACGATCAAATGACTTACAAATCAAGTTGGCATTTTTTTGATTATCTACATGTAAATGCTTGATTTAATGACACTTTAAAAATCAAAGTACCTTTTCAAATGAATCGAAAAAGAAAAGAAGAGATCAGTGACAGATGAGAGAAAAATATGGGTTTAAATGGAGAATAATAAAGATTAGCAGAAGCAACCCAAGAAATGAGAGAAAGACGTTGATCTGAAAAAGAAAGAGAAAAAAACACATCTGCACTCGTATCAAAAGCGGATCTTTTTCGGTGAGCTTATCCGTGACAAAGATCTCCAGAACACGCTTTCGAGGATTTCGGCTGTTTTCGGCCGTGATCTCCTTCATATATACAAACCTGGGTTACTCAAGCACGTGCAATAGATCCTCGACCTCGCGCGAGTCTTGCCATTAAGCCGCAACTACCCTTGCGTGCGGTCTGACGGAACTGCAATTTGCAGTGCATATTCGTGCTCTCATCCAAAGGTATTTGTCGCCGCTGATAAGGACTAAAACTGTGTGCACGCATCTGAGTAAAACAAAACCCCAACTATAAAATGCGTGCTTTGCTGAAACACAAAGGGAAAATGCTAGCTGTCACTGTAGTGTTTCAAAGTGTATATTTACGACACGAGTAAAGTTAAGTTCCTTACGCGTTTTTCTTCTTTGCATTTGACCGCGAAAGTTTAAGAATTCATTCGAGCTTATTCATGAAAATAAGTTATGCAAGGGTATTAATTTTTTTATGATCAATTTTTTTTTAATAGTACAGGAACTTTTTCGTAGTAAACGCAATTGATCAAATATTGGGCCAAAATTTTGAATAGAAGCACAAATATTACTATATCCGATTTAATCGTATTTTTCAAATGTTTTTTCGAATTTTATTGCTTAAAAATTTTATTATTAAAAACGAATTTTATTATTACTTAAAAATCTAAATTTAAATAATAAATTAATTATTTATTTATATTTTATTTTTACAATAATAATTCATTTTAAATACTAAAGAAATTACATCATTTTTTAATATAATTTTTATGTAACAAATTTGTTATATAATACTTGTCTAATATATTTGTATTAATTATTTAATTATAATAATCAGTAAATAAATATAAATAATTAGTGTATTAAAAATAATTGCATATAAAATATTATAAGGATTATTCTTTAAAGATTTAATGTTCCTTTGAAATAAGTATGCACTAGCAAACATTATTGAAGCTACATCTATTCTGGAATACGTAGCATGAAGGAGAGAGTATAGTTTTTAGAGCATAATGTAGAATAATTATTTTACACTTTTTAAGATATATTCATTATTGTTGCAATAAAATTTTCTAATGATAGTTACGTATTATATGTATAATTTATGTATGTGTATAATTTATAATTAAGATCAATTCAATTTTATACTCACTTTATCGAATAAAATTAAAATTATTGTTACAAGTATTATATCCTTATATGAAAGCTATTCTCGTATGGGAGTAAATATTAAAGACAAAGCTCGGAGAATAAATAATTTAATTAATTATTTGCAAATTATATTAATAAACAGCATGCATACTTGTGCAATTACATAATATATTGAGATATAATATTTTCATGAATATAAATTGTTCACAACAGTAGCTTCAAGAAATCTAACGATTCTGTAACAAATGTAAAAAGTAGACCTCAATAACCAACGAACGTATAAAATCCTTAAAAGGATTATAAAAGTACGAATGATCGATAAAAGCATCCGTATAGGTAGAGTAAATATGAAAATGTGTAAAAAAAAATAAAAAGGAGTTTCCCGTAACTGGTGCGACTGGCCACGCGAAACGCTAAAAAGCTTTCTTGGTAGCGGTTCGACTTGTTCTTTGAAGAGACACGTTGATGGGACGTAGCGTGAGAGAAAAGTTACTACAGAATGAAGGCGCGGAGACGAAGAAATGAAAGGAATAAAAAAGGAAAGGAAGGACCGGCTCCCGCGGTCATCCCGGACATAGAGAAAAGTCGTGAGAGGACGCACAGATTACCACCATATCGTAATGGGCTGCCTGGTCCTCGTGTTTGCTTCACTTACTTTCTTAAGATTCTTACGGATTGAGTACAGGTTCCCTTTTTGGATATCAAGTATACTCGTGTTGAAAAGATCATGCACTTTGAGTAAATAAGTAAAAGGGTTCAACTAAAATAATAAAACCATAAATAGGCAACGTTAATATATAATTTTTTTACGTTATTAAAATCGAGTTTATTATATACAGCTACTGAAGTTGATTTTGTGTGATAAGAAATTTGTGTATTTTAAATAAATGTACCATATCATATTAATTTTTATAAAAACTATTGTTAAAATTTTAAAAACCTGTACGGTGTATAAAATAAAATATATATGTATATTAAAAATCTTACTCAAATATATAATATTTTATGTTCATGAAAGGTGAAAATATATCCTGTATATACAAGAATATATTCCGTAACAAAAATATAATTTTTTAAATGAATGCAGCATATGTGATTGTCTTTTATAAATTTTGAATTTAACACAATGCTTATTAAAAAATACAGCAAAAGTAATAATAAGTTAACATAGTTTGTACAAATATGTATGTTTTTATATGAACTCATAGAATCTGTGTAAGAGTTACCAGACGTATGAAGATGTTCAGAGTGGCAACATAAGGGAACAAAGCTATTATTCAGCTAATCGTCAAAACACTGATGTTAAACAACGTATAAATCATCTTCAACATAAAACTATTCACGGAAATACTAACACCATTGAATGGTGCCTAATAAAAGAAAGTTACAAGCTTATGTCAATAATGATTATACAAAGAAACGTAAAACAACGCGAGTGACTCTAAGAGTGTCGGACTCATTGAGCACATAATTAAGCACACAAAAATACTTGCTTATTATTGCGGATTAATTTTATTTTCAAAAGCATTCTTGAAAGTGATGGAAATAATATCTATATGATAAATCTGTCTTAATACAGCGTATGTATCTTAAAATAAATATAAACTAATTTTTTACATCGGTATAATGTTAGAAATGACACTACGAGATTTTATTATTTAGACTATTTAGCTTTCATGTAAATTAAATTTTTTTTTGCTGTGCACCTTTAAATATGAATAGAATTTTATTCTATTAATATTATACGTATTAGGTGATATGTTATGACAACATTAACTTAAAAAAAGAACAAAAGTGTCGAGTAAAATTTTATAGTATTCTGAGGATTTATTTCTCTTTTGATAATCAGGTTTTACTCATTGGTATTTGTACTTAACAAATTAAAAAATAGTATACTTAATAACCATTATTGCTATTGTTAATTAATTTTGGTTTAATAATTTATTAGAGGTAATAAAATGAAAAATGATTGACCTTATTTAATATAATAGTAGTTTCACTTATTTCAGCCTGTACGTGGGATCACTTTAATGGCAATATCAATATTTTGCAATAATCTGTAATTAAAAGACAGCAATATTTTATAATATGCAAAAAGAAATAAAATAATTAAATACAGTTTTTGTTAATAACAAAATAAATTTTTTTCAGATATATCAAATTGAGTATGTAATTGTTAAAGCTGCCAATTCACCAAGGCCAGCATCGTGGATTTTAGAAAGATCAGTCGACGGAGAAAATTTTCAAGCTTGGCAATTTTATGCACCAAATGATGAAGAATGTTGGACGCGCTATTCAATGCCTCCTGTACTTGGAAAACCAACGTATACGCAGGATGAGGAAGTTATTTGCACTAGTTTTTATTCACGACAAACACCGATGGAAAATGGAGAAGTAATTATAATTATAAATTTGTTTTCCTTTATGAAATAGTTCTCTTAAATTAGCTACCAAATAGTGGGTAATTTTCTATATAATTTTTTCTATTCCAGTGAATCGTTTATAATTTAATTTATATAAGTAAATTTTCTAAATAAATAACGTATGTTTATACTTTTATTATAAATACAAAATAAATCCAAATAATAATACAACAATAACTTAATATTTTTTCTAAAAAAATTTTTTAAATTTTAACGTCATTTATCTTGAAACTATTTCATAAATTTATATTAACAATTTTTGAATATAAAAAAATGTTACTGCTTATTTTGTAAATTTACAGTTAGTTAATTATTAATTATATTGGTAATGATTAATATAATTATTAATAATTAGATTAATTTATTTATATTTTACAATCTATAAAATCGGCACTTAAATAAAGAAAGTATTAAATGCCTACATGGTATAGTCATTAATTTTATCGCAAAACATTAATCTTTATCAAATTTTTCAACGATTTTATTCCTTATATTGTTTACTCTGCTCTGTTTACGCTCATTTTCGCAAAAAAGAACGGAAAGCAGAAACGTAAAAGTCGCAGCTTCCCTTGGGTAAATATACGTCAGATCCCTTATATGGACCCCAAAGAGTACCGTACATGGCCGGAATGTAGGGATCGCCGTTTTTGTCATCGATTTCGCTGTGCTTGTTCCTCTCGCTCTCGATCTTCCTCTCTCTCTCTCTCTCTCTCTCTCTTTCTGTTTTCTCTGTCTCTTCTCTCTCCTTCTCTTGCACGATCTTTATACTTATTTCGCGCATTTACACATACGTGCGAGGACAAAATCAACACATGAACATACTCGTGAACAACCTTTATGCACTTAATCGGTGGAACCGTTCCGGGAAACTGGGTAAATTACCTCCCCTATTTTATCATTAAAACGTAGATAATTCAAGCTGTCATCTTACGATTTGCGTTGCGTACGTTACTTTGCCATTATCAAGACGATTGCATTCAGTTGCACTGTATGTCTGTTTTTATATCAAGTTTGAAACAGCTATTACAATATTTAAATATTTATACATTAGTTGAATACATTAATTGATCAGGTTTAAAAATTCAAGTATATTCATAATTCAGTGTATTACAAATATATGTTACTATTTTACATTTACATATATATAATATCAATAATATTTTTATATTTACACACATATAATATAAATAATATTTTTATATTTACATATATATATATAATATAAATAATAAAAACTTCTGTATATTAATTTTTGTGTAATGTATAAAAAGCAATTTAAAATTAAAATTTTTTATTTTAATCAGAACACTTTAATAGAACACAATCAGAAACTTTTATTTAAATAAAACAAAATTATAAAAATTTATATATTTGAAAATATTCCACTTATACTTTATACGAATGTAGTGTGTTAACATTCTTTAGCGTTCTTTAACATTCATTATAACTTTTTGCACTTTCATTTTGAAATCACGACTTTCCATTTCACTCTTTTAGTATATCAAAATATAATCAACCGTATTAGGAACCGCACAGCTCAACAGTCATTATTACTTTTCCAGATTCGGTTCGATCATTAAAGCAAAATGTGTTTTTACATTTTCTGTTAGTATCGCTTATGATACAACTTTTTGTTTGCTGCGTGAAATACATAAGTAATTAAATTTAAAAAAGGTTAGCTTGATTAATTTTTCTTTCAAATAATTTTGAAAAATTGTGTAATTAAAAATTTTTAATTATCCAAAACACAAACTTTTATTATTTTTTAATTGGATAAATGTAAATATTATTAAATAAATATTATAAGCTTATTATTGTTCACATACTTTTATATTTTTATTGCATTTATAATTACTTTATTCGAGAACCTTATATATAATAAACTATTACAATAACTTTATTATTTTTTACTGTTACTAATATTTATATTAATATGGTAATTACAAATTTTTTTTTTAATTCTATTTTAAATAATATTTTTTCATATCATTTATTTGAATTGCCTAAATGGTTTTTGTAATTTTTCTAAACCACATTTTATATGAAATATTAAATTTAATGTATTAATGTACATAAATAATAATACTTCTATAAAATTTTTGTGTTTTAATTTGAAAATATAATCTTACTGAAACTAGTTTCGTACGCTTTAATTGATTCTTTATTTTATTATAAAATGCTTATGAATGTAATTTGTATCATATTCAAAAAAATGTAAGTTTTCTAAATAATAATTTAGGTTTATCCGTTTAAAATTGAAATTATTCTTCTGTTACAGATTCACACACAACTTGTAAATGGCCGTCCAGGTGCCTTAAATCATACGCAAGCGATTCAAGATTTTACTCAGGCTCAGTTCGTTAGACTACGCTTTCAGAGCCTTCGGAGAAGAGGCGAAGCCATCGTTGACAAAAGAAGGGCTTTTTATTCGATCCGAGAGATTAATATTGGTGGAAGATGTCTATGTTCCGGGCACTCATCCCGGTGTAAATTCAACGAATTACACAAGGTAAAGTTTTTTTTTTTGTAAAATTATTTATTAATCTTTAAACATTGAAAAACTTATTTTGCGTAAACTAATAATGAAAATACTAATTTAACTCAAATTACTTGCATAAATGAATTTAAAGCGTTCATACTCTGTTTGTTATTATGACGCAGTTTATATTTGTTTTGTTCATTTTTAATTATTATTATATCATCGATTATTATAATAATACTTTCTTGATATGCGGTAATCAAAAAATTATTATTACAATAAGATTATTAACACTCTTTTTAAACTAAAACTAGATAAAACTCTCTCTTTATGTTTTTAATCATTTAATATTACTTAACAAATATTAGTGCTATATACACTTTCACATATCTAATTTAAATGTAGAAAATTATTTATCGTTATTAATAAAAATTTATGCATATATATCCTCGTATTCTAAATTATGAATTGATAACAGAAACTAAATAAATATTAGTATATCAATAATAATGATAATAATAATAATATAATAATAATAATAATAATATAATAATAATAAATCTTTTCAACGCTACATTTTAATTCTTTTTTTTTAAATGATATTTTTTATGTTACTTTATGTATATAATATTAAAAAATATAAACGTCTAATCATATTATTATTATCATTATAGAAAATATTTTTTTTAATATAATATAATATTGTAAATCATTTAATTTTAAAGTTATTCAGTATTAAAAGTATATTAAAGTATAGTAAATGATAGTGCTATTATTTTCCTTTTATATAAGGAACGAAAAGTATATAAGTGTTTTCATTTTACGAGTATATATAAATTTGTTTTACAAAACATTAAATACTAAAATTTAATATAATCTTTTAAAACTACTAGTTTTAGAAAATAAATTTTTATTTAAAATATTGTTTAAAACACTCAAATTTTTTAAAATTTTTTTCTCAATTTTTTCAGTTAATACACAGATATTTATAGTTACTACATCATATAAATTAATAAATTACGTTTTATTGTAATATCATATCGTAAAAATTATTAATGTATTATTAATAATAGGAAGTACAAATATTAAATAATAAATGTCTTACTAAAAAAAAATAAGTCATTCGATGTACTCTAACAATGTATTGAAAATTGGATCTATGTAAGTAAGCTGTGAAAAATCTACGTTCAAAACAGGATTGTAACTCTTATACACAATTCCATCTATTAGATTTTTACATGTATAATACTGTAACCAGTCGTGCACTCACACTTTCGTCGAGATAACTAGTAAAAACAGCTGAGAATGAGGATGTGCGTACGTTATATATTGTCCTGGACATATTTTACTTCAGCGATATGCATACCAGCTGAGATTACGCAGATTTATACGACTGAATCCTTTTATTTGTGAATCCACTTACTATTTCTCTGATTCGACGATTTTTGAGGTTAATATAATAACGAATTCCGCCTTCATTATTTTACTTTGTGAAGAGGTATAAAACATTTATCCTAGTTTAATATTTTAAGAATCAAATCACGATTAAAAATATAGAAGTTTTATTATAAAATTGATACACTATCGATTGTTAATAATTAATAATTAATAATTAATTCTATAATATTAGCTACAATCATTAATAAGATAATTATTATAAAATATATTAGTATAAAACAAAATAGTATAATAATATATATATATATATATATAACAAAATTTTTTAAATAAAATACATTTTTAAATGTAACCTTCAACTTTCTTCATAAATAAAATAAAAACAGTTAATCGTAACAAGTAGATTTTTAAAATAATAATTTTATCGAAAACTTTTCATAGATAAAAAAACACCGACACTTTTTATATACAATAAAATATTAAATAATATTAATTATATCAACATCATTATTTATAGAGTATGCGTACAAACAGATAACGTGTATGCTTATATATATATATATATATTGTCAATCAATTAATTATCAAAAGGATTAATTTTCCATAAGAAGAAAACTAATATTTTTTAAATTTTTATGAATAAAAAATGTATAATATTGTTAAAAAAGAATCAAATTTTTTGTTATTGTTTGTTTATCTAATTATTAACATCCTAAATGCTAAAAATATATTTGTATTGAACCATTTTTAATTTTAAAAACACTTGAAAATTTTTTTTATTTTAATAGGTATTTAAGTTGAAACATATTTATATAGTATAATTGTTCGTGTAATTTTTACACTGTAATTAGGTTTAATTAAAATTTACGATTTAATTATAACATGATTAGAATTTCTTAGCTACTAATAAAAAAATATATGTATATAAAAGTTATTATTCTACAATGATTATATAAAATAATTAATAAAATTATAAAAATAAAATGAAATACAGGTTTATAATTGCCAATTTATTATTATTTACAATTATAAATCAATATCTACTTGGCCATATGGAAGTAGAAAATAGTCGTGTTCGGTCAGACATGTCGCCGAAAAGAATGGTTTTATACTTAAATCCATCATTTCATTCATAAAGTTTTATCGTATAATTTTAAACAAATAATGCACTCATTTTATTTAAACAATACTTGTATATTTATATACATATATATTACATGATATAAAAAATCAAATTTAACCGTCAAAAGTTTGGTCCTGTTCGTACAGAAGAACTATTTTAAATGAAAGTCATGTAATGTAAAATTACTGCCGTAATTAGGTGATTCTTTTGTTTTATTTTTAATACCTATTTCTGCTTATCTAGCTTACCAACACCACACTTTTTATTAAATTTAAAAATTTTTAAATTCACCAGAGTACGATGGCATATTACGTATTTCATGGTGCATAGTACACGATCGAGTGGACCACAAATGCAATAAGATTTCTGTAGCAATAAAAAAACGAATACAAGTACACACGATCCTATGGTAGAGTTTGTCGCACTGTGCGTCGGAGCGCTCAACGTTTACACGCGCAACTCGTTGCGAAATTCCTCTTCTTGGCCATTAGTCACCAAGGCACCCGTTATTCGACGACCACGGTACTACACCATCGTATAAGGAAGTATATGAGAAGAGAGAAGCATAAAAAGAGGAAAAAGACGAATTCGTTGTTCTTTTCGCTCGTACCGCATATCTGAGGACATAGCAAGATGCCCTTGAGCCAAAAAGAATCGCACCTTATCTGTGATAGAAAATCTTGGTTCCTTTTTTTACGATATTTTAATTGCCCGTGAACAAGACTTGTAATGGAAAAGAATAATTGAAACGCTGATGGTTCAAAATATATTAGAAATTCTTGTATTTATTTATAAATAAAAGTATTTATAGATTTTAGAGTGTTAAAGGAAGTGTCAAATATTTTTATTATTTATTAAAAACCAATATTTCTTGGAATGATTTATAAAATTTTCTCTTGAGAGATAATTTATTTCTGATTTTAATTCTAATAATTTATTTAATATATATATATATAATTTATAATAATTTCAAATGTAATAATGCTACGTAAATAATTAAATAAAATTTAATTATATTTTAGTAAAATTTAATGGCATTATCAAAATTATTCAACTAAAAAATTACTATAATTGTATCTATGAACCAATCAGTATCTAATTACTAATATATAAATCTTATTTATCTAATATAAAAGAAATATAATTTCTACCTTATCTTTAAAAATTTATTCTAAAACTTATAATGTATTAAACTTACAATTTTAAAAAAATATACGTATTATTAATTTCAAATATCTACAATAATAAATCATCCTTAATAAAATCAGAAAGTTTAAAAAAATAACTTTACTATAGACTTGTTGCACTTGTACAAGGTTGCTTGTACAAGTTGAAAATATAAATAATTACTACAAGAAGGGATTTAGTCAATTTTTCATAAATATAAAATAATTGTGTGTGGTCCCCTCGATACTTCACAAATTTAACTGCGCACAAATGTCACGTGATCCTTTCTCATTACACACTCACATATTATTTATTTCTTTCATAATTAACTTCTGCGTTACGCCCAGTCGTGTAATAAGCTTCAACTCTCGAAAAGTATGCTATTTATTAATAACTCACATATTAAACTCAACTTGTGTTTTAGTACCAATAAAGTTGAAGATTGAGTTCAATGGATACGGCAAACAAAATTTTCAAGATCCAACGTCAACTTTTCCATTTTTCATATATTCCGCAATGAGTTTTATGTTATTCGTTTATTATTATCCAAAAATATTTTAAAAAATTATGAATTTTATCAGTAATAATTAATATATAAATTTAAACATATTTTAATTTGTCGTAATTTGTTCTAAAAATAATATAGGAAAATTTAAATTAACATATTTCTATCAAATGTTAAATGAAAAACCTTGAAAAACTTGAATACAATTTTTATATTGTATTTTAAGTCACAATTAAGTACATTACAATATCATATAACCTTATATCTTTTTTTTATTTATTAAAAAAAATAATTATAAAATAACTATAGAATTATTACAGAAAAAGAATCTGTATTCAATATTTAGAGAAAAATTAAATACAATAATGGATAAGGATTATAAATCACAAATTCTATCTATAGATCATAGAAAAAACTAAGTAATCCTTAATCATAATAACTCACACTTTAATGTTTTTAAACCTATGATCCCATTACAATCAAATTATGAAATATTTACTACTACTTTACTTTCATCCATATTATTCATTTAAAGTTTTTTCCAATATAAAATTTTATTTAGATCAATCTTATGATTTTCTCTAGTAAATAAACACGAAAGAAAAATTGTTTATTTTCAAATTAACTTCACCAAAACTTCAAAAGTAGAAGTTTTAGCTTACGAGGCTTTTCTCAATATAAACATCTTTATGAGTCAAAATATTGAAAAACTATATTATAGATCGCGAATCGGATAGATAACGGGTAGATGGTCAGGTGAAATAAAGATTAAATTGTCATTATAATTGATTGATTATCCGTAAAGCTGCTATTCGATTGTATTTACTTGTTACGCGACTGCAGCTGTCACCTTTTCGCGCTACGGCGGTTCGCGGAGTTGGTCTAATCCTACCCTTCCACGGGATCGACAGCCGGGGCTTTTCTATAACCAACAATTTCATGTTTCATCGAAAAATATTTCCATTTTCATTGGGGTTTCATCGAAAAATATTTCCATTTTAATCACAGAACTAAATTTATGCAATTTAATTTGTGGAATTGATCATTTCAATATTATTATTCATAGTTATATTTTTTCATACTAATTTTAAAGCAACACAATATTATTCTATTGTAATTTGATTAACGCATGAATCATTTAATTAATACTAGTATAATGTTGATTCCTCTTTCCTTAAATCCATAAATTTGATTATAAACTGAAGGAATTTTTATTTATATTTATATTTTTATCTTAAACTTAATAGTGATACGCAATTAAATTTATTGATCTGCATATCATAAATTAATAAAATTTAAATATTTGAATAAAAATCTATTAATAAAAATTAACTTGTTTATATTTAAAAAAAAAGTTTGAATGTATATTTTTTAATTGATTAATTTTTCTCTCTTTCGCAGGTTAAAGTTATCTTACCCAAAATAATTCAACCTATTAAAATTTATTTACACTCAATAATACGTGTATAAACTTTGAAAATTAGAGGTTTTCTATATACAATAAAAATATGACTTTATTAAAAACAACCATTAAAATTTGTGATATTCAAATTTAATTATCTATATAAAAGTATAAAAAAAATAATATGTGGGGTATAAAAAAATTAATTACAATTATTGGTGGTAAAAATAAATAAAATTAAAATTCATAAAATAAATATGAAAACTTGTGTTAGTTTTTAAAAAATAAATGACAATTTTTATGATCATATATTTATTTAAAGTGAGTAAATTGAACTTTAGAATTGAATATGATATGTAAGAATTATGTAAATTTCTGTCAGTCATCTCAATAAATGAATATATGAAGAAACTATTACTTTATTTGATTGCAGTAATTTAATTCGATATAATTTATTTCTTATAGCGTGAAGAATGCGAATGCGAACGACATACGTGTGGTGAAATGTGTGAAAAATGCTGTCCAATGTATAATCAGATTCCTTGGAAACCGGGTACATCAGGTAAAGGCTTTCATTGCGAAAAATGTAATTGCAATGGACATGCAACGTCTTGTCGATATGACGCCGAAGTTGCAGAGATGAAGCTATCAATGGATATTCGCGAAAAATATAGAGGAGGTGGCGTATGTCTGAATTGTACGGTAAGATAAAAAATTGAAAATATTAGGAAGACTATACAAAAATTATTTTTCATTAGAAAAAAATCACATGTTGCAGCATTTTTATTAGTTAATTGACGTTAAAATATACTCTTATAAAAAAATATCGTAATTTTAAACTCTGTAAATACTATTTACTTATATTACCATTATTCTTATTATTATTTCTTTAAAATTATTGTAACATTCCTAAGATTCATATACTACTTGATTGATTCATAATAATATTAATAATACATAATGATTATAATATACTGCTATTTCGTATAATTATAAATGAAAAATGTGAAACTTCATTCTAAATAATAATTTTTTCAAATTGCACGAATTAAAAAAATTTAATTTAATGGAATATTTAATGATAAATTGATTTATAAAATATAAAAAATAAATAATAATCGTATTGTTATCAACATTTTTCAGGAGCATACAACAGGAATAAATTGCGAAAAATGTGAATTGGGTTATTACAGACCAAATGGTATTTTTCCAAATGACCTTGAACCTTGTATACCTTGCGAATGCAATATACGTGGAAGTACTGGATTCTGTACTCCTGACGATTCTTACAATAATTTAGGAAAGGTATAACAAATTATTTTAAATATTTAATATAAGCTAAAATTATTTCTTTTTGAAAATATTAAGGTATTCAAATATTTTAAATTATTTTAGTTTTAATTATTAATGACGTTATTGTATTACTTTTTTAAATATTATTATTCACTGATTCAATATTTGAATTATTAATTACCGATTGTGTAAAACAACTTATTGATTATATGAATTTTTGCAGCTATTCATTACTATTTATTATACTATTTATTCTATAATGCATTTTTTATTTATTAAAAATAAAACTGTTATAATATTCTTTCTTAAGCATTTAAAATTGGTTTAGCTAAAATATATAAATTGTTATATTATAGCATAAAGTAATCTTGAATAAAAATTAATACTAGAACAAGTTTATACTAGAAAAAAACTTAAGTCACTTATTGTGTATAATAAAAATTATACAATTGGAAACATTACTAATATAGTAAACTAAATAAATTAAATAAAGTTTTTAAGTAATTATAAATATATTAGTTAGATATACTGCCATATTAGTGCACTGTTTTAAACTTGTCAAAAACAGTCAAAATTTTATTTAATTTACTGTGTGATAAAGTACAAACGCGTAATATATCTTCGAAGGGTTAATTCGTTTAAATAGCGTAATGCACGCATGCTCATTTTTTATTCAGGATTATTCAATAAATTAATTATTGTTGAATGACAACCGGAATATTATACGTAATTCAACATAAATATATCGATTTAATTTCTGTTTTAAAATAAACTAGTAAATATCAATACTGGTAGTTAAACCACACTCATGTAATTTTTCTCCTAAAACAATCTCCATGCACATCGAAAATGAGTATTAGTCATTTATCAAACTGAAATATTATACTCAAAATTCAATTGAGACCCAAGGAAACTTCTTTCATTCTTTTCTTCATAAAATTAACACCTGATATATTAACATCGATGATTCGGGTTTATTCAGAGCGTGAATCAACTAAACTTAACAAGATATAATTGAATTAAAAATTATTATGAAATATCCACATTAACTTAAATCTTTTCTACTGTATCGATAGGTTGCGGGTGCATGTGAATGCAAGCCAGGCTACTCGGGCCATAAGTGTGACCAGTGTGCCGCTGGCTACAGGCAATTTCCGGACTGTGTACCTTGTCCTTGTGACGCTCGTGGTATCCTGCCATCCCATGACTGCGAGGGTGACTGTTTATGCAAGGCCTTCGTTGAAGGGGATTACTGTGACCGATGCAAATTTGGCTACTTTTCTCTTTCTCGTGAAAATCTAGAGGGTTGTCTACCCTGCATATGCTCTGGTGTATCCAACGATTGTACTGCTGCAAAAATATCAGTCAGTATGGTAAGTGATATTTTCATAGATGTATATAACATATAATACTTTTAAACATGAAATAATACTTTGCAATAAATTAAATAAATAAAACTAATTATTTCAATTTGCATAAAAATTTTTATATTATTCTATACTGTGTTTATTTTATATTTCATACATGGGATTATCCTGTATTATATACATATATATGTATTCGACCTCTAGTTATTTTATATTTTATTACATGTATCTATTTACTCCATAATTGTCCATTACAGTAATAAAAAAAAAATATTAATTAGGTTAAATACCTTAGTCTAGATTGGCAAGATAGTATTTATTAATTTAATATGCAAAAACAAATGTTCACTAACGTAATTACTTATATAACAAATCAGTAATGACTATCGTACGTAATAAAGAGTAAATTTTATACAGCAACTTTAATCCTATTAACTTTTTTTCCATACGTACGCGAAGATACTTTTACGTAGATTATTTAAAATAAAAAGTGAAGAATATAACTTCCTTTGGTAAATGTATACGATGGCTTCTTGTAACATGAAGCAGCATACGTATAAGCACGCGCTATTCTGAACTAGTTTTGCATTTAAGACTAGAATCTAACATAAACAGGTTGATATAATACTCAAACAGCAGAACAACGACAATCCGATATAAAAATTTGAAACTCTTTCGTCTTGGGTTACTCTCACAAGGTAGAGGCAAAGTTGCCAATATTACAGAAGGATAAAGAATTCGATGGCTATACTTGAATCGAAAAGAACTCGCGTGATCCTCATTGCAAGACAACATTTTATTATGCACATACATTTTCATTTGACTAATTATTTCGTTGTCTCGTTACAAAATACCAAATTTTTAGAAAGCGGATGAGAGCTACCAGATAAAAAATGAAATTTTCCGTGTCCGTGTAAGTGCAAATACATATATGTACTTGTACGTGAATTTTTCTGAACAAATATACGCTATATGTATATATAGATATATGTAAATATTTATTTATTTTTTGTATTTTACATTCTTAACGTCACTATAAGAATATCAAAGAGTATTCGTAATAAAAAATTTTTTTTATTGTAATCTTCTCAATTTTATCATAATTTTTCTTTATTTTTATCATTGAAATTAATATAGTCAAGAAAAATAAAACTTATTGTAAAAACAAATTATAGTCAAGTGGATAAATAACATTAAAACCTTATAAAATTTATGAATAAATAAAATAATATTATGAAAAACAAATATACATTCAAGTTGTTTAAATATTATTATTATATTCGTGCAATTTTATTTTCGAAAATACAATATCTTATAATTATATTCGGTTAGCTGTATCAAGCTGTATCAAGTAATTGGTGACAATAGTTGGGAATTGCTTTCCTTGGTCGTATAAGATTAGACTTTCCTTAATATTATTTTAACAAAATTTATATATTAAAAATTATTAATGTTTAATTAAGCATTAAATTAATCTTATAGTTATTTCATTGCATTCATAAAACTGTAATTTATAAAATCATTTTATTTACTTTTTATGCTTGTACTTACGTTTTCACATAATGCCTCTTATTAGTAGTTATAATATTATTTACATTAATAATATTACTACAATTTAATTTTGAAGTTATTAGATTTTTATACATCTCCTTTAGTATACTTGCTACATTAACTCATAATATTTCAGTTTTTTTTTTATTTAAAATACTTATATTTACACTTGAATATTTTCTTATTTGCTTTTTAATGTATTTGTGGATTTATAATGTATAATCTAAATTATACGTAACTTAATCTTGTTAGTTTCTATTAATTATCAATAATGAAAATATTCAAGTATTTTATTCAAAAAAATTATTTTTGAAACATTTTGATGGTACCAATACATTTTTATAAACTTTTACTTATTATAAATCTTTCTATTAAGATAATAATTTAAATCATAATAACTATAATTGCTTGCAAAAATTCTTACTTTCTTAAATTTTAAATAAATATTTATACGGTATTTTTCATGACATGATTTCTATATAAAAATAAAAAATATATTATTATTATCTATACAAAAATTTAAAAATTTATTTTTACTTTTCATGAGGTATAAAATCGTAAAACATAAAATATTGCAAAAATTGATAAAAATGATGAAATAAAACATAATAATTATTAAAATTAATGGTTAATACGGGAATTTATAAATGAAAAAAAAACTAAAGACAATTGATAATAAAGAAGTGATAAAAAAGAAAAAAGTGACAATAAGAGCAACGAAAATTCTTATTTTTAGATTTCGACTTTAGTTGGCTGGCAGGTCAGCGACATAAACGCATCCCGAGCCGTTTCTCCAAGCTTGCAAGGCGAACATGGATGGCCAACGATAGCCTCCTTCGAGGTAGAATATCGAAGCCCTTACTGGCTTGCACCCAAAATCTACGCCGGAAATCATCTCTCTTCCTACGGAAGTAATCTCACTTTCCTGGTTAGCTGGATCGTCATGCGAGGCGACACCAGTGGCAGGCCAACCTCTGAACCGGATGTCGTACTTATCGTAAGAAATACTTGTCATATATTTCGCAGATTACTGTGCAACATCAAATATTTTAGTCATTTCTTTAAAAATATTTTGAACTGATTTCAACACAAAATATAACGTGAAATTTATACGTGATTTAATAAATCATATGATGAATCTTCTCATGAATCATCTCAATATTGCAAATTTTATATCACATGCTCGTATACACATAATTTTAATATATAACACATGCTGCAAGCTATTTTTCCACCTGTATTGTTAACAAACTACTTATTATGCACAAAGTATATATGTGTCGAAGAGAAAAAGGTAATATTTTTATAATTATTGCATCAAGGGCGAGATTTGTTGAAACTGTTTTCATAATTATCTAAAAAATTAAAATTGACATTAATGACATTAATTTGTTTTTATTGATATAATTGTATTTTAAAAAATTAATCCACAATAATACTGTTACAAAATACATGATAAATTATTTATATTAATTTTCAATAAAATTTATTAAGATCTCTGAAATTACAAAATTAAATTGTTTTTAATATATTTAATTATCATTCTATATTACAATAAATAATATAATTAACAATAATCTAAGAATAAAAAGTAAAACTAACTTAAAAAAATAAAAAATCTTTTTCTATTATTTTACTTATAGATCTTTATAGATCTACATTTCAGTTATTTGTTACAATATAAAATTAATTTTCTATATTTGTTACACATTTAATCTATCACAGGGTGAAAATGGTGTCCGAATCGCATATGGGGAGGAAAGCTATTCAGGACAGGAGGCAGAAATATCAGTACCACTACAGGAGCAGGGATGGTTTCACGTGCAGGTGCGACCCGAGATAGTTGATGGCATAACGAGGTTTCGTAGAACGGATTATAGAGGTGATCCTATTACTCGGCAGGAGATGTTAGAAATCCTTGCCGATATCAAGCATGTGCTCATTAGAGCTCAATACCATACTGAACAGATTGAGGGAAGGTGTGTACTTTACACGTTATCGAAAATCATTATTTTCGAATAAATAATGGAATATATTTAAAATATGTATAATGGTAATATATACAAGTAGTTATGAAGACCAATTTTAAAGATTATTTAAAAAAGAATATTTTAAAAGTTACATATTACTAAGAACTAATACTATTGTAAAATGCATATCATATTTCGTAATAAATATAACCGGTAACTGAATTTAATACAATATTTTATAAATTAAGGTACTTAATGTTGTGTAATTTTGACAGCTTAAAAACATCAATTTTACCCATCGGTGAAGTATCCATGGAGAATGGTAAAAAAAGCATAGTGGAAATGTGTTCATGTCCAATGGGATACATAGGACTGTCGTGCGAAATGTGCGATTGGGGATATGTGAAGGTTCAAGTAAACTCCTCTGACCATCGTATTCGTCATAAGTGCGTCAAATGCGATTGCAATGGGCATTCTGGTTCTTGTGATCTTATAATGGGCGAGTGCAGTGTAAGTTTTTTTGTAAACTTTTTCTTGTATATTTTGGAAAATTACTGTATTACATATTTAAAATATTATTATTACTATTATTATTATTATTATTATTATTATTATTATTATTATTTGTTGTAAATACTTAAAGGATTACAAATTCAGAAACTAGAAACATTTAAAAACTATTTTTTTCTCAATTTTACAGAATATTTATTATACTTCACAAAAAAATAAATTGCTCGTTATACTTTTGTAAGATCATATGTAAAATTAAACGCTAATATCATTATTACAGAAAATTAACAATTTCCATTAAGTTAATTCACCGCGTTCGTTATTTGAAATACTTTTTGTTTAATTTTTTTATACTCTGTATACTTATATAAAAATTTTATATCAATCGTTGGTAAAATCGAGTACTTTGTCGGAAACTGTGTTTGGTCGATAATATATAAATCTACATAACCGATTTATGCTAAACGCTATAATAAACAGCTATAAGTGTCCAACAAATGGCGATTCAAAATAATTTAAATGTTCCATTTTTTCTTCAAATAATATATTCAAAAATATTTATTTCAATATGAATATATTTTATAAAATATTTCCAAACGTCATCAAACAGAATGATGTATTATTTTAAAAAATATTTAAAAAATATTTCATTTACACATACAAACTACAATTATTTGAATAGTGTAAATTATACCGATTGTGTTATTTATTTTTAATTTTAATTAATAATAATCAAAGCGTGTTTAAAAAATTTCTGTACCTTATGCTTATATTAACTTTTATTAATTTTTATTTGTTTATTAAAATTAACAAATATGTAAATTTGAGTTAACTAATATATATAGAAATTGAATGATAATATTCTTCAAAAAAATTTACAATATATTTATTAATTTGTAGACTTGTGAGCACCACACCATGGGACCAAAATGCGACCGTTGTAATATTGGTTATTATGGTGATGCTACTAGAGGAACCGCTGAGGATTGCTTAAAGTGCGCATGTCCGTTAGACCTACCAACTAATAATTTTAGTCCGAGTTGTCAAATAGATAATCCATATAACTCAGAAAATGATTATGTATGCACGCAATGCCCTTTAGGATACACTGGAGATCATTGCGAAACGTAAGTATTGTATATATTAAATATAGGCGTGTATACATGTATACATCTCATTTATAAAATTTAATTTATTTATTTTGACGAAATAGACAATAGTATAGCCAGTAGTTCATAATTAAAGAATTATTTTTAAAAAAACTTAAATTACCACCTATTATAACCTATTTTATTAGAATCTTCACATTTTATTTACAGATGTGACATTGGATTTTTCGGAAACCCCCTAATTCCTGGTAAAACATGTGAGCCTTGTCCTTGCTATGGTGGTCCCTGTGATCAAGAAACGGGCCAATGTCTTGAATGCAGAGGAAATACAGAAGGTTGGAAATGTGAGAAATGCAAAGAAGCTCATTATGGTAATCCAACGGAGCTCAATTGCTTACGTAAGTTTTTAAATTTTAAAATGTTCGCAGTATTATTAAAACTTATGTATAAAAAACTAATTCATCATGCATCGTATATTGTTCGAAATTTTTTTAATAAAAATATCATGAATTTGCTATAGTAGATTAGAAAAAACATTAAAATTTATAAATTATTAAAATAAGGTGGATTTTAAGAGAATAGATGTCGATATTCTAACCGATATTTTCATAAGAATGATAGTAAATAAAAAATCATTAACAACATTAATTTTTATTAATTTTTTTTTAATTAATAATTTCTAATCTTAATAAAATAAATTCATAAAATTTTTTTATTGTTTAACTATTGATAAAATATAATTTTCCATTGACTTGTTATAAAAATTTCAATAATAGTTTTGTATTTCCTCGTAGTATTTGATAGTTGTTTTAAATATTTTTATATAAATTAACGAATTAAAAGATTTTATAAAATTTGTTTAATAAGTAACAAGTTTGAAAATGAGTAAATTAAAAAAATAGTGAACATATTAATAAAGATCACTACGTATTAAAATTTTTGTAATAATTCAAAATAGTACAAAATAAATATGAATATTTTTTTAATAACTTATTAACTTATTTTCTTTACAAAATAATAGTATAAAATATATATTTGGTTGATAAAATTTTATCGTATCTCCTTATTATTTCACATTAAATTTGACATTTAAAAAATAGTGGTTTTGAAGTACATATAAAACTACTAATGGTAAATATGACTAATGGAAACTACTAATGGATTTACTCGAAATTATTATATGCAACTTTATTGCGTAATTGCTTCAACTTGTAACTGGCTTCGGAAAATATTTTTAATTGTAATACTATTATAAAGTATCTGATATGTATGTGGAAAGAAATATTTTTTTTAATTTTTTGTGAATAATAATTGCTCAATAAATATGTCATTTTCGTTAAATTGTTGTAATAAAGTTAAATCATTCAAAATTTTGTGATCATTTATTAATTTATCTCTTTATAAATATTTTAAAACTATTAATTAGGTAAATATAATATAACTTTAATATAACCAAATTTTTATTTGCAACAAATTACTGTATAGCACAATACATATTAATATAAGAACACAGATGGATATAGATATACATCATTGAGATAAAGAATAGTAATTATAAATAAATACAAAAATTATCTTGTTTAATTAGGTACACCACTATATTAAAAAAAGTTAACAATTAAAATTATTAATAATTGAATAATAATGATTTAATAGATCTTGAAATTCGTTTAAATTCAATAAATTTAAATATAGTCATACTAATATAATACAAAATTAATCAAATATTTAGAAATTGATCAAAGAATATATTTTAAAAACTGTATTGATCACTTTGTAATTCAATTGTCTGTACGTAACACATGTATTCATACTTAATCAATAATTATATTGTAAATATTTAAAAAAAATTTGTTATACTTTTTAATAAATTGTAAAATTAAAATGAAGATTAAGCTTTCAAAAAATTAAACCCCAATTGTAAAAATGAATTAACAATTATATGTATATTGTCAGATTAAATATAATTTTCTAAAAGATATATATAATTAATTTTTTTGATAATTATACCTTAAAAGCGTATATATAATTATCAAATTCAAACATGAATATTAAACTTGAAGTAATGTCAGTCATTTAAGTTTCATGTTTTCATAATTTCAATGTATTATTATTAAAAAAAAATAATTATCATATGCGTCTAATGCTAATGTAGATTCGGTCATAATCAGAAGTACGGGGAAGTATGACGTTTCGCTTGTCAATCCGCGTTTATTTTCAACAAAAAATTTAATTATTGTGAATCAGCTAACGCTTATACTAATTACGGAAATAATTTATTATCTATCCTGAAGTTTTAGATTATATAAATTCATAATATTAACGAGAAAACAATTACAATTAAAACACACGTCTTAAAAATTAAATGAAACTTATAATTCATAGAAGCCGTGCGAATAATAAACTTTAAGACTTTGCAATATTACACGATCAATAAATATAAGATATTTTTTAAACAAATAAAAATAATGATACTATCTAATTAATTACTAAATTTTGAATTGAATTGAAAAATTTATGAACTTATTTTTAATATTTTGGATCAAGGAAGAATTTCCTTCAAATTAATTAGTAGAAAAAATATAGTAGCAATTTAAATACATCGTATGCATTAACAGAAAAACTTTTGGTTACAAGTATAAAAGACACAATAATAAATTAAAATTTAATTTGAAAAAATCTGTAAAATGTCCATGAGTGTGTATGTGTTGACAGGAATTTTCATAAATTTATTTCTTGACTTTATCCAGGAAAGAATATTGCATAACCCGTTACGTAGAAAATGTTCATTTCATCACAGTTCAATTAAATATACGCTGTGATCGGCCCTTGTATTCGTAGAGATGATAGAGTTAACCAGAAAAATAGCTCAAATTTATTTATAAATTTAAAAACTCGATCGAATTTTATTTACTAAATTTAAACCCGTGCAAAATAAGTAAATGAATTAACACTCAATACTCATACACTCATGGGCATATCAGATCCACGCGCTTACAAATTAATTTTTAAAATATTTATAATTGATACAAGTCGAATTAGCTTATATATCAATCAGAAAGAAAATTATTCAAAAGAACACAAAGAAATAATAAAGACACAAGCAAAAAGATTATAAGCACCAGCACTAAGTTAACTTATTTTATTTATTGACAAACAGCGAATGTATATCTTTCTTTTTTTGCCGCGCGAAACTTTTTTCCATGTTGCATAAGTTCGCTAAATTTTACAAATGTTTTCATTTCTGTTCGTTCAAACGATCGCTATAATGTATATGTATATATAAAATCATTACAATGAATGCAAATCAATAATTAAATGTTACTTAATATATTCAGAAAGATAATAAAAAATAAGGAATTCATGTTTCTGTAAGATAAGCTATTCGTCGTACCATAAAATCTAAATACTATCGTTTTCTATTCTAATAGCGTGTAAGTGTAGTCCTGTCGGCAGTACGTCAATGATCTGCGAGCCTCGTAATGGTCAGTGTTCGTGTCTTCCGATGTTTGACGGCCGAGACTGTTCGCTATGCATCGAGGGTTACGGGAACATCACCGCAGGTTGTGTCGAGTGCGACTGCGGTGTTGGTGCTGCGGATGGACAGTGTGACCCCATCAGCGGGCTTTGCGACTGCAGTCCGGGGGCCGTTGGACCTCGCTGCGATCACTGTGACGTTAACCACTACGGTTTATCTTTCGACGGATGCTTCGGTGAGTTTTTCACTTTTCAATGTTAGTTTGTTAATTTAATAATCCCCCATTTCATTACTTTCGGCGTAAGTCATTACTCTGTTAAAAACAAATTGTTTCATGTGAATTTTAGAAGTATAGATTTTTAGAAAGGAAGAGAAAGAAATATTTCTAATAAAGATGACATTATTTACTTGTATAATTTTACAAAGTATAATTTTTTTTACCTACACGTATAAATATATGAATGTATTTTGTATTATTATTTAACAAATTGTTCGTGAATTGCGCCATCAAATAATATTATATTATTTAATTTATTGCTTAAATAATAAAACCCATATCTCGAAATATAAGATTCATCAAAAAATATTTTCAGAAATTTTCTGTTTTTTGATGAAAAAAATTTTGAAACTTATATATTTAATACCATAAATTAGAATCACTTATGCTTCGTAAGATAATCTATATTTTATGTTTTCGACTATTGTCACTAACGGATAATGAGAAAATATTTAATTGTTTTTTGTGAAATAAATAATAATAATAACAACAGTAATAACAATAGTAATAAGTATAATTCTTTATCTTAAGAAAGCTTTGAAAAGTTGAAAAATACTATTCATACTGTGATTTTAATTATATTCTCATTTATAATATATAATATAAATATATAAAATTGAATAATAATGATGATGATGATGATGAGTTTCATATTGTATACTTTAGTATATTCTAATTTATATTAAAATAAAGATACTTATATTACAAGTCATATTAGCACAATCCTAATAATTTTATTTAAATTTAAAACTCCTGCTCAGCAGATAATATATATATATAATAAAATAAGAAAAGAAAATTAAATAATTTATTTTAATCACTATAGATTAATAATAATCGTAAACAAAGAATATATGTGTCAAATTTAAACTTATCGGAGATTTCAATAATTCGCATTAAAAATCATTCAAAACTTAAATAAAATTTAATGAAATTATTAAAAGTGTTTCTTTCAATAATCTAAATCATATTTTGAAAGGTATCATCCCTAATTATATGCGATTATTAGAAATTATTTTTAAAAAATTTTGAACTTTTCAACTAATACGAATTCTAAATTTCAATTATGAAATATTAGGATTATATTCTCGTTAACAAGATTATAAATACTGAATATTCTGAATACTGCATTTTTATTTTATAAACAATTATTTAAAGAGCCGTAAGCTTAAGTGCAACAAATGTATAACTTGTTTACTAGACTTTGTTTGCATGAGTTAGAAACAGCAATTCATCGTTTACTCCCTCCTAAAACATGCAAGAATTCACAATCCAAAGACTTGTGTCGTTCAGTGAACTTTACTATACGGTGCTGCGAGGAGATTAAAGTTCTTAATTTTATTTTAAAGTACTTGTTTGAAAATTTCTGTTCGTTGATATTTAAACTGCTATGTCTTTTTTAAAAAATTAAGAGATATAGCAGAAATTGTAGGTAATAGCTTTGGGATTCTTGTACGGGATTCTTAATGTAATATTATAATCACCCAAAGTTCTTCTTTTGCAAACTTATTGCTGAGAATTCTCTACAAGTAATACCTTCTTATACTTCTACTTGTATTTTAAAGGTTTAACTTTATTCTTTTATTGAAAATTTGAAATGCATCTATTTAACAGTTATATTGATATACATTTTATTATTATTAAATTTAATTTACACATAGAATTATTATAATTTATTATTGTATGATAGTAATATTGTAATAAATAGATGATATTGGATATTATTTGAATGAAATAAATAAATGAGTGTATACATTATTTTTCAGTGTTTCAATCTGTGAATTATTTATTATTAATATATTCTCTGTCAATATGTTTGAGAAGATACAGAAAATATATTTTTTTTTAATATTACTCATTTACAATTTCAACACATTTTAGAGAAGAAATTTTAACAATTTAGATTAACTCTCTGACATCTATATTTCTTTACTAAATTATTACGTAAATAATTTATTAAATAACTTAATAAATAAGCTTCAAAATTTAAAACCTTGAACGCATTCATAAATTACTGAATTTAGAATACTATTTTATATAAATTATTTGGAATATAAGAAATATTAAAAAATAATAATTCAAAAGAACTATAAGTATATTTAATCGAAGAGTTATTGGTTTCCACAATTTAAATCAAATGTTATTTATCATTCATCAAAATTTAAATTAAAAATCTTCCAATCATGGTTCCATACTCACGCAGTATAGCAAACGAATATATAAAGTAAAGTTTATAAGATAGAACAATTGCTCCATGAAGCTCAAACGTTGATTCTTTCAAGCTCGTAAGCAGCTAGTAAGTTAAAGAACACTAGAAAGGAAACGAATTCTTGTTATATGGAGGATAAAGTTTCCATTATCAGACTGATCGTCGGCTTATCGCTGGGGATCGAATGTTCGCTTGGGATCTACACGACTAGCGCGCTGTTGAATTGCTGAACATTGCACTTTATTTAGAAACGCAAACGCGTTATTTGAATCTCCAGGTACTGTCTTCTTCTTTAGTACTCTCATAAAATCCTTGCATAATTTTAATTTTAATTTGCTTGGAAAATTAAAAACAAGAAAACTAATTTTTGAAAAAGGTATGCAATTTTCAAAAACGAAATCAAGTTCTAAAATAATTGGAAGTTGTTAATTCTATAATTGACTTACATCATAAGTTTACAGCAAATTCTTGTCTATCGCTGAGAAATAATACGTATATGTTATATGCATTAAATTACATAAATGGAATAAAATAAAATAAAAACAAACCAATAAAATTTTGAAACTATCATTTAAATTCTAATATTCGAAATTCATGTCGTAATTAAATTATTACTATTATCAAATTATTGATTTAATTTTTATTTTTAACATAATTATCTTATATTTGTATCGAATGTTACTGTATTTTAAAATACAATAAACTTAAAGAAGGATATTTATATCAAGAGTTTTACAATTTTATTTAGTTTATATATTATTGTCAAATACCAGGCATTCCATATTAATCACACTAATTTTCATAAATTTATGTTTTGTCAACTAATGAAAATATTCTGTATGAATAGTAGCGCGTATAAACATATCGAAGCGAAAATTTAAACGTTAGAAGTAGTATCTGATTAGCTTTTTTTTGAGAATTTTGAAATTATCATGTTTATTTCAAGCAGCAATTTTATCAGAACTAAATATCAAAGAATAAAACTACCATACTCTATACACTGCATCAAACTATTTCGCTTATGTCCATAAATAAATATCTTCTTATAAAATCCAGACTTATTTCAGTCCTTGAGAAAAGTACAATTACTTTTCTCATTTCCCTGTCATCTTTTTTCCAACATCCTAAGTACATATATAGCTTACGCAAGCACAGAATGGGTGTATGTACAAGTGCGGCAAGTATAAGAGAAAAAAACACAACAGGGTTACCGCGTACTTACAGAATATAGCCAAGAGCGCACCCGCGCCAGAAAGAACGGAGGTTAATGCCGGTCGTAACTCATTTTCTTCTCGATCTATATTGTATACAAGACTATCTAGCTGTGTACACTGAGAAAAGTATATATATTTATATTTAACGTGCAGTATATAAATACAATTTGAGCTAAATGATATCTATTAATAGTGATTGTTAGCGTGTACTTAAGTGTAAGTATATTATTATCATTAAATAGACGTGGTGATTAAAATGTCTCCTCTGAAAGTTATATTTCTCGACTCTTATACTCATTTAATATACATATTTATTTAATTATCACTTGTTAACATTTTGTATGAAAATTTTTTCTTATAAGATAGATAAAGTGATAATTCGATATTTTATCCAAAAAAGTTTGTCTGTATTAATTTAATATTTTTTAAATAATGGTAGAATAACTAACTACATTAACGTAATAAATTGAAATAAAATTATTTATATTTTAAAAAATTTTACACAATATTATTAATTTTTTTATAATTTTACCTGTGATTGAATAATTATTCAAATATATAGATGTGACATCTTTGTGAAGTCTACATTTATGGATACCAGGTAAATAATTATGAGCTAAATTACACATGCTATCGTTTTTAATAACTATATGAAATTAACAAAAATTAGATAATTAATAAAATACTTTTTATATAGTAGTGAAACAAAAATCAAAGATTTGAATAATTATTAATGTTTGACAATTAGTCGAAAATATATTAATATTATTAAAAAATAACTAATGTTAGAATTTCATAGAATAATAAGGACTATATAGTATTCCTTTGTTAATATGAATACTAATTATAAAATTAAAAAATTATGTTTATATTTATAAAATATTTTTTCCAATTTAAAATTTTTTAAATTGTTTTTAATTTCTTAAGTGATTGAAAAAAATAAAGTCAAAAAATTTACATTTTTATTTATGTAGAATCAAATGGAATAAATAAAATTTTTCATATTATTTGAAGATAAATATCTAGCTTTTCTCATCAATTTTATTAACTTACTCAGATAATACAAATGCATATATACATATCATTTTAACATTCAAAAAATAAATATTACATTAAACTTTTTTAGCAATAATGTACTCAACAGTCATTTAAAAAAGATTTTTACTCATTATTAATATCATTTCGCCACATAGATTTTTTGTACAAATATTTTTTTTAAAACATCACTTGGTTTATTTTAATTCAATTTTAAACTATTTTAAAAATCAAATATTTTATTCAATATAGTTTTTGGTGAATTTACCTATTCAGTAATGTATACATCTAATATATTACAAACATACATAATTCGTATTTTCAGCTTGAACAATTTCACATTCCTTTGTAAATATATAACTTTTAAAATCCTATCTTCTTTTCGTCGTTCTTACAATTACGTTTTTATATTTTATTATCCTTTTTGCAACAACAAACTATATGTACAACTTATGTAAGTTTTTAACTGAATGTATGTATAACACTGGTTAAGAGTAAGTGAAAGAGCGGTAAAAGTTGCCTTGTAATTGTAGAATATATTTAAGGAAAAAAAGGTAAGTGTACGAATATTAATGAACAGAGGTTAATGCCGATCTTAATTCATTTTACTATATACCTATACATTTTTAACCAGATATACAGAATAAAATAAAAAATACGTATTTGACAATAACCACGTTATCTCGTCTATATTAAATATGAACGATCGTTTTTAACAAAATATTCTAAAAGAAGATATATTTAGGTATGTATATTTATTATATATATTAATTTATTTATTGATTAAATTCTCGATTTTGTTCTTTTTCGTTAATATTAAATTAAAATAACATTAAAATCAAAACCTATAAAAAATAATCAAATCAAATATTCTCTTTAATTTTAAAGTAAGCAAGGACTAGAATTGCATAAAACATTTGAAGCAAATGAATAAAATAAAATAAAAAGTATTATTATATAAAAAACGTATACCTTCTGCTTTTTTGTAAAATTAAATGATTTCGTTTTATTTCATTAATTTTTGTTTTTATTAACTTTTAAAAATCCAATTTCTTATGCAGTAATAAAATATTATTAGTTTGAGAATAAAAAACTTTTTGTATGTGAAATCAAATCTGTATTTATGTAATACGTATCGAAAAGTTAAGATTTTTTTTGTCTGATTCTTTGTTTACATTATTTTTCTCACTCCAACTTCTTGTTTACATTTATTTTTTACCTCTACCTTTAATCTTTTTTCTCGTCCTTCATCACAAGCATTTTCTTCTCTCTCTATCTCTCTCTCTCTCTCTCTTCTTTTCCGTTCACATAATATTTTTTCCGCGTTAATTATAATCAACTTTATCCTCAACTGTAGTCAAATACATATTTAAAGATATATTTGTACGAAAATCAACTTTTGACTAGAACGATACATCAATGCAAAATAAATTATTTGCTAAAAGAAAAGGAACTTTAACTTTTTTAATATCATAAATTGAATACATTTATTTATATCAAAAATAGTGATTTTAATAATTAATAAGTAAGAATCATTTGTTAATATACTTTCAGACAAATTAAAGAAGTAAAATTAAAAATATTTTAATACAACTTATAAATAAAATTCATCTCTATAATACTTCGACATTATCTTTAACTAACATAGAAATAAATTTTCAGTTAATTATTGAGTTGTAGGCGTCTAAAATAACCGATCAAACTGAACGTCACAAATTTAATATAGTTTTTTGTAAATTGTTTGTTTTATTTAACATAAAAACAATTATCCCTATTTAATAATTTTGTTACAAAAGTATATATTACATATATACAGAATAGGTTGCCCATTATGCCCCACGCTTTTTAATGTCGGTGTAGCGGATTTAGAAGAACTGAAAAAAACAAGAACATCAAATATAACGATAGCCAGATCCATGATTAGAGCAATACTATATACAGATGACATAGTGATCCTAGCAAAGAGCGGGATATAGTTGAAGGAAATGTTGAGAGTTTGCAGAGATCGGTTAAAAAAATCTAGAACTCAATGTGAATAAATTAAAATAATGAATTTCGGGAAAAAAGGAAGATAGAGGAAGCACGTGAAGATTTGGTGGGATAAACATAACCTAAAAGAAGTAGAATAGTACATGTACTTCGGATGAACCATCAGGATAAATAATGTATATGAAGCTCATAAAAAAGAAGCAGCAAAGAAAGCAAATATGATGTTAGGAAAAATATGGAGTATAACAGAAGGACTATTTAAAGAAGATATGAATACAAAGCTTAAATATTTAACGTTCTCGTAGAAAGCGTGCTATTGTATATAAAATAGCAGAAATTTGAGATTGGAGTGGGGATGAAAAAATATCTAAAATGTTGCCTAGGTTTAAATAGTAATACTCCAAAAAATATTTGAATGCTGGAGACAAGAAGAGATAAAATAGAGATAAGACCAGCAAAGAGAGTGATAAGGTTCGAGGATAAAATAATGAAAAAGGAAAAAATGTTCACAGTTAAAGAATGTGTTACAACAACAAGAGAAACAGGAAGGAATTTGAAGAATTACAAAAGAAAAAAAAAATTAAAAAGTTACGCGGGATAAGATTAGGATTCTGATAATGATTAGGGGTTGGATCTGGTGTACATGGAGGGACAAAAGTGAAGATATAAATACTCTCTGGGAAGAAAGTAATGGGTTTCCAAGTGAGAAAAAAGTAAAAATAGATTCTATTATAAAGCATAACAAGTTATTGTGGTGCAATACATTTTGCTTTTATTGAGAGTCAATATTTACAATTAAGATAGAAGGTTCATAATAAAGTTATTTTCTAAATAATAATTATAAAAGCGCTCAGATTCATATGTTGAATAGTGAATAGATATGTAAGAATAAATGTAAAACTAAGATTATAGAAGACATAAAACAACGCAATAATCCATGACAGTAATGTTCAATAAGCTATGACTACTGCTACGACTATATAATAATTAGGATTCAATGTGTATAATCAAGGTATAAGATACTTATTAGCAATGTAATATATGAAAGATATAAAAAGTAATGATTTCGATGTAAAATATGATTAGATATGTAAGGTTGTATGTAAAAATTAGATCTAAGATAAATGTATATATAATGTAATGATTCATGACAATTATAATATTGTTCAATAAAACACTATACTATACTATATACAAAATAGATTTCAATCTTAAATATCTTTTACATTTTTAAACAGAAAAAAATTGTTTTAAATAAATATGTGTTATTTTGGAATGAACATATATAAAACATGAGACTATTCATAAATACTAGCTCATGCATTAGTATTATAATATAATTAATATACATGATTCATAATGAATCAAATACTCATAAAAAAAGATTTTTTAATCATTGAGGTGAGATTCAAAAATGGAGGAAAAAAAGGGAAGATAATTGATAATAACAAAAATTAGGCACGTTAATATTACAAGACTTTATTCTCTCGTATTTTTATATATACCACAAATACTCTTTTCCATGTCATTAATACGGCATTAATTTTCTTTTGTCAAGAAATAATGTTTGTTTGCTACTGTAAGATTAACATGAATCTTTGAAAAAATCCCGTGATATCACATTGTAAATGCTCTATAAACTAATTTGCAACACACCTTCTTCCCCAACTTCACTCACACCTATTCATCCAAATTTTTCTCCAGGACTCTCTATCTCTCTGTCTATATTTATTTATTTATCTATATCTATGTATATCTTTATATCTATCTCTATATCTTTCTATCAGTCACTCATAATGCCACATTAATGATTTATTTTATATATATTTTTTTCATGTGTTTAATATTAATTCTATTTTGTATATTAAATGAAATATTCTATTAAATAAAAAAAAAAAATCAATTAAAATCAAAGTTCAATGTAAAAGTGATGTAATCTTATACAAAGTAGAAATATCTGAAAAATATATCTAAAAGAATATGAAGAGAAAATATGAAAAATAAAAAGATAATCAGTTGAAGAAATCTACAAGAGAAGAAAGCATGTCACTACAAGTAAGAAAAACAATAGCAATTAAAGTGATGAATAACTGTAACTTGGAGATAATATATGCCATGATGTAATGTTATAAGTTACGGTAGAAATATCGGATTCTAAGATTTAAGATTAAACATATTTATAGTCTTAGATAGATTCCTTTAGCATTATAAATATCAAAGGGATGCTAAATATTAAAACTAGAAATAATAAAAAATTATGAAATACTTAATAATATTAATCAATATCGTATTTAAGTAAACCCTAAAGTTTTATAACAGATAACTTTTAATTACGCATATGATGCTTAGTTTGAAAAGATATTGATCTTAACGAAGTTAAAAATTATATTATTTTTAAACTTTTTCAAAAATTACTATGATATAAGGCGTAATGAAAAAGTGGGTTCTTGATATACATCATTACAGTTTGAATCATATATTTTTTTAATAAAAGTCACTATTGGATGTAACATAATCTGCATTTTAACCTTCAACCTGTAGCATGGAAAAATACACTATATAAATATAAATAATGTAGAAATAACTGAAAAACTATCACAGTAGAATTAAAGATTGATAAAAAGAAAAATTATTCTATAAGATATGTATTCTAAGAAAGGAATCCAGAAAATATAAACAAATTAAATTAAAAAAAGCATCAGGAAAGAATAAAATAATAGATTCTAAATGAATATAAATAAATTAGAAACCGTTAATAAATTTAGATACAAAATTCAAAAAAAGTACAAAATTCATGGTCAAAACAGCAAATATGGTATTAAAAAATGATAATGCACAAAAAATGATAAAAGTGAAAACAAAAATATTTAATGATCAAGCAGAAATTGTGTTATTATATATATATTAAATTATTAAATATAGAGATGGAAAAGCTCAGAGTAATTACAAATGGAACAGTGTAATAGATAAAATTGACACTAAATTTTCATACAAATATTATTTAATATATAATTATATTTGAGACAAAAAGAAATAGAATATAAGGATAGGTAGTGTAAGTAATAATTAAGAGAAAAAATTATGAAAAAGCAAAGAAATAAAAATTCTTAAAAAGTTAGTAGAAATAAGAATATAAAAATAAATTTTATATGAAAGTAATAAAAAAATTTTTCTATCTGTTAGCTTTGAAATCTTTTATTATGTTAATGGCTTGTACTATATTTTAAAAACATTTATAAATGTGAAATTTTCACTTTTTCACCATAGTATTATAAAATAATTAATACTCTAAAATAATATAAAATTTATAATTATATATTTTATAATATATAATATTATAAAATGATTAATACTAATAAATAATAGTAAATAATAATAAATTATATTCGCTAAATGCCATTTCAAAATGTAAAAAAAGAATTTTTTGCACATGTTAATGAATAATTACCTATACTCTTTAATAGACTAAACTATTTACATAAATGTGTAAGAAAAAAAGTAATATATAAATTTTGATATGTAATTACAATGTAATAAAACTTTTTAAATTATAATCATTTTTTAAGTTTTTGTATTTGTAAATTTTACACGTCTACTTTAAGAATAAATAAAAGTAAATAATAAATAAATTTTTACATATTTTAGAAATAGGTATACCTAATGTCAATAATAGATTCTTTGATTCATATACAATACCTTATACAATCTAATAAAAAAGAATGACAGTTAGTGCCTCAGTAAGTAAGTATGTAACAATTTTATTGATGTATTAGTTTTCATAAAAAGGAGTGCAATGTATTGAAAATATGTTTTGATACATTGATGAGTTATCACAAAATAAAAAATAGTAGAATAAGACAGCTTACTTCACAAGTGCAAAATCGTATGAATTATCTCAATGATATTACTATTTTTTATCATGAAAAATATAGCAAATGATACAACGTATGAAAATTTTTTGGTTATTTCATATTATATTATAAAATTTACGTAATAAATAAAATCATTATGCATATTAAAAAATTATTTTTTTCGAAAAAATTAATATTTTGCCTTTTTAATTTTAAAACATAAGCCAGAAAACACAATTACTGCTCATATTTAATTAGTATCCAAATATTGTTACACACCGGAAATAATATAAAGTCAAATCTTGTATGAGAATGAAACCTGAAACTCAAATTTTAAAAATCACTACGTGAGTACACGCGTTAGTGGGAAATATAGAACGAGCATCTTACACATCATACGTAGTCCGTGAATAATACGTAGGTCAAGTGGTACAGTTCACCAATTATTTGCCGACCGCAATGCACCGGAGGAACGTGTAAGCGCAAATCCATCATTCCTCCCATTTCGATATGCGAACGCGGAACTTCACTGAAATGCTCATGATTCTTTACCTTTACAGCGTGCATAAGTGGCTCCTTGACCTTACAGTCTCGACCAAAAGCTGGATCATTACTTTACAATATGGCACCTTCATATTCTTCACTCTCCCTTTTTCTGACTCTCTTTTTACTTGCATTCATAAACAGTGAAGTATAAAAATGACGTGGTCAAGTGTGTAGAAAATGTTTTCCTGCATTAAATGTCAAAGGTTATTCTCTTTAAAAGAAACAAACAATCTTTAAAAAAAAACAAAAAAGAAATTGTTGAATTTATATTATAAAATAGCATAGAACATTGAACAGTCAACTATTTTGATGTTTAATGATGTAATTATGATAAACAATCAAAACTAAATAAAAATTTAAACACTATTTTAAATGAAAAAATGTAATTTTAATTTTTTAATTTCTTAATGTGAAAATAACAAAAAATTACTTCGTTAGTCTCACATTTATGTAAAGTTTTATACATATCATTTATGTACATCGGAAGTTACTCGTCTACGTACGCGCATGTTTGCATACCAAGATTTATACCTACATGCACTCGTAATGTATTACCATATGTGTATAAGATTCCTAGGAACACACATAAATACCCATCTACACGTAGAGAGCCTTCAACATTTATTTACATTAGTGTTTCCGCGAATATGAATATACGCATGCATTGACAGGCCTTATAAATAAATTCTAAGAATAATCAGGTCAATTTATTAGCAAATACGCTGGTTTTAGCAGGTAATACCCGAATAAGTATATTTTACAAAGTTAAAATTTAGACAATGGTTTATTTAAGAGCAAATCTTAAAAGGGTTTCAGAAGTAAATTAGTATCTATTGATATTAGCTGCTCACAATTATAATCCCATTAGCGGCTATCGTTTGGTATACATTAGGTATATATGGAAAAAGAGGTAAGTTAGCTGATAAATTCAAATCCTTGGTTATAAATCCGAGAACTTGTATAATTGCATTAAAACCCGTAGAATATTCAGATAAACGTCATAAAACTGGTAAGTATATACACTTCTGCGCGCGCGCGCGCGCGCACTGTAAACGCATTGAGCATTGGGTGCTTCCGTATAAAATTTCTAACCGTACATTATGTATACTTTACGCATTATATTTGCAAAAATTTTTAAATTTATTAATTATTTTACATGATTAATTTTGTAAATATATTTTTTCAATTACTCATGTTCTTAGGATATACTTTACATGTTTAGATTTCGACACTCCAATACAACCGCTATCTCGGTAATTATATATTTGCTAATGGATAGAAATTTTATCCATTACTATTAAGGTGTTTCGTGAAGATAATATGATGATGAAAGTAATTTCAGTGCTTATTTTAACACATTTAAAAATTTATTCTAAATGAATGTATTATATTTATAATTAAATAATAAATTTTAATTTTAAATTATTAATTTTTCTTTTTAACGAAATATAAATTTTATTCACATTATATTTTGAAATTAATATTATTATCAAATTATAAACTATAAAGATTAATTTTAGAAATATTAGTACAATCCAATATCTACATTTATTTATATTAAACTCTATGTATAAAATAATCACTATATTTACTTTTAAATTAAAATATGATAAGATGAATTTTATAACTTGAACTATATACGTACATGTAGGTTTAAACTAGGCATTTGCTGATACATCTTGTATCAGGCTTTCCCGTTTTATTGGAAAATAACTGCAATGTAAAACTATTTATTGAAGGATATTAGGTCATTATCTAATAATAATAACCGTATATTGCTGTAAAATTTTTAAAATATATGAAAAAAAATGCAAAATTTAATTTTATAATTATGAAACGTAATTTTAAATTAGTTTTTAATTTAAACAATTTTGTATATTTAAAAAAAAAATCGTTTTTGCAATTCTTAGTTATATTAATCTTGTTAATTCACTAAATATTGCTAAACTACGCGAAAAATTATATTACTGAAAAGCCCAACTTTAATTATTAACATTTTAAATAAAACATATACTATTATGCGCGTGAGTGCTCTAGTGCATCTATATAATAAAAAGTGATTGTAAAAAACATTTGAAAATAATAACGGTATAATTATTAAAAATAAAATGTATAATTTAAAATAGTATATTTGATAAACTGTATCATAATAATATAAAGGATAATAGTATAAAATAAACTTATATAATAATGTTTTAAATTTATAACTGCATATATAATGAAAGAAAAATTAAATTAATATTAAAAATCCAGAACAAGTTGATATCTGAGTATTCAATAATCAATACAAAAATATTTAAAGGAACTTTGATTTTATGATAAAAATAATTCCTTACTTTCTAAGGTAAATCAATTTTGTATCTTAGAATTCAATATTTTTTTTTTATTTCTTTTGTTTACAATTTCATATATTGGAAATAAATATAAATTGAAAGTAAAATTTATAAGAATCATCTATTTCAATTTGTAAATAATCAAAATGAAAAGTATAAGATATACTTTAAAAATTATATTTTTAAAATTAAAATTTTCTTTTATTAAAATTTTATGTATACATTTTTATAATTTTAATAATGAAGAATCTATTCTAAGCGTTGCTATACATATTTTTTTTTGTAAAATATTCTGTGACTTAATATAATCAATAAATGAGAATTCAGAACAAAATACATTTTTTTAATGAAATATTTTAAACTTTTTAAAGTCTAGAATAAAAATTTGTAAAATTAAGATGGTATTTTATTATGTATATATTTTTTGTAATATATTATCCAATAAACGGAAGACTAGAGGGAATTAAAAATATTAAATGTATTAGCAATTTTATACAAATCTAAAGTTTATTGTTTTAAAAATATGTCTTAAATTTTTTTTTTAATTGCATTAAAATCATGTAAATAATAAAAAAATACTGTATTATTTTTCAACATAACGGATATTGTTATTATATCAAAATTCTACATTCATATTGCATCAATTTTAAATTAATTCAAATAATTTTTTAATATTTTTTTTTTTTTATATTTTCAATATAATGCCAACAATATTAGTTTTAAGTTAGCTATACGTATTATGTTTAAATACAAACCAATAGTTATATAAAAATATAAAATAATAAATGGAATAAATTATAGATAGCGATATAAAATTTATTAAAAACATTTATTAGAGTAAACCATATTTTTATTACAATTGGTTAAAAGTACAAAAAAGTTTTCAGAACTCTACTTTTTTTATTTTTTTGCTTTTTATATGATTATTAATTTCGCAATTACATTTAATAATTCCGCTTTTCAAATATGTATTCAATTTTATAAACATCAAATTTGACTGTAATTTATTGATATTTCTCATCGTATAATAATTTTCTGTGTATGAACAAGTTTCACGTTATTATTAAATTATATTAATTATAGATTCAAAAATAGTTTTATTTACTATTTTTTGTACAGGTAATGAAATTATTATACAAATAATTATACGAATAAAGATAACCTATTTATTAACTTTAATGTTATAAGAATTGCAAAAGAACTATTAATAATTTATTTTTTTTAAAAAAAAGACAAGTTGAAAATAAATAAAACAGATAAATAAGTCAATAATTTACGTACGAAAAACCTTTCAAATAAATCATTCTGTTAATTTTAATACGAGTATCTTATTTTATAAATAAATAAACAATATTGCAAATTACAATGGTCACCTAAAACGAGCAAGAAAAGAAAAACCAAATCAAATCAGTGAACACGAAATCGAGCGAATCGGTTGAACTATAAGCTTCTTCTTATACTTTTTCATGTTTCTTATTAATGCAAAATTGCTTGATCGTCGTAAACGTTATGTTTTGCTCGAACGCAAACTACAAACATTGTATAAGACATTTTACGATGATAACATCACATAAACTGAGTCTTAACAGATGCCCTGTTTCTTAAAGGAATCTTATAATTTTTGCGCTTCGGATTTTCAAATTTTTCTCATATGTTGCTTGTTAACCAAACAGAAAATTACTGTGGCTCATATAAAATCAATAAATTAAATTTTAATTACCGCAGTAGTTATTTACTTTTATATTCTCGCACTTTTACTAGTTACCGTGTAGTAAATTATTAATATATATTTATGAAATCAACAATCAGAAAAATTCTCTTAATATTACAGTTTTGTAATATAAAAAATAGATATATCAAGTTTTTAAGTCGCTTGTAATAATTTTTTTTTTTAGAATACACTAAATTATGAAATTCCTGTTAAAAAGTATATTATATATAATTAGGCAAATGTGCTATAAATGTACATTCTTCGAATTTGTATACATAAATCTATACTGAATAAGAAAAATTTAGTCTTTGAAACATAATAATTCATATTATGAAGTTATTTGAGTTAATGTTTGATTGTAATCTAAATTTTTATTTAATATTTATGTTTTTTAGGCAATTAAAAAATGATAAGTTATAAAAAATAAAAAAAAAAAATTTTTAAATTGAAGTATGTCAAATTTGTTGCTTGAATTATTAAACATTTTTATTTTTTTTTAATCACAATAACTGAAATAAAATTAGTAATTAATTTAAACAATAGATAAACTGTTAAAAATATTAAGAAAACGGTAAAATATTTCAATATTCAACCTTCGACTCCTTTTGTTCCAAGTCCCAAATGCAATATTAAAATATTAAAAAAACCATTAAATTATTTAATTTATAACGAATTGAACAAAACAAAATAGAGGCATATAGTTTTGTAATGGATTAATATCAATTAGTTATAATATAGAAAAAGACCGAAAAATAATTGGTAGGGGTTGTTCCTTTGCGGTCATTACAGCTACTGTCATCTCCCCCACTCCACCCAGTACCTTCGAATTGACCAACAAATAACTGACTTTCAGTATCGTTTCTTGGAAAATTTACCTAGAAAACATTTTCCCAGTGCCTATTCTCCGTTAGAAACGCCTCCTATTTCTTTTGGGTGGAGAAATGTTCATCCCCATAACTTTTAAGTGCAGTGATAATATTAGGATGTGCTAATTCGTCACCAACTGGCCAGCAGCATAGATCGTAAGACGGTATAATATCTTAAAGCAAAGTGTTACCGTGTTCTAGTCTTGTGAATTATTCAAATCTAGTCAACGAAAATGGCAAGCAACTTGGATGACAAAACAACGCACCACAATAATTTGGAGGTAAATACTAATTTTACAAATAATATTTAAATATATATAATACAACCGTTTGTGTATATAGCAAATAATTTTCATTTTTTTTTTTAAATTACATCAAAATTACATCATAAACTTATAAATATATTAAAATTGAATTTCGTCGGTGTTAAAAATTTTGAAAATCAAATATTAATATTATGTATATGAACTAGAAACTGAGGAACAATAATTTTTCTTATAGCTTAGAATTTTTTATTTATTTTACACAATTTTATTATTATCATATCTATATATATATATACAATTGATCAATTGAAATTATTTTTTATTACATATATACTACATAATTTTTTAAACATACAAAATTTTAGAATTTTGTCACACTATAAAATATAATATTTCGTTTTTCTCTAGTCACAATACCATATGCATTTAAGAACATTTTTAATTATATTTTATTGCAAATGATACAATAAATTATTTATTTATCACGAAATCGAACTACTCAATACATTTTAACTACGAGCAATAAAAATAAATTCAATAAAATTATAATTGAATAGAACTTTGTTGTTTTCTTCTTCGTAAACTTAATCGTTATTGTAACAATAATTTAAAAAAAATTTTCAGATTAATCCATTTGATTTTGATTCTCTGATGGATATCGATTCTCTCCTGAATTGCGATACATGGACGATCAAGAATACTGATTACCAGTCGTACTTTGGCATCGATCCATATGAAGATATTGATGATTGGCTGAGCTCGATAGTCCCGCTTACTGAGCGAGAAATGGATTTATTTCCAGATCCGAAAATGGCAGAACCTGTTGTTCATCATAAAACCGAGAGGTTACAACCGAACAATACCCAAAGGCGTAACGACGATGAGCTCTTCAGAGTTCCAAAAATATACAAATGTCCTTTCTGCTCGAAGCAATTTTATAGTAAGACGAGCCATTGTAAACATGGAACCTTACACGCCAAACGATTATTACGGTGTGAATACTGCCAGTACAGAACAAGAAATCTCGATGCGCTTCGACGACACCACGCCTATTATCACATTTACGTAAGACGACGTATTCATGTACCAAGTTTTTAATAGCTGTTCATTTATCGCCAATAATATTTTTGTAAATAGTTTATTATCGCCAAATTTGAATATATCGATTTATTTTGTAAATAATAACCAGTGTTGTATAACGACAATTATAAAAATTCGATATTTAGCGTTTTTAAACAAATAGTGAAGTGAACATATCCAGTTTAGAGAATCTTAATTTAGAATACATTTTTTACGAAATATAGTCAAAAATAAATTTATGATGTATTATAAAGTTTAACCAAAAATTTTTTGTATTACAAGCTTTACTTAGTTTTACTAATATTTTGAAAAATAGCGTGCGTTATTTATAATTACATTATTTCAATCTTTATTGACTATGAAAGGCAAATATAAAAATTGTTAATTTTTATCATAATTTTAAAGTATGCTGTGAGAATTTTCAGTCATCGACGATTCAAGTTATATAGTTGTTTAACTATTATTATTTAAATTATAACTTGTGTAAATATATAAAAAAAATTATAAATAATATAACCAATGGAAAAATATTCGCAATAAGACTGGAAATTCAAAGTCATTTAATTGTGATATATAAAATAGGACTGAGTGAACAAAGTTTATTATTATATTTTGTATTATAATCACAAAAAACTTACGCTTATTCAATTAATAATTTTATACATCTGCAGTATATTATATAATATTGTTGTAATTTTTCATAGAAATTTTTAAGTGCTTTAAATTAAATTTTTATTGTTATGTCCTTTCATTAAAATTATTGTAATTTAAGTTATATGACGAAATTCTTTATGAGAATGAAAAATCGTTTAATTATGTAAATTATCAAAAAAACTGTTATTTTTATTTAATAAAAATTGACTAATTTAAAATTTTTTTTTTTTCCCCTTATAATAATTGATGTGCTTACTAAAAAATTCTTGTACTTTTGACTTTGAGAAACTTAGAATATTTATTGAAAAACGCAACACAATTTATTTCTATATTAACCAAACTAAACGTTTTGAATATCAGTTCGTATACAATAATACTTTGTTGCTATAGCTAATGAATCATAGAAATGACTCATCTTTACATAAACACGTCTAATATTACCGAAACTATTATCCTCAGTTAAAAATCCTCCCTTACACGTAAAATTTCATTTATAATTTCTTATATTATTTACATTTATTTGCCTACAATAATAAACTAAAAGATTTAGACTTATAGAAGCTACAAAGTATTTGTTAATTTACTGACAGATTGTTATACTCTTGTATAAAAGTTAATTTTCTGCATATACAAATATTAATTAGAATACTTATATAATTTTAGAAAAATTCTTAAAGTTTTAAAACTACTGTTTTAATTTTAAAAACATGAAGTTTTCAATTTTTTATTGAATTTATAATTATGTGTTAATTAATTTTTAAATAGATGAATGGTTTGTTAAAAAGTAATTAATAATAATTATTATGCTTAAATTCACAAAGTTTAAAAATAAAACTTATACAAAATATAAAGTTTTAGAGTTTCGATAATTTAAAACATAAAATCCATGATAGAAATAAAAGTAACTGTTTATTACAATTCGATTGATACCTTAGTATAAAATAATATATCTAAAAAAAGTTATATAGATATTCATAATTCCTTTTTTGAGTTAATGACTATAGAAACAAGCAATTTGTATTTAAAAATTGAGAAATTCAAAGTTATACATCGTTTAAAACATTTATTTCTAATCAATACCATCAATAACGAGCTGAATAAAGTTGTTGAAAAATCATATTAATTATGATATAAATATTAATGATAATTTATATTTGAAAATATATTTCATAATAATTATTATTAAAATCTAAAATAAGCTAACTACAATAATATTACTAATAAAAATATTTTTTATGACATTGAAGCTGATGACGTCGTTTACTGATGAGTGAAAGAAAAGCTTTATCACAATTCACACATCTAATAATTTCTGGATGTCGTCTAATATGTCTTAAATAAACCGGCATTTTATAAAATCTTAATTGACAGTATCCACATTCATACATTTTAGGTTTGGCAAACTTAAATTCTTCGGCATCATGTACCTCTGGTTTTTTAATGGGATTTATAAAGGTTTCGTTATTAGTTTTTTTACTTGAATATATCGATAAAATTTTATTTTCATAGTGCTCTCTGGGCTTTTTACGTTTGTTAATTTCTGTGAGCGAAAATCCACGAAAACGCAAACATTCGGGCAACTGATGAACCTTCAAGGTACTAATCAGTGTATTAGTAATTTTTTTAACAGTTTTTGAAGACGGCGTATTATTTTTCAAGGTATTCCTTACTGTACTCTTAAGGCTAGATATTACATTTTTAAATTTCCTATTGTTTAATTTCACTGACTTGCTTAGATAAAAGCGAATCGCTCCACAAAATCGCTTTGATTTTTTTATCAAAAAACGGACGGTGATTCGAGACTTTGATTCATCAATAGATATTCCCTGTGATTTTATCAAGTCTGAAGTTATAAACGAAGATCCAGATACATCATCATGTTTTAGAACATAAGTGTTTCTATGTATAGGAAGTAAATCATGTATAATTTTGTTTTTAGAAACAGACGATACATTTTTAAGCTTATGAATTGGAAAATTGTTTAAAAAAACATCTTTTGATGTATTTAATAATTGTGAAGTTTCAACTGGCAATTTTCGATCTGCTAACGAAGCCGAATTCTCGCTTGTAACTGTCGATATATCCAAAGAATACGTTATTGTATCATTATTATAGGCACGCATCTTATTCTGTAACTATAAATTAATGTTTACAATTACAAAATAGCACAATTAAAAATAATTTATAAAATTAGAAATTAACGAATATATATACGAGATATCAAAAAATTAATTACTGTTTTTTCAGATTACATCAAATATAATAAATCCAATATAAGTTACGAAAATATAGAAGTCAACTATTTCTGAATTTTCCCTTGATAAATATAAAATATTCAATTAAAATTACTTTTTTTAAAATATATATTTCTTAAGTTGAATCTTAATTCTGAATAAGAATAAGTATTTTTTATTACTTTTGAATCATAAAATATATTTGTTCAAAATAATTTTTGAAAACTTATAATACACTGCATATTTTAAAATTTTTATATAATAAATTTTTTTAAACAAATCTGATAATTAAATAATAAAATTGATACAAGCTAATAGAATAATATTTTGTATAATAATTTTTTAAATTACTATTTTATTGTAATATCTTTTGTTGCAGGTAAGTTTACAATAACAATCCCTATTGAATAAAATATATCATTAAATTAAATATAATATAGTTATTGATAATGCTATAGTAATTTTTTATCGAATAATTAATGATAAATTTTTATATTAATAGATAAAAATATATTAATAGATAAAAAATTTAGTAACTGAAAAAACGAAAACATAATTTTGTCTGATAAATTTGTGTTTGTGTTTTTTTTGTGATTGTTTTTTAAATTTCATTATTTATACTCTGCTAACATAGAATAATATTAATTGTAACAAGATTAGTATAGTTGTCTATAAGAATAATAGACATTTTCGATACTTCTTGAATTTAGTATTAATTGATCAAAAAATAAAAAAAATTGTAAATAGGTAATCATTAAATATATATAAAATATGACAATCATGAAGTTGTAAAGAAAATCAAATTGTAAGGAGGTTAACTACTAACTTGATATCTCTCTTATAAATATTAAAATTACATATATTCATACATACTATTTACTAAATATAAAAAAACCAATAATTTTTTAATTAACAAGACAAACAATTAATTTTATATATAATATAGATGAAGTATTTGAAAAAAATTATTTTTTAAATTATTATCTTTCTGTAAATTTTATATTTACAAATAAAAATATTTAAAAGTGTTAATTTTATATTGATTTAAAGAAAAAAAGAAACGTAAGAAACTTAGAGAAATACATCATTTTTATATTTTCAGAATGAATTTTTCAATATCTTATTAAATGTTTCTTAAAAAAGTTTTTCAACTAACTTATCAAATACTAATTATGATAAAAAATTTCCTTCTTTTATTAAAAAAATAAAATTAATACATATAACTTACCATTATAATTAATAAGCAATTGATATTATATATAATTAATGATATATGATATAATAAATAAAATAATTAATTTAAATAATTATGATACATCGATTTTTTATAAGGATAATTTTTATTATTAGTATCACTAGAAAATTCTTAAAAAGTATATTTGTAAAATATTAATTATAAATAATTTCTATTTATAACTATTATTTATTGTATAAAATATTAAAAAATAGATTTTGATTTTCTATTTAACAAGACAATATATAATAAAGATTTTTTAGATTTTTCATACTTATTCTATACTCATTTCGTAGAAGTACAATGTTTCTAGAATGAGTAGTCTTAAACTTAGTATTTAGAGGTAGTATTATTGTAGGCATATTTTTGATAAACAAATAAATTTACTCAGATAAAAGACATTAGAATTTTAGATATTAGTAATAAATTAATAACAATTTCAAGTTTTTGATTCTGCAATCTAAATTTTTCTTAATACCAAAAATAGAATTAGAAATAGTAAAATTTTTTTTATTAGAGTCTTAAGAATAAAATACAAAATTCATTCAAACATGATTACATTTTACGTTTTCTCAATGCAACAATATATTTTTACCCAAAAAATTTAGCCTTTGTCAATTATCAAAAAGAGCACGTAAATGGATACATACCTCTTTCCAGACAGGCCCTGGATTTGAGCTGCTCGAGGCATCAGTGGACATGATCAAGATTTTGGTCGATATATTATTTACTTTTTTGACATCCTCCAAAATTATCTAAGATTTTCACCTTTTTTATAAATCCTCAAAGTTATGGAATAATCAAGAACATATTATTCATTATTAACGACGAAAAATATATCGGAATACAAAATTTTATTGCTACTGGTACACATTATTCGAACAAATTTCATTTGACGCCTCGTAGTTAAAATTCGACCCTGTCAATATGCTAGATAGATTCGCATAGTGATTCATTGAATATTGAAAATTTCTTGTGTTATTTGCGTTCTGTGTCCATTTACATGCATGAAATATAACTTATCGTGTACCTATTCACAGTGGTATGATCGTTCAACGCGAAGCACAAAGGGTTTGACCAGGTTAAAAGGCGCGCACATTTCAATATCTAAAACTAACCAATTCTAAGAAATCCTAGTATTATCGTTTACAGATGCGAGGCGTGCAATACTTATAAAAGCTTTTGCTGAACAATTGTAGAATATATGATATTTACATAAATATTATCGTTTCCAGAATTGTAACAAAATGAAATAGTGCTGAATTTAAGATTTAAAAACAAATTATTTCAGATTAACATAAAGTATAATTATTAATTTTAAATATTGATGAAAACAACAAATTTTTATTTCGAAAATTTATTTTCTAAAATATTATTTTAATAAAAAAATTGTATAATTGTTATATCAAATACTATCGGAGATTATTGTCCCAATAAGAAATTGAGATAAAATCTATATCCAAAATAACTAAATAATAGAATAAAAAAACAAATTATTGTTAATGTACACAGTTGCATAAACGCCATGTACATAAATTGGTTCGTTTCAGTTAGCTATTTAGAATTTATATTGTTGCATGACAAATTTTATGTATAAATTTATTTTAAATATATATATATATAGATATATATATTAATTTTTTTAACGCTAAATATAACAAAAATAATAAATATTAAAAAAAGAAATTTTTTAAATATTTATTAACTAAAAATTTGTATTAAAAATTAGAGTATTCTTTTTTTTCGACACTTGCTTTCTCTTTCTCTCTCCTTTTCTTTCATTCATCAATCACTCATTCTATACTCTGTCTTTACGCTCGATCTTTTAATCTTATATACACGCACACATATACACATATATACACCATTTATTTATTGAGAGAGAGAGAGAGAGAAAGAGAAAGAGATAAAAAATAAGAAAAACCAAAACAAGTGAGCAAAAGTTTAATATTAAAATAGATAGATGCACTTTCTTCATAATATAAAAATAGATACAAATTTTATAAAAAAAATTTTTATTAATTCTAATTTTTGTTCTATTTGTCAATATGATAAATATAATTATGTTATATACATATATTAGGAATAATACAATTAATACACAAAATTTAATATTTACAGTTTTTTATTTCAAACTTTTTACAAGTATATGACAATAATCTCATGTTTCAAACTTTTTCTAATAATAAAGTTTAAGTCGTAAGTTCATCCAGCTACAAAAATTAAATAATTTACATTGATTTACATAATTAGAATGATTATTTTTATATTATATAAGATACTGATACATACTTTGAGTCTTATAAATTTTGTATATTTACAATTTAATAAATACTTATAACAAAGGTTTTTATAGCAACATTATGAAAGTGAATAAGGAGTCGAATTATATATTATACTGGCTATGTACATTTTAATACTATTTTATCTTAATTTAAAATAATTTGATACAATGCCTTTCATGTCTACGCAAAAAAAAAGTATTTTTATAATTCTTATTACAACTCTTACATCGAATTATGTCTTTATGTTGACGAATATGTTTAAAATATATAGAAATGTGTAAATACCGCTTATTACAATATCCACAATCGTAAATTTTAGGTATCGCAAATTCTGAATTATTCTTCGTTTTGGAAGCGCCGAAATTCGTTTTTGATTTAGTTGCATGATCTCTGCTACGTCTCGAATATAGGCTCAAATATTGTAGACTTTCTGGAATTCTGTAGTCAAATTGATGTTTTTCCACCTGATTCGACACTCTTATTTCCGTCATCGGCTTAGGTACTTTAAACTTCATCGAATCCATGATGCCGTAAACACGTCGCTTGGGCACTGGTGTTGATTTTAGTATAGGCTGAACGATTGTGTAATCGTGTTTTGACTTTTTTAGCAAAAAATGTTCATTAACCTGACATTTTACTTTCTGCAATGAAGCCTCTTTATGTATGTGAAGCCTTGCGTTTGAGTTTATTTCGGGCGATTTCTCTTGTGAAAGACGTTCGGATGAATTGTTGTATGGAATTTTATGCACCTGTAATTATAGCAACATAAATATTTAGTTTAAATATTGATTATTAAAATTATTATTATCTAATATTATCTAATGAAAATTACAAATACTTACATCCATAATATTTAAGATTATTTTTTGAACGCCGTTTGTTAGAGAAGTAGACATGATATATCGTTAATTATTTTTTCAATTTCAAAGTTTAACTGAACAGTAAGACTGCACTTGTAAGAATGACGATATCTGAACGATTGTATTTTCTTATATATTATTAAAATAAATCTCATAGGAACACATCACCGTATTAGAGGCGAAGAGGGTTGGGTCATAAAGGGTTTACTGGTAATTACTTAACTTGCAGATCCAAATTACTTGGAATATTGTTTGAGTCTAAAATAATTATAATGTACGGTAACAAGAAAAAATTTGCACATAAACACATTCAAGTTAGAATAAAAGTAGCATAATGGTAAGTTTTTATTTTCTGATTTGAAAATTCTTAATATTATTGTAGTTTGTTTAATAGTTTAAAATTTAATTACAAAGTTTGGTTATTGAAATTAAAATTTCGGTAACAATTGAAGTAAGAGTTTTTTCAATAATAGTTTACTATATTCTTTTATTATATGTCTACCAGTGCGTTTTATAATTAATTTTTATCGATAATTCATTTAAATTATGGTTTTAAGTATAATTTTATTTTATCATTCTTATTAAAAATTAAATTTTTTCAACATTATTTTTCAATAATATTTATACATTATATAAATATTAAACATTAACCATATTATTTGAATGGTGAATAGAAAATTTTAGTAATAATTTATATTATAATACAATTTCTACGTATATTTATAATTAATACTCTTTACTTAATCTCTATTAATGGGCTTTTAATTGAGATCACTCCTTTGTTGTGTACAAAGAAATGTGTCCTATTTGCAGAATTTCGGGTGCTCGTGTACCTACACTGTAAAGTCGGTAAGTTCCAGTATGCATCCAGTATGTGACGTCAAAACAAATTTTTTATTAAGACATATTTTAAAATGTCATTAAATACAAAAAATATTAAAATTCATAGTTTGTATTTATGCTTAATTATAATAATAATAATATTATATATTTTACATATGTACATGTAATTGTAAAATGATATTTATGCTGGTTGATAATAGTAAATTCATATTATGATATAATTTTCAAAATAAAAAAACATGATTTATTATATAATAAGTTAAATAATAAAATTTTACTTCTCAGATCTTACATTAACTTTAAAAATAATATTTTAGAAATAAATAAACATCAATATTTTTAATGAATTTTCCATAATTTCTCAATCAATACATTTCTATATTAAAAAAATTATTCAATGAAAATAAAAGATAGAATTTTATGAAAAATAAATAATAGTTTCAATGTAATTGATTTTATAATAATATTATGAAAAACCGATGCGATAATACAAAATACTTATTCAATAGATATAATTTTTGAATGTTTTTATATATTCTTTTAGATTTTAACATTTTACCCACACATATTTTGCTAATTATCCATAACTGGGTGTTCAATCTACGTGATATCAGCAAAATTTTAAAATCACGTAAAAACAAAATAAATGTTAAAAATCATGTTAATGTATTTTCTGAAGGTTTGTTAATGAGCAGAAGCTAACTGTTAAAAAAATTAAATTATACTTAAAAACATTATTTTAACTTATTATTATTTTTTATTTATTAATCATTTATTCTTTATAAAGAATCAATTTTGTGTTTTAATTTATATACATAGATATATATATATACATATATATATATATATTATATAAATTAATTTATTATTAATTTATTAAATTAAATTATATAATAAATTATTATTCATATAGTAAATTTGAATTACGTATATTTACAAAATTTATAGAAAATATAAGTTCATAAATAATCTCTTTATGTTAACATTTATTAAGTAATAATTTACAAACATGAAATTGTATATCTATTAAAATATTTTTGTTTTTGTAAAGATACAGTTTAAATACATGAAAGAAATTTAATTTAAAAAATTATACTATTATTTAGGTCATTGTAAAATTTTCAATAGTAATTTTTTAAATTATATTAATGTACACACGATTTAATATAAAATATTTATAATATTGGAATAAAAAAACTTGTTTTTAAGTAAAATAGATATTTTCTAAATAAATAAGCTGTAATAATGATAATATGTAAAATTAAAATAAAATTAATTGTAAAAATAGTTCATAATTGTGTTTACTTTGTGTACGAGAAAGCAAAAACGAAAGGTACGGAGAATTTTCACTGTTTTACTTCTATTTATTTCACCTAATTATTAAATGTTTGAACCAATCATAGAAGTTTTACAATACTCTGTAGTATGATCTTAATACAACATAGTTTTTATTTTCTTAATCGCGTAGTCCCCAAATTGAATTTATTCTGAAATCATATGATCGAGATATACTTGCTTTTGTATTTAAACCAACAATAGACCCAGTATATTATTACAATATCGTTATGTAATATACTTTAATTTAAATATAATATTTAATAGAATGTAGAAAGAAAACATAAAAATGACCACAAAATGTTGTAAAATATTTTTTATCCAATAAATGATTCATATTTAAAATTTGAATTCAATCAATACACAGCATCTTGAAGAAGAAAATATCTAGACCTTCAATTAGATTTGTTGTTTTTTTCTTTTTTCATTTTTTACTTTTTATATCCATTAAACTCTGATAATAAATCAAATATCAGTTACATACTATTTTTTTATGGTATTGCACAATATGTCTTAGCATTTTATGGGTGATGAATTGTAAAATTTGCAAATTTTAGTTAATAATTTTAATTAACTATAATACCTTTAATTATTAATTAATTATATTTTTTTCTTCATCGTGGAATGGTAATAATTAATCTTAAACGTTGACATTGTCGAAATTATTATTATTTTTTTTTGTATAATTTTGTATAATTGTATAATAATACAATTAAGAGTCGCATGCAATCTTTAAATTCTAAAAATATTTTTCCATTGGCTAATTGTTTTTTTATATATACATTAATTACATTATTATTAATAAATATTATTATTAATAAATTATTAACATGGTTATATAATACAAACAACTCCTTTTTTACTAAAAATTATTTGTTTGAAATATGAGTAAGTTATATTTGATTAACTCTCATATTTGGATCGATTAATATTATTCATCAGATAACATTAATTAGTGTAGGTTATTAAACTAAAAAAAACTCTAATTTATACCATAGAAATATTAATTCAATTGGAGATAAACAGGAAAAAAACTTTATTAAATTAAATAATTTAACTATTAAAGTGGCAACTTGTAATTTTTTCTTTAATATTTTCAAAATTCTATATAGATTAAGATATAAAATTAAAAAATTTAATATCAATAAAAGATTATATAAATAGAATTTTTATAATGATATAATCCATTTTTTCTTTAAAATATTATTTAACAAATAAAATCGTTTTAGTTAATTAATATTAATAGTTTTTTAGAAACTCGTTAAATTTTTGTAATACTGTTAAAATTATTAAATAAGTTTATACATGTTTATACTATTATATATAATAATATTCGAAACTGTACAGTTTAACAATACATTAATTCGTTATTAAGTAGTTATTAAATAGATTATTATTTCGATTAAAATAAATACAAAGTCCAAAAATAATGAATACATATTTAAATCAAATTTAAAAAGATTTTAATCCCTGGTATTTAAAGTTTTATTTGATTTTATAATTCGTATTTTTTAAAAGAAAGTGTAGACAATTATTTTATAATTTTTTCCAGTAAAAAGCAAATAAATATAATTTTTCTTTACCTACAGAAGATATCCTATGGATATCTTTACATTATTAATTAAAGAATTTAAATTCCAATTCAAAAGATTAAAAAAGCGGGCAATTTACCGCATGTAGCGTTTAGTCATATTATACAATACAAGGAAAGAGTATCTAAATCTTAAAATGAAACTATTGGATTGGATTAGTCATCACAGTTCGTAGAACATGAAAGTGGTCACCGTTAGTAGAACAGATAAACTTAAATGATAAAAAATTTTTACTTTGAGAATTCACATCGATTGATCAAATCTTTAAATTTTCACGTAAAAAAATATGAATATATTATATTTTTATTTTTCAATAAATTTAAGCTTTCACGTATTTTTAAACTTTACTGTTCTTCTTGAAAAATCTATACATCAATATAAAGAATTTACCATAAATAATTTTAAAAACATCCCATATTTTAAACTAATTATAATATTTTACAATTAAAAATTTTCCAATATTAAAAATAATTATTCCGATATAATTTAACACAACAATGAAAAGAATAAGGTACATTTTTATATCAAAATAAACTTAATATTTCCAATGATACATAGTATTATATATATAATTTTATATTTGAATAACGAATATTTTTTATTAACTTTTAATTAATTATAAAGAAATAAATATAAAGAACTTGTATTTAAATTGGATTATTTATACTTGACATTAGAGTTATAATTTTTAATTAATATTTTATTTTATTACTTATTTTTTTAACATAAATTTTATTAAAAATTTTCTATATCTTGTAGAAATATCATGTTTAAGGGATTCAATTCACTAGCGGCTTGTCATTAAGTCATGAATTGAAATCAACAAGTATTGTTATTAAAAAAATTATATATGTCTTATATAATGCATATTACACGCTTCAGAAATTGTTTTTATACATATTTTGAAAAATGACCACATTAGAAATTTAAAAAAATTTATGTTTTATCAAAATCTGAAATAGCTTAAATTTTATATATAATTATTATTAAATTCTAAAAAAAATCTTAGCTCTATTTCAAATTGTAAAAAAAAATATATTGGATATGTTTACCTTTGAGTAAAAAATTATTTTTTGTAAGTAAAAATCGATGGGACACATTTTATAATTTAGAAAACGTTTAAACAATATAAAAATTTTTACGTTTTTTTCCGTAAATTTTTTTATCATTTCATATAAATTTTAAAATAATGTTTGTTACTTTTTTTTATACATCCTCCGAAATAATGATCAAGAAATTCTTCTATCGTAAAATCTTTACAAATAATTTTCACAGAATTAAAAAATTCAATCGGAAGATTTTCTTATGTGAATAATCTTTAAGTCGATAATTTTGTTTAGCATTTCGTCACGTACAATATGATTCATCGCTGAGCGTACATTTTTTGTATTATCACATTGTAATCGTGAAGATTTTATGATATAATATAGTCTAAACATAATTTTTCTATCATTATTTATATTTTATATTTTTAATTCAATAGCAATTTCTTTTATATATTTATATTGTATTGAATATTTATATTTCTTATTTATAAATAAATGGTATATATACACACACTATTATAATTCTTTGTTAAGTCGTATTTTTTGTGAAAAGCAACAACTGATAATTATTTGGTTTGAGTATCTCTTTTTTGTAAAATGAATATCAGTAGCGTATTTTAAAAGTTTAATTATTAGTAAATTCTACTAGTAATTTGATTATTAGGTTTGGACTATAGTGTAATTTTTAGATTTCTAACTTTAAAAAAATTTTATGTTTGAAAGAGATCGACATCGATGAAAATTTGATATAAATATATATTTTTAATTTCTACATCGGCTCAATCTATTAAAAAATAGAGGAATATAAAATTATAAGTTTAAATGATATATTATTTTTTTATGAAGATATAGAATTACAGAATTCCCAAATTTGCCTCTTTAAATATATATTGTTTTGTAGTTTAATAAAAAGTTTCAAAATTTATTCGTTTATTTAAAAATAGTTTTATTTAAAAAAATGTTATCATAGATATTTATTAGATCTTAATGATATTTTTTATAAAATTAAAATAAAACTACGATTCATTGTATTTGTTGAAATGAACTATTAGTAATTTTAATTGTATACAGATGTCACTAAAATCACTACAAAAATAATACCATTGACTTACATGTAATTAGCTCTTTTTTATTACATTATTATGAATATTTAAAAGTTTTTCCAGTTGGATCGCTAAATTTTCAACAATATATTTAATAAATAATTATAAGAAATAATTTTTTAATTTTTACAGTTATAAGTTCATTCAATAACAAAACATTAAAATTTATTCGTATATTCAAATTAATTAATTTATAACTATTTTATTATCACAAATATTTAAAATTTTTAAAGTGAAATAATTAAAATTTCTATAAAATATCATGATACATGGTCCGTTTGTTTTGTCTAAGAAGTCATAAAAATTTAAAGAATTCTTGAATATGCATTCTAACCAAAACATTCCTTGAAATATAAGCATTTCTTTGAATTCAAAATTTTCATCATGTGCAGATATTTTTTATTGTTCAGCGCTTTTTGAATTATATATTACAAAGGTTAAATTTGATAGCATACATAGAAGGTAGCGTACCATAATCAATACCAAAAACCGAGTGTTTAGATCAGCTATGAAGAATAATAGATCGCTGATGAAAGCGTGAAGCAAACTATTTCATTCAATATCCTGTTATTTTCGTTACCGAATAACATAGAAATATACATAATGACAACGCAGAACTACTGATTTGATAAATAGATTGATCGAACTATCACATGGTTTGATCGTTTTATTAGCATATATGTTTATATTAAAATTTATATTATGCATCGATATATAAAATATTTCGGTCTAACGTTAATGTCTATATTTTTAATGATCAAACATTTTTAAATATTTTTTTTTATCAAAATAAGTATAAAACTTAATAACACAATAAAAAAAATAAATAGATAAACGAAATTTTTGTCCATTTTATTTAAAATACAAATATTTATAAAGAAATTGTCTATTAGGAAAATTTGTGTGTAAAAATGTGAGAAATAAATTCAAATCATACATAAGTAATATTATATATTATTAATCTTAGTTATGATTTCAAGTACTATTTATTATCACTATTATCCAATAATAGTTGAAAAATTAATAAAAATATGTATTACATTAATTAGTCTTACCAAACATTGAAAAAAGGTTTAAGGTTAAAAAAATGATTTTACGAGTTTTTTTTTAAAGCAGCAAATATACGATAATTTAGAAATATTAATTGATATAAAAAGTAAAAAATAAGATTTTTAAATAAAAACATTAAAACAGACGTTCAATTTTTTAATTCCATAATTAGTAAAGGTGAATAATTAAGTTAAACATAGACAAATATAAGAAATCGATAAATAAATAATGATTAAACTAAAAATAATGTGAATTAAATAGAATTTTAGAATCAATCAAAATTAAAAAAATGTTATTAGGGCAAGTTAATTAATTTTCGCTACCATTTCAAATGTCACTATTAATATTTAATACTTTTTTACAGAAACTAAATTTTATACTAGTATCGCGCTAACATCTTTGATATTCACACGAAACAAGTCGTGTATAATATCACATAAGATAAATAAACACAGATTCATTTTTTCTTCGGTAAGTATTTGCATTTGGTCGGGTTTCTTCATGGATCAAACAACGAAATAAGTAATATATCGGAACATGCAAAAAGGAATTGTCGAGTTGAGGAATGAAAGTAATTGTACTGCCTAAAATAAATTATCATGATAATCGAGTTAAAATGAGAGCCACTTTGCGTGCTCTAACCACCAGGGCAAGTCGCTATGGCTATTAATTGCTAATTCATGCGCACGCATGCACGCAAATGCCGCTCTTAATAACATGAAACCGATCGGGAGAGCGAGCGTAATTGCCGGCGCATTATTCGTCGGCGTCATCCTCCTCCTTTTCCTCATTCTCATCTTTCTCCTCCTCATCTTCCACCACATGAAACTTGCACCATTTTCTTCTCCAAGTAAAGAACCAACATTCATTAAGAGCAACACCATACGTCTATATTTTTCTTCCACTTCATCAAGACTTTGACAATACGATTATCTTTTGTCAAATAATGTCATTTAATTTTTAAATAAAAAATCTTTTTATTCATTTTGAAACTAATTTTAAATTGCATAATTAAAAAAATTAATTGACAAATACGTCATAAAATTTTTAAAAGAAACTGAATAATATAAGCATTTATAATCATTTTTTCATAAAATAATTTTACACCTGAAAACTCTCTTGAAACTATTAAGATCTTTTTCTTTATCTGATTTTTTATTAATGATATTTTTATTATCTTCTTATTTAATTAAAAATATCTATATACACTATACTGATTAAAGTCTTCTTATGTATAAATTAACTATATTATAAATCCTCTACCTTTGACCAAAAATGAAATCTACAAGAATTAAATAAATGATTGGATATACTACATGTATAAGTTTAAAAACTTATAAATATTTTAATATTTTAAATAATTTTGATAGTATTACTGTTAGAATTCTAAGTAATACTCAGCAATTCATCTGTATTTATTATAAATTTCCAATACTTCATTATAATAAAAGCTGCACTGTACATCATAATCTTATAATGTATGTACTAAATCTTTATTTGCATAGTTTTGAATATATAATATGTTAGTATGTTAAATTTCCGATCGTATTACTTTATTTTTATAACTATAAATTTATAATTATGTATATAAATAAATAATTAAATATATTTAATAAATTTAAATAAATTATTTGGAAAATTAAACTTAACTTAGCGTTAAACTTACATTTAACTATATATGGCTTCTTTTTGGACACGTATAAAATAATAATATTTTACTTATTCACTATTTTTATTTAAATAACGATGAAAGAATTTGGATAAATTAAATATTACTCGATTTTAATCAATATATATTTTAATTAATGTTTCTGGTACAATAAAATCAATTTCAAACCTTATTTAAAATATATCTTATTATACAGTACTTTCTACAAATTACGTTTGAATAAATAGAAATAAATTTATGTTTTTTTAAAGAGATCAGTTTAGCTATTTATAAAAACTTAATTGATATGAATAATTAGAATAAAGCGATTGAAATAAATATTTATACAAAATAAAATAAATTAAATTAACATTAACTTACAATATTAACTTTTTTTAATTCATATTTTAACGTACTTTTAATTTTTGGATTATTATCTATAAATTTATTATTTATCTATACTAATTTTTTTATAATTAAGCTAATGTTCTCGCGTTCCGGCTGCTCTTATTTTTACTCTCTCTTACTCGTTTTTCCTTTTTCATTCCTCTTTCTTTCCCCTTTCTTTTTTTCTCTGTCTATTAGTATCTATTTATCTTCCTATAATGTTATTTTAATATAACTTTATATTTAATTCTATATTTAAAAAAAAAATTGATTAATCGAATGAATATTTAATTATCGAGATATGTAGATAATATTGGTTAAGTGAATTCAAGCAAAAGTTTATTATCCTAGAATCAAGAGATTTCCCGCATTACCCGCATACATACAGAAAGACGTAAATTACATTTTATATCTGAGATAAATCTTAGTCACATGTAGATATTTTTTCAATGCGCGATTAAAATTTGAAAACAAGTTAAAGCAAGTGTAATTATTATTACCATAATTAATTACCTAACTAAGATGAAATATATATTAATTTAATATTTAGTTGAAATTATAAGGATAATTATCATATAAAACTGCGAAGTCGTTTCTTCGCGTCTCTCACGTCTGGTCGGTCTATTGGTAAATGACATTTCAAAACTAATTAAGTGCCAAAGCGACGATCAGATTATTTACGAAAATGCGAGTGCGCCAAGATGCGAGCGATGAAAGTTCACTCCTTTTCTTCAGTCGTCACTCGGGGGAAGTAGAGCGAGAGGTCCCGCCTAATTAGAATCGCCAAGCGCCGAGTCATTCGCGCGTGTGTACGAACATGTGCGTTCTCGTTTTGCGCAGGCAAAGAACACGACTGGGACGTTATTCTTCAATACGCGCTGCACTCTATTCGCTACGAGTGCTGCATTGCACGCTTAGTTTTGTTGAACGGGTCTCTACTTGTTCGCAGAGATTACTCACCGACGAACTTAGATACGCTTTTTAGTATATATAGTCCTATGTGCATGCGCATGTATGCGTTCAAGGGAAGAGGAAGGCTTATGCGTGGGTGAATGCAGGAAAGAGTGTTATGCAGAATTGAGACCAAGTACGCAAATTGGATTTGAGATTATCTCATTTTGCTAGCTTAAAAGCTTAATTCGATCACATAAATAACCTTATCTTATTGAAAATACGAGGAATTTCTATTCGATCAATTTTCAAAGCGAGCTGTATCTGCTTTGTAAATGCTCATTATAAGTTTCGTTTGTATTGAAAACATGTAGTAGTGATGACTTTTTAGATAATTTTTCAATTATAATTACACTTTTAAGGCGCCGCGTTCATTTTAAAAACTTTTTATACTTTACTATTTATTGTGTACTGAATCTAATATGTATGTACTACATAAATAATATAAAGAAAAACTTAAAAAAATTTCTAAACGAAATTTAAGAAGTGTATTGTAATATTTTATTAAACTACCATTGTTTGGTTTAGTTATTATTTACACTGAGTTTATGTCATTTATTTTGATTTATTATGAATAGTCATTTTTTAAATATTTAATATAATGAATTCGATAAATTAAACTAAATGGAAAATTTGTAATGAATTAAATATCGAGAAATAATATTTATATGCAAATAAGAAATAATTCGTGATTTACAACATGAATTCTCAACTAACATAGATATTTTATATTTTAGAATGAAATATACAAGAGAATATATTAAAATATAAGAGTAATTTAACGTAATATATCTCATTTCAAAAATAAAAAATGACAAGTAAAGTTGCAAAATCAACAAAATTAATCGATCACGCGGTCTCCTCTACATAACAAGGGAAAATATTTATCTCTCTCAATCAGCATAATATTACAGTTCGTTGATCACATCTGACCCCGTGAGTCATTTCTATTTCCGCCTCACCTCAGTCTACGAGCATATCTGATCGATTCTGACAAACCAAAGCCCGTCACCGTTTGACTCTAAACTCACGTATATATTAAACGCAAGAAAAGAAAAGATGAGAGTATTGCCGCCTGCCGCCGTTCTGCACAGTATTATTTTAAATGAAAAAAGAAACCAGCGTCAAGCTGTCTTCCTCTTCTTTTCTCCCGTTTCTTCTCGTCATCATCGTTGTTCTCGTCATCGTGTTCGTCACTCCGTGAGAGAAAACCAGATAAAGCGTCAAGGCATTACCGATGAACAGCCTGACAGTAGAACGAACAAGATTCCAGCACAAGGGAGTCTATTGATCAAATCTGCAAAGACATACATAGGAGTCCAAGATATATACAAGACTAAAGCAGCTGATACAAATGTGAACACGTGTACAGTAGTTTGATGTAGTGTTGGATCTATGGTGTGATGCTTGACATTTTTTGCGCGTTGCTTTTCGTACTTTACTTTTGCTAGTCTGCCGCCTCTCGTTTCTTTAAGTTATACTCAAGAGTATATGCAATGCAATAGCTACCTAATTTTGATACATAATTTTATAATATAAAAGAAATGATAAACCTTTTGCATAAAAGTGGGTGAAAAGAAGATAAACGGAGATAAAGGAAAGATAGAGATAGATATATAAATATAGTTACAGAGAGGGAGAGAGAGAGAACTAGATGATAAAGTACATAGAAATAAAAAAGGTAGTATAAAATGAGAGATTGGCAAATAAAAGATCCCAATTAAGTAAATTTTATTTGTAATATAAAAATGCTACAAAATATAAGCGATAAAACTCTATTGTATAAAATATTATTTGAATTTTTTTTATAATTGTTTTTTAAACTATGTTTTCACTTAGTAAATATTTTAAAGTAAATTTTATATTAATTTTGAATAATCTTAATTATATGTTACTTTATGTAAATAATATCAATAGTTGAAAATTATAGAAGAATTAAGAATTTAAGAAGTAAATAAAATGTTATTATTATAAGAAAGAAACGGGTTATATTTTGAACACTCGTTCGGTATTTTCTAAACAAATTTATTAAAAATGCCTTTAGATATTGAAATGATCAAAATAGTATAATCTTTAATATTTTAATACGTTTTAACTGTAAATATTCAAATGGTATCGTAATTATATATCGCACTTAATCTGCCTTGTTATATACGTGTGTTAAGCTGTTGATTTTTCGACATGAACTAAATGTATACTTATTAACGAAAAAGATAAAATTGTTGCCACTAATGTTTTATATGTAATTTCGCCAATGTTCATAAAATCCATAAAATAAAAAATTATTCTACCTTCCGGGGAGTGTGAAAAAAGGAGATCGTACAAACTACCATCACTTGGAAGTGAGAACACCATTGTAAGAGTATGTATATTCGACATTGCGGACAGGAAAGAAAAAGGGTGTTGCAACGTCAGTCTGCGTCGCCCTTACAACACAGCCCACGTGAGATTAAGATCCGATCGGATTGCGAGTCATTAAGTGGATCGTCCGGTTTCAAAACAAGCGATAAAAGCGAAGAAAGGAGTTTCCTAGATGCGCGCGTGCGTCTCTACATGTGTACATGACACAAGATACTCGCGCGCTGTTTAAGCGGGACCCGACGGCTTATCGGTGTACGAGATTCTTTCATCTCTCTCGCTATACAAGTGTGTTGGCCTGCGTATACTCGTGATACCGTGAACAACCGACCCATAGTTCTAGTTTTCTTAAACCCCCGAATTTACGTACATTATAGTGTTGTAGGCAGGATAAACTGGCTCGTACTTCTACTATATATCAGTGTATCTCTAGAGGATTAGACACAAAACTAAGTTGGGTGAAAGTTAAAAAATACTCAAGGTTTTGTATTAACTTTATGTATTTGATAATATATGCCTTATATCTCTGATTATTTTTTTTTTTTTTAACAATATATTTGTTACTACACCTTGTCTCATTTTACATATTTTATATAACAGTAGCTCATTTTTTATCTAAAGTCTATCTAAAGTCCAAATTTTTAAATAAAATAAATCCAAATTTTCTTAAGTTTTCTCTAGTCTCAAATTTTTAAATATTAAATAACTTTTATAGTAATATTAAAGTTCGTTTACTGTCCATGTACTATATGATAAAGATGACGATAATAATGATGATAATAAAAATAATAATAGTGATAAAAATAGTAATAATAATAACAACGATCATCATCGTCACTTATACATTCAATTGTAAGTTTCTTTTGTGAATTATTAATTATGAGTTTTTAATATTAAATAATGTATAGTAAATTAATATTTTATACAGATTATATGCTACATTTAGAAGTATAAAATTAAAAAAAATAAAATCAATTATAATAAAAACATCATAGTTGAGAAATATATATATATATATATTATTAAAATTCGTTTGCTATTATTTAAAGGATAACATACAATTTGGGTTTTTGTGCAGTATATTTATATATTTCTATTTATTGATATCATTTTAATTTCTTAATTTATATAATTAAAATATACTCTGTCTTTTTTTATATTATAATATTAACCGAACACTATTTCTTAATATGAAACAAAATTTTTTAAAACTCTATGAAATTAAAATTTGATAAATTGTTTTATTTAGTTTTTCTGAAACAAATGGAATAAAAATTGTATCTTTGCTTATTATGAAATTTTATATATAGTATAAAAATTAATTGACATGAAATCTTCAAGTTTTATTTAATGTATATTTAATATTATCGAATGTTTGCTTCCTTTTTACGCTTGGTATACAGAGGATAAATGTAACACACATCATCGACATTGTTTTAACGAGGTACATTCCGCTAAGGTACGATACATATGCTTGTGCTATAATTATGTTATCATCTTCTTTATTAATTATTGTATTACAATTTTGTGATAATAATTATACGTATATAACATAGTGAATGTTATTTAAAACATGTAGATATGTGAGATATCATTAAAACTAATATCCACGGTTATCTGTTTTTCTCTTTTTAATATCCAATACTACAGATAATACGAAAACTTATATTGTAAAAATGACGTATGGGAAATAGTTGTAAGAGCATATTATGATTCAGTCTGAAAAATTGACTCATTAGTTAGTACGATAATATTTTTATTGTATAATATAGTAAGATATCGTCACAAACTTATTACAAAACAAGAAACATTATTGATTACTAAATGATAGTTTTTGACTATTACTGTTTCATACAGGAATATATAAAGATAAATATGTTTATTAAAATAAAAAATAAATCCTCTATAATAAAGGAATAATATTTATACTGACAATTAAGTAAAATAATTATAAAATGAAAAAGCGTTTAGAGTTATTAGTATTTTTAAAACAATTAACTACATTATATTCATTTCCCTATGACTTTTTTATTGGTTTTTTACATAATTCATATAATCAAATATTCTTCCTATAAATATATCTGAATAACTTAATGAATTCAAATTTTATAGTAATGTGAATGAAAATTTGTAAAATTTTGAATAGGATTCGCTAAAAAATTTAACAACTTTTATTTAATGCTACATTTCTAAAATAACATCAAATAAAATTGTCCAAAAATTATGAATCAACAAGTTTATTTAAAAAATAAACAATTAATTATTGAAAATTTAATTTGAATTTCGAAACAATGCAAATTTTGCTAACATGAAATTAATATTTTCATAATTATGAATATATATCTTATTCCTGAGCTATGAAAGAAAAATCTTTTGCGATAATAAAATAAATCATGCAAATCGGAGTAAAAAAAACTACACAGTATGTCTGAGATTTCAGGTTAAGGTATCTGAGCTCGGTAATTCCGCAATACGAGACTGATTCCGAAAGTCCATGTCTTGACAATGTAGTAAAAACTGTTCTCTGTTCACTATTAACTTCGCATAAGCGGAAGTACGCAGGATATATGCAATGTATTCAAAACATTATAAAGAACGAATAGAAATAGAAGATATTCAATAGATTTTATAAGGTCGAGACATATGAGTTGAGCGAGCAGAAACGTGACCTTCCCAGAGTGCAGTCATGGTTTCGCGATACAAGTCTTTCAAACATGCTCCACGTGACCATTATATTATACATTTACGAACTTTCAATTTCATCTTGAAGACAGTTTCAACTGCTAGACGATTTATAAAGAGACAAGGGAATTCGTGTTGACCTCATTATTTAAAAAAATTTTTGTTTTTTCACTTTATTAATAGCACCCTCTTCATCAATACTTTTACATATGTTTGTTTATGTTTGAAAAAGTTTATTCGTGAATACGTACAATTATATGCATTTGAAAGGTATAAAAATTTATAAAGTTAAAGGAAAATCTATTTCACCAATTTTTTTTCGAATTATTGTAGTATTTAAATTTATATTATTATTATTATTACTATATGTAATATACATTATATTTAATCTATATTCAGAGTGAAAATTAATAAAAATTTGAAACTTATTGTTTAAAACTAAAATATGTTATACTAAATATATTGTTTATACTAAAGTATGTTTAGAGTGATTTTTTATAGCAGTTTGAAGATGTTATAAATTTAAAATAAGATTTCAAAGGTACATTTTACAATAAGTCGTCTATTTAAGGTTCATATATCATTTCTCCATTTTGATCATATTTATTTTTATCATAATTTTCAATATTTTATTTTTGCTAATAGTAATATTTTTATCCCTCGTTTACCACATTCCCTGGACCGTAAAAATAAACATTTGCTTTAAAAAATGTAACGCTAGATCTATAAACACTTTTTGTCTATATAGTTAGTTTTTAATCTTATAAACTGATGTTTACATATAAATATTTAAATATATTCTCATAGATTAACTTGAAAATTTAATTCTTAATACATTGTAGATTTAAAAAATATAAAATTAAAAAAATACAAATTTTTTCAAAATCTGAGTGTATCTGACATATTAAAATACAATCGCTCATTTCTTTGTTCACATCTTGCAAAATTAATTAAGTCTTAATTTATTTAAAATAAAAATAGCATATTTTTTTTTAATAAGAGTAAAATTTGTTCTTTAGAATGTTTGACACTATTTATTTTGACCCAGCCTTAAAATTTCATCGCTTGTCTTATCTCTCAGACAAACTTTCAATATTTTCGTTCCTTATCTATTATATATTTTTAAGTATCAAGTAATTGTTTAATTTTGATTTATTATTGTAATTAATGGTAATAGGTAAATAATTAGTAAATTATTTTTAACAACTTTTCAATTATTATGTTCTACTCTAATGAAAATCTCTTGAGTTAAAGTAATGAAAAGCACATTCACTTATCTACTGTAAATTATAATTACGTAATTAATATTATTCTCTTAAGTCTTCGAAATGTTCAACAGGCTTTATTATCGCTATATAATCGAGATCTTAAAAAACAGGTAAAAAAATGATAAGAATCATTCAAACTTTTAATTAAAAATAAGAAAAAGCTAAAAAACAGAACTTAAGTTTTCAAGTATACAATTAAAGATTTTATGAAAGCATTTTATAAAGTAAGAAGCTAAAATCGCGAATTTATGCAGGTGTTTTATTAGGAACAAGGCAAAAATGAAGTCATAAAAGTCAATACTAAGTATAATTTTAGATGAGCATTAATGATGTTTTGAGATCTTAAAAGTATGTACGAATTATTCTTATATAAAAAATTGTTATTATTTGTAAAAGATATAAGTTTTATTCTATGATGTTAAATCGGTTTCGAAATTGCATCTCATTTTTCACGTGAATTTTTAAATAATTTTAGTTGTATAGGTAAGTAATGATTTATTTTTAAATAGTAAATTTATTAAATAAATTTTAAATAACATTAATTTATATTTATAATATTTAAGCTATATGTGACTATTAAAAGACAGCTTTTCTTAAGAAATACGACTTATTAAAAGATTAAAAAAAATTTATCGTTAAATAAACCATCTCTTACGATTTGACAATAATGAGAAATCATGAGTCAGTAGAAAATATGAAAAATAAATAATGTTTAGGTTATATTATATTACGAGATTTTGTCAACAAAAATGTGCAGTATGAAAAATCTCTATCCACAATTGAATCATAGTATACGTGACAAAAAACTAAATCTAATAATAATTAACTTCAAGATTATACATATACACATAATATGTTTAATGCTGTCAAATCTATACGTAATGATCTAAGGAATAAAGAATTGTGTAACCATTTTGTGGGGAGTCAAACGTAATTAGTAACTAACATTTTAGTATAACAGTACACTAATATAACATTATAAGCAAGTATTGTATAATCGGAAAAAATTAGGTATAGCCACTAATGTTTCAGTTTAAATTTTCACTAATGCATATTTAACGGTACGACAAATATGAAACTGTGAGGGTCCCATAATATTCCTTTTAGAACTTTTTCAATTTAAGAAAAAGCCCTTTTAAAGAATTATGAATTGAATTATTGGTGTTTATACAAATTAATTATTCTTTAACCAAAAATCTATATTTAATGATACATTTAATAAATATATGAAAATACTTATGGAAAAATATTAATATAAATGTTAATGTATTTTACGAGTATTTGCATCAATAAAATTGAGCTTATAACTTTGTAGTTGCATACGAAGGACTGTAATAAGAGATAAGTTTTAATATTTGCTGTTTTATGATTTACTATTGAATTCCATGTATAGACTATGATGTAGACGTCCTTCATTAAGCGGCTCTATAATCGTTCGCGGATTAGGACGTCTTTAACCGAATCTAACGGTCTATGCAGTAATTGGATTGTAATTATCAGGAAGATTTGAGTAGTGAAAGCATTACATGCTCAGCATTTCAGACATCTTATATAAGGGAACAATCTTTAATTGTTTTCTTATTAATATGTAATAATATTATAAGGATTTAATCATAAGCTGTAGATTTGATAGAATATTTTGTAATGTCAACAATTAGGTTTTTTAGGTAAAAAGATAAAATGATATATATATACATTCAATTATTTTAATTATTATTTTACGGATGTCTAGGGGGGTAGAATTAGCTGAAGAAGAAGAAAAAAGAACAATAATGAAGAATAAAACAAAGCTAAAAGGAACAAAAACTTACATCAATAACAAAGAGACATACTTAGAAAGGGAAACAAGAAAGATAGCAAAAAAGAAATGTAAAAAACTAAGGGAAGGGGAAAAAATTATCAATATAACAACTACAAAATAAGAGAAGACGAAGAATCCTGAACATACAGTGAAACAAAAAAACAGTGGTTTCGAAGAGATACACAAACAGAAAGGTAAAGAAAATCAAGAAACAACGAGAACTAAGGTAAAGAAAGAACATAATAAATTGAGTTTAGGCTGTTAGAATATTGCTGGTTTACAAAATTAGAAAAAAAGAATGAAAAGAGATACAGAGTTAGAATATGATTGGTTGGTGGAAATTTGGGTAGAGAAAAAAAAGTAATGTCATTAAGGAGAAGTTAAAAAAATTATGAATATGTATTTAATTATGTTACCAAGGAATTTTCAAACGGAAAAACCAGGGGAGGGATGGTATTCGCAATTAAAAAAATAAAATTCTAAAAATAATTGAGGTAAAAAAGGTAAACGAAGAAATTATGTTAGCAAAATTAAAATGGAGGATATTAGTGTAAATATAGCAGTAGTATATATGGGTAAGAAAAGGAAGGAAAATTTTGAAATTTTGGAAAAATTGTATGAAAAGATTAAAGGAGAACCTTTTGTCTTACACGGTGATTTTAATGCTAGGATGAAAGATAAAGGGGGTTGGAAGATATCTGGGGTAAAGAACATGGAACCTTTACGGATAAGACGATAAATACAGAAGGAAGAAGACTAATTGAGTGGATCGAGGATAAAGGTCTATTTGTGTTAAATGGGAAAAGGGGAGAAGATGGTGCTTTTACATTTAATAATAATTTGGTGGCATCGGTAATAGATTGCATAATCTTAAACGAACAGGCTGATAATTTATTGGAAAAAATTTAAATCCTATACAGCATAAATTTATATTACCAACCTTTAAAATTAGTTTGGTTGAAATACATAAGAAATGAAAAGAAGTCTAATGATAATTTTAGGAAAGTAATCTGAAATGAAAAGACAATAACAGAATATAAGACAAAACTTAAGATTAAAGAAAAAGCAAAAGGAAAATGAAAAATACGGGGATACGCAATTCGGCTTTAGAAAAGGCAGGGGAACTATCAATGCTCTTTATACTCTAAAAACGGCCATAGATGTGCAGCTAGACAAAATCCATGGAAATATTTGAGTATGTTTTGTTGACCTGAAAGCAGCTTTCGATAAAATAGATAGAAAAGAGATATGGGATAGGGTGGAGATTGTAGGAATTAACAAAATATAAATAGACTGCTGCAAAAAATTTTCCATAAATACTAAATACGGCATTAGGATTAAAAATAAAATAATTGAAAAATTTGCAGCAAGCAAAGGAGTGAGACAGGGATGTCCTCTGATTCGGACACTTTTTAATATAGGCATGTCAGATCTGGAGGATTATCTGAAAGAATCCAGAACATCTGGGATAAAGATAGGTTCAAAAACAATAAGATGCCTCACATATGCAAATGACATAGCGATCTTGGGTAAGAGTGGCGTGGAATTGAGGGAACTTTTAAGATGTTTAGATCAGTTTCTTAAGAAAAAAGGGTTAGAAATTTATGTCAATAAAACAAAAATAGTAAAATTAAAAAAGTTAAAGGGTAATTTAATTAAAAACAATGAAACGTCTCCCTTGAAGAACAAAATAATTGAAGTGGTGAAACAGTACTCTTACTTAAAATATACTATAACGGAAAGAAATAATGATACGCTTCATAAGAAAAGCCTAGCAAAAAAAGCGAACCTAGTGATTGGAAAAGTATGGAAAATAGGTGAATTATATTTTAAAAATAATTTAAATTTGAGAATTAAATTATTCCAATCACTGGTAAATAGTCTACTGACGTATGGAGCAGAGATATGGGAGATATGGGAGGGTAATAATGATACAAAAGTGGTTCAGAAGACATATATAAAATGGTGTCCGGGTCTGGATAGAAACACCCCAGACAGCATTTTAATATTAGACACGAATAGAAAGAAGACAAAAACGTTTGCATTAAAAAAGCTGTTAAGTATAAAAATAGATTACTAATTGAAGAAAAGAAGGAAATAGTTAAAGAATGTTTAAAATTTATATTGGAAGTTTGTAGAAGATCAGAGAACTGCATTAAATATGAAGAGTAACATTCTAGAAAAGCCTAGGACAGTCGGGGTCCATGAGGAGAGAGAAATTGCAAAATATGGATTTTTTATTAGAGGAAGCATTATTCATAAAATTTAGCCAAGACGGACAAACCTGGATAAATCATATTAAAGTTTCAAAACATACCGTAGAAATAAAATATTTAGTAATGGATAATATAAAAAATAGAGGTAACTTATATTATTGGAAAAAAGCAGGGAATTTAAGAGGGGTTTGATAATTCTAGCCAGATTTAGAACGGGGAATGAAAATTTAGCAAATAAAAAATGGCTGAAAAGCGAAGAAAAAAATTGCAGATTATGCGGTACAGAAGAACAGACTTTAGAGCGCATTATAGTAAATTGCAAGGTAGTTTGTTTAGGGATAATTAATTGGAAGAATTGTTTAAACTGCAATAGAGATGATATAAGTAGACTATACAAGATACAATGGGAGAGAAGAAGAAAAGAAAAGAGAAAAAGAAAGAAAACAGATGAATTAAGAAATGAAAACAGCAAGAAAGTCAAATTTAGTGGAACAGAAGTGTTATTAATCAAAGTAAAATAAGCATAAAGTAAAATAAGAGGAAGGTATTAAAAATATTAACTTTACTATTAATCTTGTTACAAAACGATAAAAATAAGTTTAAAGTGATGAAAATATAAGTGAACTTTGTATAATCAAGTAAGGCGTAGTTTTCAGTATATTACTGAATAGATTCAAGATCATAGATTTAGATTATGTTTCTATAAAACTGTTGTATAAAGTTAAAAAATGTTTCTATAAAGTTTGTAATGTATCAAAACATAAATATAGTTCAAAAGACTAATGATAATAATATTAATTAGACAATGTATGCTGGAATTCATATGTTGTTGAGAAATATATATAATCTAGTAAATTGAATCTAAAAATTAGATACATAATAGATTGAGAAAAGATATATTTATAAGTATGAAGTTAAGTGTTTATTAATTTATTCTTCAAGTTTATTTCACGTTTAAATTTTTGCATTATGCATAGTTTTCTCTTTTTTATTGTTATAAAAACATTTTAATCAAGCTTGATGAAATCAATCATTGTACATATAAAAGTTAAGTATAGGAAATATAAGAGGTTATAAAAGGATGGAATATAAATATGCAGAAAAGAATCTTGTAATTTAGTATGTAAAATAATCAGGCGTAATTTTAAGTTGAATTAAAATGTATAACACCAAGATATTGAATTTGTATATAAGAAGAGTATATATATGAGAAAATGGTAAAGTATAATAATAATTATTATATTGTTCAATAAAATATCTATCTATTTATCTATTCGTCTATCTTTTACGGATGACTTAAATAAATTCAAATATTCTGTAATAAAAGAATAGTTAATCCATAAGATTCAAATATTTTCGGCAATGAATTCATGATTACCAATTCTTATATTTTATATTTCTAATTTACTTAAGGTTTTTAAAACGATACTTTAGCAATAATAAAGCTATTGACAAATATTCCAAAACAAATATATTAAACATAAATTTGCAAAAAATTATAATACTAAAATCTAGTTTATCACTAAAGTATGACTACTATATTTAACATATGTACTTAGTTAAATACGTACTAGATAAATAAACTAAATATACATGTTCGTGTAGGGAGATTTTTTATAATGAACCAAGTTAATAATGTTAAGTTTGTATTATATCGTATCATACTATAAAAATATCTAATAAGAAATATTTTTCTCTCTATCTTAAACCTTATGTACCAAACTTTCATTTTAAAGAGATATTTAAACAATGTATTTAGATTCAAAGATTAAAGATAAATTAAAAATCGTAGAATTATATTAAATTAAATAAGTCGTTTACTTTTTAGTTATTAATGAAAAATTTGGTTAATATAGATATGTTTTTATAAATGAATAATATTTTAAATATATACAATTATAGATGATACATAATTTTTAAATTTAATCTAATTTAAGACCTCATGACTGGTTAAATATAAATTGTTAAAATATAATAAAAGAAAAATAGAACAAGGTATAAACTGAAAGTTATTTTCTATATTTTCTAATGATAATTCTTTAAAAGTAGTTAATTTTTATTAAACGAATGTCATCGTTATACAAAATATTACCACAGCATTTATTTTCTTACTTCATTTGAAAAAACTTTATCACGTAAGAAACTTAACTAAACCAAAGTTTAATATATATTTCAATTATAAAACTGTTTTGTTATTTTGACGATCATCTTAAGCATGGATTAACCGCTATCTTGTTTTATCTTTTGCCTACTCACGGCTATTTTTGCTTATTATTCTAAGATTATTATAATATAACAAAATAAATGCGCTCGACTCGTATAAAAAAGAAAAAATCAACTCGCGATCTATTAGACACGTTTCAATGAAATCGCTTTAAAAAATGTTAAACACCCCTACTATTTTCTCTGAATATTAATGAGTTCAATAATGTTAAAGTTTTGATAAGTATCAGCCGCTTTTTACTAGAAAATTTTTAGGATTCATGCGTATATATATATAGATAAATACAAACATTAAATAAAAAAAGGTTCAAATCGGAAATATTACATTTTCATACTTTTGAGCTTAACTTAAAAAATTTCCACATAAGTTGCTAATTCATTAGCAATTAAATCTTTAATTAACATGCTTAATTTAATAACTGAGTTATTTTTCATTTCGTTAAAAAGAAATTGCAAAGAAAAAAATTAAATATTCAATTAGGCACGTGCACCTATATAGAATACTATGTATGGCAACCATAATTAGTAGCATCATTAAATTTTTTCTGTATAGTAAAAAATAAGTTAAACTATACGTAAATTAAAAATGTGAAAAATAGATAATGTTTTATTTGTAAACATTGAAATACGCATAGGCTTCGATATAAAACTATAACGTTCATAAATTAAGATAATAAAAACCTATTTCATAAACTTAACACCATCATTAACAGTAAAAAATTTTGTTATCTCTAAAGGTTTATGTATATCATTGATATAAATAAAGAATGTATACTAATAAAAGGATTATCAACTGTATATATTATTTTAACTTGATGCAATAAATTATCATATATTTTTTTCTTCCTTTCTTTGGCAATCTTGAAGATTTATAAGACTATTTATTTAAAAATCTTATCAAGCTTTCAAACCTGAAAGGGGAAAAAATTGTGGAAACACTTTGGTTTGATATTATCTTCGATAAAATCAGTATCTAATAAATCCTGGTGCAGATTTAATGTATACATCGACCTTCTCGAATTGTTTACAAAAGAATTAAAGATACTATGCAATAATATATATTTAAGACTTTTATCATTAAAATGTAGTCCTCTATCCCTAGTCAAAATACTTGTAATAATAATAACAGTAGTGCCTTTGAGCGTACATATATTGTTAATGTAGAGAAAAAGCGTAAAGGAACTTTGCACTGTAAAGCTTCCGAAGTGTTTCAAATTCGAGCTATCGTGTTACTCGTCGTGACGGTAGATTGAATAGCCTCGATAAACACTCACACGCTTTTTGCCGCGGCACTTGCAGAAAATCCATGAAATCACGCATGTAAAGTTTCTCTTTATTGGGGAAATAATGCGTCAGTATATCCTATCGTTGCAGATAATTGCCGTACCGTAAGCGTGTATGGAACGCATTAAGATACCGTAACTGGAAATATATACTGTCACACGCGTATAAGAAAACTTGTTTTGTGCATTTTAATTAACTTACTACAATTCAGGACGGTGCATAGCTACTATTATACTTGTACTGTTATTTGTTTTACTAATTATATTTTTTTCAACAGACTCTATGTCAAAACAATGAGAACATCATAGTTTTGACTAATTATTTCAATTTTATCAAATTTGTATTTTCAAGTTAATGAATTATGAAAAATGAATGATAATTTGCATTAATTTTCTTTTAATACAAAAACTAATTCATAAATTACTTTAATACTTGATAATTAAAAAAATTGCTAATATTGCTTAAAAAAGTTATTTGAGAATAGAAACATTTAAAAATAATTAAAACAACTTCAGTCGGTTACATACATTAAATTAATATATTTAAACAAATCATTTAATGATGTACAAATAGAATTCACATATGATCTACAATAAGTAATATAAGTTTTCTGTAATTTATTTAAGATTATTTTTAACATAAATAAGACCCAAATTCAAACTATTTCATATATAATTTTAATAAATTTTTTACGCTAATAATGTATAAAATAATTGAACCTTAGTTAAGTTTACAAAATAATTTTTCTTTAATTATTTATTATTTAAAATGTACAAATATAGTGAATTTCATAAACTTTAAATAAAATTTATCCTTAATTCCTTACATTATTAATGCTTTGAAAAACATATTTTTTTAAAGATTTGGAATTAAAAATAAAATATTTTAATTCGTTGTTGAAAATTAATATTAAACGTAGATTATTTTATATTTATTAGATATAAATTAGAATGTTTTAGAATAACAATTTGAAAACAAAAAAACAAAAAATAAATATAATAGAATAATGCAAATGATAAGTAAAGATCTTTATCAATCTTTTACTTAAAATTTTATTTAATGTTTCATATTTTTAAAGATAAAATTTTTAACAAATTCTAAAATATAGATTTTTCAATTTTTTTATACATTAAATGTTGAATATATTTAATACTTCTTAATGTGTTTGGATTTTATTAAGAATTAGAAAAAAGAAAAAATATTGTTAGCTCAATGTTTCTAAAATAGTTAATGTATTGTTAGTTATATTATTGATAGTGAAGATGAGTTACGAGAGTTTTGTATGTGTCAAGTAGTAGATTTTTAATTTCATAGATTGCATTAAATATCTTTATATTTTGATTTACTTGCACATATAGAAAATATCATGCACTTGTAAAATTAAAAGAATTTTTTCATTATATTTCAGAACGTACATCATGTTGAGACAAAAATACGTTCTTCCGCTAATTGAGATGTTAGATAATCGATGTAATCTGATTTGCTGAAGTATTTATTCTTTGTTTTTTTTTTATAGACAATTTACTAACAATAAATTCTTATATGTGATTATAATATTTCAATGCTACTTCTAGATAGCTACATTACAAAACTACATCTTATTCATTCTGGAATAAGAACAACTTAAAAAAGAATAAATACAGTTTACATATAAGTAAAAAGAAAATCAAACTGTCCATGAAATAGCTGCATTCCAATGCACGAAGTATAAATATTTCATTGTAGTAAAACAAAACAATCCAATTCCAGCACTTGTCTCAATATATAGCAATAGTTATACCAACGACTGCCATTTTGCTCGTGTCAATATGGAACGAAAGAGAAAGATAGAATGTAGTTCTGTGATAAGGGAACACCAGGTTCTTTAGAATTAAGAGCAGCATTTTCAAATAAATTACGTCACCGCGGTAGCATAGGAAAATAAACAAATTACTTTATTGGTGCACGTGTGTCAAATGCTCAAGCGTATAATATAAATCTGGAACAACAGAGGCAGGCTTGATTATCGCGGGTCCAGCACCTGTCATCCTTCGTCCAGCAACGTCCAACTGATATATATATATATATATATATAAAGAAGTGTATGTGAAAATTATCAAAGAAACGTAAGAGTCGCGCGGAGGAGAGTTAAAGGGAAACATATGAATCTTGTCGATTGATTAGCCAATGACCGTTGTAGTGTTAAGTTAATGGATGTTCTATTATTATTATTTCACACGGGGTTTGTGGTAGTGATACCTACACACATGCATTTATATTGCCATATGGTTTGTTTCTTTTATTAATTCTTTACTTTATTAACTTTTATTTTCTTTTGCGCCAGTAGACGATAGCTTTGCAGATTATATAAGAGTATAGGGTATGTAGAAAAGAGAAATCGAAGGAGAAAGTCTGAGGTTTCATTCTGGGAAGCAAAGGGGCGTAATTTAACTTCTCACATGAACGTATGGGAAATGTCTTTAAATAAATGTATAATTCACTTTAATAATTAAATAGAAAATAAAATAAAACTTATAGATCTATAAGTTCCACAAATTAATTTCTTCTTTTTAAAAAATTTTTTGCTGTTTTTTTTATTAATTTAAAAAGATTATAAAAATTTATTGTCTTAAAAATATTATTCACAATTATATAATTTAAGTTAAGTTGAATTTTGCTATTAATGAAACAACAAAAATTAAGTCTTTGATCTATTTATTATATAAAATAATAACAAAATCGTTAGATATATTATTCTTTAATGAAATTGACATCCACATAAGTAAAAATTCTAAATTTGTATATATCTAAATAGAACAATGCGAAGTATTAAAGTATTATTAAAGTTTCATAAGTTTAAGTATAATTTTAATTATATTCAAGATTTGTTTAAGAAATTTTACATAGAGCTGATTGTTTTATAATACTAAATTGATAATACTGAAAATGAATTATACGAATTTCATTATCAAGATTTAAATACAAAACCTAAGTGCATTTCAAGATAACAGTAACAATCTCAATGATATAGATATAGATTTGTAAATCGCGGTGAGGAATAGAAGGAGTGAAGTAAAAGTTGTTTTACTTTATTAAATTATTTTATATTTTTCTTTATTTCTACGGGACTCACAATTTTACGATAGAAAAAGGGGAAAGATAGGGCTACTCGATTCAATGATTCATAACGAACGACAAACAAAAGCTAAAGCTGCTCGGTGTGCCCGTCGCCTCGGGCTTATATACCTTCTCCTCTCTCCCTTTTTATACACATTTTCTCCTAATATAATACAATAATTCGTTCGGTGGTGATCTTGGAATTAAAAAACCGTTTTGTCGCAGCTAAAAGTCGCAAAAATTTTCATTATAATTAATTAATTATCTGTAAAGCTACTATTCGATTGTTTGTAGTCATTACGCGACTCCAGCTGTCACCTTTTCGCGCTACGGCGGTTCGCGGAGTTTTCCTAACCCAACCCTTCCACGAGATCGACAGCCAGGGTTGTTTTATTGCCAACAGTAGATATAGGTTTTATAATTTCTTTTACGAGTTAAATACTTTTACTTTAAAGATAAAATATTTAGTTTTATACACTATCTTTTTAAAAAAAGTTCTTAAAAGATTATTATTATTCTCAATTTCTTCTATTATATCACATATATATATTTAAGAAAAATGATCTCAAATATTATAAAAACTCATTGTTACTTATATAAATTAAAATTATTTAAAAAATTATGTATTCTTTGAAAAATGAAATTAATCGAAAAATAAGCGATAATTTGTTAATAATTCAAGTAATAGCATATTTCTAAACTAAGCGGTCAAACCAGTCAATAATCACGATTAATCGATTAGTATACGTATGCGTTTTTTTTAATGATAATTACTAAATTTCCACAAGATTTTATTCATTTTTAGTTTATTTATGAATTTCAATGTTTTACAGTAGATAATATATATTAAAAAATTAAGTACATTGTTTAAATAACTCAATATACTTTAGATATTTTTTTATATTATCATTACTTTAGATAAATTACATTAAATATATTTTAAAAATTTTATAAAGGTATATTGATACAATTGGTAATAAAATAAAAAAACTAACGTACTGATTTTGTTTAGACTATATGTTTTATTAATAATCTGCATGTATAAACAATTAATTTAATTTTTTAATTATAGCAACTTTTTTAATTGCGTATGTGAGGTAATTTGTAAAAAAAATATTTTACAAAATTATTTATATTATTGAAATGAATAAAATTTACTTGATCTACTTGGTTAAGAAAGTGGATACATATTATAAATTACTAATAAATAAATTTTTTTTAATAATATGAGTACTTATATCATATAATTTAATAAAATAAAATTTACCTGCATTTATAACTTTTTTGGATCAAATTACTAAATTTTTTGTATTAAATCAAACAAATTTTTGTTTTAAAATGTTTCAAAGATTTTATTTTTCAATTACAATTGTTTCAATTATTGTGACAATAAAAAATAATATAATATCTTGAGTTGTGGAAAGATATTAACTATATTTTTTTCTATTTATACGATAAATATAACATATTGAAGTTCATTTTAACATTTTATACTAGTTTTGTAAATTAAAAATGCATTTATCAAACTACAAAATTATATTATTAGTTTTAAAAAATATAAATAACTATTAGCACTTTTATGTATTTTGTATCAAGTATATATTCTCAAAAGGATTGAATCATCTACTTTATTACAGTAAATAAATCTATTTTCAATTTGCAATATATTAAAGGTATTTTAAAACCAATAATTACATATTTTTTCAATTTGTAATAATTTAAAGAATATTTAAAATTTTTTTAAATTAAACACTCTAATACCATTGTAAAAGTAAAAACTGATTTTGTGAAAAAATAAAAATTGTTAGTTACATTAAAATTCTTATAGTTTAAATAGTCATATTCCCTCATAAAAATATATATGTACATTATAAAATATATTCAAATATATATTTAATAAAATCATTGAATGTATGAATGACTATAGTTGAATAAAAATAAACTCCACTAAACGTAAAATTAAAAAATTGTGTATATATTGAAAAAGTTTTTTAATACTCAAAAAATTATGAATAATTATCATTTATAATTATAAATAATTATAAATAATTAAAGAAATTCTAATAGCTAATAATTTTGAATTTCTTTACATCGATTAGTATCTGTATTAATTCAAAAAACAAATTTTTTTAATGTACGCAATACTAAAATGAAAATATCTTTTTTTTACTAATAATATTGAAATGAACATAGTTATTGATTATTAATATTATATTTTGCTTAATATTATAGTTTTTTCATCTTTGTACATTTATTGATTTAAATCAAAATAAAAAATATAATGATTTAAAATTATAATAAAGTTTAAAATACTAATATGTTTTAAAAAATATAAATATGTAAATAACTTTTTCCTTTAATATTTTTTCTCTGTAAATATTCAATGATCATAGATCATATTTTACATAAAATGAATAATTATTTATTCAAGCCGAAATTATAAATTATTTTTAATAAATTGAATTATAATTGTTAAATGATTTTTTAAAAATATGTTAGCAAATCAGAAAAAATTCATCAACAGAAAGTCAACAGGAAGATACAAAAAATTTCGTGTATTAAATAATATTTTTATAGTGATATGATACAAACTAATTTTTTTACATGTAATTTTTTATTAAAAAAAGTCGAAGTACTTTAATAAATGCAATTATGAGAATAGTTGATAATTACACAAGGATTATGAATTCGGACGAATATGACATAATGTTTAAATCAAGAAGTATATTTGTATCTTTAGTATACAGACCCCATTTGCTTGTTATAATTCGACCTAATTGCTTTAATCAATTAATTACCCTTTATTGAAAATATTTAATAAAATTTTATTAAAAGTTTTTTTAGAATTTATATAATAATTTATATAATATGTATGAAAAAACTTCTATTTATAAATATTTTCAAAAAATATATTTACGCCATCTTAAAAATGACTAACAATTAAAGATAATTTATGATGAAATCAATAATTATGTGATAAATTAAAAATTTTTAAATTATATTTTACAAGTTTATGTCAAATACAAAAAAAACCTTTTTAGAAATTTAATATTAGAAATTTATTATATAAAACTGCTTATGTTTGAGTAGTACAAACTTTAAAATTAATAATTAATACGTGTATTAGTTCATGATCAACAAAATATAAAATTAGAAATATTTAAAAATTCTGTTATATTTATATATAATATGCTTAACTTTCGATAATAATATTTTAAGCTTGATAAAAAGTGTTTTTATAATCACAATATTTCTTTGTAATGAAAATTATTATACATTTTAATTTAAATACTTTATTTCAAACAATAACCCAAATCATAGTTTTAGAATTGTTTATATATTTTAGCACATTTTTAAAGAAATAAGAATAAACTCATGATGTGAAGGAATATAAATTTTTTTAATTATAATTAAATCCTTTAGAGAGCGACGTTTATTAATTCAGGACAAGAAGAAGCGTGAATCATCCTGTCTTTCTGTCTTTTCGTCTTTTATTTATCACAAGAGCAAGCGATGATCAAAAATAATAACCGTATTTATGTACGCCTGCAGTATGTGTACTAATCGACTTCAAATTTTCATTTATGAACAAATGACTTTTTATTGTTCATGAATGACACTAGCATGTGTTCAAAAATGGTATTTAAATATTTGCGTTTCAGGAATGGTATTTACATATTTGCGATTTAAAATATATTATTTTATATTTACTTAAATTTATTTCTTTTTTTTAGAAAAATCTTTTAGATAATAATTAAAAAATATTTTTTGTAAATTTTATTTATAATTATCTTTTAAAATAAAAATTAATTCTGCAATTGTATCTTCTGCGATACACCGTTTTAAAAATTATTCTAATAACTATAAATTATATTAAATATAAAACTGAATAATTTTCATCACTTATTACATTTACAATTTATATAAAACTTAAAGAATTACTATAATTATATGTACAATATGATAATGAATTTTCTTATATTTTTTAAAAAATTTGTAAATATCAATTTTTTTACAAAATTTACAAATTAAAATTATTTTTTAAATATTGAAGAAATTTCAATTATGTATACTCATATATAAAAATCTTATACTAAACTATAATTTTATAGTTATTCTTCTTAAACAATTCAAAAGTTTGTTAATTATTAAATATAAATTGTAATAAAACTGAAAATTTTAATTATTTTTACAAAAATTCTTGTTTTATTTTAAGTGAAATATAATATCAGTTAAGTCAATATATCGACAACAAAAAATTAAGTAATCTTATATTAAATACACATATTGGTGCAAATTTTTTTTTTATTAACAGTGAAGAAATTTTAAGTATTATAATTCCTAAAATTAGCGTTAACCAGTAAAGGCAGTACTCTAAACAAATTTAGAGAATAAATATTAATATGAATATATTTGATACAAAAATTCTATGCACGTGTTATTTTATTTTATTAGATATTAGTAATTTTTAATATGATGTGTACGTAATATTTCAAAATGTATATGAAGTGACATGCAAAAGGAATAAATTGAAAGGAATGTAACTTCAGAACTATGTACATGTATATGCAGTATTATAGTGTCCAGATGTAATCTGCATGTCAGACAGACGTTTGAAAAATCGTTCAAAAAAATTTTGTAATAATTTTCAGACATTTTCCAAACTACTAAATACTTCATTTTGTATTGACTTCAATTTAACATATAAGTAGGTGTCAATCTAAAATATAAACGGTTACAAAAAATGAATATGATCATAATAATACAATGTTAATTGTAATTGTAAATCATTTTTCAAAGTTACATTAGATTATAAGTATGAAAATAAAAAACTTTTTAATGTAATAATTTAATTTTAAGATTGAACAATTAAAAATAGAGCATTAAGTAAATCCCATTAATACTTTACTTCATTTTTATAAATTCTACCCATAATATTATGAACGTCATTTCAAATATTTATTTAACCAATGTGCACATTAATCATCAATTCAAAATAAAATTTTCCATGATCTGCGTGTATTAAAAAAACAATATCTATACAATACGAAGCTTAAAAAAAATAGAAGAATAAAAAAAAATTACATATCTTCCAATGAAAAATATTTTAATAAATGATGTGAAAATTTTCATCTTTTATTACATTTTTTCATTTAATCAATTTCAAATTGCTAACCTCTAATTAAATTATAAAATTTCTCGACCATAAACTTCGCAACGCCCAATTTTATTATGTCACACTCATTTTCCATCACACTAAATATAAACAGCATCGAAGAACATTATGATAGTCAGCCGATGTAGCAATGGCCAAGAAGTACCCGAAACAATGGTTTATGCGGCACTTTTATCAATTTTGCCAAAATAATTTTATCAATTTCGCAAGAGGCTTCGTAAGTCCATCCCACGTTCTTCTTTCTTTCCTTTCGCTTCTAGACACGTGTATGCCGGCTCTTGGTAAACACATCGGGCGCGAAAATGAAAAAAACATCGGACGGCTCAGCGTACGTGTACTGGGCACATCTCGTGGTAAGCCAGAAGCTGTGCCGTGCCGCGCGACCTGAGCGGAGCCCGAGTCGCCGCGTGAGAGGAGCAAGAGCGGAATACACCGCGGTGGGGAAAATAAAGCCAATGGCAAATGGTAACCACGGCGGGACAAGGACCAGTGCCTCGCGAGCCGAGCAACGCGTCGGTGCATCTTTTATACTCTTTTACCATTCACGAAAATTGAAGTTTTCTTTTTCTTTTTCATTTTTTCTCTTAGTTTCATGAAATTTTTCATCAATTATAGGTTACTGTGAATCTACGTAAAATTAAAAGGATTTCCATCATACTTTATTTAAGCCTTACTAATTCATAAAAAAGTGTTCTAATAGTTAATCATTGTCTTCAAAATAAAAAAAATAAATTTAATATAATTTAATTTCTATTAACGAGCGAAATGATAGCAATTTATTCTGGTAAACGTGTACAAAAAAATTTTATAAATGTTCGGAGTAATTATATTGCCTAGAGAAGTTTAATGAAGAAATATGTATACGCAGCACTAATATCTTCGCGGTTTAACTTAACGATGTGGTAGTAGTTGTTTTAGTGCAATGATAAATTAGTGTCCCATCGAAGATCATTAAATTCGAATTTAAATATGAAGTGGATGCTTGAACAAGTAAAGTCTCATTGAATCGATAAAGAAAAGTGAAAGTGAAGTCCTTAAAAACAGAATCGGAAAACTATATCCATAGAAGAGGAGGAAACGTTCTCCAGAAAGAAATATGCGCCAAAAACGGCGAAGATTAGCTGATAGTTGAGTATGGGGTAAACCGACGATGCAGCGCGGAAAGTTAAGCTTGGGCTTTGCCGCCCCCAGTTTCGCGCTCGTTATCTTCTTGCTGTTACTCAGTCTTGCGTTCGCGAACGTCGGTTCGCATTGGAGGGTTCCTCGTCGCATCAAAGGCGGTAGCATCTTCCTTCGTCTACAATCGCAACCAAAGCACATGGACACTATTCTGGCTCCTAATGACGATAGTCGAGAGAGGCGCGATGCGGCTTATGCAACGCCGACGGCCTACATTTACATAAAGCCACAACCGGCTCCAGAGATGCAAGTCGGGATCCGTCGGAAGTGCGAGCTGCGCTGCGTCTTAATGTATGATCGGCAGCCACCGTGTTCGGTCTCCCGAGGTCGAACACCACCCAAATACCGTTACCCACCGACAGAATACAAACAACCGATTTTCTTGCCCAGTCGTAATCGCGGTAAGGGAAATCAGCGTACGTATATACATTTCATCTAATTTTAATATTTAAAGACTAATAACAGAGAAATTCTTTTTAATTACCAATAAATAAATAAATTATTAAAAGTTACAAAGTTCGTGAAAGCTCTGAGCCACATTTCCAAACCGCTATAATCTTAAAAGCCTCGATTAAAATGAGCTTTATTCTAAAAAATTTTTTAGTTTCTATACAGATCATAAATCTGAATGAGTATTTACATAATGGTTCAGTTGACTAACCAAATTTATGTGAATACACGATAGGTTGCAATCATGGCTTAATAATATATAATTTTAAAATAAATTTAAAGATATGTTCATTCAATTAGAAATACATATTGTATTTTTGTAATAAAAATTTAAATACTTTCAATTATTCTAACTTTAATGATATATACTTAAAAAGCTACTTTTATACTTTAAAATTCAATTAAAAGTTTCGATTGTTTTTTTAGTGTATACATATTTCTTAAAGTTAAAATTTTTATTAAACACCTAATTATTTACTTGCTCGGATATGCCTCAGTTAAGTTAAAAATTAAAAATTCTAAAAAATTGTTAAAAATATCATAAATATGTAAATTTTTTCTAATAAATATCTAATAAATATAAAAGCTTACTAGCATTTAAGATTATATATAAATTAATAATTTTAACATTTATAAAATTATATAATATTTCATTTTCCAATATATTTATCTAAAATCGCATTCAGTAATCTTCAAAATTACTATTGTTAATTATATAATTAAAAATGTGACAAATTTATGATCACTTATACAGATGTTATTTGTTATTATTTTTCACATACTTAAATTTATATATTTCATATCTTGAAAATTAGAAATTATATAATAGGATATAATATGACGGATATATTAAGAAAAATTTTATATTTGATTATTCAAATTATAAATTATAATATTTAAAATTTTGTCGAATGTCTTTTCGTAATTTTAAGATAATTTTCGCTCAAAATTTAATAACTTATTTATTATTACAACTAAAGTAATAATTTTAAATAAAAGTGTATTCGCTCTTAATATTTTATTCATAATTATACAATCGTATTGTATAGTCACAAAATTTTGCAATATAATATTATTTTCAATATTTAGTTGTTAGTAAATTTTCTACACTACACTTATTACACATAAAAAAGTATTTGAATCTATGAAGTAATATTCATCTTCTAAATTATTAAAAATAATATTTTATAAATCGTCTATTTTAATTCTTTTAGTAGATAAAATACCGATATTTAAAGAAATTTTACAAAATAAAAAGAATTATATTATTAAGTCATACATCGTAATGAATGGGAGCAAAAATATTTAATTTTATTAATATTCATAAATAATGTTAAAGTAATATTTAATATGAAGAATGGTAAATACTCTGTTTTTTATAATTTATACATAAAAACAATTTAAATTTGTTGATTTTTTTACGAATGATTGTAAAAATTAATAATATATCGGTCCGTTTCTTCCATGTTACCAATACGTAATATATGTATGATAAATTTTTCTATTAAAACTATTCAAATTTAGTAATATAATGTTAATATATAATCCTATGGATTGGATATGACATTATTTGAGATACAATCAGTTGTATATTTATATAAGAATTAATTTTTTTATCAATTTATTACCATAATATATATATAAATATTTAATAAGTTATAATATAAAATAAATAAGCTACATAAATCTACATCATTTTTAAAATTTCAAATATATATTCATATTGTTGATATTATTTTGTAATAATTAAATTGTAACTTCTAGGTACAAAATATTTTCAATTTTTCACAAAGTTGCAGTCATATTTTACATCTTTGGATTTTATTCATTATCAAAAAATTATAAAATTTTATTGAAAATGTAACTTTATTAAAAATTTCTTATAAATAATTAATTATATAATTATTATTCAACGAATTAAATTATAAAATAAAAACTGAAAATTTTTATCATATTTTTGTATTTAAAATAATATAAATTTGGACTATTACGTATTTTTTTTCTTTTTAATTTTTATGCAGAATTAAAAATACTTAGTTTAAGTCGACAGAAATTTGATATACAAAAATTTTATTCAAATCTCTTTTATTCCCAATGACTTTCGAAATTTTCATAGAACCCATTTTAAATCTAAATATAATTAATAGAACGTAATGAATAACTTATGAAGTCATAAAAATTTCAAAAGATGCTTAAAATTTTCTACAGATTTAAAATATATTCGTTGTATTTTTTATACATTTCTCATATTTTATAAGTTAAAAAAATTAATTTTATTTCTAAATAATATATTTTTTAAATTTATAATTAGTATATTATACTTATGAAATCAATTTTTAAAATTTATTAATTTTAAAATATAAATTTATTCAAAAAATTATAATTGAGATTATAATTTTTACGACAAATAATTTATACTCATTTAATCACTTGTATTATTAAAATTTTTTTAAATTAAATTATAATATCAAATTAAAAAAGAATTTTATTTTTAATATATAATTTCAAGATATTTGACGATTTATATTAAAAAAATTATAGTTTCTCATATAATAATTAGAACTTAACTCAATTTAAAAATGCAATCTAATATCTACTTTTTTGGTATTAAATTATTTATGTGACTCTTATACAACAGCTGATATGAGCAGTATATTACATTTTTTTACTAATATTATGCATATGTATTTTATTCATACAATATATAAACAAAGATTTTTATAACTTATAACCTATATGCACTTTGAAAATCTCTATTTACTGTCGTACAAAGAATTATGGGAAAATTTATTCTTGTAATTTTATGGCTGCCTCACTAGTATACATATATTCCTTTGTACTCAAGATCATTCAACCAAAGATTTATGATATGTGCACAAAAATATATGGACTTTTCATAAAAGAAAATAACATTTCAAATTGACATTAATTTTAGATTGTTACAAATAATTGTTCATAACATTTAATTTAATAATGAAAAAACTGTATAGATTGAGCGCTTTTCTAATATCTGTTTTTATACATGCGTATATACCTACATATATATACATTGCAATTGCTTTAAATATAAATGAATAACAAGTTCAAACTGTAGTTCTTTTGTTTTGTATTTTAACGATATATTTATATATTTTTTCATTAAAGTTAAATAAATTTATGTATTGCAATAATAGTTTTATATGTATTAATTGTACTATTTTATAGTTCAAAAAATTATATATATAACACGATAAATAGCTATAAAAACTAGTTGTTTTTTTTTTAATTTAATAAATAACTGATATATAAGAGAAAATTCAAAGTTAATTATTTAAATAAAAAAAAAAAAATTATAAAGGAATTAATTAGTTTATATCACCTTCTAACTATTCATGTAATTTGAAAAATAGATTTTCATAATAAACTAAAACTGTCTATTTTATAATAGATAAAAACAACAGTAAATAAATATTATAAAAATCTGCTTCAATTTCGAGAAAACTATTAATTTGTGTTCTTTAAAATAAAATCTTCAATTTATGCTGTTTTAAGTAAATATATGAAATATTTATTTAGTTTATTAATTAATGCGTTCAATTTTTTTATAGTAATAGAATTTACCGATTAAATTATATAATCAAGTCAAGTTTAATACTAATGTTCAAAGATTCATTTATAAACTTTTATATATAATTATTTTAATGATTTTATTATAATACATTGATTTTATTATATAATGTATTATAATTTAATATTTAAATATAATTTTTTCTTTATATCTAAAACTTTTTAAGTTTTTAATAATTTCTAAAAATAACTAAAATTTTTTCTATATTTAAAATTATTTTTTAAATTATATTCTTTTGAAAAACTCAAATTAAATATTAAAATAAATTTATGATTAAAATTCATATTTTAAAAAATTGCGTAATTTTTTATTAATAATTATCGTATTCATTAATATATTTTCTTACTTTTATTTTAATAAGATTTATTTTTTATACAATGTTACATTAAGCATATTCATAAAATTAATCTTTGACAACTTTACAATAAATTTTGGTAATTCATCTTTATCTTGATTTTATTTATAATAATGCTAAATTTAAATCTTATTTTAATACATATATTTAGAAACATTTGCTTATATCTTATTAATTTGAAGAACTTTGAGTCTTCTGTGAAACAGTTTATTTTTAATACATCGTTGATCTTGCTATACTTCCCTGCCATTGTGTCATCAATATAAAATATTTATTTATGAAAATTAAGGTGATTCACTTGTAATTAATCTATTAATACGTTTACTAGGAATTTTTTTACTATAGTTTTCAATAAATGTTGTCACTGCTAATAAATATCTCATTTGTAGAACACAATGATGATATTAAACATATTAGAGAAAAAAAAGTGAAACGTAGTACGTAACTACCCCATAGACTCTAAATATATCATAGTTATTCAAACGTGTCTATCATGAATGTGCGTCATTCGCTATTGTAAACAAAAAATGAATCAACCATGATCAGACTTTTTCTATATTACTTATCTACGTTCTTTGGAAAATGAATATAACAATTCTATACGTTGTTTCAATGCCGATTTAAAGCAAAAGAAAATACATTTTCTTTTCTTGAATAACGAATTACGTACTTTTTATTTTTAATAATTACGACATCAGTATTTTTTATTTGTACTTATATTTTTCTAGTGATCATTTATTTAATTAATATTGCAAGCTTTGGTTTTCGCAGTAAAAATGTTTCCAATATAAAATAGTATTTAAATATAATAATATACATAATGTTTTATATACTACAAATTTGTGTTCATAATTTTATAATCTTACATATTCTATTAAATGAATGTTTTATATAATTACACTTATTATTTTTAAATATAAACAATATGAATCGGTTATGAAAATTACTATTGTAATTATTATTTTAAATATTAAATAAAATATTAAATCATGTAAATAATAAATATTAAATTCAAAATATTAAATTAACTAGTACCAGTAAAGTTAAATAAATTATTTACTTTATAAATTGCATCAAATGTAAAAGTAATAATATTTTATATTAGAGTAATTTTAAATCGAAATCTATCAAGGAATTAAAGCAAGTAGTTACTCTAGCATGACGGTATGAATCATTTCATGATTCTGTGAGATTGATAAAAAATTTGTATATAAACACTCTTATGAAATTCAACTCTAGAATATTAAAACAGTCCTTTGACATTTGAGACATACGGCTTGTGTACCAGAGGTTTTTTTTTTAAATAAATGCCTACTGAATTTATGCGAAATATTTACAGTGACCAGAACTAAGCGACATCTATCGAGTTGCAAACTCCTATGAATTTATACGGTAGTGAAAGCTCGTGTAAGCTTCGTCCATGGGTGAAGCATCTCGCGAATAACACTGAGTCGTCTAACCATGTACTATCTTTGTTTCATAGTGGTATTGAGAGTTTTGATTTACTATCTTGCAAATTTCTAATTTATCAGTAGGAATTAGGATGCTAATATAGAGAGATTGATACACATTGATTGCCTTCACTTCTTTATTTAATTCATATAACATCGCTTTAATTTCAAACTTGATGTCATAAAATATATCTCCTGTTCAGTACGCGTACATTGATTAAAAATAATCTGTATGAAATGTCTCGTATGGGCGTGTTCCAAGACTTAGTGCTCACACTATTTAATATTGAAAGTTATTAAGACGTTAATTTTCACATTTTTGCTTATACTATTTTAAAAAGTTTCAAAAGGTCAGTAACAGTATCAGACTCAATAAAATAAATGTTTAAATATTTTCATTTAAAAAATATTTAAAATAAATTCCGTATACTCAAACTTAAATGCAAAGGTGATGATTCTCTGAAGAATACAGCTTAGAATGTATTTAATATCTATGAAGCACTGTAAAATACTTATTCTGCCAAAACAAAATTATTATTATAAACCGATTATAAATGCTCAGTACCGTATCAAACAATCAAACAAATATATAATATTTGAAAGAGATTCGTTTTTATATACTCAAGCCCGATAAGGCATATTTATTAAGATATAACTATATCATAAATAAAGGACTTCCTTTTTCCGTTTAGTGACTCAAAAAAGAAAAAGCAACTCGTCGGAACAATGCGATTATGTGGAGACAAGAAAATCCACCTTTGCGAAAGACAACAAAAGGATCGTCCTTTCCTCTCTGTATATATTCTTCCTATTCCCGTATCTTGTATGTCGTAACTCCTTTCATAGTCGAAAAGGAAAACATGAAGAAGAGGGATAGCGCAGTAGCAACGACATATTCCCAGCGTGTCCCGCGTGACGCGATGATCGAAGGAGAAGACCACAGATTCTTTCTCTGTCTCTCTTTATTTCTCTCTGGTTTGCTTCGCAAAAAATCAGCGGCCAGCTTAAGGTCGAAATTCTCAGCGATCTTCTTCGTCTCTCTTGGAATGGCCTACGGCGCTCCCGCTGCTTCATGTAACGTCGGCGTCCTTTGAGGCTTTTTTCACCGCAACGGCTATCAATGCGATATCTCGCTGTGCGCGTGCCCTCATGGACTTCCTTCCTGTACGCCCGCAGAAAGCACACGCTTATACATATATGTATTCTTTTTCTCTGGTAAATCTCGGTACGGATAGGACAATATACGGGAGAGGACGGAACACCGGGTTATGCAACAGAAGGAGTAGTTGACACACAAAGATAATTACGTTGCAATACATACACGCATGTTACAGGGACAATGTGTCATGAGAATTACTTGATCGATTATAGGCAATTTTTTGAAAGCGATATGCACTCATGGACTCTAGACTAAATGTAACGCAGCATTCATCTTTCCCTTTTTCCTGTTTATACGTGAAACCGAACTAAATGTATTATAGGTTTAACGGGTGCGGCTTCGCTTTCATAAAGAAATTCTTTTGTTTATTTTATTAGACTTTTAATGTAATTGTAGCAATTATTTACATAAACTTCCGTTTATTACGGTGATTGTTTTCATTTTTGAAAAACTAATACGGCTATTTGTCAGTAAGTACTATTGGTTTAATTATGAATTATTAAAGCAATTGTCTCGCGCTAAATATCAAAAAACAAATGATACCTGTATTTAAATGTAATTTTTTTGTTTTTAAGTTAAATATAGAAATTAAAATATATCAATCTAATCACTGATATAATTTTATTATTAGGCTGAATTATTTAAAAAATGAAAAGAAAAAATAAAATTCCATAAAATCATCCAATCTGTTATCTGCTAATAAAATGCGTTTAAAATTATTTAATTAATTTATATTATTTGTAAGAATTATTTACGTACATAAAAATACTTTTAATTTCAACTCACTAATTTAAACAAGAATTTGTAATAAGAATTACAACTATGTAATATAATTAAAATAATTAATTATATTTATTTATCTTTTGTTTGTACGGTAAAATAAAAGTGATTTAAATAATTGATCCAATCATTTTAATTTTTTAAATGAAATACTTTTCAAATATCAAAATTTTCACATTATATCAATTATTATCAAAAATTTTTTAAATTATTTATATCGAATATATATTCTTATCCCACATGATGAAATATATATACTACATTTATTAGTAATATAAAAGTAATATTCAGCATTATCCATATATTTTATTTATATCTTTTTATAATTATACTGTTATATGAATTTAATATTTGCATTTATATATCGATATAATAAAATTACTGTTTAATTTATTTTCTTTATTTTTTATCTAGACTCGCATACTAAGTTTATTTATGCCTTCTGTGATACATATTGTATCAAAAGAGTGGTTTTTGCTGGATTGTATGAAAATATATGTTTATACGTATTTGTGAGCAGAATAGACACACGTGTATTTTGTGATATTTATTTTCTAAATGATGACTTACTCGAATTGATAATTGAGTGAGGTTATAAGATTCTATGAAGTGGAAATCTTACGACGAAGTCTTTATGGTTGTCTATCAATCACTGTCTTCAAGTTTATCGAGGAATCTGTTAACTTAACGCATATAAGCAAAAACAATAATGATAATTAAGATTATTTTAATTAAAATAAAAATATACGAAAACTAGGTGTCTATTATGCATGCTTTTCGGTATTCTTATATATAAAGGCCAAATAAGTACCTTACTAATTGAAGTTCGTGTTTATTGACGACGTTTTATAAACCTTATGAATTAGAAATAGCATACATGCTGAATACTCTTAAAATTGCACTATACCTACTATTGGATAATGACATATATTTACTTGCCTTACGCTACTTCTCTTTTTTCTTTCACTTTTATTTTTTATTTTATAATTAATTATTACAAAAATTATATATCTTAGTATTGATATTTATTTTAAATTCCGTAAATTTATTTACAAATTTTACTTAAATATTATAATCTATATGGTGTTACTCGCAGACTTCACGCTTCGCATACATAATCAACGAACTTGAATATACTATTGTCAAATAAACTGAATATAATTTATAATATCTTCGAATATTACTATGTACAATCGATCAAATTTCTAGATATAGATAAAAATATGTACATTAAAAAATTTTATCTTTACATACGTGGTTTAAGATAATTTTTATAATATTTTTAATATTATACATAAACTAATAATTACATGTTGCAATAATAAATATCTCAATATATATACGATAAATAGTATTATGTATATAAATATAATATGTTCTAATATTTAATATAAACCAACGATATTTATTCTATTATATCAGCTTTCAACCGGTAACATATCTAAATTAATAGCAATTTATTTAGTACTATTTTTATTTATCTAAGAATTACATGTTTCAGGCTTGAGCCACCTTTTTCTTTACAAGTAATAAAAAATATTTATCTCTTAACGCCTTTTGTTCTTTATGTAGTGGAACTTATCTCTTACTATTGTATTTTTTACTATCTTTTTTAATCTGCTATTCTTGGTGTATAATTTTTTTACAGATTAATATATTAAAACTTGTGATTTTAAATAATCAAAATTTCATAATAATTCTATTAAAATCTGAAATAGAGAGAGAAAGAGAGAGAAAACAGAGAAAGAAAAAAAGAAAAAATTACTAAATTAGAAAGGTATGTTATTTTGACAATATAATATAGCACATACAATTTCCTTTTCTTCTTCCTCTTCTAATTAATGTATTTGCATTAATTAATGTATTTATATCTATTTTTTATTTGTAATCTAGATTTGTAATTTATATATAATTTTCCTGAAACTATCATGTATCTAAAAATCCTCTAAAAACTAAAAAAAAATTACTTTTGAAACTTATAAAATTTTAATATTATGAATGTAATTTATCATTATTATTTGAATATATTATTATCTTTTAAATTTATTCTATTATAAACAACATCCTCTCTTATCTATTAGAAAAAAATGATATATTTGAATGATGGAAGGACTAATCAACTTGCATCTTAATCATGTTCAACTGAGATGATTTCTTTATTCAATAAAAAAATTTATTTTCATATATAGTTTTTATAAATACTTAACTCGTGCAAATGAATTGTATGAAAAGTTATGTATAAAGAAATGAATAATATTCTATTATAATATTTTATATAAGATTTCTTCCAATAAAATATTTCTATGCAAACAATGGGATAAGAATAATTTATAATTAATTTATAATAGTATACAGTTAGCTAAAATTGTCCATATATTCTGAAGAAGAAGTGGTCCCGCATCAAAAGTAAATGCATCACTAACGACACGCAATCTATAAATCTTAATTGGATAAGTATATAAAAAAAATTTTTTGATTCTTAAGAATAAGCAATAACATTCTTCTATTTTCATTAAACAATGAGAGGTTTGCTGTTCAGCTGCCGACACGACATGAAAACGTGCCAAGTTACGTACAAATGTAATCCGATACGTGAAATCGCTTTCGAGCATAGAATTACCAGGAATCCACCTATAAAAGTTTCGACCACATTCAGCATAAGTTTAACCGAGCTAACATCACTTACGAATCGTAACTCATAAATCAAGGTTAATTACTTTTAGAATTGTGAAAAAATAAATCTTTATTAGTGTCTTGTTTTAAGCTATCAGCTCAAACTGTCTGTTATTATTTGATTGATAGAATCTTATTTATAGAATTTATTGAAAATTTGTAACCTATTAAAAATTAAACCTTTTTATTCTTTAAATAATAATTCTTCTTCAACATATAATTATGTTATATACGAAAACAACGTATTACCCATTATAAATATAAATATATACAGAAGTTAAATCTTTATTTAAAAAAAGTATGAAATTTTGTATACTTCTCTCTCAATATTTTCCTTTAAATAAACAAAATATTATAATGGAAAATAAATTGTTAAATTAACAATTGTATTCAATTCTACAGAAATTATCGAAAAAATCGAAGTTAAAAAGTTTACGGTTTATTGTCCATACGTCAATAAAACATGATAGGTGCAAGTAGCCATATGCGTGCAATAAATGAAATAGATAAAAAATACTTGAATAAAAAACTTTGACTGCCAAAGCCCCTTTGTATAGTAGATTACACCTACGCACGTACCTCCTCCTATGATAAATGCTCATCGAATGCAGGGTCAGGAGGTGGGAAGGCGGTGCAATAGGCCCCTCGGGGAATCGGCGCCCTTTATCCATGGCCTCGTTAAGCTCATGCAGTCCCGAGAGCCTACAGCTAGTAGAGCAGCATTTCCGCGCCTCACTCACCATTAGGCGTGAACTCACTAGTGTACCGCTGATCTTTGAATTGGCCGATGAGCCTCTCACGAATACGTGTGCGTACCACAGGTAATTTCATATAAGTTGTCAGCATCTCAAGTCTACGTGCTAGACACTTCTCTTTATATGCGAAGGACGTTGCCCGTGGGTACAAGCACGTTCGTGTACTGCATGGCCAGCCGCTTGTTTAGACAGATATTAGACTCTATTTAAGACCAGAGAAATTGAGAAAAACGCTGTCAAAATTTACGAGATAGTGTCTATACAAGCCAGTAGATACAGACCAAAGACTTACTCCTACGTTGTTGGATACCGCTACCTTGCGCGTGTCTATTTATGTGCGTATGTACATTTTATGTAACGTGACCCTTCTTTAAAACCCATTCACATTCGCAATGCTAAGTTTTCTTATCATTTTTATTTTACTTGTACATGGAAATATTTAAGTATTAGATAATTGCACGTTTGTAAATATTTTATGTTGTGTTTAAGCACATTGTTCACTCGCTTAAGGTATAATTTCTTTATTATATTAGGCACCTTCTGGTCATCTATAAATTACATCGTAATAGGGATCTTATACTTAAGAATAAAGGATATCGTTAATTTTCTCGATATAAGATTTTAATGTATTTACATATTACTTCAGGAAATGAAGATGTTATAACATCAAACGCTCTTAGCAAGAACGACTTAAATTAGAATGAAAATAAGTATCATCTTTATCACTTTCGGTATCAATAATTCAATAACTGGCGAGTGCAAGCTTTATCTTTAAAAATAAGCATTTTAAAAAGATTTCAATTTAATATTTCTGGAATATGGAGAACTGAATTGGTTTTAAAATTATACGTAATTTTCTCCTGACTTTTAAATTACCATTTAACTTTAGAATCAATTAAGTTATTTGCATTTAACAAGTCTTAATATAGGATATTATCCTTTTCGCTTTCTTCAATTTTTAAATTATTTTTTGACTATTTCAAAATAATTTTCTATGAATACTAGTATCTTAGTATTTGAAGTATTATTTATATTTTAATTCATTGTCTTTTTTTTACCGAATATAAAATAGTACAATTTTTCAAATATATAAAATATCTGTTATAATGGATAAATAATAAAACCGTATTTAAATAAAAGATATAGTAATATCAGTATCATCACTTCTTATGTTATAGACAAACAAAATAATTTTATTATCTGATTAAAAAGTGAGTGTGTTATAAAAATATAGTACTTATATTATCTAATTAAAGAGTTAAAAATATTGATCTATATAATAACTAACCATCTTAGTCGTGCTTTAATTTTTATTACCACATTATTTTATATTGTTTTATTGAAAGTCTCACGCAAGCTTTTGCATTGACATGAATGTATAAGTAAAGAGCTAAATGATCGTGACACGCGATTCTACACACATTTATTAAAAAAATTTTTTCAAAATTATTTATGGTATAAATTAATAATTTTTGTCAACAAACCACTTTGTTGCTAATAAGCTTCTTTAAATTATTTACGCAAACATCATTTGCAATTTTATTGATTATTCATAAACTAAGAAATAAAATAATTTTATATCAATTAAATAACTTTTGTAATTTTTAATAGATTCCTTCAGTATATATTCACATTTATTTTGAAAAATACATAGAATTTAATCATATTATAAAACAGAGTTATTACATGAATACTTTATGTTAATATAAATACATGGAAATATTTCTAGTAAATTAAAAATTGAAAACTTTACTGCTTCGCTTGAATTAAAAATTGAAAATGTATCTATGATAATATATTTATTATGGTGAAATTAGTAATGATAATATTTAATTATAACATTATATAAAAATCAAAATAATAGAATATTAAATGTTAATATCAAGTGGAAGCTCGCAATAAGTCTTTTTAATTTTTTAAATCTTATATATATTTGTGAATGATATTTTTTTAAAAACTAACCCCTTAATACTAAATTTAATTAATTCAATTTTTATTTCTTATTTTTTCATAATACGGATAAATATTTCTTGGAACATAAGTAAGTCAAAACGAAATTCAATATATACGTTGTCTTGCTTCTGTATGAATATTTAATAATTTTTTTTTTTAATCGATTATTTAGATAATTTATATAAGCTATCCATATGAAGTACTAAAACACTAAATTCAGGTTTTACTAGATTTATTATATCTTCAAAATCTTTCTTGGTCAAATGTACATTTCATACTTGATTTCTTAATGCTGCTTGGAACGTTTTATATTAGAGTTCTTCAATTTTTAATTTTTTGTTTTATAACTATCTTTTTAATGCTATGACATTTAGATAATACTATGATACATATAATTATTATATTTTTTTGATTTAAAAATTAGATATGACGTAATTAACAATTCGATTGATTACTCTTCTATTACAATTATTAATTTCACTTTATTTTGTGAAATTTAATGCTAATTTCATTAACGCTTTTTTCATTTTATAATTGTAATTTATATTTATTCGATCGAAATTTTTGCTACTATTTGAATTATAAACTATTTAGATTGATTGAAGATATTAACTTGATATTAATATTTCTTTATTCTTTGTAATTTTTAATTTTTATTAATTATTTCTTTACAATCTTTCCATAAAAAATTTGTTATGCTTGTAATTCATACTATTGCCTACTATTAAGAAAATTCTACCGTTATGTTAAATTATATATATCACTGATAATTGATAAATAGAAATTGTAGTAAAATACAGTAATTAATAATTTTAATATAAATATAATTAATGATTTTATATATATTTATTAGTATTATATACGTATTTAAAATTAAGAAATTGATTAAATTTATTTTTTTTATAAATTGGAAGAAAAAAGAAAAATTATGTTATAAATATGTCAATTAAATTTCTTAATTAATAAAATTAATATTTTTTAAATTAATATAATTCTTATGTTATATTAAAATATTAGATGATAGCAATACATTCTGAATTAAATCTTAGAAATTATTTATTACAATTTTTTAGTAATAATTTATATACTTTAAGCTACTAATTATGAAATTTAAAATAAGGAAGCAACCAAAAATTCATTTAAAACAAAATTGTTACGTCAAGAATAAATACAGTAATTTGAAAATATATATTATATTTAAGATAATAGATTTTATAATTGCATAAATATGATTAAGTTTAATTAGTAAGATTAAGTTAAATAATATAATAATAACATAAATGCTTTTGTATAAAAAAATATTTAGATAGTCTCATTTTTTACTGATTATTTTATATTTAGTTTATAAGAATATGCTGTTTTGCAATTAATACAGTATTCTTTTTTTGAAAACAATAAGTGAATTATTTCTACTTCTTTATTGATGTATATATAATTAGTAAAGTTATTTTAATTATTTTATGAGTGTTAATTATGTATTATTATGTATATTATGTATTATTTAACTGATTATTTGCAATTTATTATTAGTTTATTTGTTAATTTATTGAATTAAAAGAAGAGCGATTATCAATTGAAAATTTTAATGCCCAAAAATATGATATTTTTTACTCAGTAAATATCTAAAAATTTTTTAAATTTCAAACCATTTTATATTTTATAGAATATGATTTATTGTTTTTACATAAACACAAAAAAATATAAAAATATGATATGAATCTGGTACATACGAAATTATTATAAAAATTATCAAAAATATAAATAAAAAATTCATGCATATTATTAAATACATAAAACATTAATAGAATTAGATCGTAAATAATTATAAAATTAACAAAGATTACTAGTGGTGTTCTTGAAAATAAACATCTGTTCACGATCAATTATCATTCGTTTTAATCAGCACACTTAAAATACGTATATTGAAAGCGGACACTACCAATGCCCAATTTTTGTATATGTTTACATACATACGCCCATGTATACATTCATAAAATCAATCGCTTTGCCAAGTCTAAGGATTTTTTCCAGCGAAAATCCGCCAACCTGCAATCAGCATGTCTGACCGCACTCTGTTATTGACCACTGTAGTCAGATCTTAATATTGAAGCAGAGCGGAAAAATCAATTAGGAGATTCTCGAGTGGGAGAGCGTATCGATCGTGACTCGATTGCGAAAAACTGAGATCTGGTAGATCACTTTTCAATATTCGACGCCAGGCATTCCAGGTGCACCATATGCTATTTAAACGGAACTTTAATCAAGTTTTATGATTTATATCAATTTTATAAATATACTCCGTTTTCTTTTCTTGTATTTTACTGGATAAGCAACCTAAATTATCTAGGTCTATTATCGAACGAGCCGATTATTCTATTGACGGTGCAATTTAAGATTTTTCTTTTTTATTAAAATCTGACATTATTTTCCACTATTTATATTGATTCTGTATCCCTTATCAGATTATTTAAGAGTCTACAAACTTGTGTTAAGTGAATAAACTTTTTGCAGTTATTATCTTTTATTTCCTTTCTATTTGAATATAATAATTCAAGCAGATTAATCTTAATAATAGATTTCTACATTAATATAGCAACATGTAGTTAAAAAAATGCTTTTATACGATATGTATAAAACACATTTTGTTATGTTATTATTGAAATACAAAATATATATATATATATTATAGTACAATATTAAACAAATATTATGAGAAATATTGATACTTTGATTCAATTAAAATTAATACTAAATTAGTTAAATATTTTAAAACATTAATGTTTGTATATGAAAGGGACATAAAATTTCACGACAAATTATTATAAAATATTAAAATACATCACTATTTTCTAAACATTTAAATGTAAAAAATTGAATATTTAGCAAGCGTAATGAAAATTATTACTACGCTGCACGTTTATAAGATAATATATTATTTTTTTCTTAAAATGTATCATGAAAGACTTAAAATATAAGATAATATCCGACCACACAATAATTTAAAATTTAAAAGAAAAAATAAAAAAGTAGTAAGCGCATAAGAGCAAAATGCATTTGATTTAAGCTAAACTTCATCTTCACTTATTATTATTCAGAAAATATCAACAATTACAGTATTTTTTAAACATTTGTAAAATTAACTAATCGATCATGCAATTTCATCGACGTTGCAATACGGCTTTTGAAACATATAATTTAATGGATTAATTGATAAGTAATATTTAATTTATATGAACAAGTTTGAAGTGTTGTCTATACATAAATTTAATAAATTTATAAATAATAAATTTGTTTCTTATATTACAAGTGAAAGGATTGAAAACTTTTTCTAACGTAATATTTTAGATTTTTAATTTATGATAAATCTTATATGCAATATTTAAAAAGCTTTGTAAAATATGCATTATGTATACGTTATATATTGCATTCATTAATAAATATTAAATGTAAATTTAGATACTATTGTTTATAATTCCAAAGTAAAAGACAAGTAATAATAAAAATATTGAGGAATTTTTTATCTAACATAATGCGAACATTATAATTTTTTATGAAATTTACCTTTTCTAAATCTTCTGAATCTTAATAAATAGTAACAAAAATCACAAAATATTATTAAACAAAGATACGAATTGAAAAATTGCTGATTTAATTTTTTTTTTTTTATACTTAATTTAAAAAAAAAATAACAAAATTATAATAGTAAAAAAAATACAAATCTATATTTTACATTACGTTATTTTTTTAATAATATTTTCGATTCTAAATTAATTAAGTTTGTCTAAAAATACTACAGTATTAATAAAATGCTCGCCCATAATATACAGTACAAAAACGCGTCATATCTTACACAAAAGATCTTCAATATGCAATAAGTAATCAATAAATATTAAACTGTGGTATAATCTGAATTTCTTTATCTTAATAATAATAAAACATTGAACCAAATAAATTCATGAAAAACCTTAAATTCGATTACGAAAAATGAATGGTTAACAGCGCGAAAAATCAGCCATGAATGAATAAAATCAAAGGAAAAAATGCAATTCTCCAAACACCTGTGTACTTATGTCACGGTCAGCTGCGCCTGAGTCTATACAAGCGAAAGGTAACATGTATGCGTGAGTGAAAGAGGCGGAAAGAAGAGAAGAGCAAGCGTGTAATATAATCGACTGTAGACCTCGTGCATGAATGAAAAACGATCCGTTCCTCATACCATGTATAAGAATAATTCCGACATTTCTCTCTCCCTCTTTCTTTCTCTCTCTCTCTCTCTCTCTCTCTCTCTACCTGCTTCTATCTCCTTCTTTTTTCTCTTTCTATGCACGTGCGCGTGTCGGCATGCCAGGAGGTGAGCGCTTCTTAACTTGCGCTCATATATTCACGCTTCTTGTACTTTGTGCATACGTACGTCCCGATCGACAGACCAACCACTTTTTTCTGTAATTGTCGATTATTAGACTTATTTTTTCTGCTGCAAAGCCTTGTAAAAGTTAATAAGTTACTTATTAGTTTTTATTTCATTTCACACCAATACAAAGAATACAATACTCTTATGTAATTTAGATTGATTAGTATTCTTAATAATATGACAAATTACCTATTTTCTTGCAAATGATTTTGTAAATTTTTTTGCATTGTTTTTACGATATTTAACAGCATTTTTTACTAATGATAAATATGTGGTTATAAAAATAAATCATCCAAAAAAATGTTAATGAAATTAATCAAAAACAGACAATAGAATCTGAAAAAAGATATAATTTATGTATTTTTAATTATATTATATATATACTATGTATAAATTTATAGTTTATTAGATATATTAGGAGAATTATTACTAGGAGAAATTAAAATAATCGAGAATTTTAGATTAATTGAGGGTTTATTATAGATGCTTAGCAGCAGTTTATTATGAAAACATTCAAATTAATTTTTATTAAATAACAATGGTACTAATAATATAACTCAAATATCGTTATTAATTTATTTATATATATATATATATATATAATTATTGATTGCAAATTTATTTATATATACATTATTCTATAAAAATTATGAAACCGAATTTTTATAAAGACTTATCTTATACCTATGGTATTTTGTATTAAAAATCTACATATGCAAAAAATTGCTATTTCCCTGTTTTCAATAAATACAATATTCATTTATTTAAATAATTTTTTACATAATTTAAATACATAAAAACAAATGATAAAATTAAAGCTTTTGTCTTTAATAATATTAGCATTGTATTTAAAATATTTTAATTTAAGAACAATTTTGTATTCCAATGAAAAATTATTAAAAATAACAACTATAATTTAGAATTGACAAAATCTACTGTTTTTTATTTTGGAATTGAGGTGTTAGAAAGTTAATTCATTTTACTACTATACTTTTGATTAAAATCTAGTAATGCACTCATTGGTACTCATTTACACAGACAAAGGTCGTTAATTCTCTCATTTATTTTGTAGATACTGATAAGTGGTAATGATATTCAATGATTCACTTATATTCTATCATTAAACAAGATGATCATCAAAATATAATTACTTACGACGTAACAAAAAGTATGCCGAAGAATGCATCAGAATAAACGTCTTGATGAATTCTTTTATTTATAGTTTAGCTGTCACCTACACTTGGCATTTCACGCTGCGACGCTTATTGTTGGTCGATAAATATTATTTAATGACCAATATATAGTACTCGAAAGTGTAAACGACCCTCTCAACAGTCGTCGCATCGATTTCGTTTCGCACAAAACGTTTACATACGCAACGCCAATTCATACACAAGCTTAATTTATGATCGCAGTGACTGTGTTCAGTACTCCCTTATATTTCATAAAATTGATCGAGCTAAGTTCTGCAATTTTGATGCCTGAATGCGTAATCCAATGATCCTAATTTCAATTTTTTTGACCCTTTAGAGCGAAATTGTTGGTATTTCCTTTCTATATTTTATCACTGTTTTAGCAGCACCAATTTTTTTCTATGCATGGTATTACGTCTTCTTATCTATTGTAAAAAATATTTACTAATTTTTGCATAAATTCATAAAAAATTTTAAACGACTTAACGACTTTTCTGAGTAATTACAATTATACTATGATAATTGTAATTAAGATAAGCTTAACTCTTACTTGTTTATCATTGTTTAGTAGCATTAATGTTTTGAGAAGTAATCAACCGTAATAATGTTTTTGTAATAAATGACATAATTTTATATTGTATACATTATTTTCAACTGTATTGACAAATTAAAAACAACCAATTGTTTCTATTGAATATTCTTCAATGTTTTCTTAAAAAATTATCAATACTTTTCATTATACATTATATTTAAAAACAATTTCAAGTTCAACATTCCTTACTTAATTTTTAGACTCTTCAAGTAAACATACTCTAAATTATAAAATATACTTACATTTAAATCCACACGAACCACTAGTAATGGTATACCCGACAAGTCACACAATGATACCTTAATGATACAAGATATGAATTTGCCTATCTTTGCTGCGTTTTAATATTTCGATAATTATTGAATTACTTCCCAATAAACTCTTCTTCTAATAGTTAAAATAATATTTTTTCGTTTGTCTTCTTTTTAATAACTCTTTAAGTTTCCATATTTAATATAAAGTTTATTAAATAAATTCACTCTGCTAATTAAATTATTATCGATTTAAATATTTTTTCAACACATTTTCAAATATTTAGTTAAAAAATTAAAGAATTGAATCGACGAACCGAATGTGAGATTTAAAAGAATAAATAACTAAAAGTTTATTAAATATAAAATATATGAAGTATGTAGTTTATATTAGAAACTAAAATATTTAAAAAAATAAAGCCATTGCACATTACTAAAATTTCATCTAATGATAAAAATTTCATCTAAAATATACATTTTATTTACAATTTACTGAAAATTGCGCTTATGATATTTATATTTTTATTTAATATAATTAAAATATGTTTAAAAAATAAAAATACGCTTAACGATCTTTCAAAATGTATTTCTTGATATAAAACTATTATTAGCTAATTTTTTTGCTCTTTAAATAAACGATAAGAATGTTGAAATGGTATTACTGAAAGTCTTTTTAGATTACATTCAATGCAAGATTTAAACTTAATTTTTTGTATTCTCTAAATTGAAATAACTTATATCAACGTTTAAAACTGAAACATAATTTTAGCTTCATAAAAAAGGTACGTAATATATGGTAATCATTTTTTATTTTCCGCCATTAGAGTTCCACTTGGTCCACTCGCAAAACCAACGCAATTTTACAAGTAGGCGTTACGTCGTCGTTGCTAAGTTTCAACTCAGTTAATTTATCTCTATAAGTACATATGCGGATATACAGATATGCACACTAGTCTCGGTCAATTTGAACATCATAAACGTTTTCGATTCTACTTGAATAACAAATTCAACACAAGTTTTTATCACGTATCCGTACACAAAACAAAATTTTTTCAAGTTCTCAGATGCCGGTTTTGAATTGAAAAAGATTGAAAAAGGGAGAGTTAAAATGTAGAAAGATTTTTAATAATATAATATTAATTATTGTAGATTGCAATCGTGGTGAGGAATAGAAGTCAGGTGAAATGAAGATTAAATTCGTTACGCGACTGCAGCTGTCACCTTTTCGCGCTACGCGGAGTTGTCCTAACCCAACCCTTCCACGAGATCGACGGCCAGGGTTGTTTTATTGTCAATTATAATTCGTTCGGTAAAGTTTCAGAGGAATATGATGAAGTGATCAAATGCAGTATCTTTTCAACTGTAATTTACTTTGGATGAATAAAAAAGATTTATTGTGCTTATAAACTTCTCTGTAAAACTTAATATGTATAAATTTTACAAAGAAGCAAATTTTTTCTCAATAAACCTATAAAAATAATTTATTTGAAAAAAATTTTGAAACTTAAGACGTTATTAATTTTATAAAGGTAAATTAATTTTTAAAACATGCAATAAATAGAGAATATAAAAAATAATATAGGTTTATACAGTACAAACGTTTTAATTTTAAAGTATTATTTTTGTTTCTTCCGTGTAATTTTGTATTGTACATGAATAATTAAAAATAAATTTTATTTATTAATAGTAAAAAAAAATTAATATGTTTTATTTTTTATTACAAAACTAAGCTAAATAATTAAAACTAATTTTTTATTAACCTACCATCGTGATAAGTGTTTTCTCAAAATATAATATTTCATAAAAGAGAGAATAAAATAAAATAGTAATATCAGAAAATCTTTGAAAGTTTCTTAGGAACAGCCATTCAAGTATATATTAAATGCTGTTTTATAAAAATTTGCAATGGGTCTGTTAACGCTATAATTCATTGTTTCCGGTCGCAAAACCTTTCGCTTTGCTACAAACTCGTTTGTAAGATCCTCATGAAAAGAAGTACCACCATCGTTCGTCCAAATACGGAGAGGTACAACGGAAATGCCGAAGAAAGTCAATAAAACCTACACACAATTCACAAAAAAGAAAATCCCTCAAAGTAAATCTTTCAGTTTCTAATCGCAATCGAGTCTCTCACGTAAAAAGTCTTTTTTCGAATACACATGCATCGAGAGACTCGGCACGAAACGCCAACGAAGATTTTCTTGTGTCACGTAGGCACGTAGAGATATGTGTAGGCGTAGCGGAAGTCTTCTTTTGTAAAGTCGCTCGACTCACTTAAAGATCATTCGGATACAAATTTAAGTGTATTTAGGACTGTTACAATGTACAAACATCGTTTTTTGAACAAGTAAAAAAATTGGTGACATTTATTACTAAAAACAATTCTGTAGTATTGATTATTATGATTTTAGCAATATAATAAGTTTATTCGTAAAAAATGTGATTGTAGAGTGTTAAATTATAATTTACATTTCATTACTTAGATGGAGTGAATTGATTTAATCTTTTGAATGAAAATAAAATCTATAAGATATACAGTTATATTTATGTGTGTGATAATAAATATTAACAAACGTTCCACAGAAAGTCTTCTTTTAAATAATATATAAATACAATTTAATTCCATTATAAATTAGTGGTTTATCTAAAACACTTAATACGTTTGTCTTCATCCTTCATACCTTTTTTAATAAATATTATTAATTATTCTATTGTTAAATTATAACTTATTTAATTAAGTTATAAAAAAAATTAAAGAGATATTCAAAATTATTTAAACGAATTATTAAGTAAAGAAATACATTATTTAAATTATTTAATGTTATTGCAAAAATTGTTCCGAAAATAATTTCTTAGTTGCAGGCTGATGTAGAATATCCCTCACAAAAATTTTTTCTATCAAATATTTAAAAATATGTTTCTTATGCAGCATATTGTAGTAATTAATACGATTAGTGTTGTTGTGGCCAATGAATAGTTTTAAATGTGTCTATTAAATAATCGGACACAAATGATAGACTGTTATGAAATTAACTCCAATGAAATTCAAGATCATAATCCTGAGACTGTGTACATTGCTTTCCTTTGATGTACAAACAACGAACGCTATGAACCAAATGAAGATTACTGTTACATATCCAAAAATATTACTTGATTTCAGGTTCACGTTCTAAAACTAATGTAGAAAGCAACAGATAAAACAACCGTGATATCGTTCTCCCTAAACAGGGTCAGGGACAGTATCTACGATTTATTATTATGTGTTGAAAATCTTATAAAAAGTTGATGCAGTGCAATAAATATTGCAATATTTATAACTACTATACAACAAAAAGAAGATTTTATTAATGCATTTTCATTTGATTTTTCAAACTTGAAGTATTAAATACGAGAAACATACATATTGACATCAGAATAATATATAATTTATTGATGCATGTCCTTATATAAATGAAAACTTCGAAACTTGTCAAAGAATAGATCCTCCTTACTTCATAAAATCAATGTTCTTATAAAATTTATGAGAAAGTTATTCCAAAAGTGACTAAACAACATGATGTATTAAGCTTAAGTAAAACATTACCTTGTTTAATTTATAATTTGGTTCGCACTTTCTTTATAAAATTAAAAATAGCTTTACATTTTTCAAAGTTCACATCAGCAAAAGAAAACTGATTTCTTTGCGTAGAAACATGAAAAAGTATTTCAACTACAAAGAAAGTGAGATTGATATGGTAGAAGAAAAAAATACCCGATAAGTGAGGTTTTTCGCCGCAAAGGAAATTCATTTTGAAGTAATAGGAAAACAAATGGAAAAGTCGATTTAGATTTAAGAAGAACATAAAAGAAGAAGTTTTAAATGGTGATCAATTTTATAGAATAACATATAGTATATCATCCAAAGATTTTTTCTCTCTTTTTTAAAAAATAAGAAATTTGAAATTCGTATAAATAATTTACAAGTTAATTTTTCTATCAATATAAAAATGCTAATCTTTTAAAAGTTCCTGAAAGTAGTTGTAATGTAGTAAATAGTTAGTTATAATGTAATACATTTAGATAAATTGCAAAGGAGCCTTGCTAATAAATTATGGTTACGTATGTATAACGAACAATAATAATTTAAAATATAACATATTTTCTTTATATGGTACAGAAATCATGCAAAAGAAAATAACTAATTATTATTTCTGAATTTTATAAAATTATAATACTAATATTATTAATTAATAAAATAAAAAAATGAAGAAAAGAATTAATGAATTGAGGAAGTTGTATAAATAAGATTATCTGTACTTTGAACTTTTTAAACAATAATAAAAAATACATAATGCGAGTTTATAAACTAGAACGATATTAAAATTATTTAGTTAATAATAAATTCTTAATAAATATATCCTGCTACAAAAAATAAAAAATAAAATCGTTAATTGTAAGACTTCAAATCTCTTAACGCAAAAGGATATATAAACAATTGTGGAAGGATAAGATTTAATGCATATCTCCTAATATAAACTGTTTCATTCTCCTTAAAAAAGGATATAAGTACAAGTAGCGTAAAAAGGGGAGAATTCGTGACATGCGCTCAATTCATCTTTTACAGAAGGGAATCTGAGGTGCCAGTATATTCTCTGTCTTTGTGTAATTATCATCTCTTTATGTATCTCTATTTTGATATTTATCTATTTTAATAAGTTTAATAAGTACAAAATTATTGCACAAACAGGAACATTTAATCGATACATACGTGAATATACGATCATGTTCAGTAACTTTGTATATAAATGACAAGAATACTTATATTTCCAAATAAATGGTTTTTTTATTTTTTTTTGTCTCTAATTTTTGTAAAGCTCTAAATACAAAATATGAAGTATCATAAAATATCATAATTAGTTCAAGTTATTTCACTTCGTTCACTCATCTCTGAGTGTATCTATATACGTACATAGTCATTCTTAATATATACAAATTCAATATTCTTACAATATTGATTAAAGAATAAACTTTTTATGTTTTACGATTATATAATTTATAATTTATTATGTATTTTATATTATGTTATAATGTGGTATATATTTTTGTAACTATATAAACAATATAACAATATAAACTGCAATTTAAAAAATATTTATAATTTACAAAGAGATTTTTTTTAAACACTACTTTTTTATTATAAGCTCTGAATTTTAGTGATTTATGCTTTTAAATTATATAATTTTAACTTTCACATATAATTTCGAAAAAATTTAATTTTTCAAATTATAATTTGTAAACAGTTTTCAATTGTATATAAAAATTACAATATAAATTACTTGGTGAATTAACGTTAATTAATAAAAAATGTTATAAAATACTTTAGTTAATAAATTAGTTTTCTTGAAATTTCTTGGCAATACAAACATTCAAATTTTTTCATAAAAATATTACTGCCTTTGAAAAGTTACTTCTCTATAGTAGATTCAGAAATTATTAATAGTTATTGTACTTTTCTGCTGTAACAGTAAATATATAGTTTTTGTATATAAGACCGAATTGTTTTTTTACTTACATACAAACACATATCATATTCTGCTTCTCATCATTCTTATACAGTAAAATTATCAGTGACTTTTTATCTGTTTTTATATTCACATCGATCTAAATAATTAATCTTGATAATCTTTTGCATATTATCATTAATTTTATGACGATTTATCATATTTTTTAGATTTATATCAGATCTCAGTTACAGAAAACGTATTTTTTTTTATCCATCACCAGATATCCCATATATTTCATAACTCAGATCTCATTTTTAATTTTAATGTTTTTCAACAAACATACTTCTTGTCTTGAAATATATCTTAATCTATGTTCATAAATATACTAGAATATTTAACAATATGTATAAGGTACAAAAAATTGTATATTGCTCATAATCGTAAAGTTTCTTTAGAACATTTTGTTCTTCCACAGCATAAAAAGTTGAAATAAATATTGGTTGCAATTTACTTAGATAGTTGTTTTAAAAATTACTATCTGTTTAAAAATAATATGATCTATGTTAAATAAATTTTTCTAAATGTTTCTCCATATAATTTATACAAAATGAAAAAAGTGAAAATCGTCTATTATGCAATCAAACAAAATTATGCACCTTTTTATTCTCTATGCTTGACTCTTATTCTTTTTAAAAAAAATTGTATCATTAAAATATTATATTTCTTTATTTAATTGTAAATAATAATTATTAAAAGATCAACACTTTTAACGTCTATTGTAATTTAAAATATTCATGGATTAATTTAAATTATTTTATTTTTTTCCATAAAAAATAACAGTAGATTATTCAATATAATCAAAAATATATTGCATTTTATATATTATATCATCAAGATTTCGATATATTTTAATTTATCATAAAATTTTATTTTTGGAAGATAGTACTTTCAGAATTTGATACTGTTCTCCTGGCTGTTTCTCTTTCTTCAACTTCTAATATTAATTTTCAGAAAAGCTATTGGTATTAGATGAAAATGCAATAATAGCTTATATATTTCTTGCGCGTACGGTGTCGTATTACTTCGTGCATCCATTAGCAATAGCACATGGTACCAAACTTATCGAAGAATTTCTTTCTGTTGCTGATGTGAAATGATGATCGACTCGACGATAAAATAAATAATAATATTGGTTTTACGATATCAAATGTAAACGATTGTTTTTTAATTATTATTACAACAATACGATATGTGCTAATTTAATAAGTTTAAGAGATTTTGTATTAAATTGATTTTGATAATATGCTTCTGACTAGAATTTTTAATTTTATTACTTAGATAAAATACAAAAATTTATATGAAATACTAATAATTGGTATCAAAAATTTATTAAGGTGAAATAGAACATGTTTGATATTTTTTAGAATTTTTTTGAAAAGGTACAAAGAATTGATTTTTAATAAATTTGAAAATTCATTAAATTCACGTTTAAGATATTTATTACATAATATTTTATTACTTATTATATGCATCAGAAAAGGGAAATATTTATAAATCAAATATAATAAAGATGTCAAATACATAAATATTTAAAAAACATACAAAATATGTGACTCACGGAATTTTTTAATTTATTTTAATATCAAAGTTAAATATGAACAGATAATGAAAAGTGAGATTGTGAATACAAATTTTAAAGAGAGCTGTTATATATATATATATATTGTGTCTTATTGCTAAGAAACTTATAAAAGGACCAACAATAGGTAAAAACTGATATTGTCGAAGATAAACAGCATTACATCAGACACTGGTACAACTTTGTTTGCGTGCGCCATTCGTTTCAAGTTCTTTTATGACTATAAACCTAATTTCATGCTTCAAATGCACTTTTTATTTCCTGTAAATAACGAATCTAATTATGGTTTGCTTAAACTGATTTACGGTTTTAATAATCGAAGTTTAAACATAATGAAACTAATTGCTCATATTTTTTTTTAATATTTAAAATAACATACTTTTCACTAGCTGTATTTTTTCATATACATAAGTTTCTGCGTAATACTTTATAAGAGAAATGTTGAAGAACAAACACATTTTAATTATAAAAAGAAAATCTTTTATAATATAATTTATTATTTATATTAATATTTTTTCTAATATAATTAAAAAAACTGATTAATAAATTTTGTCTAGACTTATTCACTTTTTAATAAGAAATATCGGCATCTATACTAATTATTTGTATAATTTATAAAATTAACTCTACGTGATTTTATCAAGATAAAAATTAAAATAATATTATTACAATGATTGCTATTTATAGCATATCAATATCGCTCATAATTGCATTGCTAGTGTAAGCAAAGTCTAAAATTATTATCCTTTCCCTTTTAATACGGTGTATATTACAATGATATGTACGCCAAAATAACGTTATACTTAAAATCAACAAAACTTAGAAATATTTTCAAGTAAATTTTTTATGCACAACTTATGATTGTAATAATATGATATAATATTTAATATCTCAAACATTTTATTAATATATAAATAAAGTAAAAAACAATCAAGATAAGTCTTAAAAAACGTCAAGATTAGATGATACTAACTACGGTTTATAACTTATTTGATGCGTGCTACTTAATAATATGATATTTTACATCGTAAAAGACCGTCAAACAAAACATATTTCTCATTAATTGTACATAATGTTAAATATCTTTATTAAATTATAATTTAAAATTTATATTTCGTACGTGTTAAAAATTAAAAACAAACTTTTAAGCAATTTTTAAACTATTGCTTAAAAGTTTGTATTTCTACAATATGTAAATAAACTAATTATAAAAAATATATTAACAAAAACTCTAATTTATATGTTTATATAAAACAAATTTTAAAGATGGAGTTTTTAATTATGCAAAATATGGGATCAAAATGAAAAATTTGCATAAATTAAAATGAAAATATAATTATCTTGCATAATTGCAGATGACTAAATTTAATCAAATTTTATAAATATAGATATATCTATCTAAAAAATTTTTTTTCTTATATTTCATTTCATTGTTTCAAATAGTCAAATTCTTGAATAATTTATGATCATATCTGAAAATCTAATGAAGCATAATAAAAAGTTAACCAATAAACTATACCTAAATCTTTCAAAATATTTATAAAATTTTTTTGAATTTCAAAAAATTTTTAGCCGTAAATTTTATGCTGACATCTTATATAAATATATAAAAAAATATTCGAGTATTTTTTTTAGACCTCATGATGTAAAAGATAGTGTTACTTACAAAATAACTAAATACTTTTTAACTATGCATAACTAAATCGTTATATTTATAAACTTTTATATTTATACATTTGCATCTATTATTTTTCCTTTTAAAAAGATCCATATAGGAATCATTACAGTGATAAAAATAGAAACAGATCAATTTATAATTACTGATACATATAACTAGTAGTAACAGTAGAAGTAGTATTTATTGAACAATATTTACATTGTTGTTACATTTTACATAATTATTTTGTACATTTATTTATATATCTTTTACATTTTATCTCTTACATATCTATTTTACACTCAAATAAAAAATAGTATATCAGAAATAATTATAGAAAACAAATATGTAATAGTTATATTAAAATTATTTAATTTTAATATTTAGTGCTTTAATTAATTATTAATGGAACTAACGTAACCTTACATTTGATGAACCTATTTTGAAAGAAATACGAGTTCACTATTTTATTCTTATATATTTACTATAACAATAAAGAAAAGCAAATTTATGAACATACATAAATAGCTTCAAAAAAATTAATAATTTCATTAAATAAAATTAGTAATTTAAAAAAACAGTTATAAATAATACAGAATAATTTGCTACGTTACTGTGATTATTTTTTCGCGTAATTTAAAATTTATAAAATATCTAAATAATATTTATTAATTAAAATGTGCAGAAGATTAAATTTTTTTACAGCGATTTTATAAATATTTATTAATTTTATTTAAGTAATAAAATTAATAAAGTTATTTAAGTAAAACATCGGATATGAATGGAAAAAATATTTAAAGAGAAATTATCGACATTAAGTCATTATAAATCACATATAAACTGTGTGTCAATAAGCCACATTCATGACACCAGTATAGTATTTATACACATTTAAACTGTCCACCCACAAAGTATACGTTCGTGAATATAATGAAAAATTAAGTTGACAAGAAAAAAGGTAATATAGTGACCTAATTACATAGATATAATTGTAAATATTATTACTTATGTTTTGCTCTTAATTATAGAAAACTGTATAAACAGAAGAGTATCGCCACTTATTTTATTCTCATAACATAATTCACTTTATAACACGTATTTTAATTGAAAGAAATTTGGTATCTAACATCATATTAAAAATAATAATAAAAACTAAAAATCTGATGTATTTCGGCCGATAATAATCGACCGAAATCTAGGCGTTCTTAACGCGCAAATAAAAAAAAAAGAATAACGACAGTATATCGGAGAATAAGAATTAGTCGGTAGGATATGAAGAACCTCGTCACCATTGAGATTTGAGGAAGCTCGGCGCCGTTGTGGTTTTATGAAATCATCAACGGCCGTCGGGATTGTCAGGAAGAGCAACGGAGATCCAGGTTATATAAGCAAGTAAAGAATTTACAAAAGCAGCAGAAGTTCACGACCATCTAAAGCTCGCCGACTGGAAGAAGCCCTCGGCAAAGCAACAGGAGCTCCGTGAAAAACAGCCTAAGATATTTCGTAGCAGCAAAAGTCGCCCATGAGCAAAAGCCTCAGCAAAACCACGGAAATCGGTGATGGGTAAGAGCCCATGGCGAGTAGAAGAAGCACCGGCACATGCAGAGAGCTTCAACGCCAGAAAGTAGTGGCTCTTCTACAGCGCAATAGTAAAAGAAGCCCGACGACGAGCCTTAGTCTCGGTGCGACAATAGGGATCATCCACGAGAATAACCTTGGCGACGCGTCGTATACCGTGCCATATAAAAAGAACAACTTTTGGCTTTAATTCTTCACATCATCCCCATCCTTCCTTTGACGGCGCCTTTTGGAGGAGCCGACCTTGTCAAATCTAATCATTTAAAATTTTTTAAATTTATCTATTAAATTTCATGTTTATTTTAATTTTTTCTCATGAAAGATATTTAAATATAATATAGATAAAAATTTAAATAATAAAATTATTCTGTTTTAAATACATCATAGCTTTTAAGAAAATATTACTTTAATTTAATCTTTTAAATTCTATACGCGTATATGTGTATGCAATACCGACTGTTTTATCATTACAAGTAATTTTCTAAAGATCTGAAATACATTTTTAACCAGCAATTAAAATGTTTTCATGTTTATATTGATATTTATTAATTCCAGTTTTTATTTAAAAATATCAAATGTATCTTATAAACTATTATAATTATAATATATATTATAATTTTTAAAAAAATTAATTTAATGTGAAAATAAATCAATTTAATCAAAAATTTATCGTTTCAGATTTCTATTAAAATTTCATAATATAATACAGTTTAAATCACCTTCAACAATAGTTTAAAAAAATATATGTTTCTACTTTTCGTATATTCTTAATTTTACTTAATTTTGTTCAACTTTCAGTACGTAAATTATACTAATACGCTTGTTAATATATTGATAATTTTACTTAATTAATTAGAAAAATAAATATATAATAAAACAATACGAAAGCATAATATTTCATTGAAATTCTTTTCAAAAAATATTCTTGTGTTTATGTAAATAATTACATATATTTACTCATCGAGTAACTTTTCGTCAGTTTTATGATCTTAAAGAACAAAAATAATAAAATTTACCATCTACTATGCCAAAGTACTCTCGTCACGGTTTTGCACCTTAGTCATTGAACAGGCTACCATTTTTAAAGCAATAACTTGTATACGACCTTTTAAAGCAAACCAGTTTTGTACATGCTCTAGAACTGCTTTTCCGCGTATTACAACGCTATATTTTATAGTGCACCGAAAATTTTTGTTTTAAATAGATTATTCGCATTAAAGATAAAAATATTGCATACCCTTCTAGTAAAATAAATTATTTTTTTTTAACTACTGATTTTATATCTGTTGTTCAAATATAAACAATTTTTGTTTAGAATATATATTTTTTCATACATACGTAAATTAAATAAAACGTAAAAAATTATTTAAACTTTTGATACTTGCTAGAACAAAGTGAAATTCATGCATTTTAAAGTTTTTAAAAATATATTTTTATTATTGATATACTTCTTTACTTAATTAATTTACAAGAAAACTTTGGATAATTCTTAGTTTTCGATTAAACAATGTTTAATTTCTTATATAAAATAGAATGAATCAATAACTATATTTTTCTTGTAATTAAGATATACATTTAAATATATTTATTTCGTTATTTGATTATTATTACGACATTTAAGATTTAATATCAATATTAATTAAATACTCGTTTTTCTAAATATTTATTCATCACGATTTTTAGACTGCTTTTATTAAAAAACATTCAAATTCATTTGAATTAAAATTTAAACGATAAGATAAGGTTTTTTATTATTCTAATGTTATATTGTTTTTTTAATGTTACATACTTAATGAATTCTTGAAATATTCTACTTATTCATTAATTTTTATAGAATTTAAAAATCATAAAATTTTTAAATGTCCATAATTTACATCACGTTTTTATTGTTATTTCAAAATACTGTTCACATAATACCTGTAAATTACTATTGAAATATATATATAATATATATATTATAAATATATATAAAAATGTATTATTGTTAATTCAAATATACTTGTTGGAGAATATTTATTAATGTAAAAAAAAAGTTCTAAGTTGAAAAAATTTTATTTATCTTGGAATTTATAATATAGTATTTGAAAAATAATTAATTCAAAATACCAAAATTCGAATAATCTAATTATTTACTACTTGATTGATTTAATTAATGCCAAATATTATCTTTTTGATATGAAGTTACCTTATTATAAAATTCTTTTTTCAATTATTGTGCAAACGCTCCGGTTATTTTATTTTATAATTATTTTTATTTATTATATTATATTATATATAATATTATTCATAATTAAGTATATTACCGATAATATTTATGATAACAAATATAGTAATTGCATATAATATATATACTTAAATCTTCTTAGTTTACTACAATAAAATAAAAATATTTTTTATTATAAATTTATTTGAAAATTTTACATACGATCGATTACAAGTCGATTTTATGAATGAAATTTAAAATAATTACTCTAGTAGCCCATTAATAACATATATTTGACCTCGAATAAAATCAAAATATTACATTCAATATTTATAAAATCAATTCTCACCAATTTATTAGACCAGTAACAGTATTTTTCTTTCTCATATTGTTCATATACTCTAGAACTTATAAATATAAAAACAACTTTATATAATTCACTGACTTTCATAAATAAGGCTTTCAAGAAATACGTGTAAAATTTTGAGTACTCGCGAATATCTAAACAATAAATTAAATTAAAAGGTTTCACATCAGTATAAAAGAATGTTAATTTACGTCTGAATAAAATACCCACATTTGAAGTAAGTCATATGAATTAAAAAAAAATAAATAAAAAGTACTGGTGCAGTACGTCCGGTGAGAATTTTATCTTTTATGAGTTACAATCATGAATGTATAATTTCATGTTTGCACAACCAATCATCTGGCCTCTTTTTTTCTCAACTCGACTCACCAAATTTTAAGGGATTTATCACCACGCATACACATTGAATGTATGTCCGAAAACAGCAGCATCTTCTTAACTGAGGTGCATGCGATTTTATCTCAACCAGTGAAAAAGAAATTTTGCAGATAGAGAGCGTGGACAATTAGGTTTTAAAAATATTTATTTGATGAAACGCTATCAAGTTTGTATCTGAATTGCTTATTGTGAATGCATCTAAACGTATATGATATAGTTATATCATACATTATTATATAAATGGAATTATTATTATATTTTTCACAAATTTAAAAAAAATCTAGAAATATATTTTACCGATTAAAATTTTTTATGCCAATTTATATTTCGGTATAATTAACGTAAACAAAAATTGACACCCTATTTAAATATTTAATCTTTTAAAATTTAAACAAGTTCAACTAAATAAATTATTACTGAATTTTTCAATGGCTAATACGTATCTACTTAAATTATGGATAAAAAAATTTTTTTTAACGAAATTTCTTTTTTAAATTTAACCGTTTTATTTCATGTTTAATGAGCAATAATAACAGATCAAAAAAACAAGAAAAAATAATAATGGATTAAAAGCAATAAAATATATGAATAAATAAGAGAATAAATTAAGGAAACGTAAAAAAAACTTTAAAAGAAGAATTGTTGGTAAATTTGTAAAAAATTGGTTCGGCAACCAGACTAAGCTGAGCAAAAAGCATAACAAGATATTCGTTGTTCATGGTGTACACGTTAACGATGGTCGATTAATCCTTTAATAAATCGAGAACTGGTCAAGCATCACTTACTACGTAATGCTACCTTTACAACAGTCCGCACTACCATGGGTGACTGTCGCATTACATACGATGTATACAACGTTCCGTTTTATAAATGACCAAATTACAGAGCCAAAACCTTTATTTATATTTGCCCATGCTATTACTGAAAAATAAGTAAAGAGAATATAAAAAAAAAATTAAAATGGATCAACGGGAAAACTGTGTTAATAATTGAATTTTAAAACACACAAATGGGGAATGAGAAAGAGAGCGGGTCGTAAATACGTATTAATACTAGGCAGAAGTACAATTATTATATAAACTAAAAATCGAATTATTAATTTATTTTACCATATTTATTATTCACATAATTATTTCCACATTTTTAATTTTATTTATAAATTTAAAATTATAATTATATAAGTTCAATATGATCAAAATATATTTGATAAATTTCAATTTTTTTACGTTTAATTTATCTAATTATTATGCATGTATATATTTTTTTAATTTATATTTTATTTAAATAGTTAATATTTCAATACATTAAAATTTTTTTATTTATTTATAAAAAAGATTATAATTTGTTTTGAAATAATTAATAATTTAAATGAAATTTAAATGAATGCACTAATTCTCGTATTTTAATCAAATCAATTAATTTTGTTCATTAAAATTTTGTTTGACATTACTTTTCGTCAAATAATTAACGATTATTTTATGATTTGATAGATAAATGCTTTATTATGAGTCATCTTTAATAACTCTGAACACGCAAACTTAGAGTGGTGAAATTAAACCCATCTTTTATGCATTCTTTATATTAGTATATACTATGATTATGCACTTTTACATTAATTCATAATATATAATAATTTCTTATTTGATTTACTTTTTTACAGGCCTGCGGTTGTACATACTTTAGGGATCATGTCTCCCACCTGTGATATTGTCACTGTGTCAGTGTCTATTGCAAAATGAACGTCTACGGTAAACAGTGTGATAAATGTTTCGTAAGTAATTACTTTAATGAATATTTGCTCACAAAAGTGAATATTTATAATATTTTAAAGATATATTTAATCAACCTTTTAATAAACTGAATTTAAAACAGGTACAGAGACTTCAACAAAAAAAATTAAGGTTAATTTTAATACGTGAGTGTCCTCCATTTGAATAAGTAAAAATATCTAATAGTATTAAGAACGTAGTTAAAAAATAAATAATTATCATTGAATTAATATTTTTTTTTAATTTTATAAAAATTAAAATTAATATTTTTAAAATTAAATATAAAAATTAGACAACATACACGCACGTATATACTTGTATAAATAATGTAGAAATAATATAAAATCTCTTTTGAAAAAGCTTTTAAAAGTTAACAAAATTTTTTATTTTATTACTCTTATTTTTATTTACTTTACATTTAAATAAGTTAAAGTGGTTTAAAAACAAAATATAATTGACATTTCTCAAAAATTTGAAAGTTTATGATGAAAATAATGCAGTGTACAATCGATAATAAATCATGCAGAAGTGTGTAAAATGTCTTTCTATGATTATTATAGTCGGACTACTGGGGCCTCTCCAGAGGATCGGGATGTACACCGTGTGGGTGTGATGCCCTAGGCTCACACAACGAGTCCTGTCACGATGTCACAGGACAATGCTACTGTAAGCCTGGTGTTGGTGGTATACACTGTGACTCATGCCTTTCGGGATATTATGGTTTTTCTTACAATGGCTGTCAGCGTAAGATTTAACATTATTATTATTATTTGATTTGAAACTCATTGTTACCATTTATTTATTTCATCATTTGTAATAAAATGAAGTAGTAGTTAATTATAACTAATAAGTATGTAAAATTATACTTAATATTTATATCAATTACTAATAACAAACTTATTTGACATATCATGCGCTTCAATGTTGCAGTACAATGATAATGATTTATTCTATTGTCGATATAGTCATTTTATTATTATATAATTATTAATATCAGAATTTTTAAATTTAAATTTAATTTCATTATTCCTTGATTAAACATATTATATAAGAACAGATACCTCAAAAACGATTTATTAATATTCAATTTTCTCTATTTTCTTCTATCTCTTAAAATATCATTCGATATCTCATAAAAGATTATACGTGTTGATTTGACTAGTTGTATAAAATATTTTTGAATGTCCACAAATATATATGCAAAAAATTTCAATGAAAACAATAGAAGAAGGAACGAATTAAAAATAAAAGGTTATGTAAGTTTATTACTATAGCTCGTATAAATTATTTGATTTTGTTTGGGAATTTATTATCGAAATTTTCCAACGTTTTCTTAAATAATAACCTAAATCTAATAAAAATAACTTATGCAGTATCTACGTATTTTTTAATATTCAAATTATATTTTCCACAATCTTCAATTTAACACAATGAACATTAAAAATATATTTCAAATATTTTGAAAACATTTTAGAATCTCAATCTGAAAATAAATAAAATTTCTATTATGAAAGTTAATATTATATAATATTTTAATTATATTTAATAAATCATTCTCAAGAAAAAAATAAAAAGCTTTAATAAATTATTTATTAACATTTTTAAAATAATTAAACTAATTTTACTTAAAACTTATATAATAGTTTATTTATAATAATATAAAAATCATTTAAATTGGATATTTTGTAAACTATATCAATAAAAAAATTTAAATGAATATTTTAAAACAACATTTAATTGTAAAAATTAAAATAATTTTAGGTGTTTTAATGAACAAAATAAATTACGATCAAATTTGAATTTAAAAATTTTTGTACTAGTAATTAGCATTATTAGGTTGCATCTAATTTTCAATATCTATCAAATAAATTTATTAAGAAAGATTAAAAAATAAACACTAGAACGCCTTTAAAACTTGTAAATGAAATATAGTCCGTGAAATATTAAATTATCAATACACATATGATTGTTCAGTTTTAAAATGTGCTATTTTTTAAATCATTATGAGCTAATTATCTAAAAAGATATATCCTATCTTAGATATACAATGTATATAATTATCTCAAGTTTTTTTATAATAAGTTTAATTTCATTCCATTATTTAAAAAATTTTATTTCTTATTTTTGAATTTAAAATAATTAGAAAATATAAAGGTGTAGTTTAACAAGCCACTGACACGCTTGTCTCTAATTCGTAATAAAACTATTATTCAACAACATATCGGAACATTATTAGCCGATTTTTAAAGCGAGTGCTCTTAAAAATTTGCAGCATGCGAAGCGTGTGAGAGACCGGGGCATATGTGTGATATCAATAATGGCCGATGCTCCTGTCCTACCTTGAGCTTCGGTGAGCGCTGCGACCGATGTCGTCCGGGTAGCTACGACTTGAGACCAGGTCTTGGATGCCGTGCCTGTGGATGTAGCCCCTCAGGCTCCCATAGACAGCAGTGCTCTCAACTCGATGGCCAATGCCCCTGCCGCGAGGGTTTCGCTGGTCGAAAGTGCGACCACTGCGCCCCAGGACATTACGATTATCCGCGCTGCAGACTCTGCAACTGCGACCCTCAAGGCTCTCTCGGCGAGTGCGATGACAGTGGCCAGTGTCCTTGCAAGGTGAGTACCGTCGAGAACATCTGGATCTTGCAATCAATCTCTTGCAAATAGAAGATTCTACATTCAGTGTTACTCGTCGGTGCATAAATGAGGATTATTCTACTCTTAGAAATCTAGACTTAGCTCACCAGCGTTTGGTCTGTAGAGAATAATTTTTAATTTGTTAATTTTTTAGGCAGTCCTAATTATCTTTATATATCATTGAGTTTTCATGATTTTTAGTTTAATTTGTGAGCGTTGAATTTAAGTTTACATAAAGTGTTCAATTTATTTAACATAACTGCTTTATCTTATTGCAGATTCTTTATTACTTGTAAAATTCATGTTAATATATCGTTTATGATTTTTATTCGATCAATTAATTCAGAAATAGTCTTTCGTTATTAGCTTTATTTAATTTGATTTTTATTTTAAAGTTTAAACATTTTTGTGTTCTTTATATAAAACAACTATATGTTCTTCAATCTTATGTAATTATCTACTATTATTTTTATACACATTCGTACGACTAGTACGGTAAAAATTAGATGTAAAACTGCTTATCTTTCTCTCCTCTTTAAATATTTTTTATCTTGATTTGCGTCTTATGTTTTTATTTATAAATTTATTCCAATTCAAGTAAAATTCTTCTTATTGCTTATATAAATATTTTTTGGAAAATATAAACATATAAACATTTTCAATAAACATGAAAATCTTGTTTAATATAGTTAATTTCTCAATTGATGATTATTCTTTCGGTTTAATTATATTACATACATATTAATAATATATAACAATACATTAATTTAATTATTACTGATTCGTTTTATTAATATAATTAATTCATCTTTCTGATTAATCTCTGTGGGCGAATAAAATTGTGAAAAATTTATAAACTATATTTTTACGTAACTATTTACGTAACCGTCTATATAAGCATGATTTTATAAATGTGTTTATGTGTAAAATGTAAACACTTTTTAATTTTGTATAAATAGTCTGATTTTAGTTATTGAATTTTTTAATTTAAAATAAGAACTTTTTAAATGAAACTTAGTTATTAAATATTAATATAATTACTAATTTTTTTATAAATATTTTTAAAAAAGAAAAGAAATATTCATTATTATCAATATTTTACAAATCTTCATTTTAAATCAGAATGTAAAAACTATATATTATCGTACATTTAAATTTTTTATTATCATAACGTTATTCTAGTAAAATAAGTAAAAATAAAATGTCAACAACCTCAGTATAAAAAATTCTAGAACCTAGAAATCATACGACACAGCATATTTAAAAAAAGCGTTTGATCAATTCATTGTAAAAAACTTTTTGCAAATAAATCGTGGACTTAGCTTTATATACTATTTAATTAAATAAGCTTAAATCCAACAAGAGATTAAATTATCCAAATCATATATTCAAAATATAATACTACTTAGAAACATAAAATTGAATTAAATTATCAGTTCATCTTTAAATAAATCAATTTATTGAATTTATAATTTTATTTATATTTTTTTATTGAAAAGAAAGATCTAATTTGATTAAAAATTTGTTTAAAAACTCCTAATCTAAAATATTAATTATATTTTTATTAGTTACAATTTATTATTTTGCAAATATTTATGGAAAATAATTTTTTCTGCTTAAAAAAATAATATTATAATATTTATAAAACTTATTTTCATTAAAATTAAAAATTTATTCTTTGATTATATATGGATATTTCAAAAAGAATAACTATAATAACTAATATCTAAAAACAATTATTTAGTATAATCTAGTTATATCATTATATTATTTAATTTTTCTGACTATACACAGTTGTATGAAACATAAAGTTATAAAAGTTTCAAGAATTATTTCACTTCATCTTTAAAAAATTTTTATTTTAATTTATGAAGATTTTGAAACTATTAAAGAATGATCATATTTGATAAGTTGAGTATTTAACTTAATAAAAAAATTTTTAATAATGAAAAAAAAAATTATATAGAAAAAAAAATCATTTCATATAGAAAATATCTTGTAATTTTTATCCAATAAATATTAAAACCAATATCGGACTATCGGACCAATAACTTATTATTTTATATAATTCAAAAAATATCTATTTTTTAATGTTCTTTTAAATAGATAAAAATTTAAATACTCGGTGTAAAATAATAAAATACTAAATAAAATTTTTACTCAAGTTAAATGTAAATTTGAAATTCAATATGTATTTTATTAATATTTGCATATATTAGATTAAAAATAATAAAGAGCATTAAATTCGCTTATTCTATAGGAAACAGTAACATATTAAGTATTAAGATAAACTTGCAAATTTACAAAAGCTACATAGATATAAAAATTATTAATGTGTAAATTTAAAAAACTAAATAAAAAATTAAACTATAATAATCTACCATACTGATTATGTTTATATAAATAGAATTATTCTATTCTTTTTCCTTAGCCTAATGTAATTGGACAACGATGTAATCAATGCAAGATAGGAACTTTTGGATTGTCTTCTGATAATCCTAAAGGATGCACTGAATGTTTCTGTTTCGGACGAACAAGTGCGTGTCGACAAGCTAATCTCAGCTGGGGACAACGAAGACTACCAAGGCCACGTGTTTTGTACATTAATGATACTATTAACGATGTTGTTGTAAGTCATTGTATGATTTTTCATTTTTTTAAATATAAATCATTCCATTTACAGTTTAAGAACTATTAAAGATTTTTTCAAAAATTATTTCTTAACAATACTCTTATCTTATTCAAATGATTTTTAATATAATTAAAAATAGATAAAAATGTATACAATGTGTAAAAGTAAATATACCCTTTGAAACCATATATATAATTATTTTATAGATTACAAATTATGGATCTTCAATAGTTTTACCATTCTTTAATAGTGGATTAAATAAAACAAATAATCTTTACGTTATTCCTGGAACGGACGGAGATGTAACTTTACCAATGAATTTTTACCGCGAATTTCCAGTTTATTGGGAATTACCAGAATCCTTTTTTAAAGATAAAGTAAGAATTATCTAAAATATAATATAAAATTTAAACAGTATTTTAAAAACGTACATAAAATTATTTTTAAGATTATATCGTACGGTGGATTTCTTCGATTCACAACGATAACCGAAGGTGGATACGTTTTGCGATCGGGACATAGATTCCCTCAAGCACAGTTACAAGGGAATGGAATTATTTTAGAATATTTTCCACCTAATGCAAATAATGATAGTTGCTACGTTATAAGGTAATAATGGTATATATTACGAAATTAAATATAAATAAAAACTCTACAATTTCTTTGGATATTTTAATAAATAGTTTTAATTTGATTCTAATAGGTTTCATGAATCTTTGTGGCAATTAAGAAACAGGCCGGATTTTAAAATTACCAGAGAAATTTTAATGACAGCTTTGCAGAATGTGCAATATATCTTTGTGAAAGCGTCTGACTTTACGGACTTTACCCGCGCAACGTAAGTAGAAACAAATTAAAATTATATACATTTTTATTAATCTTATTGATACGCATTCACATATCATTAAAAAGCATGTTAATTCAATACATTAATTATGAAATATAAGATTCGTTTATTATTGTTATTGGTGATATTATGTAGATTTCTTAATGCGTTGAAAATAAATGAAAAATATTCCAATTGGTTTAATTTTATTACATATTTACACTATTTGTAATAATTAAAAATCTTTAAAAATTTTAAAAAAAAATAATATTTTTATATTTATTTTTTGAGTATTACATTTTTTCTATATAATTTTCAAAACTCATTTTTTGCAAGAGTTAATAATATTTATCATTAATAAATATATCTTTGAAAAACTTAGTTATAATATATCATAATATTTAGAAATATTCATACGATTTCAAAATTAACAATATAATCTAATTTTTGATGTAATAATCTAATATTAATATTCCAAATTGCGATTTAAAACATTCTATAATTATATTTAATACAAAATTATATGTTAGTTAAATTAGAGTAATTAATTGTACAGTTAAAGCTATTAAGAAATTAAAAGATTATAAATAATTTTCCATGTATTAAAAAAAATAATTAGAAATTCTAAGAACTTAAGCAGAGATTTTGTAAATCTATTAGTTTACTTGAGGCTTCCATGGATGCTGCTGTGTTGACGGCAACACATTCACCACCACTTGCCATCGGTGTCGAGCAGTGCGAATGTCCTGTTGAATACAATGGAACATCTTGTCAAGACCCCAGTCAGGGTTACTATAGATGGCGTGACAATAATGTTACTAATACTAAAAATTACATTGAGCTCATCGGACGCGCCAAGCGATGTCAATGCAACGGAAGATCTGAAATCTGTGATCTTGAAACCGGATACTGTCTGGTAAAATACTATAATAAAATAACGCACGAATTACGTTGTAAAATAAAACCGGTCAACCTTATACTGTAATTTGCAGATTTTTTGCACCCTAAGATACTATAGTGAATACCTCTTTCTTTATATAGTTTAAAATTTTCTCTGACTTTCTTACAGTCATATAGGAAATATTAATATTAACTTTCTTTAAATAAAAATATACACACAACTACCGCATACATATACTTTATAACGGTTATTTTACACTAATAAATTGCTTGTTAATCTCTTATAATTTTGACTTGCCGAAATATATCGCGTAGATCTTTGCTAAATGTAAAAATTATATATGGGATGCTAATACTAAAGAAGACAATTAATAAGAAAGAAGAAAAATAAGTAAAATAAAATAGAGCGGTAAAATAAATTATGCGCAGTTTATTTAGAAAATAAGAACGAAATAACGAATAATGAAAAACTGATTGAATTACATCGACAGTTCGCTATAAAGAAATTTCTATAAAAAAGTGATATACAAACGCTGAAAACTTACAATTATATTTAATTCACAACATATTCCACCAAACATGATTGTAATGAATTCGGTGCAATCACGCGAAAATTCCGAAAGAAAATTCGAAATTTCTTAAATAATAGAGTGATCCATCAATAACTTGGCACTTCTCTTCAGTGCAACGAAAAGCACCATACCAAAATAAGATCAACTTTATAGATGAACTTAGAATGAAACTTAGAAAATATTATCATTATTTTGTAGGTTGTTATTATATAAAAATTATTTTGCATATTTATTTTCTATATAGTTTCATTATATGTGAATAAAAAAATTATTTCTGTAATCTTGGAATAGTATGTTGTATATGTTATATATGTTCAATCGTATACCGTATACTATTTACATTATGATGACACGTAGTTAAATAATTTTATACTAGAGGACTACTGATATTAAATGATTTCTTATGAGTTTAAATTATCTTTTAATTATCTCATATATAAAAAAAGGAAAATTAAACATTATTTTTATTATACATAAAATTTTTAAATAAAAACATAAAAAACTTTGTACAACTTTTTTAAAAATTCTACCCAAATATTATTTTTTTAGAACTGCAGAGAAAATACAGCTGGTCTTTATTGCGATGTTTGTGCTGAAAGTTTTTACGGTGATCCAAATTTCAGTGGTTGCAAGGAATGCCCGTGTCCACAAACTGATAAGAAATTTTCTAATACTTGTGTTGTACGTTCAGACAATGAAGTTGCTTGTATATGTAAATTAGGTTAGTAAAAAGCTATTCATAGCAAATAAACGTTATAATTCAATTGAAAAATAATATTTAATCGACTATATTTAAAGTAGATAACATTTTAAAAAATAGTGTCAAAGTACTATTACTCTTACAATCAAAGCAATTAATATTGTTAAGCTTTTTTTTTTAATATAAATAATAATGATGTAATTGTAATACTATATAAATTAATATAATACTATATAAATAAATTAAATATTTAAATATATTTAAAATATATATATATATACACCTTTGAATCTAATTTGACTTTAAATCCTAGAACGTCAGTAATATGCAAATAATTAAAAATTACAGCATATCAAATAAATATAGTTATAACTTAAAAATTATTCATTGGTATTTAAAAAGCATTTTAATTAATTCCATACAAATGCAATAAATTAATTTGATACAAATTGCATAATATTAAAAAAATTATTTTTAAAGTTATTAATATTTTAGTTGATATGTAGTAAATTATTAATAAAATTAATGCGATACTTGAGCAAGCGGTCCATGTATCTTTAATATTATCAATGGTTTATTAATTGACTTAATTTTTTATAATAATAAAGATTAATTCTGATGGTTTCTTTTATATATTCAAGTTTTTAATTTAATATTAGTTCTCGTAGCTGTAAAGATAATTAATTTCTCTCGCATGTTTAAACATAACACAAGCTTTGCAGAAATTGCAGAGATCTACTAAAAGTTAGGTGACACGTTAGGTGAATTGAAAAAACGTAAAATAAAAAATAAAAAATAATGTTCTTTTTTCTATTCAATTTCTTATGAATAATAACTGCCATCGATTCAGTTGGCCATACTCTTAAAATAACTTCCTCATTATAGGCTATGCCGGTTCTCGTTGCGAGCGCTGTGCGTATGGTCACTATGGGTATCCAACTGTACCTGGCGGTAGTTGTACACCTTGCCGATGTAATGCCGCGGGCAGTGCTAGCGACGAATGTGATATAGAGACTGGCCAATGCAATTGTAAACCTGGATCAACCGGCCGTGATTGCTCTCGGTGCACTCAAGAGCGCCATGTTTTCATTGGCTTAGACTGCATGTGTGAGTATTCCTAATTAACTTTAACCTTTATTTTATACGTAGCTCGATCAAATTTAAATAAAAATGTATCTCACACCCAGTAAAGAAAATAAAGAAACTCAAAAATGGACGTTTGTTATAGATCGATACATTAAGATAAACGTCATCTTCTATATCGAATTTACAAATAAAATAAATCTTTTTAATCTTACATTGATAAACAAAATACAATTTCTAATAATTAATTTTAAATAAATGCTTAATCATTACTGATATAGAGTCACCACAAAATATTCTTATAAAATTGTGCATTATATTTAAATATGTAAATTGAAAATTCTTAATTGAATATAAAATATTAAAATATGTTGGAGTGTATTACAACAATTATAAAATGTTAACTATGCGAATTCAATTTTAACTTATCGAAATTGAAATATGTTACTTAATAAGATTATTTTTTAAATTTTTAGCATGCAACGACAATTGTACTGGTCTGCTTTTAGACGATTTAGAAGAATTGAAGTACGAATTAATTAACGCAACGACGCATGTTTCAAATGGGTACATTGCACCCCCATGGGAGGAATTGGCTTCCTATGACGATAATGTGACCGTTCTATTTAAAGAAATTGAAAGAAAAAACCAAATTATGGAAAAATTAGAACACATACCTTGGGAAAATTATAAATTTTTTGCGAAAAGTGCTGGAATATTATTAAATAGCGTAATTATACTATTTGTTAATTTTATTCATAAATACTTCTTTTCTAATCTATATTATTAGTTAAATTTATTTTTAATTATAATTTTATTGTATTAGGTAATCGAATTGGCTAACGAGGCACGGATTGTAGAATGGCAAAGCGGTGACATTGAAAACAATGAATACAGTTTAAAAATGGAAGTTGAAGCATTAAATAAAGAATTAAATGGTAAGATAACGAAGATTTTGTTAATAGCACACATTTGTTTTAATTTTCATTATATCGGTAAAACTTACATTAAATTTTGCATTAATAGATACTATCTCCGAACTTATATATTACGAAAATGACGATAAAAAAGTTGAAATTTCAAAAGCTCTTACAGAAGCGAAACAATTTTTAAGCGATATAAAGCTTCTTGATTTACCAAAACGTACGAAAGATGTTCAGAATTTGAATGAGTAAGTCAATGAATAAATCTATTTCGTTCTTAGTTATTAAAACTTATTTCATTAGTCAAATTTTTTTAATCATAACAGCGAATGTTCTGAATTTATAAATTGGTTTAATGAATTACTTGCATCAATGGATCCTATAACAAAAGCCAAAGAAGATACTCATAAATATTCACTTAAATTAAAAGATATGATGAAAATAATGGAAAATACAATGGAAACAATGTTTTCATATGATAATTTATATAATGTAATAAATATGACTTATGATGTTTTGTCGTATCAGCGAGAAGAAATAGACGAAATGAATTCTACAATCATGGAATCACTTAACCAAGGAAGAAATTTTATCGACGAAGCAAAAAAGTTTATTATTAATACTGAAAATAATTTACAGGTATATTTTTTCTTATTAATTACTTCAAAATAAAAATCTAAAGTTCTTTTCATATATTGGTTTTTTTATAATTTAAAATATTTCATTTCGTTTCTTATATTTTAAACTTATATTGAGTAAATCTAATTATAATTTGTCACATAAATCTATTTATAAGCATCTACCTATAAATTATATGTAATTATTAAAATAAATTTAAGGTGCTGTGTATTAATTAAATTACAATAATATTATTTTTAATATAGAACATTCCTGAAATCAGGGATAAACTATTACAGTCGACGAATAATCTTTCTACGAAAGAAGAAATTTTATATCGATTAAATTATGAATATAAAAATAAATATGTGGTTCAAGCTATAACTCATGCCCAAAATCTCTCCGATTATGTAGATCAATATGTTGGGTATGTGTTTTATATTAAAATATGTATTACATAATTTAATTAACATATTAATAATTTATAATAACAAAATACTTTTTTAGATTGTTTTCGGAAACTAGAGCTCAGGCAGCGAATCCACTCAAAGCAAGTCAAGCATATAAAAATATTATTGAAGGATTAACGGAAGCAAAACAATCAGCTGAAGATGCAAATAGAATTATTAACAGTGTAAATGAAATGGTAGCTTTAATTAATTGAAATGTATCTATTAATATTAATTAAAATGAATGAAAGTCATATTAAATATATAAATAATTCTGTACGTAAAATAATTAAACAAAAATTAAATAATTTATTTTATATATCAAATATTTTAAAATTTTTTATAATATATTTTTTATCATTCATAGAAAATATTGTTAATTTCTTATTAAAATTATTAAAAATTAATTTATTTCTTAAAGGTATATCCTGATGGTCTTAATTCAAACTCATTGTTAGACATTGCTTTTGAAATTGGAATAAAATCAAGTGAGCAATTAGAAAGAACAAAAAAACATAATGAGCCCATAATTCAAGCTAGAAATCAATTGGAAAGTCAAAAACAATCGGTTTCCGAATTAAAAAATTCTGTAAATAGTACAGGAAACAAAGACAATCAAATCAATGTAAAGTTGCGCGAACTACAAAGTGACAGTCGAAAATGTAAGTTTATAAACTAAATATAATGCACAAGGATAAATTAATCATTAAATAATAGTTTTAAATCCACTGATATAAGTTTTAGCTATTGTAATTAATAAAAAATATTTAATAAAAAAATAATTAATGCATAATATTTAAAATATATATTTTAGTGCAAGACAAGCTAAACGATATATTAAATGAAAATATGGAAACTGCGAATTCTATCTCAGAAACGAAGCAGCTCATTGAAAGTTATCAGCAAGGTATTGCAGATGTCTTAAACCCAAAATTACAAGAATTGAAACGTGAAGGTGATTCTAGAATAAGTCTTGCCAGTGAAAAACGTAAGATATAAGAAAATGACTACAACTTTAAAAAATATATAATTATTAATAATTTACGTAAATTTCATTTTCTATATAGTTGCAGAAGCTCAAAGTAACATTAAACGCGCAGATGCAAAATTGACAAGTTTGGCTCTTGCATCAGTAAAGCGGCAGATAGAATTTGACAAATGGAATGGAACTTTAGCTGCTAAATTACAAATCTTAAAAGATAAAATTACTGAAGCAAGGAATACAGCAGATGGAGTGAGTGAAAATTTTAATTTATATATTTATTATAATTTATTTTAAGCAATTTAATTAATAATGTAATAAATAAAATTGAATTTATATATTTATTATAATCTTTTCTTATATTAAATTAAATTCTTCTAATCTTTTAGATTCGAATTTCTGTGAAATCAGCAGAGGGGAAAAAATGTATAAGATCGTACAGGCTAAAAGACTTGCAACCATCCTTAATTACAACTATAGCTATAACGCTTTCCATTCCTTTTTATGAAAAAGAAGGGATATTATTTTATCTTGCTAGCAGTATAAATGTAAGTAATAATTAAACATATTTTAATTCAAATAATAATATTCTTATTACATAAACAAATTAATAGTATTTGCAAAAATTATAAGAATTATTTATAAAATTTATAAATATTGTTTACAATTTTTAAAAGTAAATTATTAAACTAATTTTTTTACAATTTGTACTAGAAATAATATTTTATAATAACTCATTTAATTTTTAAATATATTTTAAATTTAATTATTTTCTCTATATCCTTTAATATATATTTACTAATATTTATCAATTTTGATAATATTTATTTAAACTTCAAGGATGATTATGTTGCACTGGAAATGTTTGATCGTAAAATAAGATTCGTTTGGAATGTTGGTGGTGGTACCGGTATAATAACCCACCCCGAGGTTTTAAATGCTGGAAACCCTGAAGATGATTCGCTATGGTACCGAATAGATGTTGAAAGGTAACAATGTCCTAATACAAATATTATATCTACCTTTTAATATTTTTGTCTATGCATTTTTTATGCATTAAATAATTTATAATTATTATTTAGACTTAAACACATTGGAAAATTAAGTATAAGTAAACAGTTGACGAGATCCAGCAAGTACTTACCAGTAATAAATAAAACCAGTTCTGAGTTTGGACGTTTCGATATCTCTCCAATGAATCTAATATGGCTCGGTGGCCTGGCGGAGTTAAAAGTAAAACCTCCGGAATTACTATCTTCTAACGGTTTACCAGGTTGTGTACATCAAGTTATACTGGACGATAAACCTATCGGACTATGGAATTTTATAAGTAATGCTCCCAATAATGCTTGTGAGCCATGTGTTGAAGGGTATGCTTTTCATAAAATAACAATTTATCTTATAAACTATAAGAATTTTAAACTTTAAATAATACTAACATTTTTTATATTTTTCAAAAACAAATGTTTTTGTAGAGTTGATAATCTTAGTAACGATGTTGCTTATACTTTTAATGGAGAAGGTTATGCAGTAAGAACTCGTGTAATATCAGGTCCTTATAATAAATATGTGTTTGGAGTATCAATTAATTTCAAAACTTATGATGAAAACGCCATACTTTTCCTTGCCATTGATCCAAATAATGTAAGTCAATCCTAAATTTTACAAATATCTCCATTTAATAAGCATATCTTTATCTTTAACGTAAAAAGAAATATTTTAACACATCTTTCACAATTAGGCAAACAGTTATATCATAATATTCTTACGAGAGGGTCATGTAGTTTTACATATCGTATATGGCAGTAACATTAGTATGGAAATGTCTTCCTCCTTTCGCTATAATACTGGTAACTGGACAAAAGTTGATGCATTTCGCCAATATCAAAGTTACAAAAATATTGAAAAATGTAGCTTCAGCATCAACGGTGAGAACGACAAAAAGATCGGTGCCCCTACGCCTCAACCTCAGAAAGAAGATATACCTGATCTGTCAAACGCCAAATATTTCATAGGTGGCGTGCCACCAAGTTTTCGAATAGATGGTTTTATTCTTCCAACGCATGTCTCATTTCTCGGATGCATGTCCAATATTATTGTACAAGAGGGCTATGATCCCATGGCTGAACAGTATTATGGTGTCGAATTAGGTTGTCGAAATAGAGTAAGTTTGATATTTTAAAAAAGTTATGTGTAAAATATTACCTCATGTGGCATCATCGAAGCTTTAAAATAATTTCAGACAGTTTTAGCTTTGCTTAATTGCATAATTTTTTAAATACTTTGAAAAAACAAATTTGTCTATATTATTATTTATTTATTTACATATTTTAATGTAAATTTGTCTTATTATAGCCTATGAATATAGTTGGCTTTTACGGAGATGGGTATATAGAACACGCTGGCTTTCAACTTCGTAAAATATCTTCTTCTATCAGTTTTTCATTTAGAACATTACAAAATAACGCTATGCTGTTATTGTCAACGTTCCAAGGACCTGAAGAAAGACTTTTTGGCATTCCTGATCAAGAATTTGAATTAATTGTTAGTATTATTAAAAATACTATAATATCGAATTATGTTTATAAATAAATTTAATTATAAGAAATCTTGGTAATTTTTTATAAATATCATTTAAATTTTTTAAAGATATTTAATTATTAAAAATACATGTGTTCATACATTATACACAAACATACAGATATTTGAATACCAACAGATATGCTTACATAAATACACTTTTATATTTACATTTTTCAGAAGGACAATTATTATTCTGTAGCTGTAGTCGAAGGTCACATTCAAGTTCGCCTTAACAGCGGTAAAGGAGAACTTGTTCTTCAATCTAATGGCACATTTAACGATGGAAAATATCACATGATTGTTATTTCAAAAAGGAGAAAAGATGTAGAACTCAGAATAGACGATGCATATCAAACGGGGAAAAAACTTGCAACTGGTGCAGCCGTTAAAGCACCAGAAATAGGTGGTCTATATTTTGGTGGACTTCCTCCTTTAATTAACAATACCAAAATGGTAGCCACAAATATACCCTTAAGAGGAGCTATTAAAGATGTTATATTCAATGATGAGTAAGTTTTATTAATGTTAATAAAGGTATTGTTTTGTCTACTTATTTCAAAATATGTGAAGCAAATAATTAATCAAAGATTTGCATTATTTACTTTGAAATAAAATATTGCAAAATTAAAAAAAAAAATTATTTCTAACAAGTTACATGATGAAATAATTTGCTATGCAGTTTAGTCAAAGAACAGTAATAGTTTTTTCAAATTCGAATTAATTATAAATTTTAGTATAACTTATTTACATTGTAGCTTTTAGTCCAAATTCTGAATTTACCAACTGATTTGGATTTCACAATAATATATTTTACGAGTTTATTTTCAATAATAAATTCTATATATGAGTTTTAGAATTTATATACAGTTTCCAGCTGCTTTTTATTTTTAAGTAGTTCTAAAATAAAAATAGATTATAATTTTAATAACAAATATATAAATATATAAATTTCATAAGAACTGTTTATATTTATATATAAACAGTTCTTATTATTCTATATTGTATTAAGAAAAAAGTTTCATTCGTACATTGTTTTCATTTATATGCTAAAACTATATAATATATGCTCAATTGTATATTCAACTACTTCCTAAAAATATATAATAATATTTTTATTAAAAATAACCAACTTCTTTATCATTTAGATTACATAAATAATTAAGTAAAAAAATTTTTTAAATGTATTAATAACATTAATTTTTACTACAGAGCAGCTCTGAGATTCGAAGATGCTGTAACATTCGAACACGCTTTCATCGGTCGCAGTGGTCCAAGTATGGGAAAAGATTCTCTTGTTTACTCATTGTCAGCTTCATTGTCTCGAGATCTGTCAACTCAACCAGAAGGATGTCAAAAAATTCCATATTATTCTTTGGAACCTGGTGCACTCAAGTTTGGTGATAAACCACAAAGTCACACTCAGCTTTATTTAAATTTTGAAAATTTTTGGTTCCAGAAGAAAATGATTGAATTCGATTTCCGAACATATTATCCCAATGGTTTATTATTTATAACCCCGGTAAGATTAATTTTTATAATACCATGAATATATTTTTAAGATTCTCTATTTAGAAATCATTTTTAAAATCTTCAAAAAATTTTCAATTTTTTAAACTTACTGTACCTAAAAATTAAGTACAAAGTGTATAAAACGTAATTATTGTTACAACAAAAATATAATATTTATAGGGTATTAGAATAAAAAACTACCTTGCAGTCGTGATTCGAGATGGGCAATTACTGCTTATAATTAAAAGTAAACAGAAAAAGGAAATCTTATTTAGGACACCTTTTAACGATGGTAACTGGCATCATGTAACAATTGGTCATGGTGGCAGAAAACTTACAATGATAGTCGATGCACAAACTCCCATGACTATTAAAGTTCCCAAAAAAATTGGTTTGACAAATGTTATGTATATCGGTGGTATACCTGAAAGTGGAACACCTCTTCCAGAACAAGTTGTCGTTAAGATCGAAACTCTGAAAGGATGCATTAGAGGCTTAAGAGTTAATGGTAATGTTTATGATATGGTTGGTTCCACTAGTCGTCCATATAATGTTGGTCAGTGCTTTCCCAATGTGGAAGGGGGAGCTTATTTCCAAGATGAGGCATATGCAATTTACAGTAAGTATTTTAATATTATTTAATTTTATATTTTTTTATTAAATTTTTAGTATTTGAATACTTAATTTCAAAATCAAATAAACCTTAATATCTTTTCTATTATTTACAATTCTAATAAAGTATAGTTTTTAATGAGTAAGCTAATTAATAAATTATCATAAAATACAAGCATACAAATTTTAAGATATATATTTTCTTTATAAACATTAACTATTTCACTTTAACTTCTCACAAATAAAATATATATAGCTTTAGCTACTCTAGTATATTATTGATATTATTGGAAAACACTTTAAGTTTTTTAAACCAGTAATAAACGAGAGTCTCCCGTATAAACTTATTAAAAGCAGCTGTATAGCACAGAAAACAAAAAAAACTCAAATACCGAGATGAAGATAAACATCTAGGATTCTTTATAAAATTGTTTCACAATAACGTTTAAAGAAGTGCAAAAACGTATATAAATTTTTAATATATATTGTTCTGAGATTCGAAGATTTCACAAATTATTGTTTATTTAAAATTTGACATACTTGTGCTACAAGTAATTTTTATACTTTTTAGTTTCGGATAGATTATAAAGTATAATACAACTAATGTTTATAAACTCTATAAACTCTCTTGAATTTCTACGTAAATTTTATTAAGCCTTTTTTACATTAATCAAAATCTTAATTTATAATAGATACAAACCTTTATTTCATTTAATTTGACTAAAATATTTTATCATTTTTTAAAATATTTATTTATATTTTCAAAAAATTATTTTACAAATAATTTATTATAAATTTATGTTTTCCATGGAATAGTATTATGATGTATAAAAATTTTTGATACATTGGTTGTAAATATATAAAAATATATTATATTTTCTCTTACGCAAGGCTTATATATATGTATATAATAAACAGAATAGTAAAAATAGTTAATTCTTTATTCTACAAAAAATCTTACAGATAAAATTAATTTACAGAAAAAAACTTTGAACTGGGTCCAATTCTTGAATTACAATTGGAATTTCGAACATCGGAATTAACAGGTGTACTTTTGTCGATAACTGCACCAGAAGGTTCTCCATCATTATCTTTAGAATTACACAACGGCCGAGTTATTATGTCTAGCGATTTCGGTTACAATCAAGCACTTTACGTTGAACAAGAGTTTAGTAATCCTTATACGATTTGCGACAACAGATGGCATAGAATTCAAGCAATATACAATGATGAAGAACTTGCTTTGAAAGTAGATGAAATGGATCAAAAATATGGACTTCCAACAAACATCAATGGACATTTTATGGGATCTGTGATAACTAATGCTCTTTACATTGGTGGAATACCAGGTATGGAATACTAATTATGATAACGTTAGACATTATATACTGATTAATAAATTGCGTACTATTAAACATCATTTTTAGAATTTAATAAAAATTTATGAAAATTTATTAAGAATTTATTAAGAAATAATAATGATTCAATAGCAATAAAAATACAAAATGTATTTATAATTAGTTAAATTTAATCTTTAAATGTAAATATTTTTTTATATAATATAATTACATAGTAGAACTAAAGTTAATTCTAAATAATCCAATTTGATATTAAATTTTTTCTTTTATAATATGAAAAATCTAAAAAATGAACATATTTATTTGTTTACAGCTACAGCTTCCAAAGGTACTCTTATAACACGAGATCATTTTAATGGTTGCATACGTAATGTCATGATAGGTGGAGAGCGACGAGACTGGACGGATATGTCAGAGCTTCACAATATACACCTGAACTCATGTCCTGTACAATAACAAAATATATTACATTGCAAATATGCTAAGTCCTAATAATGAACTACTTCGTTGACCACATCCAAAGACTATAAGTCAAGAATGTAGTTTACATTTTTACCGTCTGCATCAAACTTCTGATCGTGTAAAACCAGGAAAAACTTTTCTTTTTGTTAAAACAAAATTTTTTTATATTTTTAAAAGTTTAAATAATATAAAAAAAAAATGATTTTCTTGGTTTTGGCACTTTATAAAAAAAGACATATTATAGAATTTTAAAGACTTATCGCAGCCAAATGATGCTAAATGATAACGTTTTATTAGTTGAACTAGAATCACAATTATACCTAGTTCAATTATTACTATAAAAATGCAAGTCAATGAAATGCATTCATTACACTGCAGTACAGCCGTAGAGTTAAAACTTTAGAATTATATACTTCCATGTAAGTAACGAAAACACTGCCATATAATATTATGACAATTGAATGTAAGCCAGACATTGTATATCAGTATTTAATATTATTTATTCTTGATAATGTAATTTATGAATTTTGTAGTAATAGCGAAGAGATATTATGTTTTATACTTAGTGTTAATATAAATAATAATTTTACGCTTTCTACTTTAAAATATATACTGTAAAAAGGAATGAAAAGTTGTCCTACGTAAATACTCGAGTAATATAATAAATTAAATAATATAAAAAATAGTTGAATAACTACTTTAAAATTTTTTTTCTCGTTTAATATATTATATATATTTATTTATTTATTTATATTCATGTTGATACTTATTTTAGATAAATTTTTTAAAGTAATATATCAATGTCAATGTTCACTTATAAATATATATGTATAATTTAAAATTATATTATTTTTAAGTATCATACAGTCGTATGATTAATAAAGAATCAATTATCTATTATACTAAATCAATTTTTAAAATAAATACAATATATATATATATTGATAATAAAATCTTATAGTAAAAATGCATTTTTTTTAAATCTTATGTAAAATTTCATTATAATTATAATTCTAATAACCTTATATAAAATTTTATACAGCACACTAATAAATAGTAGTAGTTTTCAATTGTTAAATTTAGATTTCATTAAATCATTTAATTTTAAATTTAATTAAAGAAACTTTAAATTTTTTAAGAGCATAATTTTTAAGTTAATTATTTGTTTATTCATAGCTTTCTAAATTGCATATATTTTATTATCAAATTATTATTCTTATAATTAAATACAAATAACATAGTAATGATACGGTAATAAATAGAGATGGCTGTTGGCTGTCAAAATTTTTGTTACTATTAATAAAATATAAAAAAATTTATTTTAACACCAACTGTGCAACTAAATAATTACTATAAATATATATAATATACTATTATTATAATGTCGCAAATGCTATAAATATTATTTATTATGGTTTAGTTTTGTTACTATAGTATTATTGTCATAAGATATCTTTAATAAACTATACAATATTTCATTCATTGAAATATCATAAATAGCTTATAAAAAAATAATTATTGAAAATGTAGATGAAATGATTATATTAGTAGATATAAAAAAGGATAATTGTTCACAAAATGCTCGATTTTCAGGTATTATCGTCAAGTTTTATTTTTTTCTATTTTTTCTTTACACGATCTCGTACGAAATCAATATTAATTTTATTCGTAGAACTAAAAAATTTTTTGAATATATATATTGAAAAATGTTCACAATAAGTAGAAATTATCCTTCTACATATATTTTATATACTCTTATCTCCATAACAACAAAAGCAAATGGCTGAAGTCGAATAAATTTGCAAAAAAATTATTCAAAACAAAAAAATGTGTTTATCATGAATACATAAAATAAAAAAAAATTGCAATTCAAAATTTATGATTATATCATGATTCTAATATGTTTCGTGCTAAAATTTAAATAAAAATAAAACTCACAAATTTTACATATTTCAAATGTAGAATTAATTACTAATTAATAATAATAAATTTATTACATTATTGTAAATATATTTTTCCTTTATATTTTTATTTGAATATTATATAAATTAATAACATCACATTCATTTGCATTTAATACTTGAAATTTAAAAATACTTTGCACAAATTAAACAATTATATACACGAATTAAAAATTTTGGTTTTTAGTTTTACTTAATATCCTTTTAAAAGTAAATAAACTAAAATGTTTGAAAAAGATACTATGAGATAAAAAATCATTATTTTTTTGCTAATAGCAATTTATCGAAATGTTTATATTGCAATTATTTGATTGGCTGATTAATATTTATTAAGTAATGAATTAATAATTTCATTTTATTAAAGTAAAGTTTAAAAAATTATAATTATAATTTATAAATTTACTTGTAAATGCTTTTCTTTTTTTGAAACATTTCTTGTACACTACACTAAATATGCTAATATATATATATATTGCATTATTAATTTTATTAGCAATTTTTTTATTCGTTCATATTTGTTCTCCTTAATATAGTTACTGAATATCTATTAATAATTTGTTCACATGATTCATTATTTATTATTTATTATATTTTTAATTTAATGATCACAATAAATTAAAAATAGATTTCAATAATTGAATATTATATTATCTCCTTATTATACTCAAATTAATCTTATACATAAAGTTAATTGTGAATTTTAGATGATATTGTACAAAAAAAAAAAAAATTGATTGAAAAGCTAATGATTTTTATGCACAGCTTTATATAATTCTATCATGATAAACCGAATTTGTAATCGTAACAGATAAGTTATCTTACATACAAATCTCAAAATAGAAAATTTTATTGAGTTATCTAAAAAAAGTTTGACAAAAATAGAGGTACAAATTAAAATTTAATTATTAGCATTTCAATAGATTTGTTATTTGTGAAAGTATTTCTGAATTTCAAATTTAAATTACATACTTATATACATGTGCATATAAATAAAACATTGTACCTAAGTTAAAACGTAACAAGTTATATGATTTATGAGTTACTGATACTGCTTGGTTTTATGATCAACCGAATTTTTTTTGAAATTATCAATAACTAAATAATGATAGAGTAATATATTATAAATAAAATCGATTAAAAAAAAAAAAAAAATAGAAATGTAATTAATACAAAAGTATGTCACTATACATATACATTGCGAGACTAACTCCGGTGAATTAATTGTATTTACACTTAACATAGCATACATTAGCTCGAATTCCATGAAATTTCTGCTTATTGATGTATAATTTAATCAGATAATATACATTAAAACATAATGCATATCGCAAATATAATTTACAGCTTACACGCAATCAATATTGCATAATAACTGCTATAATCGATTGTTTGTTGGTTTTTCAAATTTGAGATTTCAAAAATCTATTGATAATCTTTGTATTTTCCTTTGTTTTTAGCTCCCCTTATAAAATTCAACAATTTTCTTTAATAAGTATTATAAATACAATTACAAATTAAGCCTGCAAAAAATAACCATCGCTATTTTTAAATATTTTATTTTATAAATTAGTAATAATTACTTAGTATATAATTAATTTTATTCACATTAAGCGAATATTATTACAAATGATAAAAAAATAAATTTATGTCTACATATGTGTCTAAAAAACCTGAGGTTTAATTTGTCATTATCTCTAAGTAGAAATATCAATGTATACACATATGTGTATATATATATATATTGGATACTTTTGCGGTATAACGGATTTAGAAGTCTATCACTTGTGCATATGTTTATTCTTGCAAGCGAGTGTCAGTTCATTATAGTTGTGATCAATAAATATAATAAGCTTACTTATCATCAGTCGTTATTAAATTATAATTATTTATTAAATCAGATATTAATTAAAGAAAAATAATGCATCATAATGAAACTAAGTCCATTGATTTTTTATTTATTGAAAATCTAGCAACAAATCATCATAAAAAAGTATATGAAGGAATTGTACAATATGGAACAGCAGGTTTTAGAGCTAGGTATGAATTAACTATTTTATTATCTTCATTGTTAATATTTTCTTTATATTTATATATCTTTTGATTTTAATGTAGAGGTTATGATTTTATTTGTTTTTAATTTTATTATCTTAATACAATATATTATATATATATATTTTTTCGAGCTAGCAATCTTGATCATGTACTATTTCGAATGGGTCTCTTATACAGGTTACGATCACAAATTAAGAAAGGTAATTTTTGTATTATTATTTAAAAAAGAAAATTTTAAATTATATAAGAAATTAATATTTGTATAGATGTATTCTCAATAATCTTTTAATATAATTAACTTTTTTTAAAGTGAATTATTAATTATGAAATCATGGTACAAGATATATTTTTACTTTAAATTTTTTAGCTACTATAGGTCTAATGATAACAGCAAGTCATAATCCAGAAATAGATAATGGAGTTAAACTTGTTGATCCAAGTGGTGAAATGTTAGAAACATCTTGGGAAATAATTGCTACAAGACTTGCCAATGTTGAAAATGATAAAGTTATCTTAACATTACAAGAAATTATTAAAGAACAGAATATTGATGTAAACTTTCCTGCATCAGTAATTATTGGAAGAGATACAAGAAGTAGCAGTTTATCTCTATCTCAGGCTGCTATAGCAGGAGTTAAGGCCATAAATGGTAAATTTAAAGATTTTGGAGTGGTTACTACACCACAACTTCATTATTTAGTGGTGTGTACTAATACAAATGGAGCTTATGGTGTTGCCACAATAGAAGGATATTACCAAAAAATTAGTGAAGCATTTAAAAAAGTTGTAGAAACTAAACAAAATAATGGTAAATACTTGAATAAACTACAGTTTGATGCTGCTAATGGAGTTGGTGCTCTTTCTATCAAAGAATTTCAAAAACACTTAAATAATATACTTGAAGTTCAAATTTATAATAATGGAGAAGGACAACTTAATTATATGGTATGAAAAATATTTTTATGAAATGATCAAAAAGATATAATGTATTTAAATTCTTTTAATTATGGTTATATAATTTAATATAAGTTTAATTTATTTTAAAATTGAAAATTTGAGAAATATCTAAATACAAATATGAAATACATATTTATGATGCAATACAAGGACTGTTTTATATTTATAAAAATGTTTTACTTCTAATAATTTTTAAGAAAAATGAAAAATCTTATAACTTTAAAATTTATAAAATAAAAGTATAAAAAACTATAAAATTTTTAATTTTTAGTGTGGAGCAGATTATGTGAAAATACAGCAAGTTCCTCCATTAAACATACCGATGAATCCTTACACAAGGTGTGCCAGTATTGACGGAGATGCTGATCGAATTGTTTATTATTTTACAGATGAAAATAATAAATTTCATCTTTTGGATGGAGACAGAATAGCTATTTTAGTGGCTTCTTATTTAAAGGAATTAATTCAACAAAGTAAATTAAATCTACAACTCGGATTAGTGCAAACTGCATATGCAAATGGAGCTTCTACTGCATACATTTCTGAAACTTTGGTGAGAATAAAATCATTTTTAATACATTTGTTAAATTTTAATTTTCAAGTAAATGTTTTATATGTGTATACATGTATATATGTAAATACATAAAAAATATAATTTAGATATTTAAATGATTTTAAAGTTATAATATTTAAAATATAAATATATAATTATAAATATATAATTTAATAATAATTAATTATTAATTGCTATGTTAATTTATAAATTTGTTTTTAAAAATTGTATTTTGTTTAATATTATATATACATGATATAGCATATATTAACAGTATGAAATTAAATAAACTACAATGTTTTATGTTGATATAATACAGTTTACAAATCAAATCAATTATGTAAAACTAAAATTTTATAAGTTACAATATTGGTGCATTATATAGGAGAGAGAAAAAATGGTAAAAATCGTTATAAAGCCGGTGTAACAAAATGGCATGTGCACAATATCGTTCCAGTGAGGTTAAATAGAGATAAAGTGTTTGAGGTGATTTAAAAATAAAACTGTAACAAGTCTTGAGGATAAATAAAATATTTACGAAAGAAAGTTTTTGTTAAAAGCACTCTTCGAATAAATATAGAAGTGATCATCTGATTTGTATGTAGTAAATATTCTCGAAATAAATTTTTATAACGTGCTTATTAGGTTGATTCTCGTAAATACTATATATTATAAATAAATCAAATTTGACCAATTCTATATTAAATACATGAATTTAACCCAAGAAATACTATAAATAATATTATAACTAAATATAAAAAACTATATTTCAGAAAACAATTACTAATTGCTAGGTTATATATATTTTTTATAAAACATTTAAATCCGTATATAAACAATTTATAAGTTTATAACAACTAAAAATATGGAATCAAAAATTCTTACCCGAGTTGAAAAACATGTTCGATCGAAATTAAAAGAAAGTATTTTATCTTCTATTGCACATAACCTGATTCCTGGACATAACAAAAATCTTCCAAATAAAAATATAAACTTAGATTCTGATCTACAATGTACATCAGAAATGTTTCAAGACTATCCTTATAGTTGTGGTTTTCCAAAACCACTTTTGCCTCCAAGTAAAAATCAGCGTGATTGTCGTGGTGAATTTGATTTAAGTATGCAATTAGTTCATACAAAAGATAAAATAAATGACGATATAAACAGATACCTAGAATATTATAAGAAACATTCAACTACTTTAGATAAGTACAGAGAGAAAAAGATAGAATGGAAAGAGGAAAATGGAATTGAATTCACAACATTACCAAGATATCAAGCTATAACAGCTGAAATTATAGACAGCGATCCAGATCCTTATTTTTGTGGATCTTATAATTGGTACTACAGTGGTGGTACATTAAATAATATTTCTTATGATTCAAGTACTATTTTAATATTTCCTTATGCAGATCAACTAATTGCATGTCCAATAAAATTGGAAGAAAACTCATCGTTTATCCTAGATAATGAAAATGCTACCAAAATAGCTATTGATAAAAATATTTTTCAAACTATTTGTTCTCCATTAAATAATAATGGAAGAATTTTAACTAGATATAAAAATAAATGTATTCTCTACAATATTTTTAATAAGGATAGAAACAAATTAGAATTAATGGAAATTGACAAACAATCATCAGAATTTCCATATGTTTCAGCTGATCTTGATCCTTTAAATATATATAAATATTGTACTACAAATGTTAAACAAAATATAAAAGTTTGGGATATAAAAAAATCAAAATGCATTTTAACTGGAAATATTCCATCTGAAAAACCTATAGAAGATAATTGGGCTTTCATAAAATACGATAAATATGATAACAATATTTTAAAATATATTGATAGGCATTGTGTACATTATTATGATACTAGGTTAAGAATAAATGAATCTGTTTTGACTATGTGTCCTAAATATAATTTAGAAGACTGTGAAAGTCTTTGTTCCTATATTATAAGTTCTAAAAGTAATTACTTTTCATATGTAGGTTCTAATCATAGTTTGTGCCTGTTAGATAGTAGATCTCCTGATACTGCTGTTGTTAAGAAATGGACTCATCAATTAAAATATAGTCCACTTTTTATTAATGTTTGTTCAAGAGATAATGAAGAATTTATTTTAATAGCAAGCCAATTTGCTGGAGAAGCAGCAATAATATTAAATTATTGGAATTCAAATGAAGAAATACCTAATTCATGTGGTACCCCATTTTCTCCACCTAGTAATATAGAAGCTTTAAATGTATTAAAATTACAAGGAGAGTGTCTTAGCCCAGAAATACGCAATAGATTTTCACTATGCAATACAGGATGTATAACAATGATGGACCAGCAAACTAAAGAAGTGTTTCTTTTAATTCAAAATTCTTTAAACGATATTTTTTATCAAGGAATAGGATATCAGGAACCTTTAGATAACTATTCTTTTGAAAATACTGATGCTTTATATAAAGTAAAAATGTGGGGAGAACAGTTTTTAAGAATTAACCATTTTCATTTTACTTCTCCGCTTGTAATTACACAAAGAACAGATGCTTCTCATATTTTTAACAATTTTACCAATCAAAATCTTAGAACTAATGTTGAAAATGTTGAGAATGATGATAAAAAAGAATTTGATTATGTACCAACTTGGAGAAAATCAATAGCAGAACTTAAATCATACGTAGATATTTTAGCACCAGCATTATTAGATGTTTGGGAAATGAAAGAAGAAATAGAATCAATTCCAATAGTAACAGCACCTAATGACAAGGTTCTATCTTGGCTTGGAACATCTCACATAAATCAAGATGAGAATATAGAATCAGAAAACATAATTGATTTAGAACAATCTGTTATGCATACACAAGAAACTAATGTTGATCAAGATGATGTTATATTTATGTCACAAGATAATGAATCTGAGCACCAGTTCTCTTTACCAAGAGTTAAATCTCATAAAAAAAAAGACAGTAAAAAAAATAAAAAGCAAAGACAATTTATCCCAGGATTTTAAAATTATGTATATAATTTATACTACCTTTTTTAACGATATATTATTAGTTTTTAAAATAATTAAAAGTAAAAGATTTATAAAAATTTTCTAAATTTTTTACAAAAATTCTTTTAGTAATTTATAATTCATGATTAATAAAATGTCACTAGCATGTTCCTGTAGCATGTGTATGCACTGGTGTAAAATATTTGCATCATAAAGCCCTTGAATTCGATATAGGAGTTTACTTTGAAGCAAATGGCCATGGAACTATAGTTTTCAAAGATTTGGCTGTTAAAATAATTAATAATGCTGTTAATAATAAAAGGTAACTATTTTTATAAGTAACTTATGAAACAAAATATTTCTTTAATGATATTATAAATTAAAATTTCAATTAATTTATGTTAATTTTTTTATTAAGTTATTAAAGGTAAAAATTCATTGTATTATATAAAACTAAAAAAAATATAATTTTAAAAAAATTTTTGTTTTCTTTAAAATATTTTAATACACTTTTTCATTTATAATATTGTTAAAGCTATTTATAGTATATAAAACTATTCTATGAAATTATGATTACTTATTGATTTTCTATAATTTTTTAATATATTATGAATAATATATGAATATTTTTCTACTAATAAATTTCTAATACATTAATAATATAAAATATGTAAATAATAAAAAAATATATAGAATAAAATAGAAATATATAGAAATTATTTTGAATACAAAAATGTTTTAATTTTGAATTATACATTTACAGTTTACCAAAAAATCAACAAATAGCAGCTCAAACCTTGAGTTATGTAATTGATGTGATTAATCAAACTGTAGGGGATGCTCTTAGTGATATGCTATTGGTAGAACTTATTTTAAATGCTAAGGGATGGGATGTAGTTACTTGGAAGAAAAGTTATCACGATCTTCCAAATAAACAGGTAAAAGTCAAGGTTCAAGACAGAAATATTATTGTAACAACAAATGAGGAAAGATGTTGCATAAAACCTAAGGGATTACAAAATAAAATTGATGAAATTGTAGCTAAATATAGAAAAGGACGATCTTTTGTTAGGTAATTATTATTCTTTACAGAAAAAGGAATAATTTATAGCTTTTATTTTATTAGCGTAAATAATTTATATTTTTTATAATTTTATAGACCTTCAGGAACAGAAGATGTAGTACGTGTATATGCAGAATGTGAAAAAGATTCTGATCTGGATAAATTGATTGCAGAGGTATCATTAGCTGTCTATGAATTTGCAGGAGGTATAGGAACAAAACCTGTTTTACCATAACAAAAAAAATTTATAATTTGTTATTCTGTTTTTAAAAATTGATTTACTTTTAAGATTTAACTAATTTATTCTAATTATATTAAATAACATAATTGTTCCAATAATTTATGAAACATTTTAATCTTGTAACAAACAATTGTATATATATATATATTGAGAATATTTTTACAAATAGATACTAAATGTAGATTAGATAAAAATATATTTATATTTTTCTATTGTAACTGCGATAAGTTAAGTTACATAATAAAAATTGTCATAATAAAATACTAAAATTTTATACTAAAATTAATTTATTGAAAACTACTTATTAATGGTCTCCTTTGTTATTACATGGTAGGTATGACAACTATATTGATTTCTTTTAGTTATGTTTATACTTGATTATACACGCAAAAAGTAATTTATTTTTTAAAGAGTTTATAATCCTAAAAACATGTGGCAAGATAATCAAGTTAAATTTGATGTTACTCTTTCGTAAGTTATTAAAAATATTAATTTCGTATTTAGTTATTATTTCAAATTATTAATAAAAAATTAAAAAATGTCGAAATTTTCTTATGAAAATTTAATCTTCGAAAAATTTTAAAAATATGTATTTTTAGACAAATGTTATTAAGAGTGGGAGAATATTTAATTGACAAACTAGAATTAATAGAAGATACAAAAGGTAATGCGGGTGATCGTGGTCGTCTGTTAATAACAAATCTTAGAATAATGTGGCATTCTACGTCTTATCCACGTGTCAATTTAAGTAAGTTTGCTTGTTAATTAATGATAAACAATTTAATTATATTTTAATAAATATTTAAAACATTATAGACATTGGTTTTAATACAATAATAACAATTACAACCAAAATTATAAATACAGTTAGTATTAAAACTTAAAAAGTTTTTTAAGATACTTGACTATAAAAATCTTGAATTACATGAAATTTTTAGATATATGGAGGCAGCACTCAAGCTTTATACATCTTAACTTCTTATAAAAATTGTCGATATGAGTTTATATTCAGCAATTTAGATACACGAAGTACTCGACACTATACTTCAGTAATGGGTGTTCATAGAGCTTACGTATCATCAAAAATATATAGAGAAATCAAACTAAGAGCAGGAATTATACATGAAAAACGATTAACTATATTACCTCAAGAAATAATATATGAAACATTACTTGGAGTTTGGAATTTATCAACAGAGCAGGTGATATTTTTTTTCAAAATAGAAATTTTTAATTATTTTATTAAATGTTATAAATATTAATGTATTAATGTATTAGTAATAGAATGTTTAATCTATTAGGGAAATGTGGGAACTTTCATTGTTACTAACATAAGGATCGTTTGGTATTCTGATATGAATCAACAATTCAATGTATCCATGCCTTACTTAACAATAGCTGACGTAAGTGTCTTACAAGTTGAAAAAAGTCAGTGCATATATTTATGTTATCATTTTAGTAACATTTCTTTTTAAATTAATTAATTTTAGTCATTTTAGTTTTATTTAAATTTTTTACTATAAATGTAAATGACATTTTAGATGAATGTAAGATCTTCTAAATTTGGGCCTACTCTGGTAATAACAAGTACTGAAGCATCTGGTTCTTACATCTTAGGATTTAGAGTGGATCCAATAGACAAACTTTATACTTTACACAAACAATTGACTTCCCTCCACACAGCATACAATAAATTGCCAATTTTCGGTATAGAATATACGTTTGAACATGAGGTAATACAATTGAGTTATAAATTGAAATAAGTTCTTTCAATAAATATACATCTATATATATATAAGTTCTTAATATATCTTTTTACACATTATAATTACAGGCAGTTCCTCAATTTGAAGCCATAACAGAAAAATTTACAGAAATTGAAACATCTGAAGATGAAATATCAAATGTTTTTAACGTGTACTTGTCGGAAGGTGGAGTCAATCAGAGAAAGCCAATTTTAGCTAGTAACTTAGGACTAGCAGCTGAACAACCAAGAGAAGGAAGTACTCTGGAAATGTTATGGGAATTACTTCCATCTACTAAATAGTATGAAAAACAATTTGATATGAATAATGTATATAAAATCTTTGTTTTATCAATAAGAAAAAAAATAAAATACTACATAATATTATTAATTCCAATACTCTCTTTCCCTTAGAGTGAACTTTAATTACACACATATACGTATATATGTGTGAAAACTTATATTTACGCGCATGTCGTATGTACTCGCGCAAGTGCAAATATGTGTATGCGCTTGCACGCATTTATTATGTATATATATATTAATTTGTATTAACAAAGCTTAGCTTGGTCTACAGTTTAATGGTTGAGTATTTGAAGAATCTTGATTATCTTCATTGTCTTCTTGAGAACTTCTGGAGTTTTGTCCACGTAACCTATAGCCCATATTGAAAAGCATTAAGTCTAAATCAAACCGCTCATCGGTATTCATCCGCATATAATTGGTGATTACTGCTTCATTTTGATTTTCAACTTCCCAGGCATTTACTCTTCCATCCTAAAACGTAAAACATAAAGTATAGTTAATTAATTCATTTTTACAATAAATTTAAAGAACATCTTAAGAATTCTAGAGTAATCAAATCACCTCGGGCATTGGACTCCATAATCTTATAAATGGATCAATTCCACTAGTTGCTAATAAGCATATTGATGGATGTGGTTGTAAGCAATTAACTATTCTTAGATCTCCTTTAAGAATACGTACTATATTAGTTGTGAATCTATCCCAAATAAAAAATGATCCTTCATCTGATCCAGCAACAATAAACTGACCATTACTGAAATGAATATTTTTATTCAATAATTATATAAAATTTATTATTACATTACAATTTTTTCTAACTAATTTGTTTATCCATTGACAAATTTTGAATTTCACTAACGAATTTTTTTAATTGAATTTCTACAAATTTATCATGGATTTTAATAAAACTTAAAAAAAGTATTTAAAAATATTTTGAATAATTTTATATTATTAATTCTCTACATGGCCAATATTTAGTTAAATTTTTACTTTTTTAGTTAATAATTTAAAAAAATATTAATATATTGTGATATAACTGAATATAATAGAAACTATGAATTTTAATGTGAAAATAATTGTAAATTTATATAATATTTAATAGTATCACTAAGACAATAATAGTTAAAAAAAATATTTATTTACTTTCTAATTTAGATCCATGGTTAATATTATTATAAAATTTATGCTTATATAATTATATAATTTCTGTATCTTAAATTTTTATTAAATATTTATGTAGCTCACTTTAGTTTTGGAAATATATTTTAATGAATATTAATAGACAAAAGCAAATATAAAAATATATCAATGAATTTTTACTTTAATGTTGATTTTATGAAAAAAGTATTAAATTGAGAAAAATCTTGAGAGTAATTAGAATCTATATTAATTAAACCAAATAAAAAAAACTTACTCTCCAAAGAAATTTGCTTCCTTTATATCTGTATTGTTGTTGCAATGACCTCTCAATCTGATTTTATAATCAATTGCATTTTGACGCCATTCTTTTTCATAATCAGAAATCCTTGCCTCGTTTAATTGTTTTGATGCTTGTGCTTCTTTATTGAACTTAATTTCTTCCTTTATAGAGTGCCTTAATTTATTACAAGCAGAATTATTAGCATATTCTGGGAACTTTTCTCGAAAATTTTCCATAACAACAAGTGCCTCGTTTACTTTTTTTAAATCAAACAAACATTTTGCTAATCTAAAAATATATTAAAAAGAAAATGTTACAATAAAGTGAAAGAAATGAACTATAATAGTATTAAATAATAATACCTATAATGAGCTTTAATATGTTCTGGATCAAGAGCTAAAGTGATTCTACAATCTCGAAGTGCAGCATAAAAATCTCCATCCCTTAAACCATTTAAAAAATATTTGACACATATACTACATATATACTATACGTAATTCTAATCTTAAAAATCAAAATTAAATTATAGTCAATAATAAATAGTTATAGACTAGTCAAATAAAAATTACAACTCCAATTTAAGTACAAATAAATAATATCTTTATTTTATTATAAAAAAAAAATTAAGTTTCATTTAATTTTTAATTTACTCTACCGTCGAATACTGAGCCGGACACATAAATAAACATCGAATTACTTTTCAACGGCCTTTAAGGTTTTGGCGAAATCATAAACAGCCGTTCAAATTTTTCGAATAGAAAGAATATCGGAGAGTATAAATGGGGAAAAGACACACGCCACGATGGCAAACGAACAACTTAGACTCGCCGATGAGCTGATGCCCTCGGAGTAGCCGCGGAAGCGCCTCCGCAGGCAAAAGCCTTCATCCCGGGAACAGTAAGAACATCTCTACGTCACTTCACCGTATCACGTCACCAAGTAACAGTATAAATCTGGCGTCTATTTATTTACACCTATCCACCAACTGCTTGACAGCAGATCCAGGAGAAGCCAACCTTATCATCTCTTATTTTTTAAAATTCCAAATAAATATCAATAATGATAATTTTAATTTTTAATACAAGAATTTAATTTACCATGCTCGTTTCATATAAGTACCAGCTCTATTGCCATAAAGTACAGCGGCATTTGGACACATACTGACTGCTTCATTATATAATGTAATTGCAGTGGCATATCGATATTCTTCAAAAGCTTGATTTGCCTAATAAAATACGAAATATATATTATAAATTTATTAATAATTATTAAAACTTACTTGTTGACGTAATTCTTCAACATCGGAACTAAGCACAGTAACATTCAATGCTGATAAATCTTCTAGTACAATAGGAGTATTGTTATCATTTATAATAGAATCTTTACAGTCTTGATCTCCGTTATTCAACGTTACTAAACAGATTTAATAATAATTTAACTTATAACAAAAAAATCATTAATTTTAATTTACTTAATTCAGTACCAAGTTCAGCAGGAACAACATAATTTTTTGAATTTCCATGATTGTTAATATCGAACAGATAAATTTGCTCTTCACCCATATTGACTAGTAATTCAGTCCCATCGTCATTGAAAGTCAAATAAGTTGTAGAAAATCTTTTGCGATTATCTCGACATTTTAAATGACCTAAGTAAATATAATACAAATATTATATTGATTTGTATTTTTAAAGCAGATTTGGCAGAGCTATTCTAATATTTGAACCTTTTTTGCGTCTAAATTGTGTTTATTCAAAATTATTTTAATACATAGTTTTCATTTTAAGAAAATTGTACAAAAATAAAATATAAATTATAAAAATTATTTATAAAGGTATAATAAAAATTATGCATAGAAATTTATTTAAAAAAATTGTTAAAAAAAACTTAGAAACTTTCTTTTTAATTTTAACAATTAATTATTCTTTTTATTCATATAATAAAAACCGCAACAATATTAGTAATTATATTAATTAACATTATTTAAAATTGTTTCAAAATTATTTTTTTATCATTATATATATGTATTAAAAATTTGTATTTATAATGAATTAAAAAAGATATTTGAACTTATAGAAAATATTAATAATCAATGAGAGAGAGAGAGAGAGAGAGAGAGAGAGAGAGAGAGAGAGAGTGAATAATTGTGCTCATTGAATAAATTTTTGTATTCTATCTATGAAATATAACTTATAATTATAAAAATAAACTTGAATAAAATTTCATTCATTGAATTTTTAATGTTATTATATCATTAAAAAATATTATATATACTAGTTGACTCAACATAATATCTGTAATTAAAATTAATTTTTACCTGCAATAAAATATTGTGCACAAGCTAAAGGAACGTTATTATCAGGATCCCCTTTTCCAAAACTTTGTAATAACGAGCTATTGTTTGAAGCTCCTGAAACTGGTCTCTGTAAAACAAAAAATAATAAATCATAAGTTTAATTTTATATTACCTTTATTTACACACATATAATCTTTATGTGTGATTTTTAAAAGTATGTTTTAAAAATATTTATATTTAAAAAATGTATTGAAGCTACTAAACGTTGTGAAGCTATAATGTTATATGATTTAAATAATTGTACTTGTCAATAAGTAAAGGACAAGTAAGAATTGACTTACATGTGAGAGTTTGATCATCCGGCGATCATACATCCTAACGTAAGGATCATTTGCTCCGACAGCAACGAGCTCAGGCCTTCTTGGATTAACGCTGATGCATTTGGCTTCGACGAAGCTGCCCGAATGATTAGACAGGTCGACCAGCACCGTCCTCTGATCACCATTTTTACAAGAGTGTGGCTGCCTCAGGTCATGCTGCATAATAAGTCCGTCCTCGGCAGCACTCCAAAAGAGGAATGGCACGCTTGGCGCCGTAGCGATCCGCTTCACTCGACTATAATGGCAGTTACATACTAGTAGCGTATCCGAGATCGCAATATCGTGGACACGTATCTTGTGATCCGCTGCACCTGTCACCAAAATCGAATCGTTCGATTTTGGCATAAACTGAACATTCCAAATAATTTATATTATTAAAACGAGTACTATAACTTAATCGTACGATTCGACGATTAATATTTTTTATTGTAACTTTTTCTTTTGGTGATAATAACTTAATTAATTACTTCAGCTAGAGCTAGATTAAAATTAAGCATCAAATAATAGTAAGTAATATGCAATAAATTAAATTCTAATTAAAATTTTATTAATTACAACTGCTAAGCAAAAATTATATTAAATAAACAAACTGCTATTAATTATTTATAAAAGTAAATTAAAATTTTGAAAAAGTTTTAGATTTTGTATAACTTTGGAATTAATAAAAATTTTAATATTACAAAAGTTTTAATCCACAGATTTTATTATATTCTACAAACATTTTGTAAAAATTAACTGAGAGAAAAAATGAAATGAGACAACTGGCGAATTTCATTAAATAAAAACGAAATTGCACTTCGTAATAGAAATTAAATTACTTTACTACAATATTAGTCGGAGTAAAATGAGTTTTTACTTCCTCTATAGTAAAATTAAAAATGACTATTATTGAAATTATTATTAATGTTAAAATTAATGAATGAAATAAAATGTTTCAATCATGATATACCAAATAAAATTGAGTACAATTTTTATTCTGAATCATTTAGTAAAAAATTTATCATATTGAAATAAAAATTATGATTTTTTTATACACGAAATATTTTTTCTCTAATTATAAATTATTTAATGTTTTTTGTTATTTTCCATGTAAAAAAAAAATTAAAAAAAAATTTTTTATTCAAAATTTGCTTACACAAATACTTTTGATATATTTACTAAACAAACGACAAAGCACATAATTATTATAAAAAAATTCTGATACCAAGTTCTACAATAAATCTACAATATAAAATATTATCAATATTTAAAATGAAATTAATGTATTTAAATAAAAACTGTAATCGAATTATTGAATTTGTAAACTTTATTCTTTTAATAATTTGAATTTATAATAGTAAAACAATAAAAGTAAAAAATAATTATATTTCGATAAGGAATCCAAAGATGTTTGTATTATTAAATACGAATATATTATACAATATACTAACGTTTTTAATTATAAAAAAAATAATATCAAGAAAAATTTATATTTATTTCATATCGTATTTTGTTTAAAAAATATGGATTACTGATTTTTACATGTTTAATTACTGAAAAACAATGACTTGCATATAATTCTTTCTGATTACTAAGTCAAATTTTATTCGGTTATATAATTTTTAAAATGTTCGATGTATTAATTATAATCAATAAATATAAGATTTCGATTAAAAAAATTAACAAATTAATAATTATTATATTTTTATTCTTTTTAAAAATAAATAGTTTTACTTATTTTAATTAATTAATACATAGGTTAAGTGCAAAATGATATATTCAATAAATACGTATATTAAAGAAAAGATAGATAAAATTCAATAAAAAACTAAGTTTTAGTATCAAAGTAAATAAAAAAATTTAGTTTGATAAATATGTAAATAATTTATGAAATTATATTTTATCAAATGTAAACTAATTTTCAAGTAAATACAGTTGCTACTTAGATTAAAAATATTATTAATATGCATAAAATAAACTAGAAAATTTAAATATTTTAATTTGTTTAGAATTTTTTATAAATACAATAGTTTAAAAAAAAATTCAGTTTTTGATAAAAATTTTTAATAATTAACTACATTAATTTTGAATCTATATTTTTATTATTGTAATTTTTTAATAATAAGTACATAAAGCATGTCTTTATAAATACTGCAATAATTGAACATAAAAATATTACGAAATATAATCTTAAACATGAAAAGATTTTTTTTAGTAATTACTAATTTCTTTTTTTTTAATAAAATTAAAATAGCTACATAGTTATATACTTTTCATTCAAATGTTTCCTACTTAAAATATTTTTTATGGCCTTTAAATTTTTAGCTTAAACTATATGAATACTAAATTCAAAGTTTCTAAATTATCTTATAATTCTTTTATAGAAAATAATTACAATAAAAAATTTTCTTTTAAGTCAAATTTTTTTTTAATTATAAAAATTAATATATATTTTTTCTAAAATATAAACAATTTTAAATACTTTTTTATAAGCATAATTTTTCTCAATTTTTGTACGATACAAAATTATATTCATAAAATTAAGAATTGAGAAATTCTTTTGAACATTTAATTAAATTTTAATAAAAATATTTATAAATAGCACCTTAACAGTAAAAATATTTCCACCATGTCCAGTTTGTAGAGTAAGCTTCTTTTCATAGCTAAAAGGATCCCATAATATGACATGCATATCATCTGAGGCTGAAGCTAGTACTCTGAAATTAATAAATTTTAATAATTAAGTAATTTAAATAATATTTATAATATAAATAAAAATTTAACTATAAAAAAAGATACTAACGTTCCACGTTCATTCCATTCCAAACAGTTGACACATCCATTATGACCATCAAGTGTTGTTTCTAGTCCTAAACGTTTTATAAAATTTGGTGTAACTTTTAGTTTACGATTAATATGCCTTGAAATTGATTCCTGATTAATATTTGAAAATTATATTATTAAAATTATTTAAGTTTAATTTTTTATTACTCGAAAAATATGGAGTCCTTACTTGTATTTCTCTTTGTCGAACCATGTCAACAACTCTATAATCAAACCGCTTCTTTGTGATTAACTCCATTATCAAGTTATAGAAATATCACTATTAGTATTAATTAATTGCATTTAATATCCTAAGAACAGGATATAATATAAGTAATGTTCAGATAAACAAATCTTAAAAAAATAAGTAATATAAATTGCAAAGCTCACACATATGGATAAATTACCTACAATATAAAACACTAACCTAATCTAACTATAAATATAAAAAATTTTCCAACTCAAAAATATTCAATTAAATTATAGCATTAATTACATATTTTAAATCGTTTCTGAAGATTATACAATTTTTTATGAGAACAGAAAAATTAAAAAAAAAATTGAAAAAAGAAATTTTCGTTAAAATGTTTGTAATTAATTACTGTATAATACAAAATATAAAAGAGATCTGAGAATTTATTAAAGATCTTCTGTTTTACCTGAATTTGTTTTTTGGATCTCATAAAACACGTTCATTAGCCGGTTATTTAATTTAAAAGTTCTTTGGGTTATTGGTCACGAAGTCGTAATCATACCGCAACATAACGTCTTTTTGATTATTATCATTATATGCAAAGATGAAACAATTTCAACGACTATGAGACAGTAAAGTGCCTATATCTTTTATAACATATTATAAAATTTAAAGCTCGTCAGCCCAACTTTTTGATATATTATTTGCATACTATATGTGTCTATTTCTAATCTGATTATATATTCCAGTTTCCAGTGTAGTTTGTTGTTATTTATGCAAGCAATGTATGACTAAGTATATCCAACGTAGACAGATTTGCGAAGACGTCAAAAATTAAAAGAGGTTACCTCAAATTCTATGTACATCGATAAACAGGTGGCGCAGTAATCTCTTTATCATTTTAAATTTTGTTATGCAGTATTAGAAAATAAGTTAATACATTATTTTATATGAATAATAATAATAATAATAATAATAATAATAATAATAATATTTCATTGTGATTTATTATTAAATTTTCGATAGAATATAAGTTTTAATTTTTTGCAGTAAAAAAATATAATCAATATATTTTTACATACTTTATAAATTGCTTTTATTCATACTACGTTACTGTATTTTTTTCAAAAATAAAATAAATTATTAAAACTCATAATTCATATTTATATATCAAATTAATTATTATATAACAATTGCAAATATTATTTTTTTTAAAATTGCACTAAACGTAATAAACTAAATTGGATCCTCGAAATTCTGCGATTTACTTTACATATAATATTTTTAAAACATTGAGCAGCCAGCAGTTATAATCACATCATTTGATAAAAATATATTAAATCTTTCTTAAATTAATATTGTAATATTAAAATTAATAAGTAATTGATTAATAATAAATTTTTATATGTAAAACCTCAGAACAAATGTATGAATATTTCACTTTTTAAATATTTATTAACGGAGCAGAAAATAAAAATTCAAACTAGAAAATTTAATTTTACTTTACTTGAAAATTAACTATTCAAAATAGTTCATTTGAATTATAATAATTTTCGTTACAAAAAATGTGTACACACTCTAATATATATATAGTTTCATATAATTTATTCAATCACGTTACTTGTATTGTAAAAACAAATATTACAGTTAAAAAAAATTATTAAATTTGAAATTATGAAATCTTCGTAATAAGTATCTATTAAAATTTAAATACTATCAATTTTAATTTGTTTCGATAAAATCTATCAAAAATTGAATTAGATCACAAGACGATCACAGGTAAGACTATCGATCAATCACACAACTTTAAGATATTCTATAGTAATAAATTAATTCTGAAGTTTAATTAAGTACATTTATTTATATTATTTTAATTGATCAAATAGATTTATTTAAAATAAAATTATATAAGAATAATATAAAATATAACTGAATTATTAAATATAGAAATATTAAAATGTATTACAATTTAAAAGAACAATTATTAAAAATAACCTTTAATATTTAAGAAACACAATATCGCAATCAATTTATGATCACATGGAAAATCACATAGGTGATCAAATAGATGATCATATATATGGCGACACAGATTTTATAGAAGAGAGATTTTATAGTTGCGAATCATAACTTAAAAGTACATAAAATTTTTAGCTCTTATAAAAGAACTATTATTATGCATTACACATATTTTGGAAAACATAAGTATAAAAAAATTGGATGATTATTATTACTAGATTTAACTAATTAAAAATTTACCACGGTATTGCAAATGATTACAAAATCATTAGTTAACTAATACATCCGAGGGAAATAATGTTAAATACACTGATCCTTAGAAGCGCATGGATGTATTGCTTCACTGGAAAAAACGACAAAGCATCCATCTAAAGAATTAAATTCATAAAAATTGTAATAAACTAGCCACTAAAATTAAAAAAAAACAAATTAAAGCATAATAAGATATTATATCATTGAAAGTATTAAGCTCAAATTATGTTCGTTTCGAAAATCAAGTTAAATATGATTAAGGCAAAAACTATTAATATACATCAGGATGGTTGTATATTCTGAAAAATTGAAAGAATTCGGTAGTGCCTGTGTTTAGTTGAAAAAAGATTAAACTATACACACTCCTCTATAAAATAAATAAATTTTATGGATTTCTTAACGTACCAATGGTTATTTAAGATAAAAATATCCTTTTTAAATATCCTGTGATCAAAGTTATTTTTGAATTCGAAAAAGTAATTATTGAGTTACTATCAGAAAAAACCAACTTATATACAATCTTCGAAAAAAATAAAATTTTAATGTATGGGAGAAAATCAATAATTTTATATTAGAGGCATAAAGTTGTGTAACTAATTGATTTACTTCAGATACATGAACAGGAAAAATTAAAATTGGAAATGAGCATCGAATAATCTTGAAAGAAAATACGTAACGAAGTATTGGAAACATTCAAGAAACTCCGTAAAGAAATGAAAATACTTAAAGTATAGATAATACATTAATCTGAATCAGTAGTGTCATCAAAGTAAAATTAATTACTTCTTAGCGTAATTTTTTTTACGAAAATTTAGAAACAAAATTAAAGACTGCTATTAGTCTATAATCGGTATTATTAGGAAGTCAATACACAAGGTAAATAATTTAATACAAAAAAGCAACTGTTCATCAACTTCTTAATTTATATTACATCACATTATTAGTGTAATACATAAATAATATATAAAAACAATTTATCAAGTAAAGACCTGAAGAGCAAGTCAGATATTGCTGATAAAAAAGTATATTTATTGCACATTGGTACTAAAAATTCTTCGTGCAACTTTTTCGGAGCAGTGATCAATGGATGGATAGGTTGCTATCAAAAAAATTAATTAAAGAAATAAACAAGGAGTATGCAAACATTATTGAAAATTGTTTTGAAGTAAAAATATTCAAAGGTCGCCATTATAAAAATGAAATCGAATGCAATTTGAAAATTTTACTTTATAAATAATTTCTTTTTTATTTTAAATTGAAATATTTTTTAAGCGTTTTAAAAAAATCAGTTAACTCACCAATATTCTTTCTTCAATAATAAATTTTTTTAATTTACGTATGTAAAAATGTTTTAGTGTGTAAAATAAAATCAGAATACTTGTTTAAAATTTATACTACATAATCTATTTCATTCTATCAGCAGATTACTAATTACAAGTGACTGTAATAAAGTTTTTTTTAACATATAATGAGAAAGATACAATAAAATTTCTTTTGATTTCTGTTGCCTCCGTTAAACAGAATAAAAAAATTCAATAACGTGTAATTGGTCAAATCAAAAGTCGAAAACAAGAATTGAATATAGCTATTATAAATACATGTACCAAAAGTAGTTAAAAAGTTATTCGGTCTACTTTTCATTTTAAAGATACAATAAATAATATTAAGGAGTTCTAAAACAATGTTTATAATTTAAATTTCTAGTTTAATTAGTTGTTAATATTAATTTTAGATTTAATTTTATTACAATATTATTTATTGTTTTATTATAGGTTAAGAAGTTCCCGCGTGTAATTTGACACTTTTAAATGTCAAATTTTTAAACTTGTAAAATCTGTTAGAGCAAAACTTAAAAAAGAATTAAATGATATTAATAAGTTCTTGAAATGGTTTTTATCATTAAATAAAAAACAACTGTAATTATAATGAAATTAATATGTAATGTAGAGATTTACAATAGGTTATCAACACTTGCAATAAACACTGGACGAAGAAGATCTCAAAGATCATGTTTAGCAATTGGAAGACAATCAATAAAAAGTGATGTAATGCATCTTATGGTACAAACTCAATCAAATAAAATTGGAGTAAAATATAAGGTTCATATTTAATTAATTATAACTTTTTTGATGAAATAATATTTAAAACTATTAAATTTTTTTTAATAGATAAATGATAATATTGAAAAAGTGTTTACAAAATTTATTAATGAAGGAAAAGCAACAATAAGATTCATAGAACCATCTCATGACATAAATATAAAATGTGATGTAATACAATTGAAAAGCTTTCTTCATGTTCTTAAGCTTGCTCTTTCAAAGAAACTTGATCCTGCAATTTTGACATTGTCTAATCTTAATCCAAAAATTTTAAAAGATGCTCCAAAAACAAAAGTTGTTATTAAACAAGTTTCAGATTACCCAATAATTCAAGGATTTCCAAGAATTACAGAAGAGTTGCATCTTCATGGTCTTCAAAGAAAATCTTTTGATTGTCAAATTCTTAAGCTACAAAGCTTAAGAATTTTAAATTTATCAGAAAATCAATTGACAAATTTACCTCAAGAATTAGGAACACTTCCAAACTTACAAGAATTAAATCTTTCAGATAACCAATTTGGAAAATATCCTATGTCCAAATGGTCATGGATGAATAGCTGTAATATTGCAAAGTCTCTACGTTTATTAAATTTAAGTTCCAATAAAGTAAATAATTTTTTTTTTTATTTAATTTATTCAGCAATACAAAATAATCTGTAAACAATTGCTATAATATTCAATTTATTTTACAGTTAACTAAAATTCCTGATCAAATTAGCAAGTTACATGGTTTATTGTCACTATACCTAAATAATAATTTAATTTCTAGCTTGCCTCAAGGCATTGGAAATTTAAATAAACTAAAATTTTTAGTTTTATCCAACAATAATTTAACGCATTTACCAGGGAGTATGAAAAATTTACGACTATCTGAATTGGATATATCAAATAATCCATTTCAAATTAGTGATGATAAGATAATGAATATATGTAATATAAAAGTACCTTGCCTTATTGACCTAGCTGCACAAGCAATATTAAAAACCAGGTAATAAATATTCACGAGTTTTTTAGTTCATCTAATATTATGTTTTAACTTTATTGATTTATTGTAGGACATATTATAATGCAAGTATAATTCCATTTACCTTAGTCCAATATTTAGATAAAGTACAATATTGCATATGTGGTTTACCATGTTTTAATTCATGCTTTATAAGAAAATTTATATCAATGAACCTATCTAGTATAACTCACAGTATTAAATTTTCTGGTGTATCAGGAAATAATATCCTATTTGACTGCTACTTTTGTTCAACAAAATGCTTTCAGAAATGTTTTAGAGTCTAAAATTATCAATATTTTTATTTATATTTTCATCTAAGACTGAAATGATAAACATTTCTTAACTTAGATGTGATTTCATAATGTAGGTAATCTACAGATATTCATAAATACTATGTCAGAATGAATCAGTTAATATTAATTTTGTAAATAAAACAAATACATAATATATATAACTATTTTTATCATGTAATATATTAAATAAATCATAAAAAAAGCTTGTAATATTATAATTAGTTGAACTTCATTTTGTCTAAATAGCAAGTTTTAAAATAGAAATATATAAATATGTTCCAATAACCATTCATATTATGTAATATAAATATTTTAATACTTATGAAAACGCACATTCAGATACATAACAAATAAAATTAATAATGTTTATAAGACAAAGAATCATTGAGTTCAAAATTTCAAATTATGAACTCAATTATTTGAATTACACGACAAAGATTAAAGAGAAATCTACAGGAAATAAATTCATATTCACGTATTTATAGCTATTGTTAATTATTAAATGTACAAGCTAAATTTAAAGATAAAAAATATAAGGTTCAATAAATTCATTCATTTACTGTGCTTTGTAAAATATTTATAAAATTTTTTTAAATTTATTTAGAACTTTTTAAATTGCTATATAATAAAATATATTATATATAATATATATAACTTAAAAAAAAATTAAATCTACAAACAATTTTTTTAATAAAAATTTTATTTTGAAAAATTAAGCGCACTTTAAAATATACCTATTATATCTCAGAATCCATTGTTTAAGTTAGTCATAATAACCGGAAATTTCCTAACTTGACTGACTATGTATTATATATAATTTGAATGTCAATCGAATATAATTAAATACAAAATAATATATAAATATACATATATAATTTTTATTTTACATATATAAATATAATGTAAAAATGAATATGAAACCAATGATTTTCAAAAAACACTTTTTAAATTTTATTTAACACAATAACTATAATAATTAATAACAATAAAATAATAACATAACTTTTTTTATATATCTAATTTTAGCTACTATTTATCACTCGCTATTGCTAAATAAATTATTTAACAGTTTTAATTTAAAGTAATAAGGTTATCGAGAAGTACATAAATAAGTTTTTATTCAAAATTAGTCTAATAAAAAACACATCTTACGAATCACATGTTACGAATTAGCAATACTAAACTGATTAAATAAAAAATACTTGCTATTTCTTACTATTTTATAATTAATTATAAAATATATATAAATCTTATGTTTTTATAAAAATTGAATGTGTACTATTTATATATTTCTTTATTTGCACATAATTAAAAAAATAATTTAAAAAATAAATTTTATTTAATATTTATTTAATAAAAATATATTTCAGCTTTAAATTATACTAATAGGTTTACAATCGCCAAATTTTGCTATCAGTTTCTTTCGAGTATAATTCATAGTATGTACAATTCTGATGACCAATGAATGTAGTGCAGTTCTACGCAGTCTCAAAACGATACCACATACTTGAGACAAGTCGGAAGTTCCTTTCTGTATTCTTATGGTGTGCCTGTAGGTAAGTTTTACAATTAACTTTTTTATTTTAACAATATGGTACATTTAAATTCAATTTGTAAACTAAATTTATTATTTATAATTTTACAGAAAATTTTATTTACCATTAGAAATTAAATTCAACCATTATTTATTCATACTTTTCTCAAAAATTGCATTGACACATGGCACGTTTTTCTCAGTCGTAATATGTTCTCATAACCTAACAATTAATTAAATATCTATGAAGAAAGTTCTATAATATAGTGTGAATAAGTTTGTGTCTTCAAAGCGTATATTTTTAAATATTTTATATATTTGCTTTTTTGAAGTCTTACGAGTTTTACTTTTTAATGTGTACTTTTTTTTACTTTATACGAATGAAGTGCATCTAAATTCACTTTTTTTATTTATAAATTAAAAGCAAATACATTGTACATTATTCAATATTTTTCTAACCATTTCTTGAACTTTCGAAATATGATTGTAAAATTTTTAGAATTACAATTTAAATTATTGTTCAAGTTTTTTTTTTATTAAAAATAAATACATAATTTATAATTATATTTGTAATTATTCATTTCCAGGTATTTTTCTATTTTCAATTCAAATATTAAATAACTTTATTAAAATTAATTTATTTTTATGAAATGAATATCTGTAATACTCAAAAACTTCAAAATTGCAATGTTGCGAGTTTATTTTTTAATTAATTTTAACTCATTTATTATTAAGTTCAAAAATTTTGAATAGTTACTTATAAATTTGAAATAAGTTTTGAAAGTCTGGAAACGGTAAGTAATTTATTTTGTGTACAATGCAATTAAAAAATTTTTATGATAATATATTTATTAATAAAATTCAATTAGAACTTATTACTTTTTAGATTCAAAAATAGTTTGGTTGTTAAAGTATAAAGAACAACATGCCTCAAAATGAATATATTGAACGTCATCGAAAACTATACGGACGAAGATTAGATTATGAAGAACGTAAAAGAAAAAGAGAGGCTAGGGCTCCTCATAAGCTCTCTGAAAAAGCTCGTAGCCTTAGAGGTATAAAGGCTAAGCTGTTTAATAAACAACGACGTAATGAAAAGATACAAATAAAAAAGAAGATTAAAGCTCATGAAGAAAGAAATATCAAAAAGAAAGAGCAACCAACTCCTGAAGGTGCTTTACCAGTTTACTTACTTGATCGAGATGTTACTTCACGAGCTAAAGTTTTGTCTAATATGATAAAACAAAAAAGAAAAGAAAAGGCTGGTAAATGGGATGTTCCAATACCAAAAGTCAAAGCACAATCTGATTCAGAAGTATTTAAAATATTTAAAAGTGGAAAATCCAAACGAAAATCATGGAAAAGAATGGTCACAAAGGTCACTTATGTAGGAGAAAATTTTACGAGAAAACCACCAAAATTTGAAAGGTTTATTAGACCAATGGCATTAAGATTTAAAAAAGCTCATGTGACTCATCCAGAATTAAAGGCTACCTTTTGTTTACCTATCATTGGGGTCAAGAGAAATCCTAATTCACAAATGTATACTACATTAGGTGTAATTACTAAAGGAACAATTATTGAAGTAAATATTTCGGAATTGGGTTTAGTAACACAATCTGGTAAAGTTGTTTGGGGAAAATATGCGCAAGTTACAAATAATCCTGAAAATGATGGATGTATTAATGCTGTACTACTAGTTTAACACTAATTTTTACAAATCTAAAATTACTTTGTAAATGTAAAATTCATAATGTTGAAGTTTTGAATAAAACCTTGATGAAAAAATATTTTCTTGTTTACTTATTTGAATACCTAATAATTTATTTACTCTAATTTTTAAATCAAACATTTTAAATTTTATTAATGAATAAAATTTCCTTTACAGTACACATTAATCATGCAGTTCTTTGTAAAAACATTAAGTGGTAAAACTATCGCCCTTGAGGCTGCGGCTTCTGATACAATAGAAAATGTCAAAATTGCCATCGAAGACAGAGAAGGTTAGATAATTAATAAATCATTTTAAATTTATAATGTAAATATAAATTAAAATCGTATGTCTAGTTTTATTTTTTTTTTTTTAATTTTAATATCTAATTTTTATGACAATTATATTAATCTTTTTTTCTTTCTGTTTAAGGTGTTCCTATTTGTGAACAAAGACTGTGTTTTGGTGGAAAACAATTAGAAAATGAACGAACACTCTCCGACTACAATATTCAGAAGGAATGTTCACTTGATCTTCAACTTCGTTTATGTGGTGGAGCTAAAAAAAGGAAGAAGAAAAACTATTCTACTCCAAAAAAAATCAAGCATAAGAAAAAGAAAGTTAAGCTTGCAGTTTTAAAATTTTACAAGGTTAAAATATTTTTTGCTTTTTTTATATAAATATATATATAGACATGTAGTTTTATACAAAAAAAATGAAAACGTTAACTTATAGGTTGATGAGAATGGAAAAATTCATCGATTAAGGCGAGAGTGCCCTTCAGAACAATGTGGAGCTGGAGTTTTTATGGCTGCAATGGAGGATAGACATTATTGTGGCAAATGTGGATATACCCTTGTCTTTAATAAACCTGAAGATAAATAAATACAGAGTATTTAAACTGTATTGCTTTTATATAATAATAAATTTAAAAAAATAATATTACTTGAATTTTTTTCCCCTGTTTTTTATATATTAAATGTTTAATGGTTAAAAATTAAGACAGAATTGTCCAAATAAAATTTATATTTTATTAAAGTTCAAAAAAATATTTCTAAACTGGTGTAATACCAATATAAACTCATAATTACAATGTATCTATATAAATCAATTGTCCTCAATTTAAGACCGTCGGGTATGTAACATGTACGCGTAATTAATATCCTACAATACTTTAACTCTCTATTATACATTACACGGCAACTTTAACATCCTAATAATAGATTCCTAATAACTTAATATTCACAAGATTTTAATAACAGTAGGTATAATGTGCGATAACATTAAAATTAATTTTTTACAATTGCTTTATATGTTTCGTTTAAATACAATAAACTGGAAAAAAATGATATGAGCCACATTTAAAAGTATATTTCTAACTTATTTTTCTTATTCAAAAAAAATCCAATACGTATGAAAATTCTTTACTTTATATAATAAAACAACTATCACTAACAAAATAGTTTTAATCATTAAATGATTAAAAATAAAAACCTTATCATATTTTACAAAAATATTTCTATTTATTAAGATAAAATAAAACTCAAATTTTTAGTTTATTTATACCGGTTATTGAAATTATTTTATAAATAAACTTTTGATATAAAAATATGAATATTTGTAATAGTCAAAAAAAGAATTTTTAAATATATTAGACAATTTTTGAAATTAAGTAATATAACTACTTCAAGGCTCTTTCTTCATTTTGTAACATACAGTAATTACAAATTAATTGATTAATTTGTAATGAATTCTTACATTGATTGTAGTTTTCATTATAACTAATAAAAATGTTGATAATTAAAGAATAAGAAGCACAGCCTTGAGCAAATTAAAAAAAAATTCTTTATCATAAAGCTCATAAAAGCCCCTTCATAATTCTGTATTTCGACGTTGTTCGTTTTGTGGATTATGAGTTTTCAATCCTGGTTTTAATACTGAGAACATTTTTTCAGTCGTTGTTGGATGAATACTCATCTGTAGTTGCGTCAGCGATTCCTCGGTCTTAATTTTCACCATATAAAAAATTTTGAATTATAATTTAAAAATTTTAACCAAAGTTCATTAAATACTTAAATTAATAATTACCTGTCTAAGTAGCTGTGCTGCTGTATGCAATACCCTTTGCCATTTTTTTATTTCTACATTATGTAAGCTTTCCTGTTGTTGAAGTAAGTTTATCCAATCTTCTTCAGTTTTGGGTGTATTCCTAAAAACATTGTAATATTTTCTTCATGCAAAATTCAATTTTTTCATAGTAAATTAAACGCTTACTATATATATAAAATCATATAATATTTTTTACGCAATAATAATAATATAATTCTAATAAAGATTTTTTAGAAAATTAAAAAAAAAAACATAATAATATAGTATTTTAAAAATTTTAAATCGAAACTATAAACAATTACTTTAAAATACACAAGTTTATCTCGATTAAACTGAAATTGTCTGAAAATGCAAAATTTATCAAGAAATTTAATTGTTTATTCAAACTTAAATACTTTAAGTTTAAAGTATTTAGTTTTGGTTCCCAATCATTATTATAAACAAATTAAAAAATATTAAATATGAACAATATATATTAATGATGATAACATTACTAACCTTTAAATATTGTTACATAGTAATTAATATTTAATAGAAAAAATGATTGTAATCAGTAGAATTTATAACATATTTATGAATTATTAACCTGTTTAAAATAAAAAATCTTTTTAAAAATAATTAAAAATTATTACAACAAAATTAATAACAACAAACAATTAAAAAATACTTTTAATTTAAAACTTTTTTTATTTAAGACTATTAAAAAATATAGTAATTTATACCATCTAATTAATACAATTTCTTTCAAATATTTAATTAAGAACCCAATCTGAAAAATCTCTTAAAAAATTTTTTTGCCTAATAATATAAAATATACGAAATATATAAAAGTAAAACTTACTTCAGAACATGTAAATCCATTATGGTATAAGTGGCCGTATCTTCTAAACCCCATAATTTATAATAGAGTAGACCGTTAATAAACATTAAGCATAGCACAGCTATAAGAAGAACCCAACTGAGAATAGTACTGTTCTCTCCTCGTAAATCTGGAGCTAAAAATATTTTTAAAAAATAGAAATTAAATATTCGTTTTATTACTAAAAAATTCTTAATAAATTTCTATTTAAAATATTACCATTAATATTACGATTGTGGGGTAGATCAACAACGGGGGATTGATGATTAAAGGCTGTATGATCAGGAGAATGAGTTTGTATGGTAACACCTGCAGCTGTAACGCGCCGGCGTCGTCTCGCTTTTCTTTTAAGACCTCCAGCTACTACGCTACTTTCTTCACATTCAACAGCTAAGGCTTTAATTAAACTATTGAAATATTCTTGCATACCAGCCCAACAATTCTTTTCAATAAAACCTAAATGATTAAAAAAATTATAAAATGTTCTATGAAAAAAATCTAATGCATAAATGTTAAGTGAAATTTACTTTTAACAAAACCCCATACAGTTTTCTTGTATCTGATTTCAGAAAACACTGCAAAAGTTGATTCATTTTCAGAAATGCTGGTCATGCAATAATGTGAAAAAACACTAAATGAATCAGCATATGGTATTCCAGCATTTGTAGTTTCCACATCAATACAATAAAGATGACCTGGTGTACTACATGGAAGCATTACCTGAAATTTTTATAAATTATTATGAAGTTAATATTGAGAAATATATTTTTCATATTTAGATAATTTTACGTTGAAATTTTTTTTATTGTAATAAATACACTAGCATAAAAAACCATTAATAATTGATTAATTAATATTATATAAATATTACTTTTACGGTTATTAAGAAAAATATAGAAAAATTTTTTTTTTGTAAACATATTTCACAAAATATTATTTAATAATTTGTTATACTGTACCTGTGTTTCTGTAACTTGCGAAGATCTAGGACCCACTGCTTGTGTGAGTGAAACTGTTAAAGAAACAGTTCTCATTTTTTTTGATGTTGTACTATCTTGTGTCCAAGCTGGTTGAATCAAATCTTTAAAAAATATAATTATTTTTAACATTCACGTGATTTTTTAAAAGTAGGTATAATACCTTTTATTACGAATCACAAGTTAATAAAGCATGCATTATAAATGCGTAGTATATCATTCGCTTACTGTAAAAGATAATGTTTAAATTTGGGTAACAACATAATTTTATAAATAATTTTATAAATATGAAAAAGGTATAAAAATTCGTTGTCTTTAAAAAAAATGTAAATATTCTTTTCAAAATAAAGTTCTTAGGGGCATATACATTTTTGCATTTCATAAACATTCTTAAAACAATATTAAAATAATCTTATTTTATTCTTATATTTATAAATAAATTGATGTGATTACCTGTTGTTTTCCGAGCAGTGTGAAAATCCAGGAAAAATTTTGAATTTGTAAAAAGAAGTGTAAACAGTTGATCTATATGTATAGGTAAAGTAGCTTTTATCAGTGGTCGTCCATCATGTGATGCAGTACATACTGCTGAACTTGTTCGTATACCTAACCTAACTATAAAACATAATTTAATTTTTATAAAATTGTTAATTTTTTAATAAAAATTTACATTTGCTATAATTATTTAATATAATTTTTACAACTTTTTCAAGAATTATATTAAATTAAAATAATAAGTAATATAAAAAATAAGAAAAATTAGATTATATTTTTAAAATAAATTAAAAAGAATTATGATGCTGAGTTCAAAATTTGATATTTAAAAATTAAATTATTTAAATTTATTTATTACAACAATTGATGTGTAAATGAACTGTAAAAATTTAATTATTTATCAAGAAAAATATTTACATATTTTTCAGTCTTGTTATACTATTAAAGAATGAGTTTTAATTATTAGCAGTACTTTTTAAAAGTATTAGTTGTGATGAATAATTATGTTGGTGCAGAATAAAACTTTGTATACACATAAAATATTTTCACTTTACTATCGAATCAACCTATTAATAAAATTTTATATTGATTTAATCATTACCACATGGCTGTTTTTCTTCTTCACTTTCACTGGAATCACTTACATCTGTTGGATCAATTGATTCTTCTGGTCTATTACCAGTAGCTGAATGTATTGGAGAAGATTGTGTTAATGGAGATTCTACAAGTGCATCAGACGATGGAGGATTTCCAGGTTTAATATCACCCTAGAATTAAAAGTTTAACAATAAATTAATATTTTTAATTAATATATATGAAATTAATTGTAATAATAACTTGGTAATATAGACATTAAAGAAAAAAATTTGTGATATAAATGTTTTTTAATACCTCTGAAAATGAATCTAAGGATAATCGCGTAGATAATTTTTCTTCGTTAGGAACTGTTAATGGGCGTGTAATATAATCTTCATCATCTGATGTTAAACCCAATTCTTCACCATAACAATGATGAACAAGCTGCCACATTTCAGTAATACTCATTGACTTAAAAAAAATGATTATATTATTTAATTTCATTTTATTTTTTATTGAAATACTTTATTCATATAAGAATATGATATAATTGTCTATAATACCTCTACATTACACTTTTTACTCTTGCACTTTTGCTTCCATACACTTTTTCCAATCTTTATATAAAATTTAGATTTAATCGGAATATTGACATAAATAAAAAGCCAAAGAAACAATAAAAGATTAAATATATACTTAAACGTTTTTATTATACATTATTTTTATTTTACTTTTAATATAATTAAATAATAAAATTAAAAAAAAAAAACAATGCATTGAACAAGAATAAACATACATATGAACTTACCATTTCCATAAGAGCATCTTGCCAAACTTTAAATAACATCATAAATGTTTTATCCCTTGAACCAAAAGATGTGAGAAAAAACTTATCACTGTTAGTAGAAATTAATATAGCATTTGGAATAACAAGAGCTGTTTTTTCTTTGGTAATTGACGTTACATCTTTCCAACGCAAGGAAACAAGAGTTTCCCACATAAAAATATTAGCATAGAAACATACATAATTCTGAGAAACGTACAGCCTTCCATGAACTAAAATTTCTCGTTGTAAAGCACAAGAATAATCTGTTACATGAGTGATATTAATTACATTATGCATAATATAAAAGTAAATATACAAAAATGATCTGAAGAGAATACAAACCAACAACAAGTCTTTCATCATCTGGTACATCCTTAAAAATTCTTTTAAAATCAACAGAGCGTGATTTGTATGTTGGATAAAGAATGTTAGAATACCATGATTTTTTTTTAGTACGATGATCGTTTCCTCTCGTTTCTTTTCTTGGGTCAGAAACAGTATGCTTAACAATTTCTGTAGAATCTGAAGAACGATTTGTGATTTCCTGTAACATCAATTTAATACTTAAATTAAAGCTATCATTATTTTAATCATCACAGATAATTCGTAAATTAAATACATTGATTTAATATTTTTAAATATTAAATTTAACTCAATCATATAGCAAAATTATTAACAACTTATATTTTTTAAATAATTTAGTCCTATTTTTAATTTAGTCTTAATATGAATTATTTTCATTCTTAATATTATAAAATAGTTAAATTATAATTACTAATATATCGTGTAAAGTGCTACAACTTTGCAACTTTGATCTTAAAATCTAAGAAAAAAATTAATAAGATTTTTCTCTGAAACACAAGTTATCAGAAAAAATAGTTATAATTTACAAATTTTGAAAATTGTAAAATTATATTTATAAAAATTTTATTGGATTTTTTCTAATTTATATTTTAATCATAGTTTTTTTTTATTAGAAAAGAAGTCATGTGTTAAATTAGATTTTTTGAAAATCTTAGTTGTTGTTGTCGTATAAAAGATAAAAGAAAATTTAAGAAAATAAAAAATGAAAATATAAAAAAAAGTAATTGATAAGAATAAACGCCTGGATTAGAATAAAGATAACTAGGAAATAAAATATTAAGATAAGAAAAGGACAGAAGAAATGATGTATGATATCAGTTTGATAGGTTCAAGTTGATATGTACTCTTACGAGTGAAACACGACGATACATTCAGAACATGCGCGTGCGCGCATATGCAACTCATGTCATTCAGTAAGCTAAATTGTAAAATCAAATAGTAAACTAAATTAAAAAAATATTATTTAATTTAAAATAGTTTGATATTAAATTAAAATTAGTGGTAAGAAAAATCACATTCATTAATAAAATATTTAAAATTTGTAAAATTAAAATTTCTTGTTAAACAAGTAGCAGCTTTTATGGATTAAAAATAATAAAAAACATATTACATACATCATATATAAATATATGGTACCTGAATCTGATGGTCATTCAGTTTGCACGTAACAATCGTGTCCTTTTGTGAATGACCTGTAATGTCTGAATTACTTTTCATAGAATGATCTTTGTGATCCTTATGATCTTTATGATCTTTCTCGTCCTTATGTGACTTATCCTTATGATCTTTTTTGCTAGAAAATCGTGGACTTGGTTTAGGAGAGAGATTTGGAGTTTGAATTGGACTTGCCCGTTCGTTCTCTCCTCCAGAAGAAGCATCTTGTGCAGGCTCATTGTATGCTCCGTTAGTCAGGTTAGACGATGAGCTATGACCAGCCAAGGATGAAGAATTAATGCTAGTAATCAAATCGTGACTAGATATTAGTAGATTTTCCACGGATTTGTTCCTGCACAAACGATAAAACAAAAATTAAGCAAATAATAAGATAAACTATAGCTGACAAACTACATGATAATTTGATGCATTGATCAAAAGTAATTCCACAAAAAACAAACAAAAACATATCCATATAGTAGAGAAGGTATAAAAAAAAGCAGTGAATTTCAAACTCGACAAACTCACATGCTTGTTACTGGACGCTCTGGCAGGGGATCTTCGAAATTCATAACTGCAGCGAATCGTTGCAGTGTAAAATTCGATTCTACGCTCGGTCAAAGGCCGCATTATCTGCTTGGTTGTGTCAAATCGCTTTGGAGCGAACTGGCTTCTAGGCGCATTTTCACGTCTTGGACATTGAAACCGGCGATGATCGTATTTCTTTGCGTACAAAGGCTAACAATGGTTTTCTTTTTTTTTTTAGTAAAAGCGCAAGAGGAGGCTAGGAGTAGTCGCGGAAAAACGGGTATAAGTTTGGACAAGGATACCTGCAGGTGGCTCGCTCCCGCACAAACATAATATTTGTAGATAAAGTTGGCGGGATATTTTATTGGGTGATGAAAAAGATATTAGATTTTCCAAGAAGCTGATACTGTTGATCGTGTTGTCGTCGTTGACGTCGTCTACCGCCACATGTGCAATGACGAAAATTATAATATCTCCACAAACAATTTACAGCACATTTGATGCCTTCTGTAGAGATCCCAGTATATACATTTAAATTATAACTTCGCCTCATGAACACACCAAGCTTGGCTCGGCGAACCGATAACGAATAATGACGACAATGATTCCTATTTTTTAATCTCTAATTGGTTCTGGCGCGATGATCTCTATCTGTATATATTTTGCAAAGTACGTTTTAGTTCCTTTTATTACCGCGCACAGTAGTCAATGCGCCAGCTGCGGCGAGTTTGTAAAACCAAAGCGCATAGGGTAGCCGCTCGCATACCTGTGTTGATTATTTAATAATAAAAATAATATATCGATAGTTATCATTTTCTATTCTTATTAAAACAAGTTTATACTTATTCCGTTAATTTTTTCTTAAAAGGATTTTGAATTGCATTATAAATTTCCGTTACTTTCTTTATTAAATCTTAAATTATAGAAACTTTCTTAACAAATGGCGTTTTTAATATATTAGCATTAAGCTATGACGTAATCCATTATTTAACATGCGCGCGAAAATTTGGTTATTCCAAAAATAATACCATAGTTATTTATTGACATAAGCTATAATATTATAATTAATTAATAAAAAAAATTTCATTTTTTTAAAAACACAATTTTTAGACACACCTACAATACAGTTGACAAGGAAAACTCGATACTGACCAAAAATTATTGAACGTGTCAAACTATCTTTTCGAACTTATCTTTTAATATATAGTGCTACTCGAAATTACTATTGCTGATATTTAACACGCAATTTAAAGATTATTGGTGAAAGGACAGAAATATGAATTTAGTAATAAATGAATAGTACAGGACAACAAGTCCATCCATGGATAAGGAAGTGACAAGAGCCGACGATGATAAGAGAAATACATCCGCCATGTTGAAACCGTGAGAATTAACTACTAACCAAAATATTATATATATATATAATTGCTATCAGAGTAATATCTCTACATTGTAGATAAATTGATGTTGAGTGTATTATTTGTACCAACTTCAATACTTTAAAGAATCAAAAAGCGTATTATTAAATATATAATAAAATATATTTCTATTGTCATACAAAGTTAAAAAATTTATAGACCTACACATTGTAAAAATGCGATTAATTGAATTCGATTAGCTTCGCTTATTAAATTTGAATTGAATAAATCGATACAACATTTTTTGAAATTTATTTGTAAATTTTAAACTTTGGATTGTAAATTAATTGATAAATAATGACTTTTCTGATTTACTTGTAAATATGAACAGTAGTTATTTTATATTATAATAATCATCAACCTCTGTAAATGATTTAAATAGAAGGTAATTGTGTTATCTTGTTTTAACATATTAATTAAACATTGTAATAAAAAAAAAAAATTTACTATTTTTCACTTGAAATACTTTAATTGATATAAATTTAATAAGTTTTTTATGTCTATTTTTGAAAATACTGTAAAATATAAATTAAACTTATGTTAATTTTAAATTTAAATAGTATTAATAAATTTATAAATTTTTTTTTAATTTTACTGATTTTTTTTTTTAATTATTTGATAGTTGTCAATTTATTCGTATCAAATATTATGGCTTGTACGATAATATTTTTCTAGTAAAATAATATTATAATAATATAATTCACTGTTTACCCTGTGAACTTAATTAAAGACGTGAATAACGAGAGTACTGATTTCTTTAAATTTAAAGATATTGTCACTTTAATTAATGCTTACATCAATTATAACTATCTGCTGATTGTTTAAAAAAATTAACATTTAATTTTTACTTTAAAAATCTATAAAATACACGATTAAGTATTTCCTTATCTTTACTTAATTAAAAAAATATCTTTGTTTATATTTACGTGAAATATCATAATATACATAAAAATGAGGAAAATATGGTCTGTTAAAAGTTAATCTTCCATCACTTTAAGATACTTTAAGTTTTGTTCTAAAAAAGCTTTTACTGAATAAAAGTGACGTTTAATCAATTAAAGTATAAATTTAATTATCTAATGCTAGAAAATTCACTTATATGTATATATTTATTATTAAACTTAATAATATAATAAATATATTTGCTTATTAAATACGTAATTTTTAAATTGAAAGATAGAATACTTAATCTTAAAAATGATATGTATAATTGTAAATAATAAATACGATAATATATACTAGTAAATGTTTTTGCTTAATTATAAACGAAAGTACAAGTAAAAGTTTAGTGTTATTTTTAAACCCAAATTATTAATTTAAACGGTAGTTTTATATAAAAATAATATAATATTTTAAACCACTTTAGGACACTATTATTAAAACATTTCAGTTAACAATAAGAAATACATGAAATTAATTAAAAATTATAATAAGAAAGTAGTAATGTATTTAATCTATTAAATAAAAATCTTTTTACTTGTATTGTTATTTATATATATAACGAAATACTCTTTAAATTGCAAATATAATTATTTTCAATATTAAATATTATAATTTACTTAGTTAATACTAAAATTGAATTCACCTGAAATAATTACTATGATATAATATTATTTTAAAAAAATATAATTCTAAGAAATATATATGTCAGATATATTTAAAAGATCTCCAAAAACAGATAAAACTCTCATTTTTACAAATAAATTTAAATAATCATAAATAAATATAAGTGATAATGTTACGGTTAAACGGTTGAGTTATTTACATATTTATGTATATAAATTCGTGTATACATATTATTCTTATTGCTATATTTGTTATATAATTTTATTAAATATTAAAACAATATTTTTTAAGTATTTTATAAGTGTTATTTTTATTCGGTTCACTATGGAAGGAATAAAGTATAAATCCAATATGTGTTGCAATATTTATACGCAAATATTAAAATTTTTTTAGTTCCATCTCCATTTTTATAAATTTATTATTTAATTAAAAAAAAGGTATCCTAAAAATAAAAAAAATTAATATTTTATAATAAATCTATATTTTCGATTTATTAATGTATTAACTCTCAACAAATTCTTTGCTATATAGTTTATTTAAAAAGTCGTCCTTACTATGTAACAATTTGATGTGATGTTTCTACAAAAGCCAAGTAGAACCCTAAATTTTTTTATTTAATAAATTTTATATTTTTTCAAATCTACATAATAAGATTTTATAACAAAATAAACTTTAACAAAATATTTGAATTCAATAATGCAAAAAATAAAATTTTTTATTATTTGAAATATTTATATATTTTACAATATTTTTTTATTAACGCTAAGATTATTGCATTATTGATACTAAGATAACTTTATCTTGAATTATTTTATCGTTCAAAAGTATCATGTCATAAAAAATTTCCAATTTTGTTATTGATATAATTTTTTTAGTATTTTATTTTATTTTATCATAATTGTGTTTTCTTTATAATTATCAATATTATTACATAAAATCAGAATGATAAAATGTAATAAGTAAATTTACATATAATATCCTACATAAAATTATGTTTGTTATTAGACTAGTTGACATCAGTCAACTAATATACTAAATATAAAAATTTACAAAACAATCATTTTTATTTTAAAATATACTGTAATTTTTGTTGAAGTTTATTATTAGTAATATGAATATCAAATTAATCTCAGTACAAAATTTTAATTAAATATAGAACGCCTCTTCTAAATTATTGGAAATAAATTTTCAAGATTAACAGTTTCATAATAAACATTTATAAATTTTTTAATTTTTTTAAAAGATAAGTTCAAAAAAACGACAAATGATTTTAAAATTATTATATAAATATTTACGAATATTAAATTTTAATATTTCTAAAAAAAATTTTATTTATCTTAAAATATTTTTAATAATAATATTAAATTTAATGAAAATTAAAGTAAAAAATAATATAATGAAAATTTATGATATAATTTTAAAATCTCTGAAAAAAAATTTGATATTGTGAAATAATTAAAATAAATTGTTATTACTGTTAATTTAATAATGAAAAAACTTTAAAAAATTATAAACTAATAATTACATTAATTTATTGTGAAAAACTGGTATAATTTCTAAAATTTATAAATTAAACATTAAAGAATATTAAACATTATTATAAATATCTAAATAGTAAGGGATAGATTTTATATTTCAGAAATAAAGTATAGCGTTGAAAAACAGAAGAGATGAAATAAAATAGAACAAACACAAAACGTATTGCAAACTTTCACGTGTTTTAAAACTTTATTAAATATTTATTAAAATTTAGATTAAAAATATTATTGAAACTTATAATTTTATATTTATTTTAATACGTAACAAGTAATAACTATTAATTATTAAATAATTTTTTCATTCTAAAAAAAAAAAAATTGAATTTAGAATGAATTTATTAAAAGTCAAAGAAAAATTTTGAAATAAAAGTTATTTCTTTCCAAATCGTTACCTATTTTTTTAATAATCTGTTTACCAGATACGAATAATATCAAATTATATATAACGGAATTTTAGACATTGTGGATAAATATTTAAAGGATTTAATTTAATATTATTATCAATCTTATTTAAGAAGTATATTTCCACTAAATATCTTAATTTACGTTTTTGCTACTTTTTTTTTAATTTAAAAAATTTTAAATCTCTCTTTCATTTTAAATAATTTTAATAAAACTTAGCTTTACATATTTTAAACAGCATTCATTTGGTCTTTCTTTTCTCTGTGGCTTTCATAATACTATTTTAATTAAAATCAAGTAATTAATGATCTTTAATCTAACTTCACAATTCATCCATGAGTTTCTAATTTTGTTTTATGAGACTACTAATGATCTCTGTTTTTATAACTTAATAATCCCATGATTTTTAATTTTTGATACATCATTTAGAATAAATGATTTAAAAAGTAATATAATAGTACAAAAGGAGTATAGATGTACAAACCAGTATTTTTGTTGAATTTGGCGTAAAATATATAAATATTATTAACATATTGATATAAATTTAATTGTTTTTTAATTTTAGTCTGTTACTATTAGATGAATTAGAAACTCAAAAAGTTTTCTTAATTATTTTGTAAGGATTTTTGAAGTTTATAAATAATTTATACATTTTTGATTAATTAAATAAAATTAATTTATTAATTATAATTATATTCAATTGCTTAACAACCTATTATATTAAAATTCATACTATTTTTTATGTAAGAAGAATTTTAATATGGAAGATTGAACATAACTTTGTAAAATTTGAAGAAAAGTAAAATACGCCTATAATTATGTAATCCGTCTTATCATTTTTTTAAAAATATTTGAAAGATAATGAATTCCTTTTAATTCACAGATGTAAATTATTTATTTTATATGTAACCGGAGGAATCGATAAAACTACTTTGATACTTTTTCATTTAATTAATTTTTCTTATATTCATATTATGTCTAAATACTTACTATTTATTTTCAATAATTGTGGTATATTCTAGAATATAGCTTAGACACTTTCTTAGTCAAGTTGCTAAACATGATTGAACATTCCCCCATTTTGATACTAAATCTACAACTATTTTCTTGTTTTCAATCGGTCACTATATAAATTGTTCTTAGTTTTTAATTTTTTTATTACAAGGCATCGCTCATTACAATATATATTTGACTGATACTATTTTTTCTATCATTGATCAGCAATTTTATTTTGTATTCATTAATAAGTTTATTCCTAAGTTTCATAGATTAATTTTATGCTATAATAAGATATAATAATTCGGAGTTATTCATTTTTCTATTTACTTTACGTATATGAAACTAATAAGAAATAAATGTTAAACTTAATCGATAATAATAGTAAATATTTCATTGCTTCTAGAATTATTCGATTATGAAATAATTTCACATGAAATTTTATAAATTGCAAAAATCTATCTGCATCCATCGTTTTTTTTTAAGAAGATATAAGACCATAAATGTATGTACACAACCTTAGAATTATATACAGTAATTGTATCAAATTAATCAATAAATTAGATTACAAAAAATTTCATTTAAATATTAAAAACTTATTTCATGTTATAAAAAAATAGTATAAATTAAATTGATTTAAAGATTTTTAAAAGTTATGGATAATAATATTTTTTGATGGTAACAATATCATTTGTTTCTATTCAGAAAAAAAAAGAAATAAAATACGTGATACCTTTTTAATATTTTATTTCTACTAACACACAAGTGTGAAATTTCATATTTTTTCGCTGTGTAAAAGAAAAGTAATGATTGCATATTTTTTTATTACCTCTTTTAAGTAATTATACTTTGATCGAATGACCTAGATATTCATGATAATAACGATATGAAATGTATTAATTTATATTTATAAATTTATTTAATAATAAATCAATAATAATCATAGTGTATATAGTTTATTATATATTGATAAAAATAGTCGATATAAAAATATGATAAAGAAAGAATATATGAAAAATAAATAAAATATTACATAAAATTTGAGATAAATATTTCGTTTAGCTTTTAGAAATATAATTTCTTGTTGCACAAATATTTTTTCAAACTTTAGAAAATCAGTAAAACTGTACATTTATAAGGGAATAGAAAAATAACGAATTTCTAAAAAATATAACTCATTTTTTAAATTACTCTTTTTTTTTATTAAAAATTCATTAAAAGTCATATTAGTGTAAAATTACTATAATATGGAAAAAATATTTCAAGTTTCATCGGATTATTTAAAAAAACAAAATTTTAAAGTATCCTTGTATCAAAATGAAAATTTATATACAAATTTTTTATAATATATTTATTTATAGTATGTAGAATTTTTAGTACATATATTTATAAAACTTGAATAAAATATTGTTTTTCATAAGCTTTCAAAGTGAATAATGAACAATTGATCTATCAGTTTCGTAAATACTAATAAATTTCAATTATAACAAACATAAATTGCTTAGTAATTTACCATAATAATTATAATTAATAATAATATTTGTTTTTTGAGATAATATTAAGAAAATTAATGCAAGAAATATAATGCGCACGTATTGTTTTAATAAATGGACTTTATTGAAATTTTATTACGTAATTAATCAATTTTTAGAATATTTTATACGATGTTGAAAATTTACTTGTTTATTATTGATATACTTTTTATCTTTATGAAATATATAATTAGTAGATTATACGATAATAGAATTTGATATGATATGATGATATTAGATTACTCATTTAGTGGTTTTTAATAATAAATATTCTATGAAGGATTTTCATCATTTAATTTCTTATTTAATTATTTGAACTTTAATTTCAAATTTTTATATCTGCACATAACCTATCTAATATTAATTAAAATTTATACAGCTACATAATGGAATCTTAAATACCTCACATATTTTAAGTATACAAGCTGTAAATCAAAATATTAAAAATATAAAATATAAAAAATATAAAAATATAAAAATATAAAAAATATAAAAATATAAAAAAATATTAAAAATATAAAAATATAAAAAAATTTTAATTTTATAAAAATATAAAAATAGCAAATTAAAATATTATCAATATACATAAAAATGGCAATAATATTAATAACAAAATTTTTTTAATAAAATTAATAAGTTAAAAAATATATAACTTGAGCCATGGCTCTTTTAATACCAAAAATGTAATTGTACATAATTGAGCTTGCTCTTATCTTATCATTTATTTATGTTCTGCGCTTTCTAATCTCGAAAAACCTTAACTTTGAACAATAAGCAATTGTTCGAATATCTTACAGCTATACATTTATACTATAATTATTAAAAATTTAACTTTAAGTTGAAAAATATTACCTAATTAAAACTTTTAAAAGAAATTTTTAAATAAAAATTACATTGTCTAATTAAAAAAAAATAGACTTTTTCATTGGTATTACTCAATAATACTAGATTTAATGAGACACAAAATATAAAATTTATACAGAGAACTATAAAAATATTTATTTCTTATACTGCAGAATAATATATTCATATAAAATTATAAACAAGTGGATAATAGCCATACAAATAGAAATAAAAATTTCTTTTTAAATAAAGCACTAAAAACAAATCTTAAAAATTTTTGAAATTATTTAATTTTAAAATATATCAATAAAAATCAATTTACTGTATTAAAATTCTCTTTTATATAAAAAAAAGTTAATCTTTCTACAATGAATTCTATGTATATATCAATATCTTATGTACCTCGAAATTCGTTATTACCGTTTTCAATTATTGTATTAATTAAATACATTTTCTTTCTTACATTTAAAATAATCCGTTCAAAATTTAATTAAAATAAATAAAACTTTTTATTCAAGATGTTTTTAAATTAATATTTTTCCAATTTTTAACGAGGTTTTGTAGAACTATAAAATAACTTTCATATTTCACTTAATATTTAAAAATATTAACTCTCATTACCGCACTAAATATTTATATTAGACTTAATATTTAATGCATGCTACAGATCTGCTTAAAGTTATGCATTAATAAATAATATAATGATAAATTAATAAATACCTATATTGATCCATAGCATAAATTCTGTATATTTATGTATAGTATATAACTGCACAAATTAAAAATTTGAAGTTTATTATTTACTACATTTATTACAATTTTTCCTTTTTATTCATAAATATTACACGTAACTTGTAATATATCTTTAGGCGTATTTTATTTGCATAGAAATTTTGAAACATAACAGATAAAAACATTGCAAAAATAATAATTATTTATGAAAATTAAAATAAACAGAGGCATAAGAAAATTTCATACTTAAATTAAAAATTTTTTTAATACAATTACATCTATTAACATAAGAATTATCAAATAAATTTTAAACGTACCATGACCTTTATACAACTGCGCAAGCGCGTATAAAATCAGATAAACGATTGAATTTAAAATTTTAATTTTATCTTTTGTTCTTAATAAAATATTAATCATTGTTTTTGTATAAAATGTAATTATAAAATATTATTTCTAATTAAACAACATTAACATTAAAAAGTAAATTGTTTGTATAAAAGAACATAATCGTGATATTTTACAAACAAGATGTATTTAAATTCATCCAATAAGTATTACAATACTTAATAAGACAATAAATTTAAACGAATAAAATTTTTTTCATAAATATTCCTTGTAAGAATTTTAAAATTAATCTTTTCAAATAAATTCTTAATATTATTTATAAATTTAGAAATCTTAAAACATTGAATTAGAATTCATTTAAATGTTGAACAGACTATTTTCATTTACAAACTATGCTAAACATTAAAATGATAAATTTTTTTCTTTTTCATAAAATATATAAAGGAACTAAAGCAAAATAATAAATGAATAAAGCAGTCAAACACGTTAATGAACAGAGATAAATTAAAAACATAAAATTAGTTTCTGAAATTTTCAAGGTAACATTCTTATATTTTGAAATATATGAGAATTAGGTTAAAATGATTTTCCATAAACCCGTTTACCATGCCTTATATATGCTTTTACTTAACCTATTAGCGAAGAATAATAAACTTCATTAAATGTAAAACATGTGCTAAAAAATTATTTATATAAATCTTTAAATTTTATACAACAGATGGTGGTGAAGATTTAATTTGGATAAAATTAATTGTAATTAAATTTTATTTTTATTTAAATTTGCAGTGTTAGGAATAATAATTATTGAAGTTATTTGATTTAAGTAATAATAAACTATTTATTTTTTTACGAAAATAAATGAACATAACATTTTTTAGCAAATGAAAATTAGCAATGTCATCAAATAAATCGAATATGCACCCTGTATATGATCCCAACATAAAGATCAAGGAAGAACCTGGTATAATACCTGAAGCTTCTGCATCAACCTCTCCACTAATACCTAATTTAATTAAGACTGTTAAAACAGAATTAGGATTTTCTTCTAATATAACAACTACTAGATTACCTTCATTTCGAGTACCAAGGGATTTAACATTAGGTGGAAATATTAAACTTGAAAGGCCTAAAAAAGTATATATACCAAATTTAAATGCTCAAAGAATTAAAAATAGGGAGTATGTAATTACTGTAAATTAAAACTTGCATAATTGTAAAAAATCCACTTAATATGTTTTATAATTGTTTTAGAGATCAAAGTACATCAAATAAACATGATAATACTCCAAAAATCAATAAAGGACGTAATCGTGACAAAGGAAAAGGTGATAAGGGCAAAGGCCGGGCAAAAACTACAAATAATTTAGTTCAAGTAATTTTTAATTTAATTTTAAGTTTATCCCATAAATTTATCAATTTTATTTTATTAAAAAATGATTAAATATATTATTGAAAATATTAACACATATTTTGCAAAAGAATTATTACATATTTATTTAACAAATTTTAATATTAATTTTATTCAATGCTAATTATTTATTTCATTTAGTCATCTGGAATATTTTCTGAAGGCATTGCTGATATATCCGCTAAAAGGCATAGTAGTTGTAGCAATGGCAGTTTTAGAGATAAAATAAGTTCTGGAAGTGGAAAAGAAACTACAATAACTCTTGAAAGACCAAAATTATCTATACCTCAAAAAATTAACAAAGCTGAAGAAGCTGAAAAATTGAAAGAATTATTAAGAGATGACTTTGTAGATGATGGAGTAGATTTAGATTTGAAAAATACACCTGTAGTATTACCTATGATTGATGAAGGTAATATTTCAAAATGTACATATAAAGTTTCATTCGACAAATTTTAAAGAATTGAAATATATTTTTAGGTACAGTATTTAAAAAAGAATCCAGTTCAATGGTTTGTTTATCCAAAGATCATGAAAATTTTTTAAGCTTACAAAATGGAGAAGGTATTTTGATTGGCTTAATTATAAAAGATAGAAATATAAATTAAAATTATATAATCTACAATATTCAATTATAATTTATTACTTAATCAATAGAATTTAAATTTGAAAAAGCCTCATTAAACTACTATACTTTTAAAATACTTTTTTATTACTGTGTTTACCTGTTTAAAATATTTAATAATTTTTTCTAGCAAAAATTCAAAATAAAATAAAATTAATTAAGCCTCAATTAAAAATAAAAGAAGAACAAATACCACTTAGTGTGCCCCAAGTGATGGAAAGTAAATCAAGTACCTTCATTTTGATGCAGGTTATTTAATTAATACAATAATAATTAAGTCATATTTTCTATATATTTACATATAATATTAATACTTTTAGTTACCTGATTGTTTACCAGGACTGCAAGCTGATGATAAGCAAAATGATCCAAGATTGAAACGAGCACCTGAACCTACTACACAAAATGAGACTGATAAATCGAATAAATTTTGCACTTTAAATAATTTAAAAGAAGGAATGCTGGGTAAATTACAAATTTTAAGATCAGGGAAAACCCGACTGCTTTTGGGTGAAAATGATCTCTTAATTGATGTTGGTTCAAACCTTAGTTTTCGTCAGGTATATATTATTTATATATTATTATAAAGTTGAATTAAAATAATATAAATAAATAATAATTTACAGGATTTAATAGCTACAAAAATAAGTAGTGATAAACAAAGTGGAGACTTAGTGAACCTTGGTCCAGTCAATAGCACATTGATTTGTTCTCCTGATTGGGAAAATATGTTAAAAAATTTATAATTATAAATAATGTACAAAAGTATAAATGTATAATTTTTTTTATTTTACTTATAAATGTATATATAGTAATATATAATGTCCAATTTATCAATTTTATCTAATAATTTAAATTTATTTTAAAGACATTTTTAATTCATAATTAGTTCTTAGTTGTTTAATTTTTTAATGCGTATATAAGACATTCAATAAAACTGAGAAAGATAACAAGTTTTTACATAATTTCAATATTTTATAAATTCTTAAAATAAATTTTATAATTTAAAAAATTTTAAAATATGCGAATCATAATAAATATAAAATATAATATATCAATTTCTAATTATTGTAATAAATAGAATTACAAACAAATTTTTTTTTACACTTTATTGAAAATAAAAATTATATCTATTTAATTTTTTTATTCCAAATGAAATTTAAGTCATTCCATTTAAATGTATCAATCACTACAATTTCACTGTAATTATTCTGCTAATGATATATTTTTGAATACAGAATAAATTAAAATAAATATTGAAATTTCTAACAATTACAAATTATTTGATATTAATTAATGAAAAAAAAAGTGATATTAATCTTAATACTTCTAGTTATACATTTATTTTAATATCAATTTTAAACATTTTGTCATACTTTTATAATTGGTTTTTTTTAATATCAATTTCTACAATTGTCTAATTTATAAAGTTATAAATCAAAATACAATTTTTGATAAAATATATAAAATAAATACTGCTAAAATTAGAATGCAATATTAATTAAAATTAAATTTTTTTAATAAAAACATTTACTTTAACGAATGTTATAAAATATTAATATATTGCAAATTTCTTAGATGTAATATTCTATGTTAAATTACAAGTACAATGAGTGTTGTCCATATGATCAGCATTAACCTATCCAAATCTATCATCCCTAGATCATGCAATAACATTATAATTCAAAAACAATAAATATATTCTACAATTTTTAATTATATTATGTGAAATGTATGTTTTCATTTTGTAAAAATTAATTTATTATTAAAAACTAAAACTTTTTTCAATTTTCAAAAATTTAAATTATCTTAATTTCAAATTAAAAATAATCAATATTTTTATTACTTATATTTCGTACATATTAATTTTATGAACGTAAATTGAACACTTAGTTATTAAAGCTCAATTATGTTTAATTGTTTTAATTAGCAATAAAAAACAAAAAGGAACTACATTTGAGGGTAGATACAAGTTATGTAGTATAATGGATGAATGTTCTTAATTAAATAACTTATTTCAAATAGGAATATTATGGACATAAGGATGAGGAATTAAGAAACTAAATATTGAAGAAATAAACTACATTTATTTTTATTACTACTAAGTAAAAGCATTTACTCATATGTGTATTTGCGAGTAATTACAGAAAAAAATTTCTTATGTTTTGCACATAAGTCACATATGTTTCATGGATCTACAATCATTTGTACAAAGCTTTAAACTTTGTATATCTGTCAGTTTAGTAATAGATATCAAAGTATTTGTTATACACTTACAGAACTTTAAGAGTAAATTACATAATCAAGTTAATTTTTTACAATTCATATGTGTAAAACCTTAATCACTTCGTTCAACACTATGTCCTTTTTTCATTGATTTAAGTGCCTTTTCTCTAAGTTTTTTTTCTAACTCTTCGGTATTGCCTTCACTAACGTCAGATTCCTCTGATTCAGCTACTTTCTTCTTCTTATGTTTTCTGTGTTTCTTATGTTTTTTATGTTTCTTATGTTTCTTATCTTTTTTCTTTTTTTTTTCTTCAACTTCGCTTTCCTGTAAATAAAATTATATAAGTATGTTTTTTATAATTTTCAAAAACATTTATTTTTTTTACAAAGTACAATAATTATTTACTTCAGATTCGCTTGTACTCGTCTTGGTCTTCTTTTTCCGCTTCTTTTTTACTTTCTCCTCGTCAGTACTATCATCATTTTTCCTCTTTCGCCTCACTTCTTTTTCTCTTTCCGTTTCATCTTCATCAGAACTAGAATCTCGTTTAGATTTTTTTGCTTTTGATTTTCCTTCGTCTTCACTACTCGTTGATTCCTTTTTTGATCTTTTCCCTCTAGGCCGCTCATCTTCCGAAGAACTTTCTTTTCGCTTGCGAGATTTCTTTGGTTCTTCTTCAGAACTTGAATCCCTTTTCAGCTTTTTAGATCGTGATTTTTCTTCGTCAATTTTGCTTGATTTTTTGGATCTTTGTTCATCTTCTGGAGAAGAGGAAGTTTTACGAGATCTTCTTGATTTCTTTGAATCATCTTCCTTATCTTTCGATCGTTTTTTCACATCATTTTCACTAATATCTCGTTTTTTTACATCTTTTGAACGATCCTTTGAACGAGTGTCTACAGAAGCTATACATAAATTGAAATATTAGAACATTCTTGTTAATTATTTATATAAAAGTAGTTAAAAATTATATTTTTATATTAATATACCTGATCGACTAGAATCTCTTGCTTTTTTATTTTTGTCTATAACTTTTTTTTCATCTTCAGATCCGGAACTTGATTCTATTCTGCTTTTGTCTGACTTGTCATCATCACTAGAAGGCTTCCTAGATTTTCTTGTTTTTTCAATCTTCCTAGATTTCTTTTTATCTATATAAATGAAATATATTTTTTAATTATATGATAATAAATTTTTTAAATTTTCTATAAAAACTATCTTATTTATAAACATACCATCGTTACTCTCAATAGAGTCTGATGAATCATCCCGTTTATCTCGTTTCACTTTCTTACTACTTTCAATGATTTTTTTCGACGAAATAATTTCAACAGTTTTTGAGAGTTATTTTTTTTATCTTCTGTTACAGATTTAAGATTGGATTTACCATGTTTTTCGTCTTTTTTCAAAGGGCAAGTTTCGGTTGTGGCAACAGTGATTTCACTGACCTTGGGAGATACTATTTTGTCATCCCTGAAAATTATTTAATTTTTTCTATTAATAATTACAAATATTATATTATATTATATTTTTAATTTTAATAATTATTTTTACTTTAAAGTATTTTGTTGCTTAAGTTTATCTGCAATAATATCTTCGGTTTTCTTGAATGGAGATGGTGTACGAGATAAGCTTCGTGAAAACTATAAAATTAAAACAATTATTAAACAATGAACAAATGTACCATTAATATTACAAAAGAAAAATTCATAATCGAATCTGAATATTTAGCATTAAAATATTAGTATTTTTAATTTATATAATTGAGATTAAAAATTGCATCTTTTAAACTCCAACAATAAAGTAATTGGCAAATGTATCATTGTATAACAATATACATTTATTGCTTTTCAGACAATAAAAAATGAAAACAACAATAATATACACGACCATTTCCTATATTTGATTAATAATTTCTATCGAGTAATGTTGGAATTTTATTTATTTAAATCTATTGTATTAAATATTTTATCTTATTACACGTGTTTATAATTTTTTTATACTCTACATTAAATAAAGAAACATAACTTTAAAATTCATAAATTATTAGATTCATTTTAAATAACTACCCTGTGTCTAGAAATAGGAAGAGCAGAAGTTGGAATTTTCTTGGGTGAAATAGCAGGTTCTGCCTTCTTTGGAACTGAAATCTCAGTTTTTTTAACTTCTTTTTCAGCAGTACCCCGTTTCGAAGTTTCTTCTTTAGCTAGTCTTTCTTTTTCTTTACGCTTCAATTCTTCAGCTAGTTCACGCTCTTTTTTCTCTTGCATTAATTTCTGTTCAAGTGCTTTTCTGCAATTGCAGTAAGAAATGCCACGGTTATTCATTAATAGTACATTTATTAAAAAGCTCATACTCATAAGCAAACGATTGATACAAATTGAAATACACTACAGCTTCAAAATACTTTTAAAGAATTAGAAAAATTGTTCAACAAATGAAATAAAATTTTTTATTCATTTATTGCAATTTCGTGTCGAGGATTTACATGTGCTACTAAGAGAGGTTTTCGATTTTGTACGTGAATGTTTGTAAATGGAAAATTATTAGTAATTAAAATAAAAAATGGTACTTAATACTTCAGAAAAATCATTAAATTTATGATTAATAATCTTACACAATTTTATTTTTTATCAAAAAATTTATTTGAATTACTAATTTTAATATGTAATATTTTATTTTTTAATAAATAACTTAGGACGTTATTAAAAAAAGATAATCATTACGTAGAAATAATTATTTGGATAATTTGTTCCACAATCTTATGAAAATCTTAGGAAAAATATGCTTACTCAACTTTTTCTATACAAACAAATACTTTTTTTATAAACATATGCTACACTTACCCTACTGTATTAAAATGATTCGAATGGTACAGCAATAGCACGTTTCTATTCGAAACATTAAAACAGATTTTTAATTTGACATTTTTAGTTGATCTTTATTGAAATAATGTGGAAGTTTTCAACATATTGTTTACTAGATACACATAAAAGATCTTATTTTCTACAAAAATTATATTGTTTCATCCAATATGATTATTTGGCCACTTACTAATGTTTTTGATTAAATTTATTTATTTTGTAAAATTGTAAAAAAATGTAAAAAATTTTAAGAACTAGATTATTGTTTATACACACTTTAAATAATAATTAAAATGAAATTTTTTTAAAAACTATGATACAATTATGATAAGAAGAAAATCGTAAGATTAAAATATTTTAAATCATTATTTATTTCTGTCTTTTTAAATCTATACATTAATAAACAATTTTTTGCAGAAATAAAAAAAGCAATGGTTTAGTGATCAACAAAATTGAATATTTTATGTATAAAACTTCCTCATTGATTCAAATAAGGTAAACAAAAGAGAAGTATCAAAAATTAGAATTTTCCATTAGAAATTGCTTTAAAGAATAAACATTTCAAACTTTAAATTTACAATGCCCTTTTATTTATTTTGTACATTACAACTGAATAATTGGAAGTAATCCAAAATTTTGTATGCCCAATAATCTTTGAAAATTTTCAAAATTTTAATGTTTTTAAATAACAGACTAAATATAATTATAAATAATTATTACTTGTTAAAATAAAAATAAAAATAAAATTAAATATTTAAAAAAATAAATAAATAAAAAAGAATTTCAAAAATTAGAAAACAAAAATTTCGAAAAATAAAACGATAACATAAAAAACCTAATAATACAAATAACCACCAAAATTAGGCTTTCGAAATTTTGGTTATCAAAATCGATATTCTAACTTTTGAAATTCGTATTTTTGACCTTTTTTACATTTAAAAAAACTTTTATTTAAAAAGTTCTTGAATTTAATTTTGAAATTATTAAATTTATCACATATAAAGCTTGAATTTATTTACATTCATATCTAAATTTTTAAGCGTTAAAACTATTTCTTAATGGTTACTCTAGTATACTATACTCTTTCACAAAAATTGTCAAACTAAACTCAAAATGAATGATCAAGACACATTATTGATGAATTACCACATTATTGAAAGATTGTTTTGTAAATTTTTCCAATTTGGATTGGTTATTAGTAACGTAACATCTAATTCCTTACGACCTCAACTTTCTAAACGATATAAAAGAAAGGCCAAAAATCAGAATTTTTAAATGACGATATGTTATTTATTCATTTGAATTTAATAAAAAAAAAGGACCAAAAATTTCGAAAATACCAAATAAAAATAAAAATTGTCAAAAAATAAAATAAAACATAAAATTTTAATTTTCGAAATAATGGTCATTCTAAATTTTGATATTTGTTTATTTTATAGGTAAATAATCTTTAATTTCTTTTTTCGGCATCCAAAGTTTAAAATTTTTAAAAAATACATCAATTTTTGTTTATTATGAATAAAATGTGAAGAAAAAACGTTTTAAATACTGCAAACACTATATATTTAAAATTTATGTATTTTTTCTTAAAAAAAATATTTAACATACTTTTAGATCGGAATTAAAATTTAAAAATAAATACGCATAAAATTTAACTAACTATCAGTCTAGAATTACATACTGGCAATTTATACTGACTATATGTAAATTTTGTTATTTACTATTTTTCATTATTTTTTACAGGAATTACGTATTGAATATTTTACATCAGAAAATAAAACGTTTATAACGTAACATTAATATTAAATATATAATGTTGCGAGAAATTTAATCATTTATTTGAAATATGGTGAAAAAGTGCGATATATTATAATTATGTAATTATATTGGGTTGAAACTACTTAATGTTATAAAAACCGAGAGTTATTTTACCTACAAAATAACACATATTCACTAGATGTCTATTTAAAATATTTATATATTTAAATATTCTGTATCTTACTTTGATGATGTATGGATCTTCGTCATAATTGGATACAAAGCAAAAAAAATGTTGCCTTTTTATTTATTTTTTATTTAATTATATTTTAATTGTAACCTTTTTTATTTTAAATAAACAATATTATGTTAATATGGGATTAAATAAATTTTTTATTACTACTATTATTTAAAGTAATTCAAGAACTCAAAAAGATTACAATGAAATTATATTCTAGAATAATATAAAGTAAATACAAATCATTTTTATCCGATTACTGCATTTATAACAAAAAATTCAGATTTTTTGCCTTTCTGAATTATATATTTTTGGATGAGATCGATAAATAATTCACTAACAAAAAAAGTTTGAAAGGCATTGAAAAATATAAAAACGAAGTAAAAAAGTCTACTAAAAAATTACTAACTTTACAAAATGTTGAAACTAAAAATAATCATTTAAACGTGATTTTAATTACTTTAAATTCAACAATAATTATATTTACATTAAAAAAATGTCCGATTCCTTTTTTTGTTTTTTATCTTTTATATACTACAGCTTCGTTATTCAAAATTAAGCAATTTTTCAATTAACATTTTTACTTTTTTTGTGGGAAAAGTTTCAGATTAGTAATTATTATAGGAATATAAAGAATTTATATCAATCGCAATATTAGAATTAAAAAATTTATCACTCTAAAATATTAGAAAGATTAATTAATAATTCTTATAAAATAAACAATTTGTCGAGAAGTTTTTCATTGTTTTTACATTCATAAATTAAAATAATAGACGAAGATTTTAACTTTATATTTTAATGTTTTCAAATTTAAACTTACGCCTACAAAATTTAGTCTTTAAAAAATTATTAAATAAAATTATTTTTATTCTCCTCAACAGTTTTATTTTTATTACACTTAATACATATTTATTGTTTATTATTATTATCATTATCATTATTATTATTATTGTTATTTTTATTAATATTATTAGTATTATTACTATGATATTCAAAATCAAGTTTAGTAGATTAAAAATTTATTTACAATTAGTAATAATTACAAGTATAAAAATCTTTTTTATACCTTTGCTATTGTTTACTATTTTACATTGCCATTTTTAATGACAATTCTTTTATTTTAATTAAACTCTTAAAAAGTTAAACTTATGCAGAATTTAAAATTTCAATTTTTATTACTCAAATGTTATAACAAATTAAAGCAACTATATTTAAAATAAATCGATTTAATACTCAAAAACTACTTTTAGTAAAAAATTGAAGTAATCATAATTCATTTTAAAAATATGTATTTTTAAGGAAATGAAAAAATAGGATTTTCGGCCTTATTTGAAATTTAAATAAGTTAATAGAAAACCTTGTGATTAAAGATAATCCAAATATTTCACATAAACATAAAGATCGCATTTCTGAAATGGATGATAAAAAGAATTCTCACCTAGCAATCTCGTCGTCGTCATCACTGGAAGAGGAGTCGCTGCTATGTTCGAAAACAAAACGCGAGCTGCTACTGGATCTGGACCTACCATTTCTCGGATCCTTTCTCTGAAGCTGTCCAGCAGCAGCCTGTGCTGCAGCAACTACAACCTGTGCAGCTGTCTGCGGCGGCATGGATAAAATAGATGAACCGGGTGGTACGACCATGTCTAGAAGGCTCGACGACTTCTTAGGTTTGTCTTCAGAATCGGCACGCTGCCTTTTGTCCTTCGAAGAGGAGATATCTTTGTTACTACTACGTGAACGTCTTCGACGATCACGGGAACGATCACGACGACTGGAGCGATCACGGGATGACGATCTGTCTCGATAACGAGATCGATCTCTATCCGACGAACGCCGTCGAGAGTTTCGTCGACTATCACGCTCTCGATCACGGTCACGATCACGATCAGGCGAATGACGTCGGGAGCATCGTTCTGAAGAGCGACGACGGCGATCCAGGGAGCGGCGACGCCGACGATCACCAGGACTTGGAGAGCGTCTACGGTAGCGGCCCGGTGATCTACGTGCTGGACTTCTGCAAATCAAAAGTCTAGTTGAACTTCCGTAAAAATGCTATTCTAAATAGCAGATTAATATGGAAAATTATATAATATGCAATATGAAAATAATATATATAAAATAAACACAATTTATACAAAAGAACTTATTTTTTAAACCTAATAAATTTATTCTAATATAGTAATAATACTCTTATATTCTATAAATTAATTATAATCGAATTGTACTTAGGAATAGTCGATAAACTCTTATAAGAATTCGTTTGAATAGTTTTTCTTAGTCATTGGGTCATTTCTTGTACATTTTACAAAATCTTAAAAATTTATACCTTTTATGTTTAATAAATAAATAACTCTTATTCATGCTTTCAAAATAATTTTTTTATATCGAATGAAACATTTGAATATTAATATTTATTCTTATCCATTTTTATACATTTCACTATCTTGAATTAAAAACAGTTAATTTTTATAAAAATATTAAACTAATCGAAGTGAAAATCAATTTGTTCAATGTATAAAAAAAAATTTTATTATCAACTAAATAAATAAAAACAAATCTTGATTTAAAGCAATAAATCTAAATATTTATTTTCGAGTTACCTGCGCCTGCTAGGAGCTCTACGTACTGATGGTGGTCTCATGCTACGACTTCCGCTATATCTATCCCGACGATCACGATCCCTGTCTCTGTCCCTATCTCGTTCTCGCCTCCTGTCCCGGTCTCTATCCAACGATCGCCTGAAAATAGTATAATCTTCATTATTAAAATGATTCAAACTTATTAAATAAGAACTTTAAGATATTTTGTATGCTTTGAATATTTTAAAGAAAATGAAATGAATGTTCTCTAAAAATTATTTATAGTGTAAGAAAAAATTAAAAAGTAATAAACATTTCGTGTATTATTCTATCAATTCAGCATGATTTGTAAAATTTAATAATTGTAGAAGAGTATTATAATGAAAGTATTGTTTATTTTACTAAAAAAATTCAAAACTTATATTGAAGTAAAAGAAATATATTATAGAAAATTAAATTTATTTATAATTTGTAGTAAACGAATAGTATAATGATATGTGGCAATGGCAAAAAGGTTAAAAATTCGATGTACCTCCTGTGTCTATCACGAGATCTATCGCGTGATCTGTCTCTGTCCCTATCTTTTGATCGATCCCTGTCCTTCCTTGGCGATGGGCTGCTGCGTCTCTTGATTGTAGACTTTCTCTCTCTGCTCGAGTCACTATCACTGGCGCTATCATCCTTGTTTGTCTTTCGATAAGACCTTTTCGACTGAACACTATCCTTCTTTTTCCTGATCTCGAAATCATTTTTGTCCTTTTCTCTCTTGTCATCGTCAGAATCTGAACTGCTGCTACTTCCACTACTCGCGCTTACCACCTTTCTATTTATCTCAGTGTCAGTCTTACTCTTATCCAAAGATTTAGAACGTGACTTACTCTTAGATCGACTTTTAGAAATAGACTTAGAGCGAGACTTAGAAGATCTCGAATCACTAGATACCGATCTGGACTTTCTCGATTTACTTCTATCGATACTTTTGGATCTTGATTTTTTTAGGCGCGAACGCGAGACAGAGCGAGATGAGCGCTTGCTCGGCTTTGATGACCTTGACTTCGATCTTCGTGATCTAGAACGATCTAATGAACGAGATTTTGATCTCCTTGACTTAGATTTGGATCTAGATCGTCGTGATTTGGACTTAGATCTTGATCTTCTAGATTTAGATTTAGATCTGGATCTTCGCGATTTTGATTTGGATCTCGACCTTCGTGATTTGGATTTAGATCTGGATCTTCTGGACTTTGAATTTGAAATCGATCTTGATCTTCTGGATTTGGATTTTGATCGAGATCTACGTGATTTGGATTTTGACCTCGATCTTCGTGACTTTGACTTTGATCGAGAACGCCGAGTTGATTTTGAAGTTGATCGTGAACGACGTGATTTAGATCTGGATCTGCGAGATCTAGACTTAGAACGTGAACGACGAGATTTCGAAACAGGTGAGCGCGAACGATGCTTATAGGACGGAGACTTGGAACGCGACTTCTTCGAACGCACGGAGGGCGACTTTGATCGTGACTTCTTTGCAGCTTTGTTGTTAGTCTCCTGTGCTACCGTAGTTTCCGGCGACGGTGAGCGATTATTCTTCTTTTTACCGTCGGCGATACTCATCAGTTTCGCTTGTAAGCGAGATATTGCTACTACGGCTTCTCTGTTCGGAAATTCAAATAATGCATGTGTGAATGCATGCCTTTTTTTATTTTATTAGTAAGTATCGATACCATGGTTGTTTGATAGAAAATTAATAAAATATAAAAAAATATTTAAAAAAGCTGAACACTTAATTTTAATTGAAAAAATTTTACTAAAAGGCAAAAAACAACGAATTGTTTAAAATATGATTGCATTTTCTTTAATTAGACGAGCAAGAAATTTATAACATAAAAAATATTTAAAGTTTTAATTACAAATTTACAAATTTTAATATAATATAAAATAATTTTAATTAAATAAATATATTTATAACTTACGGTTTGGTTTTCAAAGGCATCATTGGAATAGCATTTTCAGCTTGAGGTGAATCTTCACGCTCAATCTTAATTTCAGTTATTTCTTTTAGCGATCCCTTACTTGGAGATCTTGAAGAAGATCTACGTTTACGACTGGATCGATCACGATCTCTATGTCTATCTCTCGATCTGCTTCTTTTTCTTCAAAAACCAAAACAAATATTTGAAAAATTTATAACAATGTAATCAACAATTTTAAAAATATATTCATAAACAATAATGATTAAAATTTTTTATTTTGCGAAGTAGTTACTAGTATAAATTTTATTTTTCGATAATAATAATAAAAAATGTATGATATGATTTTAAGTTGAATGCTAAATATATTATTTTTCTGCAAGTAAATTTTATTTTTAAAATTATTTAAGAACTAACCGATCTCTATCGCGTTCTCTACTGCGTTCTCGTCTATTTTCTTTGGAAGAGGCACGCTCTTTTTCTTCTTTTTTTACTTTATTATCACCGTCATTATCTTTATCTTTCTCCTTTTCTTTTTCCTTTTCAGCTAAAGATGCCTGCAATTTTTCTTGCTCTTCCTATTTTAAAAAATGAAGATTGCAAATTAATAATTACCAAATATATATCTGTAAAGCAATTAATAAACATTATGATACAGAAGGATCGATTTAATTTTTATAATAAATTTCGTTTTTTATCTCTTTCATTTATGCATGGTCAATTCAATATTTAACCTACAAAATAAACATAAAAATCGAAAAATCTATCCTTTAATTTATAATAATTTATAATAAAGCTATATTTTAATGAGTTGTAACAGAAATTAAATGAAGTAATTACCAAACGCTTTTTAATTTGGTCTTTCTTTTGTTGTAAAAAGGCTTCTGGTATTCCTGTGTCATTATCTTGCGCAGATACTAGTAAGTCCCATAATTCGCCCATGAATGAACGAGCATTTCTGCCATTTAAAAATCCCGTAAGATTGATCTGCATTTTTCGAGGATCAGGAAACTATAAAACAGGTTTGAAAACTTTTTGTACTCTATAATGATGCAAAACTTTTGTTTAATTTCAAATACAGTAGTATAAAATTTCCATGCAATTAATTTTCCTACTGCATTGCTTAATTTGATTTCTTAAAAATAATTAATTGTACATAAATAACCTAATATTATTTCGTTAACTGCTTTTCCCCCTCGAAAAGGCAGTTTTAAAAATGATCTTACCAATAATGGTTATGAAGGTCATAACTTACTGTGAAACCTGTATAAAAAAAAGAAGCATAATTCTTACGACAAATATTTTGGCAGTGAATAAGGCAATATTGGTAAAATTATTAGTTACCAATTTATTGGTTACTTTAATCACTGCAACATTAATGCTGAATTTATGTGCAATGAAAGAAGCGCAAACTATTTGCGTAATTGCACTCTGAAACCAAGGTATTAGTACAGAAAAAACAAAAAATATTTTTAATAAAAATAGTGTAGTCAAGTTCCGTTGTCTTCATTGAATCCTAAATAAGTAAGTGAACGATCAGTATCGTTCAGGAGCCAAAAATCACGCAAAGTTTAACAGTACCTCCTGTTACGGAAAGTGTTTCCATTGCTCTTTTCCCGCGTTTAGCCAACGCCCCGATCACGGCGAAAGCCACGACAGACTGTGTTCCCCCAGTAACAAGTAGCTGCACGGCTGATCGTGTGCGAGTCTCACGAGATGTTCTGAAGATAACCGTTGACTCTAATCCATGACTGCTACTAGACTGATCACGGTCAGCCGATGTCGATGTTCTCTACAGCTGATGATAGCAGCATGCAGTATCGGCATTGCCGCAGATGTTGAAAAACGGCATACCAATGCTTTGGCATGTCGTAGACACCGCTTTTCAGGTTAATTAGCAGTGTAGAAGCAGCCAACGTAGCTAATTCAGCTCCGGGCTTGCTGCAAAAGTGCTGCAGCAGAGTTGTTGAGAAGATGCTGGAGGTCTCGCATGAGACTGTCGTTGCAGTAGCTGCTTCTGCTGATGTCGTTGCTACAACGCGAATCGCGTTTGAAGATGACAGAAGTCGACGAAGAACAGGAAACAGATGAAATCGCGAGCACGATGAGAAGTCGAAGCAGTAGCAGCTGCAGGAAGATGATTTGACGGCACGAATTGCTGATGGCTGATAGAAAGGCGGCCAATCGGATGTAGAGGAGTGCACATCCGAATGCCATTTGGACAAAAGGGTCGAGAACCAACGGCCACCAATGGTCTCTACTTATACTAACGAGGAATTCAAATATATAAGATAAGATTTTGCTAACATAAAGTGTCAATTTTGACGGGATCACTTTTCTTTTCACATATTTCTCTATTTTCTGTTGTAAAAATTATAAACTTTATGTCAATTATTGTTTGTGTAAATTAAAATTGAAAAAAATTAAAATAAACTGAAATATTTCAAAAGTTAAAAATATCAATAATTTTAATTTTTAAATTATTTTAAAATAATGACATATATTCAAGTGATCAAAATTGCAGGCTTAAAGTTTCTACTCTCCGATTACTCAAATTTAACTGAATATTTCATAAATAATATTTATTTAGTCTATCATTACTTACCATATCAATGATCTAATTTTATAAATTATAAATTTAAAAAGTTATTAAAACATAATAAGAGACTTTAAAACTAAATAATAATTATTTTTAACATTATATGATTTTTATGTTATAATTAGTTACATTATTAACAGTAACTTTAAAAAAAAAAATTAAATTTCAGAAATAAAATAAAATAAAAAGTTTACAAATTTAAACGAAAACTTTCTTCCAAAATATTTTCTTATGATTCGTGGGTAATATAAGAAAAATTAGGCAAATTTACCATTGTATATTTCCTTCTTTTTCTTTTTCATTATGCAAATTTATGGCAAATTGCACAAATTTTTCTTGCTAAGAAATGCTAGTTGAACTAGTCGTTGTAAGCTGAAATAACAGGTGTTTAACAAAGTAGTATAATGAGGGGAAAAAGCTGAGTGAACGTAAACTTCTTTTACCAATAATATTATTGGTACCAGCATAGATGAAACTAATTTTAGTGTATACCACAACGTATCCTGTAATTATTGAACTTTATGTCCTTACCTTTTCTTCTAGTTGATTAATAACAAACTCTACTACGACGTCATCTTCCATCCCTAAGATTTGTGTAATTTTTGTTGTGATCCATGGTTTGATAACATCTAATTTTACCTTCTGCATGTCCACCTGAAAAATATAATTTGTTTACCATAAGTATACACAATATATCACAATTAAATAATAAAAATTTTTTCAATGCGTCAAATACTTTTACAATATTTGTCTCTAACATTTTTACCTTACATTAATATAAAAGAAACAAATGTTTCTATTCTTGCTTGACAATATACTTTCTTTTATATCAAATAAGAATTTTATTCAATAAAATTAAATAATTTAGTATTATCACAATTATTATCACTAATATTATTTTTTATTTTAATAAAAAACATTTTTAGTATTTGAAACTTTTAATATAAAAAGGCTTGAAATTTTTCATATCAAATTAAGAAATTTAACTATATTGCAGAAATTATTTGTTTAAATTTTTAGAGTTTACAATGAATAATTCCACTACAATTAACAATATTTATGAATGTTAATTAAAAAGACAGATTTTTTCATATTCATGAAATTAAAATTGATATGCATATAGTTGTATCATTATAGAAGTTTAGTATAGATATTGGATTACAACATATTTTAATATTTTTTAGGTATATATATATAACATTTTTGATAATTATGTTCTTTACTAATTGAGGAATTATAATACATTTTTTATATTAAATTTTTTTAATAACAATTATTTAAAATTCTTTGTTTTTTTTATTTAAGTATATAAATTTAGATGTTTTACTTTAATATTTACAAAAAAATTGATATTTTATTTTCTATAAATTTCTATAAATCAAACATTATACTAAATTTATTAAATACTAAAATATTTCTTATTTACAATATAAGTATTTAGAATATTCAATAATTTATTCTCCATTGAGTCCGCAATTTTAATTATACTTTTAGAGTTATAATTCTTGAATATTTTATAATAAATTAAAGATATGTATTATAGATACATATATTAATTATTAACAAAATTATAAATAAATGAATATCTATATTAGTAATAAAAATTAATATTAAACACGAATTTTGATGCATCAACACTTATAAATTACACCTTCATTTGCAAATAATTTAATATTTTAAGTTATTTAAATATTTTTTTCATAAGTCAAATTAATAAATTTAAATAAAACTTTTTCTTTAATACAATAAAAATATGTATAGCAAAAAAATAAAAGAATACCTTTTGTGTCAATGAATCTCCGAATTTCATTTGCTTAAGCAACTTCTTCTCCTTATCACTGAACCTTGTGTCCTGTGTAGTAGTGGTCCCCTACAATTACATGAGTAAAAATCCTTTACGAGGAAATATAACTACAAACTATGCATATGCTAAACCAAAAAGTACTAAATCAATGATTGTACAATAAAATTAAATACAAGTGATAAAACAGTTAAAAGAAAAAAGCCTCTGTATCTAAAATTTGAAGTTATAAAACCAACTATTACCGTGTACATCATCTTGAATGGCGTGGCTGAGGTGACCGTTTATGTGAAATTCAACGCCACCGACGAACAATCTTCAAATCGTTCCTAAACAGCGTTTCAGGAAATGAAATGAATAGAATAGAATAAAAGGCAGTTTGTTGGCTTCTTCAAAGAAGTGAAAAGAACGATAGTAAGAGCACGACCTAAGTTTGCCGGAAAGTGTATAGAAACAGTAGCAGCGGCGGCAGTGGCGGCGGCGTATAGGATCGATAAAAGTGTATGTGCGTCCGAGCGTACTAGCTTCCTATGCTTCTGGTTTCTTCTGTCCTCTGTTGTTCAATTAGAAAAAAGTGCCACAATTCGACGTGGCGAAAATTACGAATCTTACGCTTATTTCTCAAGCGTAGCGATTCAGACTGGATTTAACGCTGTGAAGAAAACGTTATTCCTTCTCTGGACGCGTGCACTATTTCACTCGCCTGATTATTTTCGGTCTTCCTCTCCTTATGAGAGAATGAAAGAGACAGAAAATCAAAGCAACGGCGGCAGCTCCCACAGCACGAGAAGCCTATATGTATCTCTTTCTATAACTCACTTTCTCTGTCTATTTCGTATCTTAGCGCACGCGCGTGAAGCTACGTATATACACGTAATGGTTAACGTGCGCATAAAATATCCTGAAAATTTTGGGTAACGCGAAGTGGATTATTTTGTGGATAGATATTTAAATGTATAAGAGTACTTTTTATGAATTAAATCTTACTTCAGTAATATTCACTTAAACCTAGACGTTATTTTATCTCCATTATGTTACAGTCACGAAAATGCGATGATTAGTATGATTAACAGCAACACACGTATTTACGTATATCGGCCATTTTTTACACCATACACCTATCATAACCTTAAATTTTGTAGTCAGTAACGCACTAACGTTAGTCACTACCAATCTTCCTAGTAACTATAATATTACCAAACTACACAGTGGCGTCACCTTCATTCAATATATAAGTCACGGTATAATATAACGTTTTCAGAGGTAAACTTCAAATATACTATTTTATATTAGTAGTATATATTAATGCATATATTCTCAAATATACAAAATTATTATTGTAATCAGATAAAAATATAATATATAATATGATAACTGCATTATTTTTCTTAAAGTTTTTAAAAAACATTAAATTGCATGAATTTAATTAAAATTTCTAATCTAAAAAATATTATCAATTTGATAAATTTAAATATTAAGCTTCAGAAGTTTTTATTTAACCAGTAAATTTAAATTAATTAAATTAAATTCATATTTTTACTTGTTATCAGAATAAAATATTTCAATTTTAAAATAGTGCCGTTGAATATGATATGAAAAATAAAGCCACCAAACCACTTTTCATCGCATTCGATTATTTGAATAACAGTATCAGGTGAAACATATGTATGTATAATAGTAATAATCATTTTCATGAAAAGAAAACAAATAAAATAAATTTCAAATAAAAAAAATGAATGTCTTGAATTATAAAACAATTTTTATGTGTTCATTTTTTTGAATCACAGGATAAATTTTTAATACGCGTATTTCAAAACTTTGATTCTTTCTGTTATTAAAAACTTTTACTTTCTTATAATACTCTAACGATATATTACATATACTTATATTTTTTTATTAAAAAGTAAACACTAGTATGCATTATATATATAATAAATAAAATAAACTTCAATATTTTACAACAAATATATTATTAAAAAATCATTGTCCAAAATATAACAGTGATTTTAAACTATAAAAACAGTACATTAAAAAATGATTATAGAAATTTCTCATACAATAATAAGATAACATTCCTTTAATAGTTCGTGATTATTATTTTATAAAATTTTATGTTTCTTAATACTCATTAATCTAGTAGTACTTTTTAAAATTATTATTATTATTGTTATTTTTATTGTTATTATTATTATTATTATTGATGTTTTTGTTGTGTTGTTGTTGTCGTCGTCGCGACATTGTTGTTTTACGTATTTACTGATTATAAATGAATTATTATATATTATTAATCAAATAAATAAAAAAATATAAAATTTTATGTTTTATTATAGTTTGATATATTTAAAAGTATATATTATAACCATGTATTATTTAAATTTAATTTAATTTAAATATAGTTACTATTATAAATTAAAACTTTTATCTAACGCTTCTTAAATTAAAAAAATTAAAACTGATGCTGATTATAATAACTAATTTGTTGCCTTAGTAAAAATTTTAATTTAAAGTTTAATTTATTAATTTTTAAATCTATTTGGATTAAAAGTGATTTTACAGAAAAAAAACAATAATTTGTTAAAAGCTATAAATTCTCTGTAAATAACGCATAGCTTCACTTCATTATAATTTTTCAATTTACTCACAAGTTACTTGAAGCTTCTCGTTGTCTTTTAAAAAATTATTACCTTTATTATATAATAAATTATTACGATCGTGATAAATTATTCCAACAATTTTGAATAATTTTAGTTATGAATTTATTTGGTTATGATATATTTTTATGAATTGTCATGTCACTTGTTTATGAAATATTATTATGAAAAAATATTAGAAATAAATTGTTTGTAAATTTAACATTAATTATGTTTCAGAAATTTTTAAATAATGTATCACTTTAAATAAATGACTTTATTATTAATTACTTTAACGAAATAAATTATTTTTTTATTAATATAATATAATTACAATTTTTATTATTCACAAAATATTATAAGTAAAATAAATTAATTTTACTAAAAAAATGATAAAAAAGTAATTAAAAAACGCATTATAGATTGTCACCATTTTGAAATTATATAAATATTTTGTACATAATATTTTCTTTATATAATTTAAAAAAGTTTAGTTTTATTTAAAAAAATTTCTTTTTAATAAAATATTCTTCAAATATAAACTAATAATCACGTATAATATAATAAATTCATAAATTGTACAATCTTTTTGAAAATGTTATCACTTTTAATATAAATATTTTAATAAAATTTAATGTTTTAAGGTATATGTATATATGTAGTCGTTATTATATATTTTTTTATATTAAATAAATGTATGATTTAAGTTAGAAGAAAAAAAATTAAAAAATATTAGCGAACTCAAAACGATAAATATAAACTTTTAAATTAAACTGTCTTAAAACTTATATATGATAAATATATTAAAAAATTTGAAAATAAACTTTTTTTAATTTAATTCTTAATTCAAAAAATTATATGTTGCCAAAGGTATGTTATATACAATGAATATGCTTTCACTAGAATTTAGTTTAAAAGTATTAAAACATTTCTAATAAAAGAACTAGGATATCCACACATAATCGGTTTAGTAGTAATTTAACAGTAATTAGTAAAGAAATCTTAAATATTACAATTTTATGCTGTAACATGTAAAAAGAAAATTGGGTTAATCTATTACTGTAATTTCAATTTAGTATTAAATTTGAATTTACATGTAATAAATGTTAATTCTAAAATGAAATCTCGTCTTAAATGAAAGTCAAACAAAATTATTAAAGTTTTATAAAGCAATAAAAATAAATACATTATAATATAAATTTTTTTTAACTTGAGTCTATGTAAGTAAAAGTTAAAGTTCTTCTGATCTATCTGTGTAAAACATAGTTCAGAATTCATAAAGTATTAGTTTTTAATAAAATATTTGTATTCAGTAGTTTTTAAATTTATAAATGAATCCAAAACTTATGAATAAATTAAAAACAAAACAATATTATTTAAATTGTTTTATTTTATAAAGAATAAATGGGTTTTTCTGCTAATTAATATTCATAAATTTAGGAAGGCTGAAACGATAAATTGATAAATATACTTAATAAATATTTATTTACAATTATTACATAATAAAATAAAAATTAGTAGTTCAAAATTTATCTGCCTATTTTATTATTATAAGAATATTTATTTATCTTCGGGTGTTTTATGAATAATCTAATATTTAATTTAATCAATGTAGAAAGGTATCGTAGGAAGAATATTATATTAATGCAAAATTTTAAATTGTATACACTGTTTATAATATCAAATAATAAACTAAACAACATGACAATTTAAGTCTTTTCAGACTTTAAATTATTGTCTATATTTCTATTTCCCTGGCAAACCAATAGTTTAAACTTTATGTATTTTAATCTTAAAATAGACGTATTATACATAAAAGAAGTAAAAAGACAGAAATATTAAGAAGTGACGTATATTAGAGGAGTTGTATTACTTTTGTCTTATATTTATAGTAAAGTTAAACAATAGGTATCAAAGCTTCAACCATAATATAGAAAAAGCCTAGTTTATAATTATTGTGTTTAAGGTAAAAATAAACTTAAAAGATCCATAATCATTGCCTAAGAATTGATTATGACATGTGCTTTGTCATTATAACATTTGAAAAAGCGGAGTTAAATAAAATCCTCCCCGACAAAGATTTTGATCGTGCTCTTGAAATAAATGCCTTGTGAGATGCGCAAACTGCTGATTCATAGCAGTGATATCTATTGCAGATATCAGGGCGAGCGTGTATAGCTCGTTTGTAGTAAATGAATGGGGGAAAGAAGATAAAGGAGAAACAAGAATGAGGGATCAAGGAATCGGTGCAAATGGGTCAGTCGTGCGCTTGCCGGTACAGAACTGCAGAATGCAGCTGCATCGTGCAGGGCAGCGTTCAAGCACGTATACGCTCTCGCAGATAACTATTGGATATATATTAGGGAAGGCTGCGACCACGACTATAGCTTCGAGCCCCAACAGCCGGCGGGCATGCACGCGTACTTTATTTGAGCACGCACACGCTTGCACATACTTGGCGAATAATCCCGCAACAAAATAACGGTACGCCACGCTCATTGGAATTCGCGCCTGCGTGGCGACGGGTCCATTGGGTCAGCGTCCGTCTGTGTTTGTGTATCCTTACAAGCGCCTTGAACGAGTCCCACATTTTAGTTTCCGTTTCTCGAGTCTGTGGCAGCCGTTCACGTTTTCGGCGTTAGTAAATTAAAGTACTGGTGTTAGCGGTCAGCCATCAGTTAGTAATTCTGACACGTTGATGTAATTAGTAACAAAAATTCGAGCTTTCTACCAATACTTTTATTGTGCTGAGAATTATCTTGTAAAGCCTTATGTTTGGTATTATACATTCATTATTTACAGGAAATTTACTTACCTTAATTTACAAAGCCTCTTTGAATTTCATTCATTTGAAACAAAAAGTGTTTTTCAATGTCTCTTTAAAATGTATTATATTTTACAGTGATATTATGTATATTTTAAACAAGTTTTTTATTTATTAAAATTATGAATTATTGATTTTACTGTTTCGAATTATTATGTATTCAAAGTGTACTTGTTACAAGCTTTACAAATCACGTATTTTAGAAGCTTTCACTGGAACTACTATTTTGATTATATTATTTTCATAAAAATTTTTTTTAAAATATTTTATTATTTAAATATAATTGAATATTTCAGATAATAATATTTAAACAAGACAAGTAAATAATATAGAAACATATATTAAACAGTTTAAATGATTTTACATATTTTATTTTTTCTACTTTTAAATATATTATCATTTCAATTTATAATTGTATTAAAATTAAAATTTTTGTCTAATGCATATATCACTTATAATATTTACGTTGTTACTTTCCATTTTCACTTTCAATATTGAATATCTAATAATATTTTATTAATATAAAAGATATATATTTATAATTTTAAATTTAATTTAATATTAATGTAATCAGGTTAAAAAATATATTTACTGAAAATAAAAATGAAAACATTGTATGAAACATTGTATGAAATTACAAATAAAATTAATATTATTTGCCTGGTACAAAAGAATTTACAAGATTAAAATAGTTACAATAAACAAATTTCTTTAAACTTAGTAATATAGTAATATAATGAAATAAAATAATTGTTTAAAATTTATTTATATTCAAAAGTGTGAATCAAAACCTTTAAATAGTATTAAAAAATATTTATTATTGCTAATGTACAATAAAAATATAATTTTAAAATTTCTGGGTTTTAATTAAAGTAATAGATTCTAATTTTTATAAATTAATTATATTTATAGTCTTAAATAGTTATAAATTATAACTGAACATATAGTTTTCATAATGTATAATACAGACTATAAATCACGTTAATGCTTTCGAATTTCGCATTAAGTAACGCAGTCAATATCTTGATTATCAACTTCGAAAATGAATTATATGATAGAAATTTTACACAAAATATATTGGAATATCGAATTGAATGTATATTAAATATTAACATAATTGAGATTCTTTTATTAATAATACTGCGTTTATCTAGTTCTTTGTTACAATGCCTTGTCTTTATAAAAGAATATTTTGAAATATGATATAAAATTAGATATAATATAAAAACAGATGTATTAAAAGATTATCTTTCCAATGGTCACCTAAAAAATTAATTATGAAAATGAAAATACTTTTCACTATTATAAAGAATATTGGACCTTCTATATATTCAATAAATTTTTCTATAAAAATATTTTATTTTAAAAACTTTTGTTATTTAAAAAAATTTAATATACATTCAAGTGATGTTCATTAAAAAAGTATGTTCTCTCCATATCCTAGGATAGAAGGAATTCTCGAAATTCCTTGACTATTTACTTGTTTGACTCGTTACTTTATTTAACCGTTATATGTATACATATGTATTATATACATTATATGTAGTATATATGCATACGGATGATTTTGCTTATACTATTTTATATTATACATCGTAAAAAACGTTGGCTATAAATATACATACATATTTTATGTATTCAAAATGGTATAACAAAATTGTAGGTCAAGTATTCGCATATTGTATACGGAAAGGTAGAGCAGAACAAGTAAAATTTTTAACGCTGTTTATTCTTGTTTGTGAAGCAATAAATGATGAAATCCACCTCATTAAATTTTATAATGATTCAAAATGAATAATACCTAGATTTGTAATAAAAATATAATGTTTTTGTAAATATTGAATTATAAATAAATTAGAATTTGGAAAAGCTTATATCGGAGTCGTAAAAAATAATGGATTTTCTATTTGAACTTCATTATAACTACGCTCTTTTATACTTTAAATTTCCTTAGGTTTCGATTATATGATTAAATAAAAAAGCTGGCTTTTGAAATTGGTTTTAACAACAATAATAGTGTTCGTAATTCTGCAGTGTATATTGGAAAAGAAATGTATGTTGTATACAATTATTTATTCATAATTTGTATTAGTTACGGTTTGAATATATTGTAGTTAATAATAGTCTACTCTCTAAAACTATTCGAACTATTTTTAAAAAATTAAAAAAAGATTACACATTTATTGTATCTAATTATTAATAATGCTATTGCTTATTTTGCCACACCTTTCTGACACATAAGCGATTTGTTTGCATAAGAGCTGCTACCGGAGATTATGTTCCTAGTGTATGTATATACGTATATGTGTGCATAATATATATACACACTCTTGAAGGAATGTCTATAAAAGAAAGAAAACAAGCCGATCGAATGGGGCCGATGACTCAGAAATACCGACGACCTTCCAAGTTGTCGACGTCGTCTATGCGGAAGTGTCCGTTTTTATATATCGAGCGTACCCACATCACCTGTCAACTTCATATTATTTATATGTATACAGATACTTGAAAGTGCGTTTTGTGATTAGCTTACGCTTATTTTCTATGGCTCCTCCAGAATGCTTTTTTTGTTGTCTATAAGGTTTTTAGATTTTTTTATAAGTAAAAAAAAAGAACGATCTATTACAGAACTTATTTCACTTAGCATGTTATAAAAAGTTTGAATTGTTTAGTATACATATTTATTTTTATATTTTTAGTATTTTAATGATCATAAAACCCATAAAAAGTCTTCCTCACAAATATACTTTAAGTTTTGAATTTTATATACTCAACTAAAAATGTCTATATAATTAGTTTAAAATTTGACACCTGTATATATATAATTACATTGAAATAATACTCATTTATTGATATATATTTATTAAATTTGTCATATATTCATTATTAAAAATATATTTCACTTAAGTATAAATGAGATTTTATGTCTCAGAATTTTTGAATAATTTTAAAAGTGAGTATAATCCTTCAACCTAACTGTACTAAAATGACTTTAATAAAAGTATTTTTAAGTATTTTCGGAGTGCTATTAAAACATTTATTTTAATAATTCCATTTTTTTAAATAACAGAATATATATATCTAAATAATATATAACATTTAATTCAATTATCCAGCTTCAAATAATATAAAATAATTAATGAAAGTTATTCGAAGAATTTAGTTTAGAAATTTATAAATACATACAATATATTATTTTCTTTTCAATGTATGTTATAATACTTAATATTTCCAATGACAAAATTGTAATAAATTTTATTTTTCATATGCCTACACTATTTGTTGTTTCGGTATTTTTTTCAAGTTATTTTCATGATTTATAATTAAATCAAAATATCATAAAGTATATCATGGTTTAAACAATAAAATTATTTTGTAATTATACCATTAAACATATTATACATTTCTGTACCTTTTTTACTTAATAAATGTAAACAAACTACTAAATATTCAAAATGTATACTTCATAATTACTTCAACTAAATTTAAAAGAATATTATCTTGCGGAAATAACGAAAAAGATCTTTTAAAACGTAATGTAAGTATATTCCTTACTTAATTGTATTGCATCTAATTATTTTAAAAGATAATGAATATTAAATAATTAGCAATTGTAGCACTGTTATTAGCCTATTCTATAAGCGTATACTTTAAGAATTAGAATTCGTTCAACTTATAAGTGAAGCAAATCGAAATTTTATTAATTTTTTCAGTAAAACTCAAATTCCATGATATCTTTATATCATTAATTCTATGATATTATATATGAGTTGCAAATTAAAATATTTTTCATCTTCCATACAAATGCATTAATAATATTTATCACAATTTACTTATAAAGCCACATGCTATTTATTGTAATGTTAGTTTAGTTAATTTAATTTGTCAAGTTCTTCTAATGATATAGGAAATAAATAATAATTAAGCATAAAATAAAATATATTGAAAATGTTAAGATATCTCTTTAAAACTTCTACGTTATCGAATTTAAGTTTTTAAATTTTAAATTTTCGTAATTGTGAGATAAACTGAAGTTTTAAATCAACGAACAATCTTTTATTTAAAAAGAAATATTTATGTATAATTGACATTATGTAATAGAATTTTTTTTAATATAGGATGATTGATAATAAGTAAAATAATCTCATAAAATATTCTAAAGTAAATAAACATATTGCATCTACCTGGAAAAATACACTATCCCTTTGTAACGACAAAGTAATTTTCCGAAAAAAAATGAAATGATCTTGAGAAAAATTCTGCTTAAGTTACATGGGTCTTTCAAAATAGTCTCACTCATATTATTCGACAATGACCTCCTAAAGCCTTGGTTGGATGAAAAAGATATATCTTTTCTCCAGCTAAGCGAGAGAGAACTTCTTCGTGATCGTTACGTTGAAAACCGCGAAAACCGGCTACAGATATTCGTATGTATTTGTGCACAAGAACACGACCGGATTTATCTGGTCTGAGTCTCTTCTGCTTATTCTTCTTTTGCTTGTTATTCTTTTTCTTGTCTCCAGTTGCTCGCAACCTCTTCTCTTCCTTTTATCATTTTTATTTATTTAATTTTTTGTTTTTAATAAATCGCTTGTTTCTTTATCTTCTTTCTCTTCGTCTTTCTCATCTTTATATTTATCCATTTCTTTATTGTTCTATCCTTACTTGTGATTTTATTCCTTCCATAGATAATGCTTTACTTTTTTATATAACGATGTTTTTCAGTCGAATATCAAACATAAATTATTAGTTATTAGTCAATTTTAATCGACATTTGTTACAAACTTACAGGAAAAGTATCTGTGGTTATAATTACAATTCTTATTGAAACATTAAAATATATTTTCAATAATTCTTACCTCCGTGATTATACATAAGATGATATTCTCACCATAGGCTTCATATTAATTTAATAAATAAAGTACTATACTGAAAATAAATTATTGCATCTAACTAAAATATTTTTAAGTAATGAATATCAAGTTAATTTTTTCGCAGATAGATAATGACAACAATTATATTTACGATTTCTAAAAGCGTCACCATTTTTACCATCTTACAATAATATTAACTTTTTGGCCGAAACTAAAGAACATATATATGTGTGTGTATGTGAACGCGCGCGAGAACGTGTGTAAGTATGTATGTATATATATGAGTCTTTATTAAATAGGGAACGACCAGTTCAAGTCATAAGTTGACACATCGAGAATTCAATATAATGAACTTTCCTAGTTGTATCACCGAATATAATCTCTTCTTTAGTTGATGTTGATGAAGGATGCACTTGCACTTAAGACATTTAGCACTGATATATAATATTCATGGTCAAAGTCATTCAGTGCAAACATCGATTATAGATACACTTCTTTATCAACATGTTAGTAATGAACATCACCAGTTCGAATGAAAATCCGAACGTTAGGCTTGTCACCTCCCTCAACACTGTCTCTTTTTTTTCTCGTCAGTTCTGTCCGTTAGCAAGTCAAACGGAACTATATAGAGCAAGAGACCCGAGCATTTTTAATATAAAAAACTGGAAAACAAAACTTAACAATGGCTTACGATGAGAGATTAACGACGTCTAGTAGGGCGGCACTGAGAGACTTTCAGATGTCGATGAGCCACCCACATTATTCTTGGGTTTACAAACACAGCCACTTTCGACAAGTACATAATCCTGTCCAGTAAGTGTCACGGGTCCAAGTGGAATTACTAGGAACAGATATGGTACATACGTCTGTGTGCACTCACCATGGACGATGTCACACTCCTTTGATCTAAAGCAATAAATCATAATACAGTACATTTAGTAACTATTGAAATAATACAAAATTATACATCCTTTTTAAAAATTAAACTAATTATGATTCAAATTTCAGATAAAATCCTAGCTTAAATTATGCTTTCAAATTCTATTTAACTGAATATTTACTTTGGGATGATTTACGATTTATAAATATATAGAACATAGTTTTTGAAATTATATTTTTATTTCTACATTTTTTAAACCGCACAAACATTTATTACTTATTTGCACTCGACGTGATAATTTATAAAAGAATATTTAATAACCGTATTTTCATACAGTATAAATTTAACCAAATCTACAATACGTATTTTTGTCCCTTATTTAATGAGTAGAATCTCAAATAAGTTTTACTTGATTCTACTAAAAGCTTGTAATTTAAAAGAGGAATGTTAAAATTTTAGACAGTAATTCTATCACACGTTTCTTAGGTACATTTGGCTGTTCGTATTTATTTAGAAAAATGCAACAAAAAAATTATACATTTAATTTGAAATAAATGATAAAATTAAATTTAGAATAAAAAATATTTTTCAGTAAATAAGAAATTAGAATAAGATTGCTTAATCATAATTAAATATTTAATATATTGAATATTTATAATTTTTTTTAATTCGATGAAATTAAAATATTTATTTCTTTATTTATGTATAAAAATTTCCAACGAATCATTTAAATTAAAAAGAAACCTACGTAGTTTTTAATATATTTATATTTCATTAATAGTTGCTTGATTATATCTACAATTGAGGTTTGTATAAGACCTACTATAATTGAACACGAATAAACAATATTACTACATTATGTGAGTTTTTATTTAAATAATGCTCAATGAATTAAGTTACTTTGGAAAATAATTAATCGTACAAATAAGAGATTGAAAACTGTTATTCTATCAAAAATTTTACATTTTATACTTCTCGTATTTTAACATAACTTTTGCAAGATTTTTCCCTTAGGGTATAAGTTAATTTAATATTATTTGGTAAATATTAAATAAATTTTGAAATAATCATAATTATGAAATAATAAAATTAAAATTTTTAATTTACTTTTAAATATAACATAGGGTTACATTTTTCACATTTATGTGTTTATTTATGATTTTTTATGACCAATTATATAATTATTAATTATATAATTTTTAAACAATTAACAAATGTATTTATTCTGAAAATGATATTAATTATCATATTATGCGTTCTTTCTTCGTAAGGATATAATCATATTATTGGAGGAAAAATTGGTAAGATAAAAACAATAAATAAATCAATAAATGCAAGTTAAAATAGTCCACCAGAAAAAATCGAGATTTGCATTAGAAGCGAAACATTTAATACTAAAAAGGTTAAAATACATAAGTTGAGTTTGTGAAAAAGATGGAGGAATCAGAAGAAAATGTAGAAATCGGAGGAGGATAAAATATGTGGATTGTGGAATAATACTTTAATATAACAAAATAAATTTTGGACAATTATAAGAATACAGGAATAGTTAAAAAAAATTGAAAGAATATACTTAAAGGTGAAAAAAAGATATTATAAAGTGAATTATACATAATTATTTGAAAAAAATACATATAAAAAGTAAAAATGAATGAAATTTAATAATGGAATAACAGAAAATAAGGATGAAGAAAACAAAAGAGCGTGAAATGAACCAAAAATAAAACTAAGATAGATAGCAAAAGGCTAAAAACATAACTTATTATAATTCTATATTTAGACAATATGTAAAATTTTATGTGTAAATTAATATATCTTAATAATAAAACAATGTATATATTGTTTAATAAAGTAACTGCGTAATTAAGTTAACTATTGCTTCTTTTTTGAATAAAAACAAATAATTTTTATAGAAAAATATAAGATATACAATTTTCAGAATCGTATAATTATAAGAAATGAATTATAATCACTATTTTTATACAAGGATATTGAACAACAATTGATTAAAATTAGATATAATTTCAAAATTAATATTTAATAATTGTATCGATTGTACTATAAAAGATGTAACTTTCATATTAAATATTAAATAATATATTAAATATGTATTATATATTATATATAAATATTAAATAATATATTGAATATATATTAAATGAAATACGAGTCTACTTTATATACTTTATATACTTTTTATCTACTTTTTATACTTTATATGAAATTGTATAATTTAAAAGTTATTCTGAATGAAAAGAATTATTCTGAATATTGAGACCAAGGATACAATAATTGTTAATATTCATAATTATTATAATTTAGTAATGCTATAAAAAGAATTTTTAGCTAAAAGTATTTTTATTATTAACATGGAATGTTTTTCTTTCATTTATTATATAATTTTTTAATCTGATGCAGTAACTTGTACATATAAAAAATAGTTTATAAATCTTCTGTAATTTTAAAATTATTTTCTAATTAGTATATATATTTTACTTAGATAATTATATAAATCTATACATTAAATTATTCTTTAAAATACTAGAAAATTATAAGACTAATTTAAAATGAGCAAATGAAAAAAATTTATTATTAAGTATTATGAAAAACAATATGAACCCCAAAAATAACTGTATTATTCGTAAATAAAGTAATGTTTACTGTTTAATTTTTACTGTTTTAATTATCGTCTTAATTTGAACTTATTATATGCTAATCAATCGATGGGTTTTTTGTTTAAATGTTTTTGTTTAAAGATAAAAATATCAATAATATGATAATATACTTATTATCACAAATTTGTTAATATTAATAATACTAATTAAAAAATTATAAAAAAAAATAATAAAACTTACTCGCAAACTTCAAAGACAACCTGCTGTAGAAGATCGGGAAATTTTTGAACGATAGTTACTGGTTGACCACTCGTTAAACTCACACCGTACATAGGGGCTGTTGTATTATACCTCGTTTTACACAAACGCGATGGAGAACCACAAGTGTCCTTCGTTGAATAAGATCGAGCTATAAAATAATAATTATTGTCTTTATTTTATATTTAATCAAATTTAAAATAAATTGATAAATCGCTTTGTAGCTTAAAAATAAAATTACATAAATATATTTGTTAAAAACGTAATCATGTTTATTTCTGGTTCAAGTGACACTTATCTGTGTTATTGGCGCATTTATTTAAACCATTATTTTTTGATATTGATATTCATTTTAATTAATATTGAAAATTAAAATATACATTAATTAATTAATATTTTAAAATTCATATCATATAATTAACACCATATTCAATAACTGATATTAGAACTGACTTTAGAAAAAATAAGTTTTTGTATTATTTTATTCTTACTGATTCTTTTAATAATTGTAAAAATATTTATTTAATAGTAATTGAATACCTGCATATTTAGATATAGAAATTCAATGTATAAATTTAATACAGAAATTCAATTCAGAACCTTCATTATTTGTAATGCAATCATACAGTTTTCGATAATATAATGATTGCACTTACAAGCTGACAATAAAAATTATAAGTATGTATATTTTAAGAATGTATTTTATAATTATATGTACTGAAATCAATTCAAATTATGTTTAAAATATATGTTCTTAATATAATAAGTAATAAAACTATATGACGATAAAAAATATTAAATAAAATAAAATTACTGCTATAAAGTATTACGGTATAACAGGTATATTTTGTAATAGAAGACTGAAAGAAAAATGGAAATGAACATCTTAAATTTTTTATAAAATTCTATCGATCATAATAGCACTTTGTAAGTAGAAAAATTAACATAAAGCACACTATTTGTACAGCATTTTTTACTTTTAAGTAAATTCAAAAATAATTTTTTTAAATTAAAAAAATTATGTAATTAAAAATATAAATTTGTTATTATTTCTACATATTATGTACCACGTAGACACATTAATTTTAATTCTATGAAAATTGATTTTTAATAAAAGTTGAAATCCAACATATAAAAATTAATCTAGAATATTTAAAATATAGCTGTATTGTATATAAAAAAAAACTTGGACTTGCTCGGTAAATTTTGAATTATAATTTTACGGTATTTACCTTGTCATATTTATAAATTTATTTCGATAATTTTAGATATTTTCTTATTATAGTTCAAATATTTCCTATTTAACATACTATATTTTAGTATTTAATTAATATTTTTATACAGAAATAATTTAAAAGTTAAATAGAAAGCTGAATGGTTGGAAAAATTACACGACCGTAATGTCCTTTATCATAAAGCTTATATTCATAAATACATGTACAATGTTTTTTTCAAAGAAAATTATAATAAAACTAATTAATGTAACAGAATAAACAAATAGAATAAATTTAATATAATAGAAAGGATAAATATTCAATAAGTATGAAAAAATTGATTTTTTATGTCATATTCTAAGTAGATTTGAATCTTTGATTAAATTAATTATCATCAGTCATTTGTTACTAGCATAGAGGTCATAAAATGAAACGATCACTGAAAAAAGATACAATACCGCCTGGTAAATAATTTTTATACTACACGATTATTGTAAGCTGAAAAATTTACATTCTCGTAAAAGGGCAATTTTCATTTTTTATCAAGGTATACATTTGTTTCTTTTGTGTTTCTTCATAGACATAATTTCTTCAATTTTATATTTTATATTTTACATAAAAAAGAAGTAATTACAAGCATTTAATGATAAATTTTTAAAATTTACGAAAATGCTATGATTACGTAACATTGTTCATTCGACAATAAATCGTTGATGTACGTGAGAAAAAATGATTATTATTAAAGAACAACGAGGCTTTTTCTCCCTCCGATCGATCGAAACTCTATTTTCCATACAATTTTTCGGAAGAAATGAGAGGAAAATTTACAAAATTGATTCGTATTAATAGCTGCGGAATGAGGCAGCTTCATCTGTCAAATATAGTAGCTTGAAAACTCGAGCGACGACGATTACATTTGAAACTCGACTCTTCGGTATCCCGTTATTACGTTATACGTTGTTGCGCCCGAGAGTCGATAACTGTATTGGCTTCAAGGCAAAGAGTTGTTTAAGCTTCGCCTCTTGCTCTATGCTACTTGGTAACCTTTTTTTTCTTATAAAGTTCTTCTCTAAAAAAGAGCCTGAAATAATGACCAATTATTTTTGGTCTGTCATCCGCGTTACATTATCTTTACAATTTTTGATGATTTAATAATAACTAAAATAGCTTCCTTATTATTTGATATATTCTTGTGCACATAATAAGTGTAAGATATTATTCGTACTTATTCTTTGAGAATTATGGAAATGATTATGTAAAAATGATAGTTATTTGTAGCAGTTTTTAATAGAATTGGTCATAACTTATGAAAATAACTAAAATAAATTAATTAAATTTTCTTATTGCAATTTTATATAATATTTTACTATATATTATATTATTACAACTACCATATAATATTAATACTATATATTTTATAAATATATATTTTATACGTAATTATTAATTATATTTTAAGGGACATATATAATCATCCTTTGGTTGAAATTTTTACCTTTTATTACTTATTGTTTATTACTTTTCAATATATAAATTTTCATGGAAAAAAAATTTAGCTCGAATTATAAATCTTTGATTCAAATTTAAAAACTAAATTTTATTCAATAATAGTATCTTATGAAATTAAAAATAAAAAAGTTTTTCTGATATACTGCATCTTCGATAATTTTTGTTTTGCATAATACGAAGTAAAAATTTTTAATATTTCATATCTAAATAAATTTTATACATTACAGTTGAATTAAATATATGTATATATATAAGTAATATAATATATATATATAATAATAATAGCCAATTAAAATAATATTCAAAAAACTATTGTAGCGTATAAAAAAAAGAAACATTTTACGTAACATATAAAATTTAATAGAAAAATTAAAAACAGTTAAGTTTTTATAGCTATAAAAATAAGAAAAGAGGATTCCCATTAATGAATAAATACTTACGAATAGTGGTAATAAAAACCAATAAACATTACGCTATTATTATATTAGATATTAATTTAAAGAATGGTTACTGAAAACGTCTTTTATTATACAATATAAGAATAGCTATTAAAAATAATTAAGACGAATGCATACTCTGTGGTATTCGTACGTATGAATAGATTTAATTCAATTATATTTATTTTAATTTTAAATTATAAAAAATTTTTCGTGAATGCAGTTTTCCTACATTTTATTTTAGTAAAATAAACTAAACTAATTTATTTGTAACTGAAATTTAGAACATAATCTGAATATAATACAACTTAGAATAAAATATAATATTTAAGATCACAAAATTTTTTATTTATAAAATTAATTATATAAATTTAAATTGTTTTAAATATTTAATTTTAGTAAATTTTTAATTTAAAAACGATTTTTGGTATAGATTATGCTGATATTTTTTTTCAATTAGTAAATAAAATAGTAAATTAGATAAAAATTAAATAAATTTGACCGTTGTTTTTATAAAATAACTTTAGTATAAACTGTTTTTATATAAATTTTATTTTTTCAATTATAGCAATCATCATCAAGTCGTTATTTTGATTCACAACGAATAATTTTACATTTAAATTTTAATAGTCGATTCTGTTACATCAATATTTCTTTTATACTTTAGGTAACGGTACAGGTATTATAGATATTTCCATTCAGATCAAAATTTTCTGTACCATAAGTATTTTTTTAAATATATAGTAATAATAAAACGCATATCATATAGATAGAGATTGCAAATGACTGTTGATTTTTAATTGAATACTCAAGGTAATAGATGGCTACAGGTAAATAAAAATAAAAAATTCTTGGTCAGCGAATAAAATTTTAACTGGGTACAAATATCAAGCTGAATTTTGTTACAGAAAATCATAAAGTGCTATAATGGTTCGATAGAAATTTAAATAAAGATAAAAGTTATTGTTGGCAGGAAGTTACGTGAACGTCTATTTTCAATATGGAATATAATAAGTCTACATTTAAAACAAAGAACCAAGCGCCAATCTACTTATGATATCTATTTACAAAGGTTACAATGCTCAATGTACGCAATGAAAAAAGAAGCAATTTACGGGATGGGATTATTACAAAACGGGCGTCAATATGTAATAGAGGAGTCTATAAGGATTCGAGGTCGGTCAATTTCCGCGAGAATCGACGGTCAGCGGCCGGAGGCTAAAAAAGCGCGAACCGGGTTTTCGTGTCATAAGGACAGAGCTGCATAATCATGATTACTCCGGCGTGACGCGCCTGCCCGTTGTCTTGGGAAACCGTCATGCGGCCCACTTGCCCTCCCTCCACAGCCGTCTTTCTCGCTCGTTAATTTTCAATCAGGAAAACGTGAGCCTCCAAACTCGCGTAACCTACCAGCAATAATTGCCTTTGGCGCCTTGATCTTTAGCTCACATTTCTCCTCTCGGTATGCAGCGTGTGAACTTCAACTTGAATTATGGCATTCTTTTTTCCATTCTCGTAATTAGTGAAAGGTATGCGGTAAGACAGTAGCAACTTCATCGGCATTGTTCTTTTCACGCTTTGCTCCACATGCGTAAACTTACTCTTATTCGTCACTTTTTCACTGTTGTGAGTTTGCAGTTTTATTGCTACCACTATGTGTCATATATAAATATGAGTATATTAACAATATCTGTTTCTAATTTTTACAACAATTAACTATTAATATCATACTATTTGTATACATAATTAAGGACATTTAATAGTTACATCGTTATTTTTGCTTCAAAATTATTGGAAACTTGTTAATGTTAAGTCACAGTGTATAAAATAACGTAATAATATTTCAATATTCAAATTAATTCAAGTTCATGGTGCTCACTTCATCGCATGTTCTAAGTACTTTAAAAATCACAAATTTTACTCGATTAACCAGTCATTGCTGCTAATTTTTATAATTTCAACTCCGTATCGCTAATTTTATTTATATGTTACGAATATTGGGGTGTGGTAAAACTTTCCATTGCTTTACGAAAGTATATGTGGTATCCGATTGTAGTTGTAATTACGTGCATAGGATGTTGATGGGGTCTAAATACAGAACATCATTCATATATATATATATATATATATATATATATTTGTACGGTTAAATATAGTATTAATTTGTATTCAAAAGCTACGCTTGCAGAGTGTGTTCAACCAGTTTTAAAGATCGAATAGACTACTTTAAAATACAATACAAACATAGAATATTACATCCGGATTCTTAAAATTGCAAAAAACGCATGTAGAATTCTTTATCTATCATATAATGCAAAGAATAATACCGTTTAAAAATGTAAACTTCGAAAACGTTGTACGTAAGTTTTGGTATTATCAATGTCTTAAACGAGTATAATTGGTGAGATTTCATGAAAATATTTTATATATAAATATATATTATAAAGGATTAAATTAGTAGTAGAAAATATTAATTTTTTTTATTAAATCCAATTAAACTCAAATTTCATTTCTGTATATTAGAAACAGCCGATTTTTTAACTTTGTAAATATTATTTTTGTCGTTGAAAATTATAATAAAGAATAAAAATTTCTATTAATTTGCAAATTTCATTTTAAGATTTAGTTTAATTATAATTTTAAATAATATTTTAAGTAATATTTTTTGTCATTAATAATAATTATAAATAAAAATTATTTTTTCTTTACATATTCTATCTTAATTATTAACAATTATTAAAAAAATAGATTTAATATTTAATGAACAATATAAAAATCTGACGTAAATAAATGCAAAATCAACCTAATTTAATAAATTTCTAAAAAATTAATTATTATACAATATAATATTGAATTATTAAATGAATTATTAAGTAAATTATCTTTATTTAGCATTCTGAAACTTTTATAATTTTGAAGATATTTTAATTGATTAGTTTGTTATTTATTCTTAATTGAAGATGATAATTAAAAATAAAATGATTTCTCATCTTACCGTTAAATAAACGTGTCTATACTTTTTTCAAATTCTTAATTTTATTAGTTATTAGATTTGAATGCATTGTTTTAAAATAAATTCATTTATTTTACTGAGATAGTTTGTATTATATAAACTGATTATTTATTAAAATAAACATAAAATTTTCATATATAATTAATGTGTTCTTAAATATACATAAGAATTTTAGTAAAAGGACGATATGTGATCGCTCTGTGACTTTTGGAATCCTACTTTCTGAGTTCAACAAAGGTCATCTATGCCCAAAGGCTTTCCTACTATGAAAGTAATGACATCGACAAAATTAATTATGGTTGTTTTAAATTCATGAATACATATAAAGATTATTGTGAAAAGCTAATTTGTTAATTTTTATATTCTATTGAAATTTAAAAAAAAAATTAATATATAAAATAAATAAGTATAGATATGGACTTAAGATAGAAATAAAGAATAAATGTTCATTTCTTACCAGACCGAGAACTGCCCCCTATACTGTAATCGCCCTGTACTGCTTTGTAGTTATTTAAGAGTGCTTGTCTCGTGATTTCTGGATCTATCGTGCGTGTCTGATAATGCCGAGCCATTCGATTATTTCCTGGCCAGACGCTTTTGAAATTACGGGCAATTGCAGCACTGTAAAGAATTATATTGTATTCGTGAAAAAACGTAAAAGAGTATTAAATTTCATAAGTATCTAGTTAAAATAGTTAATCGCCAATCTAGAATAAAATTTTAATGATGTAAGATCATTTATTTTTTTTTCTATTTTAAATGATAAAACAGTTTTATAACTATATAAAATTATAAATTAATATATAAATTATTTCATGATCATATTAGTTTATTATATATATACACACATATATTATTTTAAATATTACTTAATTATTTTATAATAAAATATTCAATAATATTTAGAACTGTATATTATATGATAGAAAATAAAATGTCAGTTATATTTTTTCAAAATAATTGTAACTCTCACCATTTTTTTAAATTTAAAGCTTTTAATAATATTGATATTGAATCAAATTTCTATTTTTTTCTCATTACTATGTTTTATATATATTAATTTGTTTTTATCATAAAATTTTTTCAATAAAAGAGAATGAAATATTATAATTTTATCTGAATCAAAGATTCTACAAGTAATCATACATAATTCTACAAGTTATCAAGATAAATATTAATATATTACGTATCTTCCATAACAAAATATCTATTTATTATTTATAGCAATTTTTTATAAAAATTTTTTAAACAAAATTTTATTAAATTGTTTATTTATTGGTATGAACAGAAAGGAAATAACAGCTTAAAATTTGTTACCTGCGTTATATCTTTCGTTCAAATACATAATACACGAATGTAAAAATAAAAGAGAATATATTTATATACAAAAAGAGAATATATATTTAAAAGTTACACATTCAAAAAAATATGCAAAAACTTACGTCGGATATTGCATATTATTGGGTCCTAGACAATCAGTCGAATCCATGAGTGCGTCGCCCCAGACGTACTTGAGTCCCATGCCGGTGCCCTCGCACCTTTTGGCCGCATAAGTACGTGCGTTCACAATCGCCATCAGTAGTGCTAGCCGAAGATAGCTGGGCATCTACAAGTGACAACATTTTCGCTTTTTATTGTACTTTCGAGCTTATCTCCAAGGTTTCTTTTTAATACATTCAAAACCTAATTTACGTTTCCTTGGTTTTTCAATTATCTGCCTTTTTAACTAAATGAATTAAACTTAAATATACGTTATATGTTTTGCTGAGTTAACGATTTTAAAAGAAAAATAAGCTCAAATTGCATTCCCAAATTATGGGATAAGGTAATTATTTCACTATATATACAGTGAATACAGCCTAAATGCATAATTTACAAAGCTACGACTCAAATGCAATAATTCAATTATAAACTTTCTAAAAACATCTAAAAACATTGATTTGATGTTGTATCTTTCAGTTGGTTCAAGCCCATTATTTTTTGAAAAATAATGGTTAAAATGGAAAAATTGGTTTTAAAATACTATTTGTCATTATATTTATCAAGGTAGAGAAAATGTATATTTAAAGTATTATATCACTTAACCTATCTCTTAAATATAAAGACTTATTTATACCAATTCCTAAGCGACAATAATTAATTTATGTTCAAGAAATATATAATTGCAATGAATCAGAAAATCTATTTATTACATAATAAAAATAAAGTGTGTCTAATAACACATCCAAATTAACGAAAATACAAAACTTTTAAGTTATTTTCAATATTCAGTTTATTTATGCAAATATTATCATATATGTATATTTATATAAAATTTGTACATTATTAAAAAAATGTTACTGTAGAATGTATATTTAAAAAAATGTAATTTCTACATTTATTAAGCTTTTATTATAATAAACATATATAATACAAATAATCAATACTTTTCCAATAAAAGTTTATTTAAAAAGGTTATTTTCCAAAAGATTATTTATTTACACTTATGAATACTTTAATTAAATTATTATTTTTATTAATCAAATTATATAATGCATTTAATTGATAAAATAATTTAAGAAATTCTTATCGAATAGAAAATATTTTGAAAAATTGTTGAACCGTAAAGAATAAAATTGATATAAACTTTTCATGGCTAATTCGGGGTTTCTGGGTTATGATCCACATAAACTCCGTTAGGTTGCGTGTGTGAACACTAAAAGCGTAGATATCGAAATGAGTGAAAGCATGTGCAATACGAGGAAAACACGGTTTTAATTCATAGTATTAATGAATATTTCGGTCCAACTTTCATACTTCCGGACTGCCAAAAATCAGATCTGTTTTTTAATTATACTTTAATTTTATTCGCTTTAAATTTGAATTTAATTTAAGGCAGACATATTATTCTTGATATCTTTATCGTAATTGATTCATGTCATAGTCATATTACTAGATGTTATAGTTCATTGGAGTACTTCATTAAATTTAATAAATATTATAATTCTTTTTATTTTTTATTTCCATTTAAGTTATAATAAATGTGCGTCATAATTGGTAAGCATTTTATCTAAATGAAGCTCATCAAATTTTTTGAAAATAAATACATGCAAATTAAATGATAAAACTGAAGACAGACTGAGAACTACGTAAAATTGTTAAAATTATCTGTATTTAATAAAATATTACCTATAAAAAACAATTTGAAGTCATTATATTTATTGATTATTATATGTTTTTATTGTTGTCGTTGTATTGTTATGTGTTGTTATATTAATTAATTTTATTTATATAATATTGTTTTATTTTCGAGATACATTTTAAGAATAAAAAAGATGCTCATATTATGTTAGAAAAAAATTGGCTAAAATTAATAATTAAAATTTTATTTCAGCATATAAAAACAAATTTTTGTGATATTAAAAATACAAATAATTTTTTATTACGAAATAAATCAATTCAAATATTTTAGGTATTAAAATATTATTTTTATTATGGCTGCGGTTTGGACGTGATTTTATCAGCTCATGTTCAAATTCTTTTCACTTCTTAAGGTTGACTAAAATGCCTAAAATGATGTTTAGAACATACATTCTTGTAACTCTGTTATGCTTGTTCTAACTTTGATAAATATTCCTACGTAATAATAAGGGTATAACTTTGGATCTTTATCATCCTTTTTAATAACCATACTCAGTTTATCCTACCATGAAAATTACCATGTATATATATGCGCATAGATGATGAAATGTAAGCAGATTACATAGCCAATGCCGAATTAGCACTAGAGCCACAACATTTTATTATGGTGGTGGTACAGTTGCAAATGAGATATCAAACTTACAAGTGAGTGAAGCCGCGTAACAACGTACAGATAGCGAGGATTTCGTTAATTTATGCGCTCATTGGCGCGTGCAAGCAGTCCCAAAGCATTCCGGGGACGTTCGGGTACAGCCTTGAGAGCTCGATTTCCTGGAAGGCACGTAGAAGAGAGCGCGAGGCGACGCGAGTGAGACCCTCGGTTCGAGACAAGGCTGGTCGTTGACCGTAACAGGTGTCATGGACCGACTGCCACCACGTGAAAACCGTGCTCACGCACACGCGCTCTTGGCAATCGTGGCCAACCGTGTAAAAGAATACTCGCGTTATTGCGCGGTGGAGAGCATACGCTAACTAACTTATTCGCTACTCAAACTATTTGTATGAAACTAATTTCTCTTGTCCCGGTATGTTGCCTAACTTTCCTGTCATATTCCAAAATTATCTCTTTTTGCACTTGCTTTTCGAAAATACAGATTTCAAAATTTTGAATTCGAAATCTACAGATTTTTTTTAAGTTTACTTGATATCTTTTAAAGACGATCTTCTCTGAGAATCATTTTAAAAAATAAAGTAAAATCAAATAAATCATTCAAAGAGCTATTACTTGAAAGAATTTATTTTGTCTTTTATGAAAAAAATACTTGAAGAATATAAATTAATTATCATTATTGATAAAAAAACTTTTAACTTTTAAAAATAAAAGTATTTTTTTTTTAAAAAGAAAAAGTTAATCGACACTTTGGTCATAATTCATAGTAAATATAATGTAATCTAAAAACTTTTTTATATAATAAAATAAGAATATTTTTATTCAAAAAAAGTCGATTTTAAGAAATGTGTTTAATCAATTCAATAAGTTTTTCACATTTTGATACTAAAATAAAATGCAATCAAATTTTATAGAATAAACCATATTCTCTAATAATGTACAATAGCTTTTACAAAAAACTTTTTAATTGTTAAATAAATTTTACCGAATAAAAAGACATGTTTAATCATAATTAACAAATAAAAAACGATGTGTGATAAAAAATATGTTATAAGTGTAAAAATTAAAAACCTGTAAACCATATTTTTTATCAGAAAAGCAAAGTTATTATTTTTCATTATCGTAATTAACAACTACATAATTTAAGCATATAAAATAGGAATAGTAATATTAAAATAGTAATAATAATAGTAAAATAGTAATAGAAATAGTAATAGCAGCAATAGTAATATTAAAATAGTAACAAAAAACATTGTTTAATCAATGATTATTTTTATATATTTATTAATATTTATTATATATAAAATTGAAAAGTTTATTCGAATAATCGTATAAAATAAATATTCTGAAAAAAAGTTTTCTAATAAAACGGAAATATTTTATATTGTAAAAAAATTAGTGTACATATATATTTTTACAAAGTTACTATAATTTCTGTTAACTAAAACTTAAGTATACTATATTTAATAATTTTAATAAAATGTTATTACAAATTTTTAAACAATATATTATATAATAATAGATAAAATAATAGATATAAATTTTAACAATAAATAAATTATTTTTGTTGCATAGAACAGACATAAATTTAACTAAATTTTATTTTAAGTTGATATACCACTGTATTGTGTAATTTAAATATTTTAACATATTTTAACCCCGTAAGCAATTTTACAATTAATTCAATTTCACTCAATGAGGTTTTTGTAAAACTCCATAAAAGAGTACTTAGTACGCAGGCTTTCTTTTGCATTCAGTTTAAGTGAAGAAAAGTGAAATCATAGAATACACTTTTATGTACTTAAAATTAAGTTTATTTATATAAATAAAATCTTATATCATGCAATGCAATTAAGTTGCTTTTTATAAATGAATCTAAGGTCAATGAATATCGATATAATAATGATACTATTATGAAACGCGTAATAATAATAATGTATGAAGAATTAACAAGAATGTGTTTCTTATATTACTATAAGTTCATCTAATAATATATAAATACATTTAATAAATTAAGAAATTTGCTTTCAATAAATGTTTTCTTGTACACTTCAAAATTTTAATTAAAATTTAACTGATTTAAATACATACTATGTTAACGTATGAAGGTGTTTTGACACTTGTTCACTCAGGACACGGGATGGCAGAGTCATTAGAATAATAATAAAGTTTAAGAATTAATGACGTGAACATATGAAACATCGATTTTAGCTGTATTAAGAAGACGATATTTCAGATATAGAAGTGTTGAATATTGGAATAATTATTCGTGAAGCCCATAATTCCGGGGGCGAATAATTTTGCGGTGATTAATGGGTCACAGCGTATACGTATAAGATATTATAAAAACAATTTTTTTTGTTTAATTTAAATTTTTTTTAATCATACCGTTTATTTGTATTTAATGATAGAAATTAAAATCCATTTATTTTACATTACTTACTCTACACGTGTTTGTTATATGGAATTCAAAGTTTCATTTTAGAAAATACTTGTTAATTATTAATTATAAATTTTAATTTTCTAACGTGTAATTGACAAATAAAATTAAAATAGTTAATTGAAATTATAGATCGTGTACTATTTAGTTATTTTTCAAAGTTTTAAAAAAAGTGATTTAATTATATCATTAATTCATTAATGCTAATAAATGAATATTAATATATGAAATGTTTCCATATAGTATAATATACTAAGAATAGTTTAGGCCGTAAATTTATTGCTTATCATTGATATAATATCTAAGATAAAATTATTCTATATATATTATTATGATCAATTTATTTTACTTTTTCATATTTTCTTTTTAAAAAAATTTCCAAATTTTTTAAATACATTTATTTGTATTATTAAAATTAACATTAAAAACAAGAAAATTTAATCTTGGGTTTCTAGATGGTAATTTAATTTTTCTCAAAAATGATCAGGTTCTTAAATAATTTATTTAACATAAATTTAATTGAACAGGTATTTAATAGTGAAAACTAGGTGAAATTCTCATTGACACTTTTAACCAAGATACAAATAAAAAGTTTTCTCGGCAAAAACAGAAAGTATAGCAAGACAACTTTCAATCGTTTCCGTGATAAAAAAGTCACCCTAAGAAAATTTTCTGGAAATAAGGCAAGATTACAATTATATACGTTGATATACAGACAGGAAAAGATGTACTCTTTAAATTTAGAGAAGAAAAGTTACTGAGATCTACTTTAGTTGAAATAGTGAATAATTACAATTAACTTGTTTCAATAGAAAACTTTTTGATAAATAAAAAGATCATAAATTTCTCATTCATTCTAAATTATTTCATTTGTAAAATCTAACTATATATAGCTCTTATTTCAAAATATATCTATAATTACCTATCGTTCAAAATTTTATTTTAGGAATACATAAATTTTGAAATATATTTATAAATGAGATATACAAATTTGATACACAGAAAATATTTTATTGAATTAAAATTTCAAATTTATTTAAATTTATTTACTATAAATAAAAATAGTAAACAAAAATAAGAATAACTATTATAGAAAAATAAAATATAAATAAGAAATACCATGTAAATAAATATTTTTACTGCACTTTGTCTTTATTAATTGAAAGCTTTACATAATGCAACTATTAAACTACATGAGCTCTAAAGAAATCAATATAAACCGATCACTGTATATCTAAAAGAATAATTTGAAAAAATGTTATTGTTCAATAATTATTTAAATTTTATATAATAAAGTATTTTAATTAAATTAAATACTAATTCATATCAGGTAAATTAAATTTTATAAAAGAGTGTTATACTCTGCCTGAGTAATTAAATTACGCGTATTAAGATAAAGTCGGCGTATAACTATATTCATAAATAAAATATCAATTTAAAGAAAATATAAGAGAGATAGAAAGAAAGAGATAGCATGTGGGAGAGAAAAAGATATCAACATGTCTGCAACGCTTAAGTTAGAATATACGTATTTTGTATTAATACATGATGTAAAACAGCAACAGTAGTTAGTTTTTATGGATCATTACACTGAATGTTAAAAACATAAGGGAAATAAAGGGAGACTAGAAAGAAGAAATGAATTTTCGCACGCAAGTCACGCTGCGCTAATCTAGAAGCAATGTAGCGAATAATTGGCTTACGATGCTCGCAAATACAAAGATGAACTTTATCTCTTTCTTTCTCTTGTTTATACATCTATTTTACTTATTCTTAAATATTTTAATCTTTCTTTGTGTACCCGTCTATCTTTTTCTGTTTATTTCATCATTTAGTTCATTGCATTATGCATGTAGTAACGGAATACTAGTAATAACGTGGTCGGTAGTTATGAATATCTCCGATATTTTGCTTTTCTTATATTTTCTATTTTTTATGCTTAAATGCGCACCGTTGATAATCACACCCGTGAATTGATTTGAAAAAATAAATAAATTGTATTATTAGCATTTGTTAAGATAAATTTAAATTCTAGCTTTGCTTAAAATACAAAAGTAGGAAAATTTCACTAAAGACTATATAAATTGTCATGTAAATATATAATATATAAATTTACATTAAGCAAATACAAAATTTTTTTATTTACTTAATAGCAATTTTAAAGAAATTGCTTAAACTTCAATAAATAGAATTGAATGCTAATTCTTCATTATGGATTTTAATAATAACAATTTCTTGCACTTATTCTTTGTAATTTAGAAAAATATCTATATTATTTATGCTCAAAGTAATTTCATTATTAAAATTAATTTGGGCTGGGAAAATTTTAACAATATTGTAATCTGTTTATTCATAATATCAAATACTACTGAATATTATATTACATATTATTATAATATTATTATATTTATTCATTAGAGAAAATATTTATTTAAATCAAGCAAATGTAAGTCCTAAGCGTATGATAAAAGTAAGTACATAAATTACAGTAATGTATGTATAATATATATTTACATTCACTTTCATCTTATTTTAATTTAGTATTTTAAAACATCCACAAATTTTTTATTAAATTTATGATATAAAAAATTTAATAAAATATTATAGTTTAGTCAGACTATTCGCAGTATACTACTACTGATTTCAAATAATGTGAATGCCTATTACACTATTCCTATCATTTTTCATTGATAATTCAAAATATATTTAAGATGATTTTATATGAAATGAATATGATAAAATTAAATATTTTTTTTAAATATTCATTTATAGTATTTATATTTATAGTAATAATTTATCTTATTACAAAGTAAAAAAAATTTATAATATAAAATAAAAACAATCATTTTTATAAATAATATATTATTAATATGATTGAAAAGATATTTTACATATAATTCATCTAATAATTTGACAAATTATTTTTAATTTTTTAATTTTTAATCTGTAGAAATTTTTTTAAATGTATATAAACTGATAATTTTTGGCCTCTGTGAGGAGATATTTTTACTATTCTTTTAAATTTTTAAATACAAAATTTAGGCTGAGGGAAGATCATAATTTATTTACGTAATTAAATAATTATTCATTTCATAATTAAAAGCATTTATAATTGTAAAAAATAGTTTTAAACGAAAACTGATGTATACATGTTAATTAAGAAATCTTTAGACGAATATGCAATGAGATAAATAACTTTTTAATCAACAAAAAATGTACATTTAATAATCCAAATGTTAAGATTTGTAATTTTATAGTTCTAATTATTTTACGATATAAATACAAATTGATGCTGATAATTATAGAATCTATATTGAAACCTTTATTTTATTTTAGAAAATAAAGAAATGAAATAAATTAATATATCACTATAGTCTAATATGATAATAAGTGTTTAAATATTATTAATGAGACAAATATTTGAAAAAAAAAACAAAAATTTAATAAGGTCATATATTAACTGATTAGATAATTTTAAATGTCATAAAATTCAAATAACAGAATTATATATAAGTTATAAATACAAAAATAGTTGTTTAAATTAATACAAACATATGTAAGATGCTTATAGTAAAATATAAGACGGAAATAATTCATTATAACAGTTACAGTACAATAGTTCAACATTGAATTACAATAAAAAACAATTATTTACATATTATTTATATTTATATATTATTTTTTTGTAAATTCAATCTTCAAATATATTAATAAATCGTTGATTAGTAAAATATTAAATTTAGAAGATCAATATGTTTATTTTGATAAAAATTTATTACATTTTCATTAGTCCTGTAAATTAGAATTTATTCAATAATAATATTATCCATAATTCTGTAAATACAAAGAAAAAATTAGTTGTATTTGAAAATAAATGATTACAGATTAGTTGAGAAAAATTCCAACAAAAATATTAATAAATTAACTAAATAAAAAATAAATGAAAAATAAACTACAAAGATTATTATAGTACTTTACTAAATTATACCTGAATAATTAAATTACGTATATGAAATCGAAATGTAACTACATTATACACTAAATTATCAATTTTAAAATATTTTATAATAAAATTAATAAATTAAGGACTATTGATAAAAAATATAATTAATATGTATATATATGAAGAAATAGATTGGTTATATACATGAAAAAAATTTATTCAAAATAGAAGTTGTTTTTCTAGTATTAATTGTTAAATGAATAATTGTAATTAACAATAACTGATAATAATTTAAAATCAATTCCAAAAATAATAAGTATTATGCCAAAATAAATATTTAACATTTAATAATTATGATATTGTTTCATCTTAATATAAATTATTAAGATCTTATTAAGAGATTAATATAAATTATTTCAACTTAATATAAATTTTATTTTAAATATATATTACCAATCATAACTGCATATCATAATCATAATTATCATAAATTAAAAATTAAACGATTATATAATCAAAAAATTATATTAAGACTAATAGAATAATTGGTAGAAAACTAGTATATTTTACTGAAATAAAATTTAAGCGCAAGCTTATAATACCGTATACAAGTAGTACAAAAATGTAGTTTGAAAACCGTGAAAAATAATTAACTTGTAATTTTAACTGTCATGCATGTGTCAAATTAACGTAGCTTGCAGATGCATTATAAATACATAACTATTTCTCAAACTTTATTTTTGTTCTATTTAAATGAGATATAAAAATTTGTACATATTTAGATATTTATAAAATTAATATAATATTGTAATATCACTAATATTTTAGCAATAAAATTTTCAAGGTAACTGTACAATTAACCATGCAGTACGTAATCGAAAATATGAAATAGTTATAAAATAATTTCATTAATTTCAAAATAAAAATACCTTGATAGTACAATAATGCTTAACAAAAATCAATTTTAATAACTATGAAATAATTAATTTATGTAAAAATTTATATACATACAGAATTATATTTAAGTACCTTTAATTTGTATAAATTAAATTAAATACCAATTAAATATAATAAGTATTTAATATTTTGTGTACATTTACGTACAAAAATTTAAAAGTATTTAATTTTAAAAATCTAAAGTATTGTTTTTATACTATCTTATAAAATACAATTTTTACAAAAAAATTTGGAAAAAAATTAGTTTATAATTCTTACTAAATTATAAATAGCTTTTGAAACACTGTTAATTTTATTAATGCATCTAAACGATTATTTATAATTTTTAATATTAATTAATATAACTAATACAAAATTCCACTAATGATAATAATCTTGATTATATATAGGGTAATAATTGATTTTTAAATAGATTCTTTATGTTCATACATAACTCTATTAAAAAAAAATGTTTTTTAATTACAGAATCTTAAATATTTTATGTAACTTACAAAGTTCTATCTAATTAAAAATCATCATTAAGAATTTTATTTTCTTCTTCTTTGAAAGTTTTATTACTTAAAATATTTCACATGTCTACATAAAAATATATACTCATTTTTACAAATAAATCATGAAATTACATATAATAAATCACAAAATTATTTTTTCAATGTAGTTACGAATTTTAGATTAAATCTTATTAGTATTTGTAAAAATAAAAATACAGTTTAAAAACTATTATCGTTAATTAAATAGCATGCACCCAGATATTAAGACGTTTTTGAGGTCATTGTATTATTATATAACCTACTGTAAAATTTCTTTCTCTAATCCAAATTTGAAAAGATATATAATTACCAAACTACCTTTATTTCCTATATGGAACCAAATATTTAGATCACCCTATAACTAATTTAAGTATATATAAAGTTACATAAATATATATGAATAAAAAATAGAGCTATCGGTACATAATTTCACATGTTAACATTAGGTATTGAAAAAAAAAATGAATTGTGTCATTATGCTTGTTCGTAATGACAGTACTATACAAATGATTTTTATAGATTTTATATAAAATGATGATACTTAAAAAGTATTTTAAATATTTACATAAAAATAAAAAAAATTTTTAAACTCATAAATAATTATTTATTATTTTCAAATGAATTATTTTTAATTTTTTAAAATATAAAATGCATAATTTTATAAAAATGTTGAGCAAATCAAAAGATATCAACTTTAGATAATATTTTATGAAAATATTATATACAACCGTCGTATATATACATTTATTTAACAATTTAAATATCTACTTTATAAGTTTAATTTAGATCTAAAAAATTGTACAGAATGATTTTAAAAAGTGATTTTAACATATTTTTACTATTATTAAATCAATAATAATTAAAAAAAATGTCAGTAGTTTTTAAATTTAATAATGCAACATATCATGTTTTTAATTTAAACCGTTGTAACGTTCAACGGTATTTTAATATTTCGGCGACTTTCTTTACACATAAATTATAACCCAGTACGTCAACAATAACTGTTGATGTTGATTTATAAGAGTATTAGTTTTAAAACTTATATAATACAATGTTCAAACTCGTCTTCACATTTTTCTTAACTCGATATCATCAAGTAATGACTTGATATTTTTATCGTTCTCTGAAGAACAGAATAGAAGAAACAAATATAGAACTTGAATTTACTTATTTTTTATTAGTCATAGTCTATTAATTCTTTTATGATGACTAGTACGTTACTATCGTTATATCTTGACTCTTAATAATATATGAAAAAGCAAAAAATTTATTAGTTTTAAGTTATATAGTATACTTTTTGCAGTTATACACAGTTTGAACAGCTTTTTTGTGTGTAGTATGTATTAAAATTTTAATATCTTAAATTTAAAAATATCAGTTATTATTTCTGATTTTGTCACATTTGAAAAATTAATTTCTAAGTTTTACTACGTAAACGTTTCGATTATGAAACTATATTTTCAAATTGAATATTCCAGTATAGTTTAAAAGAAAAATTGCAACAATTACCTTTAAAATTTAAATAACTTTTAATAATATCATATACTTTATACAATTAAATCAAATCTAAATTAAATTTTATTTTAAACAATATAAACGTAATAAACATCTTTATACTATAAAAATTTAACTTTGTACTATAAAACAAATTCAATTTTATTAGTTTTATCAATTTCGATAATCCAAAATAATTGAAAAATATTACATTATTAAGAATACTTTCATTTTCGAAACACGCTTGTAAAATGTAGACATAATTAGGTAATATTTTATATAATGAACGCTGCATAATTTTTGAGTTATGCTATTTAAAGATTTAACATCTGGTGTAAATCATCTGAAACATCGGTTACACCATTATTTATAACTGAGTTAACCACCCAGATAATTGTCTGAATATTTTTTTAAGCACTTTTTTGACATATACAAAATTCAATGTGAAGGTCGAACTTTTGAAATATTTAAGAACCTTTTATAAATTATGAATTTCGTTTAAGTCTCTGTCTAATTTTTTTTCGATTACGTATTCAAATATTCTTTTTTAACAAAAATACTTGTCGATAATAACCAATTTTTATTTTTAGTACATTAATTTAGAAATCTCAAATGAGCTATGATTCTGAATCCGTAAATCTTGATTTATAATCTCGAGAGCCATGATTATCCGCAAAGTAATGAACGGTAAAGACAGTAAAATAAATACATATAGGTAAAATAACAATTACAAGTATTTGAATATATCAAATGGCCACAAGTACAATGTACATAAGTGGGCCTCCACGTTTTGAAACACTAACGTAAGTTACATTATAGCTACTAAGTTAATCGTAAGCAGCGACGGTACGTCGCGTTAAACGCTCGAAGATAATCCTTGGGTACGCTCATCAACAGCGATTTCACAGAAGGCTAATGTGTATACCACGCGGTATAAACCTGTATGCATGCGTGAGCAGGGCTTATTTTGCTGGTGTAGTAGCGAACCGCGAACATACAAGTAATCAGCCAGCGGGAATAGAGTCCGAGGCTCTTTATTGTGCACCGATTTTATCGTCGACTTTACCATCAGTTTCATGCGCTCGTCAGGGTAGGATTGTTAGCTGTGCGTCTGAACGCTTATGCTACTTTTAACATCCGACACGATACTCAATTCTAGTGTATCGTTTTGCAAAGGGATCCCAGAATCACTGCATTTCGAGTATAACTTTTCTTTGTATAGTTTACTTTATGAATACTTATCTTCGGTACTTTCGTGTATTTAGTGCTGCCTCTAATTGGATGCGCGTACATCACCGAGCAATACGCTTGAAGGACTTATAATTGTAATTTTAAATTTAACGTATATGACATTCAATTATTCGCGTTCCCTTTTTAGCCATATTGAAAATACATCAAGTAATTCAAAATACTGGATACCAAATTTCTTTATTGAAATTATACGCAATTAAAATAGATTAACTTTACTTTGACTTATTTATATATCCTATGATTATTTTATCGATTTTCAATCCTCACTAATCAGTTATATCTCTTACCAATAAACTGTAATATTTTAATATAATAAACAGAATTTTAATTCCAATAAAAATATAAATTTTTAGTAAGTATTGAGTTTAAGGTTAATAAAAAAAATTGTTTCAATATTTATTTTACACTACTCATTGTATCTGATCCTTGTTAAATATTCTAAATAGTAATATAATCTATCTATAATTACAAATAAAACATATAGAATCACATTAATAATAAAAAAGTTTAATTCCATTTTCTATTTTGAGTGATAATAAAATTAGTTATAAATAAGCATTTGTATTTTCTTTTATTTATGTAACACTTTTATTTCACTTTATATAAAATAATATATATCTTTTTTCACTTTGTTTTAATGATTAATTAAAAAAATTTTTTATTTAAAGACGAAAACAAGTTTATATTATATTCTGGTAAATTTATAATGTATCACTTCCATACTTTAACACTTTATATTTATTTCATTTTTTCGAGCCTTTCCTACATGTACAATGCAAAAATTTTTACTTTAAACGAAGAGGTTAATTCATAAATTAGTTACATACCCAAAGAAATATTAAAACTCTTTGTACTTTAATACATATTATAATATATCAATAAAAACTATCAATTTACTAATTTTTCTATGCAAGTTTAATAGACTTGCGTAAGAAGCTCACGCATAAACTTAAAACTTCTTTTTAATACTTAGAAATTTAGAAACGTCCTTTTTTTACATTTTACAAAATTTTATAAAATTTGTTTTATTGCGATAAGAAATCGGCTTGTTTAAAACTGGAAGTGTACATTAGATTGAAAAACTAAAAACAACCGTTCAATCGTACTCACCCGAAAGAATCTTATCCTCGTCATGACGCTTTTTTCGTTCGTCCAACTTATTAATTTATTTTTGCACTCGAATATTTCTGCAAGTAAACTTTCGATAAACTTCCGATTCGATTGCGCAAAATAAACAAACAGCGGCAAATAAACTAGCAAGTGCGCGAATAAAGAAATGAATCCAAATACTGGTAAAAAGAATAGAAAAAATTAAGAAATAAGGAAAGGGAAGAAAGAGAAAGATAGAAAAGTAGGTCACACGGGTATATCGTAGAGTGCATGCAATAGTTTCATGTCACTGCACCGGTTTGCTTATTATCGGTGCGGTTGGGTAGACAGGAGGTCGAGTACCTCCGTGATCCTCGCAGGTGGATGTCCAGAGGTTGACTGGTAGGAAGTGCGCGCCCGTCAGTAGTGTAGCTTAGAGAGGCGCTCGTTCGCTCTCTTTCTCCGAGTTGCGGGACGTAAAGAACGTATACCGGCTGCTGAAAGAAAGAGAGAAACAGAGACAGAGACAGAGAGAGAAAGAGAGAGAAAGAAACAGGGACGGTCAGAAAAGACAGGAGACATTCCCGTTCGGCCCTAAACGTCTCTTTCTTTCCTCCTATTTCATCTTTTCCTTTTCTCTAAATGCCTTATCTTTTTATTTTCTCTTTCTTTTTTCTCTCAGTTCTTACTTATACATGTGTACCTATGTACGTGTTTGCTTGAAGTTGATAACTTGTTATCGTACTCATTTAACATTTTTGCGCGCTCTTTCTCTCTCTTTATTTAGCTTTCTATGATGTTTTAAAGTACTCACACGATTGCTATACAATAAAGTTAAATGAAATTAAAGATTCCATTTTAAATTATTTAATTAATGGTTTTTATGTTAATTGATTATGTTAATAGTCTGCGATTATTCTGTATAGTAAATAATTTTATAGTATATATTAACAATTTTAAATATTAAAATTTTATAACTTAATAATATATCGTATAAATTATTTATTTCCGAGTATTCAATTAAAAATTGTAAAATCTATTTAAAAATAGTAAACGATCATATTTTTCATATCAATCACAAATTTTCAAAATTATCTAAATTTATTTATAGATAACAAAACTAATAATCTAAATATGTCTTAAAAATATTTTCATTTATTTGTTATAAGATATTCATTAGAATTTTATAATATACGAATAAATTTATCTATACAGAATTTTTTAATTTATTATTCGGTAGCAAGTGAAAATAAAAGCAATCAAACGTAAATTAAAAAATTGATAATGAATAAATATTTAAGTATATTAAAAATTATAATTAATCAATTAACGTAAAAGAATATTCTCAATGTTGAAATAAAGTTTTAATGAAATTCTATAACTTTTAAAATACATTAATTATTTTATAATCAATAAATCTTAAATCAATTAAATAAATTTTAAATCAATAAATCCACTAATAAGTATAGAATTATAAAACTTATATTATATTATAATTAAGTATTTTTTTAGTCATCATGAATTAAAAGCTGATACTATGAAGTATAATAAAAAAAAATTATAAATTTTTGAAAATTGTCAAAAATTTCGTTCAAACTCAAGAGTACAATTTATTAAAATATATATGTGTGCAATATTATATAAAATTAAAAAAAAATTTTTATTATCGTTTTTAACTTATTTATAAATAATAAAAATTGATATCTTAATGTTTAAAAAAATTTTAAATAATACCCACATTGTTCTAGTAAAATTTTCTGTAAAATAATAATAGCAATTAGAGTATAAATACAATTAAGTGCAATAAAAATAAAAGTAATATATAATATATACATACCGTACAAAATTTAAATATTTCGATGCATTAAACAAATTTTATAATATATTTTTAATAAAGATATCTAAAACTAAGATAATTAAGCTATACGGATATTTAGACATAAAAACTCTACTTCAACAAAAACAAATTTTACAAATACATTTTAATAATCAATGATACTTAATATTAATAAATTTTTAAGTTCATAAATAAATATTTTATTAAAAATTATTCATGATTTATCTATTTTGTATCATAAAGTAAACAAATGAAATATTTTCAAAAAATTTAAACTATTTTTTATACATGTATAATATAATACAACACGCATAAATTTTTAAAATATATTTCTATTGTATATTTTTTATGAAAATATTAGTAATATTTTTATGAATATAAAATAAGAATGTAATAAATATATTTTTGAAAAAAATTTAATACGCTTGAAAATAGTTTAAGGAAAATAAAAAAAAATGAATGTAAAATATTTACAAAAAAATTTTTATTTATTGCTTCAAACTTTTATGAATGTTATTATGAAATCTTATGTAGAAAAATAAATGTAATTAATTTTTTTATTTAGAATTATAATTAATCATTTTCATCTATTTAACTGTAACATTACCAAAATTGAATACCTAAATTACATAAATTGCATTAATACTTTTAGACAATGTAGACTTGTAAGTATTAATTAATTATTTCTAAAAAATATTTTTAATTTACAATATAATATATATTTTTTTATATTATAATTTTATAAATATATACCATAAAATATTTGTATAATTTAATAAAGCTTGATTATATATTTAGCTATTTTCCAAATATATTAATAGTCAATTAATATTCGTTAAAATTTATATTATTTTTTAATTAGATAAATAGCATATCATTTATTGTAGTGAACTAAACACAAAATAAATTAAAGTATTTGATATAAGAATATTTTTACTATTACGTTGTATAAAGAAAAGTTTTTTTAAAATGGAGGATTAAGTTCAAGATATAGATTAATTTGGTAATATATTTAAGACAATATATTATTTTTTACTAGACTATTTCTAAATGCAAAAGCTTAAAACAATGTTTAAATTTTATTCAACGTTTTCGTTAAATTTCATAATATAATTTGAAACATCAAATATTGGGTGTTTACTTTGAAATAATTATATTTATAAAAATAATCATAAAAAATTAATGAATTTCAATCAAATAATTATTATATTATATTCATTGATTGGATTAAGTTTAATAACGTTAAAATATATAATCTTTAATTAAATTAATTAATTTTTGCAATTTAAATAATAAGCAGTGATAAAATCATTATATATATATTTTTTTTAATATGCAATATATATATATATATATATAGATATATATATAAATTAAAATTTACTTTAAAATTTAAATCTAGAAAACTTTCGGTAAATCAATTTAAATATTTAAAAATTATTATTATTATCAAATAACGTGTTATTTTCTTTATAGATAAAAGTACAAAATAATATGTATTCTATTTATAAATATTTCTTTAAATTATAGATAAACGTATCAAGTTAATAGATATTTTAATGTACTTAAATTTTTTATTTTAAGTATCCTAAAATATTTGTATAAGAATAAATATTATCGCGTTATGTTTGTACTCAATTTAATTCAAACTTAATAATAATTGTGTAGGGCATAAAAACATTTCATATAAACATATTAAATGACATTATACAAACTTTATTTACTCATTTTCTTACATACAATTAAAATTTTCTCTTACATTTTATAGTAAAAATAATTTATCAAACTATACTCTTATAAATTCACGTATTTTACAAAAAATAGTAAGAAAAAGAAAAAACATTATAATGAATCTATTAAATTCAAGCATTTCATTTTATTTTAACATCAAATCTTAAACATATCTGGTATAATCGATCGTGAAGGTTGCATTAATATATGCAATTATATTATAGAACTTTCAATAAACTTATATAGTATTAAATGGTATTATTAACTTTACTTTTATTTTTTTATAAAAATCTAAAAGCAATTATAGATAAATACTCTTTTTTCAATACAAGTTTTGAAAAATACGTAGTATTTTCTATATAAAAAAAGATTTAAAAAATAAAAAGAGTATTTATGACTTTTAATTATATAAAGTATGTTAACTGATATAAACTTAATAAAATTTCGAAAACAAGTGCAATGATTTAGTTGACATAGTTCAAGGTTTTTAATGACAATGAATTTGTTATCTCTATATTATCTTAATTGATTCCCATTTATTATAGGAACTGTCTTGTATCAGCTTATTTATTTATTTCTCTGTCAATGTAACAAAAAATGTTACTCTGTCTTATACAAATATTCTGTAGTCATAAATTAATTTCTTGTAACAAAAATAATAAAAAATGTCCGCAGTATCAAATAATGATTTGCAATTATTTTCTGTACAAAATGTAATAATACAATGACAAGTAAAAATTCTATTTACTAAAATTCTTTTCATAAGAATTTAAATATCTATTAATCTTCGAATTTTATAGAGTTAACACTCGTATCTATTTGACCACCACGATAACTACCGCGTTTTTTCTTGGTTTTCTCGTGGCGAAAAGATTTACCCTTTGTGAATTTTAAATCTAAATTTGCTCTTTCTCCCCACGATCCTCTTGCTCCTTTCTGTAAATTAAATAAAATATTTGTCTTTGTTAATCCTTGCGCACTGTTTATTTAAGATTAGACATGTTAAATATATTTACTTTTGTGTTATGAAACCACGATTCTTATAAATATTTTTACTATTATTACAAAATAATAATGAATTTAAACACTTTTTATTTTACTTGTTTATAATATAAATTTGGTAATACTTTTTAAACTTACATAAAAAACTACAAGTTTTAACCATGTCAAGAATATCATAATCAATTAAAATTTTGTAATTAACACGTAATCTTATACGAACAGCTTTATCCAATTGTAATTTTTTTGCTTTGTGTTCATTCTAATTATGATTATAGGTTATCAAGTTAAATATTTAAGAATAATTTACTTTTTAATCAAATTAAATATTAAAACAATTGATAATTACTTTATATAGTAATAAGTAATGTTTGAATAATTATAATTAACAAATGTATTCAGATAAATTTGTTACATTTTACAAAAATATATACTAAAAAAATAATCATTTTAGGGAAGGCATTATTTATTGATATTATCTTTTTTTAATTTTATACTTTTTAAAATTTATTTTTAATGTTTTTTTTATTTATTTTATCATCTTATAAATAGATTTACTAAAAGAAATCTGAAAAACTGAAATGAATTTTTTCGATCAAAATCATTTTTTAAATCATTGTTTAATCTATAAAACATTCAATATTTTTTAAATAGAAATATACAAAATATATTTTGATGATATTCTGTCAACAGTGCTTAAATAGTCTAATTTGATAAAAAATTTAACTATCTAAAAATCTGAATCCTTACCCTAAAACAATGTGAGTACTCTGTATGTGATCAATCATCAAATGTGATTTTTTTGTTCTGAGGTTTTGGATCGTTATCTTCAAAACTCTTCCGATCATTACTATCACCCCAAGATTTTCTAAATTCGTTACCCCTACCCCTACCGCTTCCTCTATCGTTGCCACCCCAAGATTTTCTACCATCGAAACCTCCTCCTCTACCTCCTCCACGACCACCCCCAAAACCGCCTCCACGGCCACCCCAAAACCGCCTCCACGGCCACCCCCAAAACCGCCTCCACGACCACCTCCACGACCACCACCAAAACCACCTCCACGACCACCTCCACGACCACCTCCAAAACCACCGCCACGACCACCTCCAAAACCACCGCCACGACCACCTCTAAAACCACCACCACGACCACCTCCAAAACCACCTTCGCGATCTTCCCCGTCACGATTCCGGAAGTTATCATTGTTGTATTTCTTAAAGCCTCCATTTTCTTCTGCATCTTCCTAAAAAAACAGAAGAGAAACGATAGGTCAATCGCCGTCTTACGTATGAAAGTTCAAAATTTTTTTTTACATTTTTATTAAATCTGAAAATAAAATTTGTTTGTAATTTTTATAGTTTTTTGCGAATTTATTTCTTTTATTACTAACAATGGTGAATGCAAGGAAACAATCGACGTAGTATTTATTTATTTATATGTATATATATATTTAAATATATATGTGTATATGTACATTTCAACTCGGAAGAAAATGACCTTTCAATGAAGTGTCGGCAAATGACCTGCGTCTCTCTTTTGCTGTTTCCGAGCATTTACCTTTGCTTCAAACGAATTATTTCCCAGCATAGGGCTTATATGCACTAGATCATCTCTTACGCGTCTGAAGGGTATAGGTTTCTGTGAAGATATAAGTATTAATTAAATTATTAATTGATTTTATAAATAATTTTTTAAATAATAGCTGATGAAAAACTGAATTTATGAAATACTTTCAAATATATTTAACTTTTTAATATTTTGTAATGGTTTTAGCTTTAAAATTTGTAAATAATAAAAACCTTATCGCCATTTTGATCTTCATCTCGATATTTTCGTTTACCAGGTTTAATAGGATCTGAATTGAAATTATTCTTTTTTGCTGAATTTATATTTTGCACTTCAGCTTTTTCTTCTGAGCTATCATTTGAACTTTTTGTTTCTGTTTTCATCTGAAATAATTTAATAAATAATAAATAAATAATGTGCAAAATTAGAAAATACTTTAACTTTTATTTTAAAACTTTTTCTGTATAAAAATTTTTATAAAAAATTTGTTACCATAAAATTTCAATATAAATTATTAATCAATGTACAATGTATAAACATTATACAAAAATAAGTATTACTTATATTTTAAAATTTTACCTTTGTTGATGATTTAATTTGTTTTTTAGTTGTCGGCATTGATGTTGGACTGTCATCTGAGTCATCACTAGAATCATCACTTGAAGATTTTTGGGTATTAACTGCCTTGACAACAGGTTTTGCAGATAATAAAGATTTTTTAGCGGGTATCTTTTGATCACTACTATCCTGATCACTAGATGATTTTTGCCTTTTCAGAACTTGTTTAGCTGCTGCTTTTACAAGAGGAACTGAAGGTTTTGATGTTTCTTCATCACTACTATCTTCATCACTAGAAGATTTTGCTGTAACTGTTGTAGCCATTTTAGATTTAAGTTTAACAGCTGTTTTATTTTGTTCTTCAACTTCTGAAGAGTCATCTGAATCAGAAGATTCTTGCTTAACATTAGGTTTTAGAGGTGTTTTTACAGTAGTTTTTGCTATTGGTTTTACAAGTATCTTTTTCTTTTCATCTTCCGAAGAATCATCAGAATCAGAAGATTCTTGCTTAGTATTAGATTTTAGAGGTGTTTTTACAATACTCTTTGCTATTGGCTTTTTTACTGATGAAGATTTAACTATCTCGTCATTTTCTGAAGAATCAGCACTTGATGATTCGGCTTTCTTTGCTGTTTTTGTTCCTTGTTTAATTGTTAATGATTTAGTAGCTTTTTTTATTTTATTTTTATTATCTGAAGAATCACTACTAGTAGAATCTTTTTTTACACCAACTTTAGCAACATGAGGAGTTGATTTAGATACTTGTTTTTCATCTTCACTGGAGGAGTCTTCTGATGATGATTCAGCTGTTTTAGTTGGAAGTTTTATTGGTTTTGCTGTTGTTTTTACTGAAGTCTTAACTGCTTTTTGAACTTTAGCCTGAACTGTGGTTTGTTCTTCACTAGAAGAATCATCTGAAGATTCTGGTTTTGTGGCTTTTGTTTTAGTTTTTGATGAAGTTTTAACCAATGGTTTTTGAATAACCCCATTATTTGGATTATCATCTTCACTGGAAGAATCACTTGATGAAGATTCTGCTTTTTTAACTGGTGTCTTAGCAGGTGCTTTTACTATATTTTTAGTTGTTGATTTCTGAAGTACACATTTTGCATTAACAATTTCATCTTGACTTGAGGAGTCCTCCGATGAAGATTCTGTTTTTTTAGATATTATCTTAGCAGGGGTTTTTAATACAGGTTTAACTAGTGTTTTTTGAGCAACAGATTTACTAGTTGGAATTTCAACTTCACTAGAAGAATCTTCTGTTGAAGAGTCCTCTGATGAAGATTTTGCTTTATTAGCTAATGTATTCGCAACATTTTTTACATTAGTTTTAGCTGGGGTTTTTGAAATCGCCTGCTTAACATTTTGCAATCCATCTTTGTTAGAAGAGTCCTCTGATGAGGATTCTGCTTTCTTAGGTTGTGTTTTAGCAGAAGTTTTTACAGGAGGTTGAATTGGGCCTTTCTGTCCTATAGGTTTTGCAACTACAGTTTCTTCTTCACTTGAAGATTCTGATGAAGATTCTTTTTTCTTATTGTTACCTATTGATTGTTTTACCAAACCTCTACCATTAACAAGTGCGGGTTGTTTAGGTGTTTCTTCATCACTCTCTGAGCTTGAATCTGAACTATTACTCTGTTTAACATTTTTTACAGAAACTTTTTTAGAAGAAAATTTTTGAAAATATTGAAACACTTCTACAATTGTCGGACATCCTTTTGCAAGTGCAGGCTAAAAATTTAAATAATATTTATCTTAATATAAAGGAAAGAACACGTGCATTTCGAAATAATTATAAATAGATGAAAATCACATCAATATAAGTTTTTCAAATTTTGATAGCCAATATTACTTTATTAAAAAAAAAATATTCTAGACGTTTAATGTAAAAAAATACCAATTTAAAAATAAATTTATCAAATTAAGTAGCCGACCACAGCCCACGTGGTGCGGTAAATGAATGGCGGGACACTTCGATATGAAAAAAACGGTACTTATATTAAATATATATAATCTTCATAGAGATAATCACAAATAACTTACTGCATTTGTCTTCTTTTGAAAGACTTTTGCAAGTGATGAGTCCTTCTTTAATAGATAATCATAAATAAGCGCGGAAATACTCAATTCCTCAGGGGCGGCCATGTCGGACGCGTGCACACATTCACTCTAAAATCTTTTAATAAACACGGCGTGGACTAGCGTTGGAAACCACAGTAAAATCCGGTGACTACAACCTAAAATATACAGTTTACGATGATATGCAACCAGCACAATAATTCGTTTTCCTAATTTTTTGCTCATGTACACAATGTCTTACGCTTATTGGTCAACAAATGGTCCCACAATTTAGGAAAAATATTAAGCATACAAGGAGTTAGTCAAAGTTTATCTTTATTAATTATATTTTATTTATATCTGCGTTATATATTATATATTATATTATATATATATATATAAATTTATACATTTATATGACGATCAATAGATTTTTTATTACTCATTTCATATTTTAATATTTCATAAAAATATGCCATAATAATTTCAACCAATTAAATTTTGTATCTTATACGAATACTTGTATCCAATTATTAAAAAATTTTTCTAAATGTAAAATTAAAAATTTGTAATAAATTTGTTACTAATTTAAAATCTAGAAAATTAAAATTATACATCACCGATAAGTTTTAAAACTCAAAAGAATTCGAACATTAATAACAGTAAATAAAATAAAAGTTTTACTTTACTTAATCTTCACTGTCACACTTTTGATATTTTATTATTCTGATATTCTTCACCTAAAATTTTATTGCTAATAATAATTCAACAACTTTCATAATTTCAGAATTAATTCGATTAAAATTACTAAACAAAAATTATTTAAAAAATACATTATTCATTTCTTAAATAATTTTATTTTCCTTATCTTTTTTTTAATTTTACATTATTAAATTTTAATATTTATTTAAATATTTCAATTGAAAACATATTAATTAAAAATTAATGTAATTTTTTTACTCGTGAATATTACAATCTAAAATAAAATTTATTAACAAATACATTATTATTAAAAACATATCATTTTATTTTATTCAGGTAAAATTAAACTTCATAAAAAAATGAGAGAAAAACTATTTTAATTATATTTATAGAAGTAAAAGAAATAATATATTATTTGTGATATATATGTATATATATATTTAAAAAAATGTTAAATATTTAAAAATTTTAAACTATTTTAAAAATATATGAAACATACAAAGTAATATTTTATTAAACATGAAAATAGTTACCCAAATATTTAATTCATAATCTATAATTTTCGTTTAAATAGATATCTGAATAAATAATAAATTTAATGTTTTACATTATGAAAAATAGAGAATAATATTCCCTTAAAAGGATAGAGGATAAAACTTTTATGATAACCTTAAATTTATATTAAATCAGATTAAATTAACATTTGTTTAAATGTTTTATATTTGAATTATTTAAATGAAAAATTTATTTTTAATATGAAATGATCCACAATCCTTTATTATAACCTCAATAAACGTATTATTACAGGAATATCATTGATTAAATTAAAAATTAAATACAATATATTTATTTATGATACTAGTACATTAGTGCCGAATAAATTAATAAAATGGCCAATTGTATAAATTTCTGTTAATTGAATAATTTTATTTTAATTGGGAGATAGATGTATTAATTATTATAATTGTAGTTTTAATTTACCACGTTAAAGTGGTAAAATAAATTCAAATTACTTTCATCAAACTTGGTATGTTTATGTCTAAAGTTTAAATTTAGAATATTTATTAATAATGTAAAAATATTTCATTTTTATAAATATTTTACGTTAAAAAACATTAATATTTAATACTGAATATATTTGATGGATTAATCAGCTACGATATATAAACCATTCAAGTGCACTTTTTTCCCTATTCTTTATATCTTTTGTTAGATAATATATTATTTAACTTTTGTAATAATCCGAAAGAGGCAGTAGCATACTGCTAATAAGAATTGTGAATATGTCCGACCATTCTTACCGAGAATCTCCTTTTTCGACTGAACTATTTCGGCTAACCTCCCTCTTATAGCATACAAGTTGAATGCACATACACAGTTCTCGTGAGTTTGCAGATTTGAGATTGTTAGCGGCTCTTTTGAGGGATGATTTTATCTGTTGTCAGTAGCTCAAATATTGAATATATTATAAAATTCTTTTAATTAGTATTTTACAGTATTTAAGAGGTAAATTTTTATAATGATTAATTAATAAATAACATTTAGAATACTACTTTCTTTATAAGAAGTAAATATGAAAGAAAAATGTTGTAACCTTAAAATTAAACGAATTTCTATTTGTAATATGATTATTATAATTATAAACACATATTTTAATCACAACGTTTAGTTTGTAGAGTAATTTTAGTAAATAAATATGGACAGACTCTTACGGATAGGAGGTGGAATGCCAGGATTAAATCAAGGTCCACCACCATCAGATGCTCCAGCTGTAGATACTGCTGAGCAGGTATAATTAAATTTAATTTAATCAATGATGAACAATTTTAAAAATTTAATAATGTAAAATATTTTATTTAAGGTTTATATATCATCCTTGGCATTATTAAAAATGCTGAAACATGGACGTGCTGGAGTACCAATGGAAGTGATGGGTCTTATGCTTGGCGAATTTGTTGATGATTATACAGTTCGAGTTATTGATGTTTTTGCTATGCCACAAACGGGAACTGTAATATTTTTTCTATTTTCTTGGTTTTGATATATAAATTTTTATACCAAATAATTTAAATTTTAGGGAGTAAGTGTTGAAGCAGTAGACCCAGTATTTCAAGCAAAAATGTTAGATATGCTCAAACAAACTGGTAGGCCAGAAATGGTCGTAGGTTGGTATCACTCTCATCCTGGATTTGGATGTTGGCTGTCTGGAGTAGATATAAACACACAACAGTCATTTGAAGCTCTCAGTGAAAGAGCTGTTGCTGTTGTAATTGATCCTATTCAATCAGTAAAAGGAAAAGTTGTTATTGACGCGTTTAGGTTAATTAATCCTAATATGATGGTGAGTAAATATGAAAATAACTTTAAATCTAAAATTCAATTTTAATTTGAAATTTTTATATGTTTTATTATTAGTACTTATACTTTTTGGTTTATCATATTATTAATATATCTATAATTTAGTTATTAAAAATTAATAAATAGTCATAATAGACATTTAGAAACCACTAATATATATTTATATAAACATATATCAAACTTTATTATTTTTTAATATTAATGGTTTATTATAAGATAAAAATATTAATATTGGTAGTTTATTATAAAAAATATATCAATATTAATTGTTAAATTATATTTTTTAAATATATAAAAAATATATCATGTTTTATAGGTTCTTGGACAAGAACCACGTCAAACAACATCTAACTTAGGTCACCTACAAAAGCCATCTGTACAAGCACTTATTCATGGACTAAATCGACATTATTACAGCATAAGTATTAATTATCGTAAGAATGAACTTGAACAGAAAATGTTATTAAATTTACACAAAAAAACATGGATGGATGGCTTAACTCTTGCAGAGTATACAGAGCACAGTAAACTCAATGAAAATGTTGTTCAAGAAATGCTAGAACTAGCTAAAAATTATAACAAGGTAGGTTTATTATATAATTTCAAGTAACAATTATATTTATTATTTATATTTTAAAATATATTTATTTCAGGCTCTGGAAGATGAAGAAAAAATGACACCAGAGCAATTAGCAATAAAAAATGTTGGTAAACAAGATCCAAAACGACATTTAGAAGAGAAAGTCGATAACCTTATGACGACAAACATTGTTCAGTGCTTGGGAGCTATGCTCGATACTGTTGTTTTTAAATAACTACATGATTTAATTTGCAATATGAATTTAAGGAGAAATATACATCTTTTTAATACTCGAATTAATTTTTTTTATACTGATCCATTCGATTCGTTCACAAAAGCTACATAAAAAATAATGCATTAAATATATTTTTGGATTTTTAATGAAAATAGCAAATTGTTTACAAAAGTAAAATAATCACGTATTAATTGCCTGAGTCTTATTTCATTACCGATGTACAAATAATTTTTTTTTATATTTTACATTTATATAAAAAAAATTTGAATGAATAAAACAAATGCATCTTATTTAATAACTATAATAGACAAAATATTTCTCGGATAAAAAAATTACGTAAAGGCTTTTCACAAACAGAATTGTTTTTCAAGCAATATATAAAATTCTTTGTTCTGATGATTGTGAAAATATTCTATTACAAATATTTATGTACAGCTTAAATGTTCACTAACTAATTTTTGAACATTAATATGGAACTTAAACTTTGGCAATACCAAATAAAGCCAAATTTTATACAGCACAAACACATTTCTCAGCATTTGTTACAAGTTGTTACTATTTGATTTTAAAAAACAACTTGTTATAATTTCAGAATATGTGTGTTCATAATCACATATACATTTTGATCAAATAATAAAAGTCATTAATCAAATAAAAGATTCATATCTTTACTCTTCTATAAGTTCTTCTTTGCTCTTCTTTTTCTTCTTTTTCTTCTCTTTTACAAGTTGTTCCTAATAAAAACATATATCTTCTTAAATCTTATAATTACATTTTTTTTTAATCACAAATAATATTTTAAATATAAATACCTCGGAATTTTTGTCAGCCATTATTGTTTCAATTTCTGTATCAGATTTGTCTTTCTTTTTATCTTTTTTCTTTTTCTTTTCTTTTTTTTCTTTTTTCTTATCCTTGGGAGATGCAATTTCAGTATCCATGGTTTCAACTGTTGGTAATTTTTCATCCAAAATAGTTAGAATTTCTTCATGCTTACGTTTCTTGGCAAAAGTTTCATCCCCTTGTTTAGAGCTTTTAATGCCATTTTCTTCAATCTAAAAAAGTTTAAATTATAATTAACTTTTAATTATAAAATAAATTAAAATTATTTAATGAAATAAGTTTTTTATTACTTTAACAGTATTGTAATCTGTATACCCAGATAACCAGTCCGAAGGTGTATTTTCATTTGGCTTTCCATGTTTGTCAAGTTTTCCTTCTATAATAAGTCGTTTTTTCAAAGATGCTTTTGGACCTAAACCCCATTTTCTTGGATAAGCATCTCTTTCCATAATAACACGCTTAATTTTGGCTACTACGCCATGATCACAAGCTGACATCGTTGGCGTCGTCATTAAGGCAATTGCTTTAACAAAGTTAATTTTTATTAAATTTATTTAAGTTTATTTTCATACAAATTATCAATTCTTTTGTCACAGAAAAAATTTTTTTCACAATAAAATATATATTTAAATTAGAAAATATTTTTATTAAATTTATTGCACTTTCATAAAATCATTAATATTTTTGATATTTCACAAAATTATATTTGTTTATTTAATTATGTTTTATAAAAAAATTTAAACTAGCTTTGTTATGAATTGTTTACATCATGTTCAAATTTATCTTTTTACAAATATTCGTAATAAATTCATAAATTCTCGATATTTTTAATAATTTAAAAATAACTATTTTTTGTTCTTTCATTAATATTTTAATAAAACCTAACAAATAACATTATGAAAATTTTATATTTTTTTATGAAAAATAATTTATTATTTTTTTCATAGAACGTATTCTTATTACTTAAGATACAATAGTATTATTATTTTTTATTAATAATTAATAAATATCCATAAATCGGATTTCTAATTTTAATGTTATTGAAAATAGAAAATAAATTAAAAATTTTATTTTTCAGCAATATTAATATTTGATTATTTTAATATTTGAAATAGTATTAATACTCAATTCAATATTTTTTGTCAAGAATGCATTTTCTTGTTATATAAGAATATGTATTTTTATATTAAAAATTTTCGTACAATTATAAAATGTAATGATATTTATAATCTATTAATAAATTTTTCATTACGATTTAGGCGATACTTAAAAACTTTATTCCCTTTGAACAATCTCCATGGAGATAAGAATGTATATGGTAAATAAAGTAATATTTATTTTTTAATGTTGATAAATTAATAAATCCTATAAAGTTAGTAATTAAATTATTATTTATTATTTGGAAATTTTTTAAAATATTTTTTCTCAAAAACCTTAAATGAATTATAAACTACACATTATAATATTTACCAAGCGCAACGGCTTCTCCCTTAGTGGTGACAATTACAATTTCTTGATTTAATTCAATACCTTCATCATACATGAGAACCCCTGGCAGCATAATTTTAGCTCCATAACATATAGCATTTACCTAAATACAGGTATTTACTATTAGAAATATTTTGGAGCAATGATAAAATATTATAACATTTAATGAAGATATTTTTTTTTAAAAAACAAAATTTTATATTAAAATATATAGATACAATTCTGTATTAATATGAATGCATTAAAATCTGAGATATTTAATCATTCATATTTGAAAAATATATTTATATCATGTAAAAAATTAATTATTTAAACTATTTTTTTATTTTCATCATATTATACTTTTATTAGAAATAAAATAATAGTAATAAATAATTTACATTTTAATCAACAGTGTGATAACATAAATATTCTCAAATACTTACTGCACTATCTTTGACAATAATTCGCTTGTGATTTACTAGAAGAGATTCTAATGGTCTAATAACTCGCCTCAAATATGTCTCATCACCATGATTTTCATAAAGCCACTGGGCATCAAGAATATCATGCATTGTAACAAGACCATCTTTTTCAGACATAATACCAGATCGATTTCTTCTTAACTCTTGCATCTGACAACCAGTTCCAAGAAACAGACCAAGATGCACACAAATAGTTCTTATATATGAACCAGCTTCACAACTGACTTTAAAAACACCCAGATTCCGTTCTTCATCATAATCAAGAAACCAACTGTCATAAACAGTTCTTACTCTTAACTGGCGTTTAACAGCTGATATCAGGGGAGGTCTTTGGAATAAAGCACCTTTCAACTTTTCAAGTGCTTGATATATCTAAAAATAATCATTATTTAAAGAACTTATAAATCTTTTTGAATTTATTATATATATAATTTTGATACCTTTTTTATATTGTCAACTGCTGAATGAAGTTTAAAAACTGCAACATATTCCTTACCAGCTGATTGCTGAGATTTAGCTAAACGTGTAGCTCTATCTATACAAACAATTAAACAACCTGATACTTTCGGATCCAAAGTACCAGAATGACCTGTTTTTTGTACTTTTAAAATTCTCTTAATCCATGCTACAACTTCATGTGATGATGGATTAGAAGGCTTATCTAGATTTATACAACCTGATTGAATATATTCTGATAATGTACGATGTAAAGGTGTAGACCCGCAAGATAAAGGCGTAAAATGTTTTGTTCGTGTTAACATCTTATCAAAATTCTAGAATAAATAAAATCTTAACTTATCTGTTACTTATAATAATATTCATTAATTATTTTAAAATACCTTAAATAGTAATGGCCAATCTTTACAATCAAGTTTGGACACTTCATTAGAAGGTTCTAATTGACATTTCATCTTTGCTTGAATTTCACCCAGAGATTTATTTTTATTTTTCTTCTTCTCTTTCTCTGAAAAGTTATTTAATAAAATTAATACAAATTTCTAACCTTAAATTTAAATTTAACCTTAAATCAGAACTAAGATAAGCTTACATACTATTATCTTACTAGTTACATATATAAATAATTTTTAAATTATACATAGATTTCTTAGTATTATTTTTCTATACATATCTCCATGTACTAAATCCAATTATTACAATCGGAGAATAAGTTAACCACGTGTTTACGGCTTTATATTAATAAGCAAGCATAACAAAGCATTCTACAAATAATTTGTAACGATGAAGCAGACATTTAATAAGATTAAAAATAGTAAGTTTTGAATATATACATATATATTCAAGATAAAATAAAGAAATTGAAATTACCTATTTCAGCCATGGTAAACTTTCAAAAACACGTGCAAATGATATTTTTGTATTTCCTTGCCGATGCAACCAAAACTACAAACTCAAACACGATCTAATATTCCATGAATTTAATAATTTAACGTAGATGTATAACTCAGGGTAAAATAACTCTGACAGAAATATTGAAATCCTAGATTTGCTATTGATTATTTTAAAATATAATAAAATATTTAAAAGTAAAAATATCTTATTACAAATTATTATTTTCTTAATATTTTAACCATATATTATGCTTTTAATAACAAAACTAAAAATATCGAATTTATTCGGCTAATCAAATATATTCTCTTTACCCAATCTTTTAAGCAACGCATTCAAAATGTATCTGTAAATATATCGATAAATTACTTAAATACTTAATTACACAATGATTAAATAGATGATTAAATATTTTAGATTATAGTACAATTAATTTCTTTTTATCAAATAAGAAATTTCCTAATTTTTATAGTATCAACTGCAATAACATTAATTTTAATGTATATGTACATTAATCTTACGAACTGATCACATAGTTCTATAATAATATTGACAGACACAACAATATATTAATAAACAATATTACTGTCTTCTTTGTTTTACAAATTTTTGTATATTTTACTTTAAATTATATTTAGAGTAAAAATATTAAAAGTTATAATTAATAATAATTATTAAAAAATGGTGAAGTTTTATTTTGTTTAATTAAACAAAGCTTTTTTCATTATTATTATTAAATATTAGACAATACTCTCTATATTACTCTATCGCCATCTCTCTCTCTCTTTGTCTCCCCTTCATATTATACAGTAATTCGCTTAAAAATAAAATTTAGAATTTTTTTATAATAAACAAGTCTGTCAAATTACAATCAACATCAACCATGATTACTAATTGTCTTAAGCCAATAATAATAATTATATTGTTATTGTTATTCCTAGCTTGTTTTTTATTAATAAAAAGTTATCTTTTTTAATTGTTAAATTATAATTTTAATAATTACGAAGTTTTACTTTTATATTATCTTTAATTCTTATTTCAGTTCTAGTTCTTTTTTGTAATTATTTTTACAATTTTAGTCTAATATAGATAAATATTAATTATTAAGTCAATTATATATCTAATTAATTTTTTATATCCAAATATTATGTTTCAGTTTTAAATGATCTTTAAAATTAACTGTAAAATCAAGTTTCAACCTATTACCGTTATTTACGTCTCATTTTTTTGTGGAAATATGAAGACGTCACATTTCACCTTGGTAGTGATACATTTATAGTACAACGTTGTTATTAAGATTAAAGAATGATTTTAAAATATTTATTAATATAATTTAATAAAGATTTAGAAAAATTAAAAAATTAAACTTTCATATTTTTGGTATGTTTATATACTTCGGAAATGAACTATAATATTATATGTATTTCTTCAGATAGTGAAGGGGAAATCTTAAAGGTTAGAAAATATTTTTATGCAGTTCTTTATTCATTATTTTTTAAAAAATTAATAACGTTTTAACAAGCAGTCGTCAATTTATTTATAATTTTGTTACTTTCAATTTCCTTTAGATTTTTCTACTTTCTTTTATAACCTTTTTTGTTCTTGTGATAGCTCAACTTTTACACCAAAATATATTTTCATATAATAATAATGAAAATAAAATTTTTTTATTTATATTTATAATTTATTGATTTACTATTCTACTTATTTCAATACAATTTACTATATTTTTTACTTTATTATTATGTTTTATAATATGTTATATCAAAGAAATTGATTTAATAACTTTATGTTTATAAAATCATAACATTTTTTAAAATCATGGTAAAATAAAGTTATATTTAGAATAGATAGATATTTTTTAATATAATTACATCATTAATTTGATACAAGTTGATTAACCAACTTTGTTAAAGCTAAAGTTTTTATAGATTTAAACACTTAATTTAAACTTATTAATAATTCTTTATTATAAAATTACCTTTGTACTCCATATTATTTAGATATAAATATATACATGCATATTCACATATGTATAATAAAATTCTTATATTATTATGAAATATCAAATAGATTCCATTTTAATGAAATATTATATGTAAGTTTTAGATTCAAAAATTATTTTCATTAAACAAATAAAATCTTATTAAAATATATACCACATTTTAATTTTGCTTTGCGTTAATTCTATTACGCATGAAAATATAAATAATTAATTTTAAAATGTAGTAAAAATGAAAAAATTAATAAAAATATAAATAAGCAAATGATAAAATTTTTTTTAAATATTTTGAAAACATGATTGAAAAATTAGTTTCATTGATGTTAAGATTTATATAAAAATTTGTCAATAATTTTAAATTATTAAAATTATGGTTTTAATTTGGATTTTCTTGTAATTTTTTTAATACTTGAAACTAAACACATAACCTTCTGTTTTTATTACATTAATACGTATTAATATATTTTAAAAGTATTTTAATTATAAATTAAAAATATATAAAATAAATTAACTATTAACCAAAATAATTATAAAATTGACTATAGATAATATTGTAAAATTGTTTGTAATTATGAATTGTACGATAGACTAATATAATTTTATATATTTTAGGAATCTCAGAATACTGAAATAAAAAAGAAACATAAAAGTAAATTAAATTTTCCACAAAAGAGAAAATTATCACTTAATTTATCAAAAGAAATTAGCTTAAAAAAACATAAAAACTTTGAAAATAAAATGGTTTTCCTTGATACTAAGAATTTTCACGAAATTTGTAAAAATGCAATAATTGAAGATTTAAAAAAGGAAGAGACTAATATTCATAATTTAACAACAAATTCTGAAATTAATGATTTCAGTAATAATTCCTTTTTATCAGAATTTGAAACACCAAAAAAATTTAATGAAATTGAAAATAGTTTATCAAAGAAAATTGAAATTGATAAACAATTAAACAATCAATTTTCAACTCAACCTGGTTCATCTCAACAAGCAGCAAGTAGAAAAGTTATAAAACCACAATTAATTATCAAAAAAAAAATACCTATTCTAGATATTGATGATGATATATTTGTTAAATTCATTGAAACTTGTGTAAAAGTAAGAAATGATGATACCACAAAAGAAATTTTACATAAATTAGAAAAACGGTACAAGAAAGTTGAGCCTATAAATATACATTGTGAAGACTTCAAACTTTTTTTAAATAATATAATAGAAAAAATATTAAATAATCATAAAGAAAATTTTTATATTTATATTCAACAAGTTAACAATGAAATAAAACGATACATTAAAGAATCAAAGACTTTCATGTCTCCTGAAAAATCTTCGACTTCTATTAATACTCATTCCAGTCAAACACATATTAATGAACAAATAACGATAGAAGAAGAAAAACTATTTTCAAAAGAAGATATGGCCAAAATTAAAAAATTAGAAAAAGCTATTAAAAAGTGTCAACAAAAAATTAAAGAATTAGAAGAACAAGAAATAGATTTTGATGATGAAGAAGATTCTGCATATATACAAGAAGATAGATACAAAAGGAAGTTAATAGAATTATATGCATTATTTGGTAAAATAGTAGGAGATAATAAAATAAAACGAGAAATATATAAAAAACAATTAAGGCGTAAAGATATTTCTGGTGAAATGACTGGTATAGCATTAGTAGATGAAGCAATTATTAATTTTGTTAATGCTAGCATAAAAAAAGTTAATAAATTAAAACACATTAAATGTCCCACTGCAATTGCTGATTATCTACCAGTACCCGACTATGAAGATATATTTGAATGTATTTCTAAATGCAATATCAATCAAAATCTTGGATTCGATAAAACAAAATTAGAAGAGCTAAGTAAGTATATATAAATAAAAATAGATACATGAAAATATTTTTTTGAAATATTAAAATTTTCATGAGATTTCATGTGTAATTAATAAAAAATCAATAAAAAATATTGATAATAATACTTTTTATGAAGTATTTTAAATATAATATTTTTCAAATAAAAAATCGCTATTTACAAATAAAATAACATAAATTAAATGTATGAATTATATTTTAAAAAGTTATACTGTGAAATTTTTGTTATATAATTTCAATATTGAATATAAAAATATAATTAATATATTACTGTGAAAATATCTATAAATTGAAAAAAAAATTTTAATTTTATAAATTACATTTTATTCTTTGGCCTCATTTAGAATATTTAATAATAAAAATAATACAATAAATATTTTTAAAAAAATTTAATTTATATGAATTTAATATTAATAATTTTCTTAGCTCAAACTTCGTTTCAATCAATTGGAAAATATTTGAAGAAACAAAGGATATTGGAGAGTAAAAACTATATGTTATTTTATTTGGAAAATACAGAAGATCCTGCATTAACTAATAATAAATTAAATACAATATTACAAAATAATAAAAAAGAAGGTGATAAAAAATTAGAAGAAATTTTTAAAAAATATGAAAAGAAACAAGAAGAAGTGTTTCTAAGAAGTAAAAAACAACAAACTTTGGAAAGTCCTATCTTTAATAATGAAAATAAGAATGAATTTGAAATATATGAAAAGGAAGATAATACGAACAAAATAAATGTATGTGATAAAGACGAAAACACTGAAAAAAATCAGAAAAGTACGGATGAAAGCATACTATATCAAGAAAAAAAAAAAGATCCAAATAAACAAAATAACGTATATCAACAAAACGAAGAAAATTCGAATGAAGAAAATAAATTCTATAAAGATAAAGAAAGGGATTCATGTAAAAAAAATAAAAAAGATGAAACTAATAAATATAAAGAGGATACAATGAATTCGAATAATAATGAAAAATTACAAGATGTATGTGATGAATTTGATAAAAAAAAATCGGAGCATAAAAATAATACAGATAAAGATATTGTGCCCAAACAAATAAGTTCAATTAATGCTGTTGAATCAGATGAGATCTGTAAAATAAATAGTGTAACAAAAATGAATTATGTAGATGATATGTTATGTATAGTATCAGAAATTTGTGATATAAGTAACCATTCAAAAAATAACGAAAATCGTGTATTAGTAGAACATGAAGAAATAGAAATTTTAAGCGATGAAGATGAAATAATTTTGAATAACGAATTACAAAAAAATATAAAAAATAATAAAATACTTGTAAATAGTGGTTATTGTGAAACAGAAAGTACTATAGTGAAATTAAATTCAGATCGAATTAGTGAAAAAGTTAATATTTTAAAGTATGATGACAAAAAAATTAATCCTACACCAGTATCATCAAATAATAAAAATAATATTGTAGATAATGCCACAAATAAAAACGAAATTGATATTAGTAAACGTAAAAATGAAACTATTTCGAAAAATAATGAATTAAAAAGTAATCATATTTGCAGTTTTAATGATACTAATGTCAAAAATAATTTTAATGATAATGCAGATCAAGCAAAAAGTATTATAAAGAAGGTTCTAGAAAGTGAAAATATAAATATAACGAGTTCATTGTCATTGATACCAGATAAAAAAAATATAGGAACAGAAAAATGTAATTTGTCTATATCAAATAATAAAATTGTAAGAATAACAAATACAACGGATATTAATGAGGAAAAAATTAAATCAACTGAAAAATTTAAAGAGTCTGTGGAAATAATGGATTTAGTGGAAGAACTGGAAGTTACAGAAATAAGTAAAGAAAATACTAAACATGTTGAAGGTACCAACATTATTAATGGTAATGAACAATAAAAATTTTTTTTAAATTAAAAATTTAATAATTTAAATTGGATTTCTTATTTTTGACGTATTTTGTTCACATTTTTATTTACGACTTTTTTATTACGATTTTAATCTCGTAATATGAATGTTTAGATTTTCAAAAATATTCTAATGTACATTCATTTATTGTACATTCATCTTTGGTAATCTAGTTTCAATCTATTACTAATGATGTTTTATTTTTTTTAACTTTTAACTATTCTATGAAACCTAAATTATTTACACATGTAAATTTAATTATTTAAAGAAGTTTTTTTATCAATTTATTTTAAACTATTTTTAATACAATGATTAAGAAGAAATTATTATATTCTGATCCATCAAAAATCTAATAATTTTAATGCATTATTTTTAACTTATACTATATGATTTTTATTCTTATATAGGATAGATGAGAAAGTAAGAATTTATTGAATGGAATCCATATCGTGTCGAAATAGCGTCAATTTGTATTTTATGTAAAGATCATAAAATGATTATATACTTGTTTACTGAAAACAAGTATTGTAGCGAAAAATTAGATCGTATTACCCTATGTGTTAAGCGCAGTCTTATCCAGCTTAGCATTTTTCACTTAGTATCTCTTATCTACTGACGAGTCGAAAAGTATATATAAATTAAAAAGTAGGTTTAATTTTAGCTATTTTAGTTTATATCTTATATCTTTAAAACAAATTTCGAATATAAGTTTTTTTAGACTCACTTAAATTAATTTCTTTGATTCCTTTATAAAACTTTTCACCTCTCCTCCCGGAATGATTATGACTAACTTTTTTCGAAAAAATCTTGTAAGCTATTTTAACCTAATATAATAATTATAAATTTATGATTATATTTATATCTTTACCTATCATGAAAGATCATCGATTTAACCTTCGACTTTCTATGGAAAGAGTAGTTTTTGAAGATCGACGATTTCATCAACTTGTACCTCTTGACAACTTTTATTTTTTTAGTCCAATTATTTTAAGGTACATTTTCTGCACATTTTATCTGGATGGTTTGAATATTCATAAAAATAGAGGACCTTTCTAATGATCCTTGCTTGATATTTAATGAATATCTTCATAATTTTTAATTTAAACTTTACTATTTTTTAATTTTAAAATATAGAAGTATTTATTTGCAGATAGTTTTTTATATATAGCTCAATTATCTAAATTTCATTAAATTCTGTTAGAATTTGATAATAAAAATGATTAATTGTTCATTGAAATAGTTGTTTACTTATTTATTCAAATTTAATTTAGTCTATAAATTTTTCTTAATTAACTTTATATTACTTCAAACAATAGGTTTTCTTTTTTTATTGTTGTTTTACGTAAAAAGCTTTATTATTGTTTTTTACTATCAAAGGCCTGTCTCATTCATCTCTTTATATTAATATATTAATTTATAATATTAATGTTTTAATATGATTATTAAGCTGTATTCATTCGATCAAAGATTGTTTTCATTATTTTTTAAAAACTTATGTTAATTTTTTCATTTGTTTTTCTTTATTGTTTACTATATATTCAAAATTTAATATATATTTAAATATATTTTCTTATTTGATAATTTCTCAGAAGAAAAACCAATGATGTATCTAATTTTTAATATCATTCAAATTTTTTATTTTATCGATACAAAAAATTTCTTTCATTCTAATTTTCTAGTTTACATGTATAATTAGGTTTTATATTATCAAACAATACTAATTATTAATACTTCAAAACAATAGGTTTTCTTTTTTTATTGTTGTGTTACGTAAAAAGCTTTATTATTGTGTTTTACTATCAAAGGCCCGTCTCATTCATCTCTTTATATTAATCTATTAATTTATATATTAATGTTTTAATATGATTATTTAAGCTGTATCATTCGATCAAAGATTGTTTTCATTTATTTTTTAAAAACTTATGGTTAATTTTTTCATTTGTTTTTCTTTATTGTTTACTATATAATTCAAAATTTAATATATTTTAAATATATTTTCTTATTTAAAATTTCTCAGAAGTAAAAAACCAATGTGTATCTATATTTTTAATATCATTCAAATTTTTTATTTTTATCGATACAAAAATTTCTTTCATTCTAATTTTCTAGTTACATGTATAATTAGGTTTTTATATTATCAAACAATACTTATTCATTTTTATGCTTTACTTATTGTCTTGTAAATATTTTTATTAATTTATTAGCAATTCGGTCTTAAATTTTTTACATCTATTTGATTATGATCATCTTTTTATATGAACTACTGCTATATGCATACCATAACTGTAATTGTTCTTTTCAAAATATTTTTTTAACTAGCTGTCTTAGAAGGATTATTAAAATGTTTTATCTAAATAAATTTAATTATATAATATGTATAATAATCATTATAATACTTAATATTGTATATTTCAGTATACAATATTTTTTAATTTAATAATGTTATTTACTCAAAGTATAATTATTTAAAAATTTGATTTCAGAAACTGAAATTTCTCACAATCGAATAAAATGTGATACCATCAGTCGAGATAAATGTCTACCCGTGAAATCACAGTCTTTTATAAAAGTACGCTCTTTTGCAAAACCTCCTGATTCATGGAAAGATTTATCTCCAGAGAAGAATAAGCAAAATTTTAAAATACCTATAAAGCAAGTAGTTGAAGAAATGTCAAATCCAGAATACGTTGATTTAACATCAGAAAAAGATAATCGATTGCCCTCTACAAGTACACGAATAATTAATCCTTTGGCCATTAACAATCGTCGTATTCCTATTAAAAATGTAGTTGTGGTAAAAAATGTTATAAATTATAGAGTTCCTTTATCTCACAATGAAATTAAAAACACTAAAGTCGTTCGCGTCGTAAATCCACAAACTGGAAAAAGTGTTACTTATGTTCCGAAAATATCAAATGTTGTTTTAAATCATATTCCAACAAATAATGTCAACCAACATTCAAATAAATTATCAGCTAATGTTATTAAAACACCGTATACGTCGGTAATGTTAAAAAAGAAAGATAATTGTTAATTAGTTATTAATTAAACTATATTCGAAAATTTATAATTTGATATCAAATCTCTCTGAGATAAACACTGTTTGTAACTTATTAGATATGTATAAAATAAATGCATTTTAAATATTTTTTTATAATATTTAAAAATTTCTATTTTATAATTCTTTTGTATTCATATTTTTTATCAATATTTTTGACAGAAGAAATTCTTTTTTCGTAAGATTTTCTACAATATCAAAGTGATCCGTATTTTCTCTTAGTAAAATAAACTCAACATTGTCAACCAATTTTGTCAGTCTCTGTAACAAAAAATTTAACTATTATAAATCCAATTATTTAGCATAATTAAAGTGAAATGAGAAATGTTTGACTTACGTGTGCATACCGACGTGATTCCTCGATGAAAACAGGTGAATCGCATTCTCCTACTGTAACTATCACTTTGAGATCACGTACCGGTATTAAATTATCTTCTACGACATCCGATGCGTTCAAAGGTGTAAATGTATACGAATTTATTTCATCGCTAAAAAAAATTTATTTTCCCTTATAAATTTTATGTTAGTATAGATTAACTAATTTAATTCGAAACGTGTACATTAATTCGTATGGTGATAAATGCGCATATATAAATGAAATGATTTAAAAATAAAGTTCAAATAGTGTTTACTATTTTCAAATAAAAAATGTACAGATATTTATAGTTCATACTTAATATTTATATTTCATATATGATTAATTTACTTTACGCACTACAAGTGATTAAACAAAACATGTGTTAAAATTTGTTTTTTAAATAATTTTGTGATTTATAAACTTTTGTAAATTTTGAAAAAATTAATACTTTATTATATTATATGTATTGTAATATAAGTTATATATACTATAATACTCCTATGCAAAATCGTAATTATTTATTTATGAAATCAGTTTTTATGAGTAAACAAATTCCAAAGAAATTGAAATGAAAGATAAGTTACAATTGCAAATTATTCAATATCGTACGGCGTCCAAAGTAAAAAATTTTTTGTAAATTTTCATAAAAAACGAAAATAAATAAAAACAGATAGTTATTAGAATATAAAACAAGAACTTGTAAAAATTTTTGTGAACTTACCTTGTTAAATTGATCATCTCGTTGACACTCGTTCGCAAGAGAGGCTCAAGTGCATAAATACCACTGATAAGAACGAGACCCTTTAAAGAATCTAGATAACTGTACCTTTTCATAAGATCGAGCCAATTGTGATCATGTAAAATGCTCGTTGCGAGATGAGCCCCGGCACTGTGACCGCCAATCCATACACCCCTAAAATCAATTAAAAATTTTAGAATCTTTAGTAAGAACAAGACGTATTGTACAAACAAATTAAATACAAAATTTTGTAAACACTAGAGTGTGCTGAATATCAAAGATTCTGTAAGAACTGGTACTTCAATGCCCAATGTACGTTTTCGTTGTTTGGTGGCAAAGTGTCAGACTATAATAAAATTAAAAATATTGTATACTGACAATCGTTTGAATTTTAAACTTTTATAAAACCTGTACAGTTAATTATAAGTTATGGATTTTATTTTTTTAATTGAACGTTATTACAAAGTGAAAGTAAATAATTTATTTTATTTTGTAAAAATAGCATTAGGAATGAAAAAATAAAATTTATTTATGTTACTTACAAAAACTTAATGATGGTAACTATTATTAACTTACTTGGATCCTGTGGTATGTGCCAAAGCTAAAACTTTTTCGACCAACATCTTTATTTGACGAACTATTTCCGTCAATGTAACTAAAATTAAAATCCATGATTATTTAATATAAAACATTATAATTGTTTTTTTTTTATAAATTTTGATTTAATTTGTATTATTTCTACTATTCTGTGTTCATAAGATAAATGATAATAATTTCAAAAAACTAATTAAAAACATTGATATTCAATATACACTTATTTTAGAAAATATCGACATTTAAATATTTATGAAATTCCCATACAAAATATTTAAAAATCTAGCAAGTATTTTAAAAATATAATAATAAATTTCTTACCGATAGGACATAAATCATAACCACCGACAATAACCTTAATCCCATGGTCAACAAAATTAGGTACAACAAAACCCGACATATCTTTTGAAAATTCTGACCAATATCCTCCATGAATAAATAAAAATATTGGAGAATCTGAAAAAGATTCAGTGCATTTTTATTTTATTTATTGATATATCTAATATTTAAAAAATTTTGTATTATATTACTTTTTGGAAGATTTGTCCCATAAATATCATATTTAGTTCGTTCCGAAGATTCATACGGAACATCACGATCGTGCTCAATTGAATTACGAACTTTCTCTGTAACTGAAATAAAAGAAAATTAAAATCCTTATTTTATAAATCTAATCTTTTACATAATAACCAATCTAAAATTACTATCTTGGCTGAACTTGAAATATCTAGCTAATAATTCCGTAGGTCCGTATCTTTTACTCCAATTGCTTGGCATATAAGCCTTTTCATGATCCTAAAAATTATAAAAAATATTAATAAATATTCTTTTAGATACTTTGAATATATTATAAAATTCTTATATTTCATTGGTTTAATTTTTGAAGTATTTTATATTAAAAAATTGTTCTGTTAACTGAATAATTAAGTTTTAAATTATAATTTTATTTACCAAATTACCTGCACTATTATATTAAATAGTTTTATGAGTAAGCAACTCTTTAAAGCTAATTCAACTATTTAATTAAAAATAATTTATAAAAATTATATACATATTAATTGATTGAGTATTAGTAATATTATTTAATTAAGTAGTTAATTATAGATTATTATCGTTTAATTAATGATCAAGTATTTTAACCAATTAATAATATAAATAAGATAAAGTTTATTCAGATTCTTTTGATCTTAACGTTAAAAACAATTTCATTTTACATTAATCATTCTTTAAATTCACAATTAAAATTAATACTATTTAGTTTATGCAATTAACAAACAATTCTTGAATTTATTATATTTACTGTTTTGACAAATAAAAAAGAAGAATGCATTAAATATATGTACTTCTAAAAACTTTGCATATGAATTGTTAGAAATAGATAAAATATAAACCACATCGTACATGATACCGAGACATACTAAAATTAATTATTAGTTAGATTATGTACAGTTATATATTATTTAAAAATTAAAAGAAAGAAAAAAAATCTATATATTTACAATCTGTATAATTCAAACATTACAAATTGAGCGCAAATTAAAATTGTTGTCCTCAAACGATAATCAAAAAAAGGTTTTTAAAATTTTCCTTAAAATCACGTTGTAACGAACAGAAAGAATATTGTAACAGAAATTAATGAATCAACTTAAAATTTTATCTACCATTGAAAATAATATTTGTTTATAGAATCATGTATAATGCCATTAATTATAATTTATAATGTAATTAAATAATTTTTCACGAAATATTTATCCAAATTATACTATTTTCCTTCAAATAATTGCCTTTTTTATTAAAAATTTTTTTAGTTCTTCTATTCTATTAAATAGCTACTTATGTAAAAAATTCAAAAATATTTCATTTTTATTACTGATTAATAATGTCATGAAAAATGTTTTAGGAGTATTTTTTACGTATAATACTTTTTATTACATAGTCGAAACCAATATTTTTATATTTTTTTAAAACATATATAATTGAAATTGATAAATTTATTAGTTTTTTTGTTGTATTACTAAAATTCTTAAAATTAGATTTATTAAATTTGTTTCAAAGAAATTATTTTATTTCTTAAAACTGTTTCATTTCTAACGTGGCTTATATTTATATTTATATAAATATTTATTTAGACTATATATTTATATATATATATATATATAAATATAATATATAATATTTATATATTTATTTATATAAATATTTTATTTATACTTTACGCTGTATATTTTTACGTCAAGTTTTATATTATCCCCTAGATAGTATTCTAAATTATAAATCTCATCTAAGACTGACTGAAGAATGACATTGATTAATGTATTATTTTTAATAATATCATTCTAAATATCACATTGAATTATAAGTTAATTAAAAAATTTCTTCTTCTTTTATTATTAAAACATTAATCCCTGATAACGTCAGTACATGAATAAAGTATAGAACTTGTAAAAAATGAAGATTTATATATAAATTTTGTTACCACTTAAATTTTTCAATATTAAAATACTTATTTAATAGATAATAAAGCTTTTAAAATAACATAATAAAAAAATTGTTTATGAAAATTAATTAGAAATAAAAACAGACTTTTTAAAATATAAAAATAATAAGTGTAGAGGTAGACGCAGGCGCAATACAAGCTTGCATTATTTTCATGTATTTATTATCATCTTTCTTGCTTTGTTTGGATATTCGCGAAGCCCCTAATTATCAATACATACAAAACCATATAATTAAAAGTAGAGAGAAACATACCGCACTAGACATCTTGATTGAGAGTAATCTGTTAAAAAAATCTCTAAAATTTTTATTCTTATATAAATCAATATTTTTCACTGTCAACAACTATCAAAACAATAAATAGTTTTTAATACTATTAAACACTATAAAATTGAGGTTGTACTTTAAATATATAATTGCTTTTTTATAATTTGGAAGAATTTACAAATAATGATAAATGCGAAGAGGAAAATTTTACAGCGTCTTGCGCGAAAGTGTGAACTGCGTCGATCAAACTAAACTCATACGTATGAACACAGGTTATGCAGCAATCCCCTCTATTCATGATTATGTAACTGTTTTTCATACATTCACTTTTAATCCTGTCGTGCTTATTGTATTATCTATAAAAATTAAGAGACAATTTACCATTATTATATAAAACAACCTTAAAATAACTTCTTTTTAAAGATGTAGCACAAAAATTAGTCTTCTGTAATCAAACAATTATTATCTCTATTAATTTCTTTTATAATAATACTTCTAGAAATATTCTTTTTGACCTAAAAAATGCACTCAATTATTTTAAATTAGCAAATGTTTAAAATAAATTCAATTTTTAAAGTATTTACACTACTTAATAGATTGGGATTAATTAGCAGTAAAATAATTAATTATTAATTAATAGAAATGTTATATTATTATTATATTAATAAAATAAACATTTAAATAAATCTTTAAAATACTAATCAAGTAATTGTTTATATTTAAATTTTATAATTTATTTTATATAAGCAAATTTTTTAAAACTTTTTATTCTACTGAAAATCCTATATATAATATGTCTAGTAAGTATAAATATAATATAATTTATCTTCTTTCAATTTCATTAAAGTTTTAAAAAATAAAAATAAATATATGAATTTTAATTTAAATTACAAAAAATATTTATATTTATTATCAATATTTTTATCTTACAGGATATGCAAAAATTTTTATAATTTACAATTTATATAAAAATAAAAAATCATGTATAAGAATTTTACATCAATTTTTATAATATTCTATTAGAGCTAAAATTTGTTTTATGATAATTTTTGAATATTTACATATTTTTTAATTTTACATATTGCCAATACAAATAAATACTGTCAAAAAAAAATTATATATAGAAGCCTTTTTAAAAAATTTAAAAACAATAAAAGTACATATTCAAAGCATCAATTTATATATAATCTATTAATTATTTTATAATACTGTATGAACTAATTTCTTGTTTATTTTCCTATAAAGTAAATTTTAACGTTCAGAAAAGTTGCCAATAGAATTAAATTCTGCATTCTCATTTTCAAATTTTTTATATATATTAAAAAAAATATTTAAAGTAATTATTAAAATTTCACTTATTCCCAAATAATACAATTTTTAATCAATATAAATATTATGATAATAATGAATCTCCCTTTAATTTCAAACATTATCTTTGTTTCTGAATAACCACGTAAAAGAGTTTATATGATTACCTTCAGCACCTAAAATGGTTATTAAATTTTACAAAAAATATATTGTCAATACATTAATAATACAGTAATATTTTCAAATAAGAAAAGAGCAAATGTATAATAATAGTAATAAATAAATTAAAACTGTTTAATACTCGTTATGTATAAATTAATAGAGTATAGTTTATTTACAAAAATTAAGTTAAAAACTAAATGAATTAAAATATAAAAAATCATTTTTGCAAGTTTTAAGCAATAAAAATTTTAATTTTAATTACATGTTTTGGAACTTTTTTACTTATGATTATGAAGTTATCTATGTATTTTTAAAATAAAAGTTTTTTTAACGTAATTTTTTAATGAATTAATGAAATAAACAATATTTTTTTTAATTTAAAGTTACTATTGTAATTCGTATTAAGTAACAAAGTGATCTGTATAAATGTTGCTTCTTTATTAGAATTTATACAAATATTGAATTTTTTTAAGAACAGGGGTAACATCAAAAATTCATTTTAATGTTTTAGAATTATTAAAGAAGACATATAAAGATTATTTACGCTACTTACAAAGTAGATAAATAAGAAAGAAAACAAAATTTATATATACATGTTTTTTATTATATATATAATTCAATATTATTAATAATTTGTTAAATTTCCATTTAATACAAAGATAATTGACCAAAGAAATATTATGGATATATTTTGTGACATTCAATTCTTTTTACATATATTTATTCTTTTTGCTGTTTGTGTATAATTATAGTAAAATATTTAAATTTATCTGTTTCGATTTTTTAAGAATTTTCAAGTCGAATCTTTAAGGCATGTCAGTGATTATATATTTAGTTATTTATGTATTTTTATGGCTATAATAAGGAATATCATAACTATATATAAAAAATAATATTTCACTATTTTAAATAGTAGATGAAATATATTTAAAAACTTTGGTCAAGTATTTACACACTGATGGTATTTCAGATCATATAATGTAGGTCGGTATTTCCTATAGTATTATATATTTAGTATTGACTTAATTTCTATACGACAGTATTGTACTAAAGCTTTAAATTTTTATCAAGAAAAACTTGAACTATCTCATTTACTCCCTTATCTCACAAAAATATTAATGTGATATTTATAGAAAAATATTATACAGAGGAAGGCAGTTGACGCTTTATTATTTACAATATTTCTTTTTAATTATTTCAGGCCATTACTCTATAAATCTACCATTAACATATTAAACGTTACATTGGATTAATGATTTGCTAAAATCTTACTTTTATATTCTTAAATGCTATTTATCTGAGCTACTTATCAACTATAATATCAAAATTTTCTTTTAAAATTATATGAAATTAGATTTTTATTAATTTATTGTAATATTATAGATAATATATAAAAATATGTTAAATTAAAATCTATTGATGTTGATGCAGCGTTATATGAATTTATTATGCAACAATTTAAAATTACTTTTGACTATAAATATTTTCAGCGAAATTTTTATATATTTTTTACTACTATAAAATATGTTTTTGTAAAATTTTTCATAAATACATCAGATAATTGTGAGTATTTATACTATATATTTGATTAACTACCTTAAATATCATAATGGTTTCAAATATAAATTACTTATAAATCTTTTGCTTCAACAGTTTTTAATGTGTTTTCTAATTAATCTTATTTAAAAGAGTAAATTTTTTAAATTATAAATGATAATAAATCATTATTACAAATTTTAGTTGAGTTTTAAATGTTGAAAATAATATAAAGGTTTACGAGTAAATAATTTATCAACTAGTTCGAAATAAAGAAAAACTAAAATGTAATTAATCTTACCGTTATCATGATTTTTTAAATTATATAAAACATATTTTTAATTGTTTATTTTAATTTTATGAAAAATAACAATTACTTTTATTAAAAAATGTTGCTCTTACAAATATAAATTTTTATATTAATGAATATGGAAATTATTAAATAGAATTTTAAAAATAAATTCATGTGCTAATTGTCCATTTTATTTATAGTTTTCGTATAAAGACGGTACAAAATTCAAGGACTCGCAAGGAACTAGAATTGTTCTATATTTAAGTCACTGAAACAATCAAACGATTTTTGAAACTTGAAAAACGATGGATTTAAAAAAAGGTAGACTTTTCATATAGTTTGGTCACGCAAGCGGACGAAACGTGGGTTGTTTTGTATAGTCAGAGAACCATTTTTTTCGTGTCAACTCTTTTCTTTTTAAGCTATACTATGTAAAACTATGCTACAAGTACGTAAACCGTAGCTGTATAGAGCGATGCTCAACTAAAAAGAATTTCGCAAAGCTTTTACGAGCTTTTGTCGCGAGAACGAGTGCTCTCATCTAAATAGTATTGTAAATTATTTCAAGAAATACATTTTGGTTATCTACAACTACAGCTTTAATTATGTACCGTTAAAACTTTTGTTCGGCTTTCTGTTATTTTTACAAGTAAATTTGAATTATATTTTCGCAATAAAATAATATCAAATTCTTTTTAAAATTTTGATAAATCATAATATATATATATTTATAGCACAACATAATCTATTAATATACGTATGCTACTATTATAATAGATAAATATTTGTCAAAAATTATAAAATATATAGATATGCAATTTTGATTTAATAAAAAACATCTATCAAAATGATAAATAGACAACTCTAGCATAAAAAGACGTGTTTTTCGATTTTCCATTTCTTTAACATAATGGCTATTACTATTCATTGATAATATCAATTTTCAACTATAGTAACTTTCACTTAATAATAAAATAAAATTTGAAACTTGCGATGTTATATTTTAAGATTATGAACAAATTCTTTACTTTCAATTTCATTTTACTTAAACGTTATTCTTTAAAATATTCAATAAAATTTTTAAAATGAAAAAAAATTACCCAATAAATTAAATTATAAAATAATTACATTAAATATTTTTAAAAAATTGTGTACATTTTAATTCTAAGTCAGAAAACTAGATCGAGTAAATACAGAAAAGATAAAAAAAAGCATTCTTTTTATTATTGTTTAGTAATATATTTTAATTTAATTAGAATAGAACGGTAGAAATAAATTTTTTTTTAAATAAAAATTGAATCATCTTTTTTTAATTTTGAAACATCAGCAACTATTATTTAATATTGAAAATTATAACAAAACAATGTATAACTAAAAATGCATTTTTTTATTAAAAATTTTATTACGAAATACTTGAATTTCAAAATATATATTTATTTAATAGACGCATAACAAGTATCAAAAATATTAATGAATAATGTGATATTATCAAAAGTGTACTTCTAAATAAAAAACAAATTTTATTGGATAAAGTAATGCAACCGGATAGATATCAGTACCATGAAATAGAAGAAATGAAAAAATAACAAAGCAAGATACTTACAAAAACTTCTATTTTTAGATATTGGACTATTACTTTATATCATAGAAATAGATTACATTTATAACAGTAGATAATTTCTTCTCTTATTTTCACACAAATAACAATGTTTACATACTCATTTTAAAAAACGTATGTTCTTAAATACTGCGATAACACATTTCTTGATAATGTTTATGATAATGTCATTGTATAATTTCAATTGCTTATTTCAATTAGATTATATCTTTTTTTTTCTACAAATTTTTTTAATCGCTTGTTTATTTTTTAAGTCTTTTCTGTAAACATAAATATTCGAGCTTACATTATGAAGAACACATCTAGAAATACATAAATTATTACGCAGTTACAAATTGTTTACAGACAGAAAATAATGTAAAAAAAATTATATTAATTATTTCAAAATATAAAATTTTGTTATCATTTTTTTATAACTTTCTCATCTTTTATTAAATAATTATTTACAAAAGGCAATATATATATTAGAAGTTTTTATAAAATATATAATATATTTGCATGGTAATATTTGAAATTTTTATTTACTGATATTACAGAACTACTGAACTTATTTGTCAAAATTTTGAAGCTTGAATTGATTTAAGAAAATTTATAATTGGAAAACGTATTTGTCGAAAACAAAAATTAATTATTATTAACTTATAAACATACATAATTTTTACATGAATAAAAAAAAAATTCCTTAAAAGTTAGTTAGAAATGTAGTATTTTTAATTTAGTTACTTGCATTACCAAAAAAGAGAGCAAAAAACCTGAGATCCATTAACTAATTTGCCACAATGGCCTGCTGTCTTATGTATCCAGACATGACTTACGAATACTAAAGTAATTCTCTTCCATGATTAACAATTGCGGGATGACACTGAGCGGAAAAGAGAGCTATTTCCCGCTCATAAAGTTCGTATCATGGGTATGAAAAATGTGAAAATCTATTATCGGTAAAAGGATTCCGCGGGGTGTCCCGGGAACGTTGAGAACCCGCAGAGTAAATCACACCCCTGGAATACCTGGGCGACGAGCCAGTGGTTTTTTTCTCTTCTCTCTATCCCGGGAAGGCCGGTGCCTCGACTCTCACGGAGGCTACTGCTCCTTGCAAACCAGAAAAACCGGACGCCCTCTCCTTCCTACGGCCTCCCCCGCGCGTTCTATAACTCGTATGGACCGGCAGAATTCTCCGCGAGCGCTACGTCCTCGCGTTGGCTCGACAGGAACAATAGGCGTAGAAATGCGGGTCGAAGGGGCCTGTCGATCAAATTTCGGGGGTTGATTAGCTCGAGAGTGTGCTTTCATAAACAAGAGAAGAATTAAAAAAATATATTTTACGAGAGCTAATTATGTAATTCGATTGCATATACGACAAAATGATGTACATTAAACAATGTTTGCACTTAACAAATTCATATTACAATATTATTTTCGGTAATGGGACACTTCATTTACTCTATGTCCTCAAATTTGTTCTCGCTTGCAATGTAATATAAAAAAAAACTTTTAATTTTTAAATTGTAAAATTGAAACTTGCTTTGTCTCTTTTAATTTTTTATTCTTTACAATTACAGATGAAATTTCCTCTCTCTCTCTCTCTCTCTCTCTCTCTTTCTCTTTCCCTCTTTCTCTATCGCTCTCTCTACTTCTCGACAAAAATAAAAATTTGTAATATTCCTTTTGCAAAATCTTTTGATTTTATTATCTAATAAAATTATTATACTTTGTAAATTACATCCATTAGTCAATATTTTATTGAAATATGTATTTGAAAAAATCGTTTCATCGTTTAATTATTGATGATTATATTTTCAAACAATTTTTTATTTGTTTGTATTCGTATTTTTCAGCTATGAAAATACCTAATATTTGCGAAGGCTAATTCTCGATTATTTATTAATAATTATTATTCTTTTTGTTGTTTATTATTATTATTTGTAACGAAATATGGACAATTTTTCTATTGAATGATATTATGACACAAAGGCTTTAAACAATACTGTATTTCAAATCAGCTTTAAATATAGATATTCAGAAGTCCATAATTATTACCTTCTGCTGTACCGACCGTGTTTTCTGTTCAATTAACCAAACTATATTTATATATAAATCTTATGTCTCTTAAAGTAAAACAAAAATAACGTAATCAACATGTATTTTGTTACATTGTATGAACTAAATTTTTACGTGATTGAAACAAAATTTAATTTTTAATTTATTTAAAGTCCAGGTACTAGTGCAATGCTTATACGTGTTTTACAAATATAACTTATTATTGAGTTTTTAATAAATTTTTTATATTATTTAATTTTTTATATTAACTTATTAACATTGATAATAAAATCAATAATAGAAGTCACAAATATAAATTATCATAATTTTATATCTTCCAGCATAAGTTTGAATAACATTCATTAATAATTTTTTGATAACATGATAAAAAAATTGCTATTTTGCACTTCTGTCATATCCATTACATGAGTTTCTCATATACGTATATTTTTTAGTTTTCACAATATCATAGTTTAAATTAATTAGAATCCTATTAATCGTATTAATATCAACTATACTATTATATTATATATATTTGTATCATGAAAAAAATTAAAATAATAAAAATTGCCCGATTTAATTATTATTCTTCGTATGAAAATAAATGTATTAAGATTTATTGTATTAAAGTTATTGTAAAAAAGACAAAAATTACTATTTACGTAAATTTACTAAGAAGCACTTTATGGTTTCTTATTAAAAAATAAAAAAAAAAATAAAGTAAATTTTTAATGAGTAATAAATTTTATAAGCATCTATGAGAACGTTTCTTTATGAAGTAGTAAAATTGTATTTTATTTTCACATGAAATAGAAAAATAGTTACTTCGGTATAAAAGCTTTTATAAAATTTATTTTTTAAATTATTATGTACGCAGAAAGTTAAGCTAAACTAATTGATAATGAGATAGACTTTAGGTTGAGAAACGATCAAACCCTCGAAGTAGACCGATAATAAAAAAAAATTTTCATTCAGACAGACGGACAGACAAAGTGATGATTATTGTGATACTTGTGAATCGTTCTCCAGTTTTCTTTTGGTGATTATAGAATTTATCCTGAAATAATAGAAATCACAAACTGTTGCAAATTGATTCATAATATTTAGATCGACTTTTCTAAAATTTGCAAATTCAACGTTTTAAAATTCATAAAAATAGTTTCACCCGGTATTTTTACGCATCAATAACATTTCGTAAAAAACAAGAAATCTTATGATTTTTAACAAACGGATTTTTTATATAATAATGAACTACGTTTACTATATTTATATAACAAATTCACTTAATCTTGTAGTAGGCACAGAAATTATATAATTTTATGAATGTAACTTTTTTAAAATCATTTATTATTAAACGTAGTTTCACCTCAAACACATTCGAAAATTATAACCGGAATTTTCAACTTCTTAAAAGTAATAAAACTGCATAGTGCTTTTGGTGGCGAAATTCTCATTCGCGGTGTGCTCGTTTGAAAAGCTCGCGCCAATGAGGCTCACACAACGCAGCCTCCGAATTTCACTACAAGTCACGTATGTGTATATATATAGAAAGGCGCGGGGGCCACCCTCGAAGGGCTCCGTAAGCGTAAGGATCGCGAGAAAGTGTCACGGCTCGGCGGCGCTCGCTGAGGCCAAGGGCAGTCCGCCGGCGTTACGAATTTCATTGCCGAGGTCGGAGTCCAACGACGCGCGCTCCCTATTCCCTTCCCCATTCGTGTCGCGGAATTTTCGGCGACTTACCGATACGATACCGAACCCTATACCCACTTCGCCGCTACTACGACTCGTTAGTAATCTGAGCCGCTGAAAGTGCACATAAATGCCTAGATTCCCAGGATTCCGCCGGAAATGTCTAGGCAATTTGCGAATTTACGAGCTCTTACAAATCCTATATTTAGGGTGATTTTGTGATTATCATGCGCTGGAGCATTGAGAAAATGTAAACTGTGGATATTTGCCATTATTGAAGCCAAAAGTGCTCTCAATGTATTCGATGTCTACAATTATATTATATACCTATAGTAATACTTATTATACCTATAGTAAAGTATAGCAATACTTATAAGGATTTATGATTTAGGTGATAATAAATATGAAAAATAAAAACATTTATTAATTTTTAATTTTATTCACTGTTATAAAAAATTTAATCTTTTTAAAGATCTCAAAATATAAATTTTATTTGCCTATTATTTCATAAATATTTTGGTAAACAATTTTTATTTAAAATTTATAAACATCAGTGATTTATATTTCTATAATGAAATTATATATTTTTTGTTTACAAAAACAAAATAATACAAATATTTGTTCATTTTAGTTTCGCAATTTCGACAATACTTATATAATAATAAATAAAATATTTTTATATCAATTTAAATAAGTATGTACTCAAAACCTAAAATATTTGATTATAAGATTAAGAATTATATCCATAAGCAATTAACGTAATAAAATACATAGTTCGTTACGAAACTTTTTCAATACGTCTAAATATAAATTTACAAAATATTATTACATTTTTGTGTAAAGCATTTTAATATCGTGTATTAAAGAATCGTAAAAATATGTAAATATTTTCCGAATTAATATTACTTGACTTTACGTTTGAATATAATTTTATTTCTTGTAAAAAAATTATTAAATTACTTTATTTATAATATTATTTAATAATTCTAATAAAGCTAATAAATTTTATCGAGTTTTATAAAATTATATCATTATTTATGTAAGATTAGTAAAAATTTTATTAAAAGCATACCTATGAATTGCTGAAAAAATTATGTAAATAACATTAAAAATATACGTTTTAATATGAAATACATAAATTAAAAAATAACAAAAATTTATCTTTATTTATTTTTAATAAAAAACGTCTATTATTAATTTCTAATGTGATTTTTAATTTAGATTAAATGTTTTCAAAATTTTTTTTAAATATTTTTAATTAGTTATAATTTATCTATCTAATGTTTTCGTAATTTATTTTATTGGTAATATTTTTAATTGTATTAAATTATTCACCAATACTTGTATTATCGTTACTATATTAAAATTTTTATTTGCTACTTTTAATTTGGTATTTTTATGATTTACTCTTAATCTATAAATGACATTTAGTTTATTTTTTATATAATTTTAGATACTAGATTTTTTCTTTGCATTAAAATCTTTTGTTTTGATTAAACTTCTCCAATTTAAAACATTGTGAAAATAATTTTGGCGCGGCTAAACTAACTTTCTCAACATACCTAATTGAATTATATTTTTATAGATTTTAGTTTATTTGATGAAATAATATTGTTTTATTAATATATTTAAAATAATTAATGTATTATATATTATCACTAAATTAATCGATGACAGCAGAAATAATAATAATTTCAAATAATATTTTATACTACTAATGAATGTATTACTGATAAAAACAATACGCAACTTTTTAGACGTACACACTAAACATTGATTCTACATTTGTTATGATTCGATTTAAACTCCTTTTTAGATGTTGATTAATTTTTTTATGTCATGAAGCAAACTTCTCTATACAAGGCATAAATACATGATTTTGTATTCATATAAAATAACCCCTTTTAAATAACTTGAAATATAAATAAAGTTACATAACCATGTATATTTTATACTTGTGTATAAAAAATTTTTTTATTTCTTTTTTTATTCCTTAATTTAACTTTAATAATCTTATTTAAAATAAACTCAAAGATTTTAAACTTCAAAAATTACGTAAAATAATCCTAATATCATAAAAATATAAGTAAAAAATATAATTTTGTTTTTTTCTTTTTTCTAATTATTTATGCCTTTGTAGGTCTCTTATATATATAATGCTTTAACTAATTTACACTGAGTGTCAATAATTTGTTGCTATAGTTTACTATTATGGGCGTTTTATTTCACACACGAACGTTTCTATTTCTGGTATGATACTCTTAAGTTTAAAAAATTTGACATATCTTTGTCCTGTTCATACTAACTACAACTAGTTTATATAATAATTGTAATGGGTTAATTTAGTTGACCTCATAAGTAAGACTGAGTAGTAGAGAAAGATAGATAAACAAATAAATAAATGGTGACAAAGAGCGAGAGAAAGGGAGAAAGAAAGAGAGAGCATTATAAAGAACCCGTCAATTAATTTTTAAAAGCTAAGCTCTTCGTGTGATAGATTATTGCTCAAATAGATTGACACATGCATAATATCATTTATGCTGTATGAGATACTAGAGACCAAAACAGAAAAATAATATCTCTGACTTTTCTGTTTATTTCTATCTATGTACAGAAATTGTTTCGTACTCAAAAGTAATTACTCGTCGACAAAAGTAATTAAAGTAAAAAAATCAATTATAAAGGTATTATAACTGTAATGTTTTTATAATGCTATTTACATATATAATTAATTATCCCCCAACGTTAATAGTCAAGCTTTGTTATTACATACTCTTACACAGTATCAATTTATTGATTACCGAATTGATCATGCAAAAAATAAAAAAAGTACTCATGATAGAGTTTTTTAAATATACTATAATATCTTTTAAAGTATATATATTACAATGCTAAAAAAAAATAACATATCTACTAGTCTATAGAATAATCGATATAATTATTTATATAAAGTAAACTTATATTATTGAAAAATTAGAAAATTCAAGAAATGTAATTGTTTAACAAAAACAGTGTTTAGTCAATATAAAAAAACTTTAAGATTTCAAGTCAATTATAGATAAACGAGAGATGACATTATTTTACTATTATAACTTAGCATCAAATGCTGTTTATTTATTAATGTACTTCTAAATTAAATGAAATTTTCTTTATAATTATTGTTTTTAATTCTTATAGAATAGGTTTGATTATCTTTTAATATCTCTACAATCTCTATAAAATTATATTTTTAAACATATTTTTATTTTATTGCATTAATTAAAAATTATTTAAAAACTTGTAGTTTTTGTTATCCCCTTAAAAAATTTTATTTTCGTAACTTTACCGTAAAAGATATTAATGAATACATTAGGATTATTCGTTATTTTAAAATTAGATTTAGAGAATAAATTAATAACAACTATTAAATAAACTACCATTATTATTATAAAAACCCATAAAATACAACCATATTTAAACAAATGTATTAATAAAACTTTTAATTTTATACAATTTTTCAAACTAATTTAATTGTGTAATTTATAAAATATAAAGCTGTAATTTTTATTAACAAATCTGACCAGTTAATTCTATTTTTTACGATAACATCGTAAAGTAAACACCTTATAATAATAATAATATGTAGAACCCTGATGGGAAACAATCTGTAAACGAATTATATAATTGCTTTTGTATATAAACTAAAATTTTTGTACATCATTAGATATTGCAAATTATAACATACAAAATTTCTGGAAAAGGTTTAATTAGTAAAAAAGATTTAAGATCAATTGGTTTTAATAATGTCTAAATATTTGTGAAAATTGGTTTTTTTTAATATGCAAAAATATTGTGTAATAAGAAAATATATTATTAATTAAGTAATACTTGATAATTTAATGCAGTCTTTATAATCTCTGACTGTACTTATTTCTAAATAATGTAAAAGTTGTTCAATAAATCTGGTTAAATAAATCTCTAGTCTCAATTGATACTTAAAAATCGTAATGCATTTCATCTTCTTTATTCAATTTATTTTTTAATAATCGATTCTCGTTTTTATGCAGAATTTATAATTTCCTAGAAAACTGTGACCAAAGTTATATAAATTTAAAGGATAATAACAATTATCTATTAATATATACAATGCTGAAGGACAAATTCCTATGTTGAGTAGTATTCGTTTTTTCAAAAGTTAAAAATAAGAAACAAAAATGTATTAAGTGAAAGGAAAAACCGTTTCACCTAGTTAAATAGATATTACATGTACAATGCAAGTAATATCTTCAACTCTTTATACCTATTTTACCTTTCACTTGACAAGATTTTATTTTTTATTTTGGTATTGTACAAACTTGATCGCAATGAATAATATTAGAATTTCCATTCATTTAAATCATGTTTTTTGTAAAATGGTAACACAAATCAAATACTTAAAAAAAAAATTTAATAATTCATTAAAATTCGACCAATAATGTTATAATATCTATTAAAATTATTTCTATATTAAAACATAAAATTTATTTATTAGCAGTACTCTTACATAACTTTATATTATCAAAATATATTTTTATAATATAATTTGAACTATTTTCCCTTAATAGTTTAAAATACACAATTTCAACAAAATATTTGAATAAATCCACATTGAAATATAATCTCACATAAATAAAACCATTTTACATACATTTCAAAGTTTGTATCTACATTAAAAATGTTTAATGTACATTATGACTAGGTAAAGTTAATGTATGCGATAATGATTGAAATCAGTCGAACAACACTTTTCTTATTGTCACATAACAGATAATGATGGAAGATTTTGGTACGAAAAACTTTTTTTGCTTGCACTGCGCAAAACAAGAAAACTCGTATAATATCGATACAATTCTACTCCTCTGACCTTGATTTTAAATGCACAATACTTCGAAAGTATAATAATATAAATTTATGGCAATATATCATTTCTTTACAACAGCACAACAGTCATTCGGAATGTAAATTTAAAAATTAAACAGATCAATCTATCAAATATGTCATCATAAATATACTAAATTAAAGTAAATTGTAAGTATTTTGTAACGTATTTTTATCTCACAAGTTAACTTTTATATATAAGGCCTATTGTCAACGATGATCAAAATTAGCACAAATTTAATTTATTGACACCGTTGTGTTTTATTTATATTAGAAATTATTCTAATTAATTTATAAAATTTAATTTGAAATTTTTTTAATTTTTAATCTATCTCTTATATGTTGGAATATATTTTTACATATTTAATATATATGTATATGTTACCTTTAAGAAATATTACGCATTTATGTACGGATAAACTTGTATTTTACTTTTTTTCGCAATCAACTTTCATTTACCGTATAAAATGAATTAGACAAAATAATATTACATAAATGGTGAATTATTGAATTATTACCTTACGAATTTTACTTCATGTAAATATTATTGTACTTTCTTAAAATAAAAAATTTTTGTTTCTGTATAAGTTACATGTAAATTTTACACGTAAAACAATTTAAGCTATTGTTATATCTATTTCAATACAATAGTTAATCATGTGAACAAAAGCATTATTTTCCTTACATATGCATTTTACACCTATATTTTTATTTCTAACCAACATATTTTTCATAAGACTTTCTTATAAATTTACATTCATTATACAAAAAAATCAAGAGTTTAGACTATTTTTACAATAATAAGTAGTACGTTGAATTTCCAATGATCGATCGACCGTTATTCTCGACGAATCAGTCATGATCAAAAGGAAATAAACGCATAATCAGTAACTGATGTTTTGATCATTCTTCCTACAAACCAGGAACTCTCTAAATTATGGATAAATTAATATGTTAAACAAGATTCTTATTGATTAACACTTTGTGGGAAGGAAAAGGGTTTTTGCAAAGACAATTTCAACATCCGCAGGAGTCGTACAGTTATATTGCGCAATGCGGCGTATCAAGTTATTGGCATTCAATATTAGGTGAAGTTGCTCGGAGATATACTCACTTGTTGTAAGCTATTAATTTTGCAGTGATACGGTGCGCTATATTAGGTGTGTGTTTTATTTAAAATAAATAAAATAATAAATTAACAAATTAACAAGTATCATATATTTTTATACCCAAGCAAAAGAAAAATTCAAGCAGCTTGGTGGATGAATTAAATTTTTAGTGGGCGAGCTATTTTTTATGAATAAAATTTTATCTATTGCTAAAAAACACAACGTTATAATTAAATTTTAATTTTTCCGTCGTTTTACCTTATCTTTTATAAATAAATATAGAATTTCAGTAATTTTATACAACAATTTAAGCAAACACAGACTGACCCATATTAGAACTAAGCGAATTTTCTTAATTAAAATAATTTGTTTAAAATGTAAAAAATATATTCTAAGTTTCTATCCAATATTTTTAAATATCGCTAAATATCTGAAATTATGTGATACTTTGTTTATATCATATATATATCATATATAATAAAATATAAATATTTAATATAAAAAATATACGTTATGCATCATAAGTCAAAATTGAAGTTATTATAATTTTCATGTTGAAGAAAATAAAACTAAAACTTATTTTACATTAAATGTAAACATATCTGAATTGATAATAATTTTATCTTATTTTTTCGTAAAATTGGTAAAATTTTTATACACTTTTTTTCACTTGTTTTATTCGAAGAGTTAGTCGAATAAAAGGATCAAATGTAACTTTAAGTCTTATAAAAGATTCAATTTTTAATCACTTAGTCAAATTGAGATCTCATTAAAAGAAACTTTTAGTAAACACAAACGATAATGTAGTAATAAATTAAAATTAAGATATAAGCAATTTAATTGCACGTGGTACATATTATACATTGAATATTATTTTTTATGTAAATTACATAAGTAAATTAATAGCAAAAATTTTTATGAAATCCAAAATATTACACGATGAATGTACATAATATTTATATGTTATAGATAGAATAATAAATTTTCAAATGTTAAAACTATGCAAAATTTTAAATATTAGGACCCGTTTCGTTTTTATTTAGATCTTTTATTGTATATTACTTTTCGAAGTACAGATCGTGCCGGGAATTTTAAACAAAACCGGTTGTTTGTGAAAGATTAATCGATAAAACCATATATATACACCTATTTAAAACAGAAAGTAGAACAAAACCTCAAGTTTGATCTACACAAGAATTATATCCTAGGAATTATGTACTTGTATATTTACCGATGGAATTATTAAAAACGAACATAATTTTATACAACATAATATTATAAATTAAAAATATCTATTTCTCTTGCAAATAAATATTTTTGCAATTTAAAATATCTTGTTTAATACAATAAAATTAATATTTGCTCATTATTATTTATATATTTTAATTGTCATTTTTACATTTAAACAGATATAAATTTAACTAAATGTTATGTTAGATATATTTTTATATTTATAATATTAAATATCAAAACACATCGATCTAAAGAACTAAGTAAGTTATTAAAAATATATATGTTAAATAATAAAAAGTTAATTTAAAAAAATATTTACTTATAAACAGTGTATATTACTAATTTTTCATTATTATTTAAAAATAAATTATTATAATGTGTAAAATGTAAGATAAAATGACGAATGAATTAAATTTTAAGATTTATAAAATATGGAAACTGAAATATATATATTTTCAAAAATTGTTATTTTTTGCTTTTAGAAATACTCTTTCAAAATACTACTTATTTTTTTTAATATCACAAAGAAAATTACACTTTTATTTAACAATAGCAAACAAATATTTTTATCAGAAAGCAGGTTGTTCAATATTAAATAAGAAGAATAACCACTGATAAAAAATATAACTTATAAAACAAATACAGAAAAATGAACTTTTCAATAATAATAATTTTTTTAATATAGCATTTGTATTTCGCTTAATTTTATAATCAAATAATTAATTATAATTTATGCAGAAAGAAAGTTTTATTTATTATTATTGTTTGATTCATATTATTAAATGATATATTATTTATGAATTAATTCTTACTTTTCCCGATATTTTTTTTAATAAAATAATCAGTAAATTAATTTTTTAAAATAATCGTATATAAACAATTGATTTTTTTTGTATTGAACATTTGATTGCATTATCGATTAAACCGAATAAATAACTTTACTAAATCAATATGATTTTATTAATACCAAGCTTTCAAACTAAAAAATGTTAAAATTTTCGGTAATTGAAATAATCCGAATTTATTATCCTTATGATTTTTTTAAGATGATAATTAACTTTTATTGTTCAAGTGTACCTGACCAGCCGGTAACATACATAATCATGTAACGCGTGATTTTGAGTTCACGCAGTAACTACACACATAATAGTACTTTACATTAATGTGCGTAAGAGACGTACACATCGCGTATGTTTTTAGGTCAAAAGCTGCGATAGGTTTACACGTTACGTAAACGATTATTGTCTGCTAGTCGTCGTAATGAAGTGTAAGCAAAAATAGATGAGCTATCTAATAATGGTTTAATACGACTACGATATCTATTTATCAATTGTTTTTCATTAAATCTTCAGTAGGTAGTAAAATTAAGTTTGTGATTATCAAAACTGCGAAGTAGGTCATTTAAAAATAATAATATGAAAATGAACCTAAAATACTATTTTTTAATTTGTAAATTTAATTGAATTTTACTTTATACAAAATGAAAGTAATTCTTCCGTGTATATACATTTTTAAAAATATGTATTCACTTTTAGTTAGAATATTTGCTTTTATTTTAATTACATTTAAAATATAATATGTTTCATTATAAGAGAAAATTGAAAGTTATTATTTATGGATATATTTCTATCATTATTTTCGTATTTTTATTATTATTTTCTGAAATATTTAGAGTAAATTAGAAAAAATCTTTTAATAATATTTATTTTCATATGTTACTCCATTTTCATAATCTATTATTCCCGTGTCATAATTCATGGATATTAACCGAACATTTTTCCTTAATTTTACCGTTTCTCCATCTATAATTTTGACTATAATTAATTGTAGTCAAATATTATAGTCAAATATTATAAAAATTATACTCAAATATATAATTAATCTGTAATTAATTTATAAATTTTCTCTATAAATGAACTATATATATTTTAAGTATACTTTGTTGGAAAAAACTTTATGAAAAAAATCAAACATTTATCTTATAAAACTTCGCCCATTATCTTGTAAATTTAACATTGGTAATAATAATCAATCATTTTTTGTGTACTCTAGAATATAATTCTATTTATATGAAGCCTTAGTAGCGTAATTATCATCCTTTGCTGGCAATAAGTTTAGAATATATTTCTACGAATAAACTAAAAAAATTAATAATGAAACGAGCTTTTATAAAACTAAAAGCAAAATCCTTTTTCCTTCAATAACACTTTTGATATCACAGCCATTTCTTTATATCAGGATCTTATTAATTGAATTTAATTAGCAAATAAATGACTGGCTAACTTAGTTTATTTAATAATTCTCTACCTTTCACGAACAGCATATTTTATTGTGTTTTTCAATATTATACTAAAATTTCATAATATATATATAAACTATTAGCTTTAAGTAATATATTTAAAAGCAGTTATAATTTCTACGCATTGAATAAGACATTGAAATAATGATATTTCTTAATTTGTATTATACTATACTGCAGGACTCATTTCAACAATTCATTTAACATGGTTGGTTACACGTGTTCTACGCAAAAAGTAATTTCTTCGGTAATGCTCATATTGGTGTTGTAAAAATAGAATAACAACCAATTTATAAATATTTTAAAGTGACAAAGATCGTATTATATGCTTTGACGCAATAGTTTTATTAGCATCTGTGCATAGTTTGCTCCAGCTTTCATACTTTCGTGCTCTAATGAAATAATATTTTCATGCCTCAATAACAGCTCGAGTTGACATATCGAATCACTAAATTAATTACGTGAACTTCCCACCGGCGTGCACGAGCATATGTTTCATTTGTTTTTCTTTTCTTTATTGGGTGTAAGATGCTCGTTCTGTACATCAGGGGAGATTGATCGTGTGGGCCTCGCCACGAAATTATCGTCATATGACGGGGGAGGCACTACCTAAAGCTTTTCCAGAAACAAAAGTTTCTACTCTCTGTTTTTTGATATTTTTCACCTTCAGTTGCAGCCTCTTCAAAATTTATGAATTTATCACAAATTCCATTAGATCATCCAATATTTGCTTCATAATATTTGTCAGTGCAATTTCTTGTTAAGAGAGAGATTATGAAATCAAATCCAATGGTTTGCGTGTTATTGATGATTCGTATATTAATGTTCTTATAAAATCCTTTATACAATCGATTTTGGCAAAACCTATATGTTGATTATACACGCAATCACGTATATGCTACACATGTGCGCATTTACTCATAAATATATAGTCAAATTTTCACATATGCATGCAAGTCAGGATGCGCAACATATAACTGAGAGATATTCGTATATCACCATATTCGATTGAACTCTTACAAGAAATTGCGTGTGTTAGCACGCGTGTCGGTATTCAACGAAGCAAAGACGTTAAAACTTAGTACATGCAACGTGTCCTTTTTATCTCACGCGGAGCACAGTAACTTCAATAAGAGGGCCTTAAACAAGTTATACCAGAAAGTTGGTTAAGTGGACCGGATGTAAGTGATCGTGCCCAATGCCAAGGTTATGGCATAGAATTGCACGCACAGTTCATCTCAGATTATTAGCGAACGCAGTCGTTAGAAACATTGTTAATAGGCGATGAAACTTAGGCATTTACTAAATACATGTACATGAATGAACTCTACCTTTGGTAACTTTGAAGTATACTTTACTCAAGAGCTGTAACGTAAATGTAAACTAAAATAACGCTAAATGTAACGTTTTTTTTACCTAATACCTATTATGTTTGAATATAATTTTTTACTTGTTATCTAAGAACCTACGGTATTAACACAAGAACTGATGAACAACCAGTTAATGACTATTACGTTGTAAAATTAATTATATTAATTTTTTTTATTGAAAGTTATGCCGATAAAATATTTACATATTTTTTAGAATATTACTTTAATAATTCTGCCTCAACTTTAATTCGTATAGGTAGGCTTTAATTTTTTAATATCGTACCTCGTCTCAACCCCCATATAGAAATAAGTAACGACACCGGTGTCTTTTAATCTCAAATATAATGCCCGTGTAAAAGTAAAAAAAAATTTTATTGACTGATAAGACGAAAAATTTATGATAGAATTTATTTCGATTTAATAAATCAATAAAGTGAGAAACAGACAGGACATCGTCATTTAGTTGGGTTTAATTATATATTTATGTGTTACTTATACTTTTGTTAATAAATTTCTTACACGTTAATTAAAAATACATATGCAAGAGCATTAATTCATGTAATGATAAATATATTGTACAGACTAAAATTTCTATTTTATAAATTATTTTTCCTGTAAAAATAATTAAAAATAAAAGTTTTAATTAAATAATAGAATTAGTTTCATATTTTACTACTTTAGGTATATTGAATATTTCAATGGATCAAGAAATATTAAAATATTAAAATATTATAATAACTAAAATTTTAATAAACATAAAATAGAAAATGGAAATAATTACGAATAAAATAAGATATAAAAAATAATGATACATTCGATAGTACGGTACAATAATTGATTTTTAGTACCTTTCACTTATACGGTTTATTGACAATTAATGAGTATATGCACATTTTACTTATTTATTCTTTATTGCAGTATACAATATGTAATTTTACTTTATGTATATTTTCCCTTTAACACTGGACATTTTTCCCCGTAGTTCATAAAAAATACGGACTTTTTTAAATTCATTGATTTGTATAAAATTTAAAAATTCATATTTCAATTTATACTAAAATAATCATAGTATAAAATTTCAAGGAAATATATTATTTTTAAATATTATTATTAATAGGTAATTTTTTAATTATAAACTATTTTTTTCTAATAAATTTTAATTGTAACTTATATATATTTATATATTTTCATTGAAAAAAATAATGATTCATTATAAGAGTATTTCTACACTCCTTTCTATAAATTTTCAACTAAAAATCTGCTGATATAAAAAGACTAAATATTGATAGATATTTAGTAATACGTAAATGTTTCTTAGATAATAAAGTAACGTTCAATATAGCATATTTATTACTAATACGGTACTCGCTTTATGAAAAAATTGATTTTACTTTAACACAAACTTTTATTTGAATGAAAAGAAAAGATTTTTCAAGAAAGCGAATTCTCTGTTTGTGAAAAAAACAAGATCCGATTTGTAAAGAACCTTAAATTACAAAAATTATAATAATAAATATTTTTTCTATTGATTTAATACTAACTATTTTTAATATAATTATTCTATCTGTTTAATCATTGAATCTTTTCACGGGTCTCGAAAGCTTTTGTTGGTTATAAAATATGGTCTTAAACCAACATTTTCCAAAATATCCGAGGAAGAACACAGAACTCTGAAAATATGTAAAGGCCCTTGCTCACACCTTGAAGATGCCTTGAAGCTGTAGAAGAGCGAAAGTACAACAAGACGTGAATTAATTATCATGTAACGCGCATTTCTAACTTGTGAGGAAGTCGGATACGCCGGTTTCGTACTCTACGCTGGTATTTAACTATGCGCGTACCGCGCGTCGATCAAAGCGCCAGATGTGATAAGCTATTCGCGACGATAGATCGCGGCACGTTGTGTGTTCAGCGCCGGTACAATTATGAATTGAGTGGAGAGGACAGACGGGGAAAGGTGCTATCAGATATATGTGAGTATGAATTCGCTGTAGAAATTTTTACGTTTAAAAAGTCAGCAACCGTGATTTATTTTTAATTACGCGTTTGATCGAAGTACAATGAGTTAATTGTTATTTCATTACAAATTTTCAAACCACTCTCGATTAGCTTATAGTTTACAGTTAGTTTATACAACCTTGCGCAATGTTTAATATCATTTCATGGAAATCTCATGTACGAGTTTAGTTAATATCATTCTCGTGTTTAGTAATAGTTATAGTTGTAGAAGATTTATTAATGTTCAAATGAAATTTTTGCAATTAATCCAAAAGCTGCTTATACTTATTTATTTTGATCCCCACGATCATACTTTAAAGAATATTTATCTATAAAAATAAATATATGTGAGTAATCTTACGAGTATAACTAAAATAGTACTATTTACAACTAAATCTAATTTATCGTTCTTGTGTCTTCAGGTTTTTAACACTTATTCACATAATACTAATTGCTGTAACTAATATATTTATCAATAATTGATGAAACAAAATTATTTCAATTATACAATAATAAAGTAATAAAATAGAATTATATTATAATAAGATTGTAATTTATTATCTCAACATTTCGAAGAACGTTGATTTTATTCTTATTTCAATTAAACATTTTATTAACAAGATCTTGGAGTGCTTTTAGAATATAAAACATTATGTTCAATACTCATTTAATAACATAAATTATGCTTTCATAAAAACATGTATTAGAAATATGTAATTAAATCATTTTTTTATTCAAATTTAGAAAGAATTTTTATTTTTTTTTGTATGTATTTATTAACATATTTTTTACAAGTAAGAATTAACAAATCTAGAATTAAAAAACACAAGTTACTAAAATCTTTAAAATTACTCGAATATGAATAAAAAAAATTTTGCAATAATATGATTTATCAACTATTATTTTTATTTTTACTTGCATAAATAATTGTTAATAATATATAAATTAAGCTGATCTTTTTTATATCTTTACGCTTGCAAACTTCTTCCTTTTAAGCAGTGATTTTACTAAATTTAGTAAAAATAATTAAAAATGGTTGAAATGTTAAAGTAAATGTGAAAACTTAGTATTAAAATATTTTGAACAATTTAATTATAACGAGTTTATATCTGTATTGTGAAAACATAACCCTATACGACAAAATTATTACATATGTGTTATCTATTTAACACTGATTATAAAAAAAGTAGTACAAAAAAAATTTGTAATTAAAAATTAACAATTCTTGTTAACTTTTTAAAAATTCTGAATTAAAATTATTATTTTGCTTCAGCAATTGTTAAAATCTTAGATACTATTTATCTAAGTTATCATAATTATATATTTATGAAAATTAACACCATTATCCACGATTAATCTAATTCAATTTTTCCTAATGATCCTCTTAATCGAAATCATGTACATGCACAAGAAACTTTACATAAGGAATGCGATCGGCAGTTTGCAAAACCATTTTTATGCTAACGGAGTACGATTGATTGCATTCATCGTGTAGCATTGTGATAATTAACGATGCGTTATGTCCATCTTTTTCTCTGATCCTTATAAAATGCAAACGCAGCAAAGATATATAGCTATTCTGAACATAAACGAAAGACGCGGGAAACGGTATACATGGGTAAGTATAGCGCAATGAGCGCGTAATGATTGGTACAAGAAAAAATCGTAACTCAGGTGCTATTCAGCCATTGCTTGGCCTTGTCTCACATGAGTGTACATTCCTAGTATAAGCGCCGTTTGATATAAGTTTTTTCTTGCTTTTATGTTTTGTGAGTGGCGCTTTCTAGGCAACGCTTATTACTTGTGAGTTAGAAAAGCCTATGCTTAAAATTCAATTATTTATTAACTACGAATAAACTAAATAATAATATATGTTTATAATAATATTAATAATAATAATATAAATAATAATAATAATAATATATATAAATAAATATAATAAATAATACATGGATTCATCACTAGTGCTACAATGTTATAGTACTACCTTCATATTTTTATCTAGCCTTTTTTACAAAACAAAATCAAATCAATAGATATGATACAGCAAAAAATATTTTTTTTGGTACTCATATATTATCTAAACAAATAAACTAAATGTTCCTTATTATAAATCTCCGTTTATTAAATATTATTACATAAGCTATAAAAAACTTTTGAATGTTCTAAAATTTAAAATTTTTTAAGTTTGCATGGTTTTCGAAGTAGTTGATTTAATAATAGATGCGATTCAAATTAATACTAAGAAATTATAAATTATTATTAATTATTGGTTTTATATATATATATTTAAATATTTTTTATGTTAAATAAAATTTATAGCAAATCTTACAAGAATCAATCCAGTAGTTTAGGTATTCAATAACTTATAAACGATAAAAGAATTGCCTATCTAATTGATTAAAAACTTTTTAAGAATAATAAATGTAAAGATTTTTAAAAAAGTTTATTTTATAATTATTCTATTTTATAAATGTTCTGTTACTCGTGTTGCTTATAATTTTTTTACATAAAATTTTTTTTTGTAATAAATTTATATCAAATAATCTATAGGATAATTTTTAATTTACAAATAAAAATTTCTTTTAATAATGAATATTATTATTATGAATTTTGAAATAATTATTTAATTATGTTCTAAACGAAAAATTATTTTTAATTATTTTTAATTATTATTGTTAGAATATTAATAATAAGCTTTCATTATCAGATTCAAACCATTAAATAAATACTAATATTTAATGGATTAATTTCCTGAATACATCAAAACTTTAAAGCATTTCCATATTACATTATACAAATTTACAATATCCTTTCTTGAAGGATATTAGGAATCTTATTAATAAATTTCATATTATTAATAATATTAAAAACATTATTAATAGATTTTATTTTAATATATTTTTAAATATTTTAAATATTTTAAATAAAAAATTAAAACTAAAATTAAATTAAAACACGTAAACCACGAGAAATTAAAAAATAATCAATTTAGTACGTATCAGTAACTTAAAATAGGTTGTTAGTTAAAGAGTTAAACACACTTGTAAATATTAAATAGTAGACTTTATTTATTAATATTACACAAATATGTAGTAACACAAAAATACAAAGTAAACATTGCCAATAGAGAATGATTATAAATTGCACAACACTTATTATTACTAATATATTGAAGTTAACTATATGTCAATAAAGGTATAAAAGGTACGCCTCTAGTATAAACTCTATATCACGCCTCTATATCACGACTTGTAGACTATTGACTCTGTAAGCAATGAAAAAGAATGTCCTGCAGTCCAAATATACTTATGCTGTTATTATTTAAAAACATTATATTATATGATATATATTTGTGTGACTGCAATTTTAGAGCCATTACAAGAAACCGAAAAACCGTTGAGTGATGTCATAGGTGCGTCAAATAGTTAAAACAGTTATTTCTAATGTAAGTGTCGACGTACGGCTACAAAGGCCCTTTATTGAAAATTTCTATATTACATCATGTGTGCATTGTTGCTTAGAATTAAATTAAACAACAACATATAATTAAATTTCTATGAATTTTCTACAGGAATTAGATAAAACTGAATATAAACTTACAATTTTTAAATTTTACTAACTTACAGATAATAAAATTTTGAATTATAAAACAGGTAAATTAAATAAAGTGAATAAAAAGTAAGTAATTTAATTCATCGAATTATATGTGACTAAACTTCCTAATTCAAAGTACAGCGTCAAAAAAAATTAACAATCGGTTTGATGTGTCAGATTGAATTTTGAATCAAGCTTCAAAAATACTTCCTTTGCATAATTTTGCATTTAAAAGAAGACTAATAGTGATTCAACCATTAAAATTGTCACTATGAGTAAGATAAAAGAGGATACAAACAGCAATTTAATATTTAAATTCATATAAAACTAAGTGATTTCAGTTTGATAATAAAGGAACTTATTCTGAAGATATCTGTGTATAATTAACAACGTCATTTCAATATTTATGTCAACACAGCAGCATAGACTTAAAGCTTCACGTGAAATCGTTTATGAGAACAAAGCAGAAATCATAAACATTTGCATATTTATTTTTTAATATTAATTAACTCAAAATAGAATCTATGAAACCTGATTTATAGTAGCATATTTAGGTAAATAAAATTTTGTTTAAATATAAAAAATGATAAGTATATTCTTATGTTTTTATAAGAGAGATATACTCATGAAGTTTTTGAATAGATTTCTCGTGATTTGAATATAAAAATCTTAAGAAAATAATCATTCATAATAAAAAGAAAATTGTTTCAAATGTTTCTATATAATCAAATATTCATATTTAATACTATACAAAATTACAACCTATAGTACATATATATCATTGAATCTGTCTGTTTATAATTTAATATTCAATATTAGCCTGCATGGTCTTAAAACACAACGCTTTACTTTTAATGTGATTATTTAGCATTTTAAACTATGCATATAATTTAACATTTCAATATTATTTAAATTACACGTTAAAATTGTATAAGCTTTCAAGCTTTGTAAATACAATTTCAAAATTTATATTTACTAGTATAATTATTAAAAATAAATGAAATTATTTTATATTTTCATGTACCCGAAATAAATCAAATTTGATTATTTATTGTGCATATATATAGCATTTGGTATAAAACATAGAGAAAAAACAGATTAATTTTCAATTGATTAATAATAATCATAATAAAAATAATTATTATTACTATTATTATAATAAATGATCAATCGTTAACTGCAATAAAATCTCATTTTAGCAGCTTATAAACCCCATTGTATAACTTCATCTAAATCCTAAAATGTATGTTGGTGTGCAAAAGCATGTGTATTGCCGAGATCGAAATTACTTCCCAAGCCAGTCCGGAGGCCTCTCCTCGACTCCGTTTCCTCTCACCTCCTGCGCCTTATCCTTCTACCATGACTATGTGTATTTATCTTCACTCATCACGGCGAAACACTTTCGTAGCAACTTTTTAAGGAATTTTTGCCATCAAAAAGAACACGAACAGTGCGTCAGTAGGACTACTGTTTGAAGTATAACTAAGGAATATGGATGCTCTTTCGTAATTTAATTCAATCTTTTAAACTAGAAAATTACAGTGTATAACACAAGGAGATGGGTTCACCCCAGACCATGGTTTATATTGATTACAAATTTTTTTATTTTCCTTATGCTTAAGGAAAACAAACGATACATTAGTTTTTAATATCTTGGAATGTAATGAAATTATGGAACTTTTCTAAAAATATATTGCAATTTTTGTTCTTATTGCGTTTAATATATAAATTAAACTGCAATAAATTATTAAAAGCGCTGAAAGTAACTTGTTAGATGAAATATCAAAAACTTTCATCTATTCAATTGACTGTCGTTAGTATATTTAATAATTGTGGTGAATTTATAATGCTGATGAATTTTTAAAGACCGTTTAGTACTAACGGAAAACTGGCGCATTTTCAAGATAGTTTAGTCAAGATTCCATTTATTCTAAGAAGAACTTCCTTCTAAGATTTTTTGATGATTCACCAAGAGGATGATTATTTTTGCTTTTACTCTGAAAGTGAATACTTTGTTAACGTACTAACTTGTTATATCTTGAGAAACATATAATAATAAAATTGATTTTGCTGATTGTACATATACATCATACAATAAATAACGATGAAAAATCTATTCATAAATATTCTTATTTACCGTGAACGTATAATAAGGAGTGTAATATCGACAGCATCAAATCTCTCGTTCCAATTAAATGGTGAATTACTAATCGAATGTTTTAATTTTTTTATGTAACATATAGTTAATAATAGTTATTTATAAATTTAAGATATAGTCATATTTTTAATTTAATCAGCTTTAAATAATGTACATATAAATTTATCAATTGTTAAATTATACTTGTTTTATCATATATTATTGTTTCACGTAAACTATAAACTCGATAGTTCTTTATCCACCATTTAAATAAAAATCAACACAGCATAAATATTAATTGCGTGTCAAAAACTACGAATAGGTAAAATTATTTAATATAAATTTCTATTATATTATTCATATTATTTATTATAATTAGTTATCAATTCTTCTAATTCGATATTAAATTGATTTAATACAATAACTAAACTACTGAACGTATACTTAATATCATTGCGAATCCTAGTATCTGTTTTATCAACTTTCCAATAGTGTTCAATTTAAAATACATTATAATTTTATGATTTTAATTACACTGTTATTGTACTTTTTACGAATAGATTTGAATATAGATAAATGGATGATAATTTTGTGTTTTATATCTTTTACAAAAAATCTTCAGATTTTACAAAATCCTCACATATAGGTTTATATTATAGCTTATTTGCCTGAATAAAAATGAACTCGTTTTCAGAAAATAGCATTTGTAAAATGAAGTTATTAGTTCGGTTATAATAATACCTATATAAGGATAGAATTACGTACAGACATAATACCGGTAGATATGCTAGAGATCATTTGTTGATTATTCTTACATTTTGTTTGAATTACAATTTATCTGCTTGTATGATCAGCATCTGTTCAACTCTAAATTTCAATTTAAAACTTTAGGAATACATTTTTTAATTATATTACTATCAATTTTTGTCAAAACATAATCAATTTTTTTAATCCATCGCAAAGAATATCTTCTAAATATATGAATCATTGATTCAAATTAGAGATATCGTTTCTTTTTTTTAATTATGTAAACTAATCTAATAATCAATTTAGTTATTTTAATACTTCATTTATATTAGACTAAATTCAATTTATATACAATAAAATTTTCAAATGACCGTAAAAGTATCGTCTTTGAATTTAAGAAGATTTTATTTTAAGCTTAATTATATAAACTGATAATTATAGAATACAAAATGTTTTCATATAAAACATAATTCAAATATGTTTGGATTATAATTTTTAGTGATAAAAATAAAGGATTTATAACACAGCGACATTAATTATAACTGAAAACGCTAAAATAAAATGATTTCAAAAGTAATGCATTCTTTTCTGTAAACGTTTATTATATTTTTTAATATTATAATAAATTAATCTTATTATTAAAAATTATTTTAGTTGTTAAATTTGTTAAATTATTTAATTTGAAAATAATGTTACTTTAAAAAATTTCTTTAATTTACATATTGTTACATGTATAGAATACAGTTTTAAATTATCACGTTACGTTAAACAGATTTACTAACATTTTGAAACTAAAATGACTTTAAAATATCGGAAAAGATGTAAACTCCAAATTTTGCAGCTGATAAATTCGTGTAAAATAAAATGTATGAGTAGCAATTAAAGCAAGAGTATCAACACGTATCTTGGTTTTCTACGAAATTTTTACGAAAAATGCGCCGAGTTGTTTTGAAATGAAGAATAAATGACGTTATTTATAAAATTCATAAATATGTTACCGTAAGTATTTTTATCCTTTATTGTATTTCCAATTTGCACATGTATTTAAGAAATCCACAATCAATAGTTTAAATATCAAAGATTTACATAAAAATTTCAAAGTGAAGAAATATGTAACTTAGTGTCGTATCGTAATTTCATAAAATACAGGGAAAAAACTGCAACGTTGTCTTAGAAGCTGACGTATGAAGCCACGCATCTGGCAATCTTACCTCGACGTAAAACATGTCAGATGCTGTTCCCGCCTCTCGGATCCTGCTCGATTGCTCTTGCGTAAGCCGCCTGCACGACCTGGAACTGCGTTTAAAAATGCAATAGTAATTATCTCAACGACGCTATGGTAACCCATTCAAGGGGAACCAGCGTTAATTTTTATCTAATTTTTACGCGCCTGCGTAGGACAAAATGTCGCCAGCAACGCTCAGGTTTTTTTTTTATTTACTATCATGTGTGAAGAGACAAACGAGAATGAAAATGGCAGAAGTTCATTTTTATTGGCATATCGGATGAAAGTTCTTAAGATCTGATTCGCTTTTTCTTACTTTGATGTAATACATAGTTCATTCTGTCGATTTATATATTCGAAACCCCGTTTTACAAATATATAAGCATAAGCTGTAAAAATCGGAATCGTAAGAATTTTTGGAACATTACAATTCGCTATGGTACACTTGTATTTATGTGGACTATTTTCTTATGTTTTTTGAATTACAAGTGTTAAAGTAACAGATACATTCCTTCTTACAATAATGAAACAAAATTATTAGTTGTTTAAGAACGCATTTCTCAGTAGAGGAAAGTTAAAACTTTCATTTCAATAAAAAAAGATGAATTCAATATGCATCCAAGTTATACAAATTTTTTAAGAATCACCGTTTTATGGTTCGTTACTTGCATACATTAAACTAGATAACATATGAGCATTTAAAATGTAATTACGTAGAAAATTAAGCTCATATGATTACAATTTATCCTTGCAGAATGCATTGTAGTACATAACGGTGAAATATATATTTTTTATTTTCCTTGTATTAAGTTATGAATATAAAAAATATGATTAAAGGATACATGAACTTATACCGAATGCTATTTGATTTTTTTTTTAAATTATTACAAATTATTTTATACTTTTTTCAATTAAAATTTAAGTTTAGAGAGATAAGTGTGTGTGCAAGTTTTAGAAATGCATACGAGCAAGTAACATATTCCTAAAACCAGTTTTTTATAGAAAATAGAAATAAGAATATTGAGTATACAAATTCTTAATGAAACAATTTGGTATTCATCGGGCTGTTGCCGTTCTGTACATATGAAACGTTTACCTTGTGTTAATTATAATAGCCATCTTATTTATATATAATTATTATAATTTTGTATTTCAATTTTTAATAAAATTATCAATTAAAATTAATGTTGAAACCAACATTTACGTTTTTTAAATTTTCAAATTCTAAATACACCAAAATACAATATTAATTATTTATTCGAAAAGATAGTGCAATTCATTGACGGGTTTATTTCGAATAAGAAAAAGATAAAAAAACTTGTTAATTTTAACCTACGTTTATAAATTGTCACCAACCTCGTGTTAACTATAGCTGTGATAAAGTCATAAAAATGTTAATTTCCCATACCACGTTAACTAAACTATACACTTGAAATAACGATAGCATGCGTGCAAGAAGACACCACCGAGGTCTATATTTTCGGATTCCTCATATCTCTTCTTTTCCTCGATTCCCATTCTCGCGCACATTATTTCGACCACCTGAATTTCATACACCGGTGTGTGCTTAAGAGCGAATAGTGGAAGAATAAGATAGAGAGACAAAAAGAGAATTACAAACTCGAACGCGCTAGAGGTTAGGATTTTCGTCAAAGAAGGGGCCCTTCTTCCTGCTTTAGTCACCATGGCAACCCGTAAGTGTATAGTCAGGTCGCCGCCGCTCCTTCACCTGTTTTAGCTCGGTTTGGGCCAGGTGAGTTTGATTCCCTCTCCCTCATTCCTCTTCCTTCGCCAATGCCTTGCGTCTGTTGTGCCTCTCCACACAAATGTGCATGCGTACATCACGAGAAATAGGAACCAACAAAATATTTGAGGGGACCATCGGGGAAAACCACGTGTTCTCCTCTTCATCCGGTCTCTCTGTATTTCCTGAAGATTTCCAGTGCTGTCGTTCCAATTAGATATTTTTATCTCCCAGTCATTCATATTCGAAAGTTTTTTCCCTTGAGCCGATATATAATATCTCTTCCCTGTACTGTAAAAATTTATTTACTTTCCACTAGTAATGTATAATAGTATAATATTATATATAAATAAATAAATACAAAATTTTATAGTATAATAATAATGATGATGATGATGATAATAATAAATTAATTTTGTCTAATTAAAAATATCGAGATGAATGATTGTTTTAGTTTTTTTTTTGTTTTAGAAACAAGTAAAAACATAACACATATTTAACATAAATTGAAGTGAAGCAATTTTAATATTTTTAACCATATACATAAAATTTTATAAATAATAAAACAATAAGTTTCATATATATATAAAAATTTATTTATTTATTTATTCAATAAAAATGTAGATTAATAAATTATAATAAATAAACATTGTGTATTCCATTATTTAAATACTTGAACTAATTGTTGCAGTATTGATCTCATATAAATCTCCATCTACTTTCATTATCTTTTCTTTTGAATCAGCAATGTTAACGTGACTTACCAACCCTATAAAAAGTATGATTTTATAGTTTTCGGATACATAATGTAAAGCTTACGATCTGTACGTGCCAAAAATCAGAGTAAAATTGAACGTTGACACTAGGAACATCTAAAATTCGAAATTCATAAACGAAAGCAAAAGTAAACTTTGACATTAGGAAAATCTTAAAATAGAAACAATTTTTAAAAAATGGAGTATAGATTTTTCATAAAAAATTTATTCTTCTGAAGTTTAATAGATTCCTATTTACGTAGAATAAACATTAATTAATATTATATAACCACAACTGGTTGCAAATTTCTGTTTAGCGCGTCTCTATTCCTGAATTTGTAACTTAAAAAGAAAGTTTTGAATCTAATACTATAATACTTGACATATTGATGATACTATATATATATTGATTAAATCTAAATAACTAAATAAATGTTTGAACCCAATAAGTTCAAATCAGTTTTAGCATTTATGCTTCTTAGAAATTATCGTTAATTTGCAACGTTTATTATAGAAAAGGGTATAAATAAATTATGTATAAAATATCATCATATGACTCAAGCATATGCAATCAAATAATATTCAACTTTTTTCAGTGGCAACACTTCTCACAGATTAAAACTTAAAAGTCTAAATGTGATAGTTTTATAAAAATATTGTCTTGAATGAAAGAAATTATGAAACTAATATTTTGGGATGCTTTTCAAACACATAATCTAATCTATTAAATTGGGGAATTGAAGTATGAATAAATTTTCAATTGATACAAAAATATGCATGAGCTATAATTCTTTATACGTTTATAAAACAGTGCGTAAATAGAAATTTTGAATATAATTAATTCGCTTCGAATATTCAGAACCACAAAATGTTCATTTTCAAATTAAAAGCGGCAAATTTAGCAAAAAAGAAAATGAATACCCAAGATGTGTAGAAAAGCAATTCGTTGCAAACCGCGCGTCGATCCAACTATACAAGACCATAAACTCGCGTGCGCGCATGCGCATGAACTGCAGTACTTCGCGTGTGTTACCGTCCTACCGTCAGAACCTTCTTTCCGTCTCCTTCTCTAAGCATACGCACATGGCGATTTGAACGCTATGTAAAGAGAGAAAGAACGAACGTTACAAGGAGAGTGGGGCCTTCTCCAAACTCACGTACACAAACTCGCGTTGCGTTGCTGGACGAGTAGAGTGGGGTGGAGATAAAGCGACGACGGCTACGTGGGGGAGAGAGAGAGAGAGAGAGGGAGAGGGAGCGAGAGAGCGCGAGAGGATGCGAGAAGAGGGGGAGAAAGAAAGGGTCCCGCGGCGAACACGAGCTCAGTCCCCGACGCTCGCGTGCGCGTTCGTGTATAGGAAAGAGAACAAGGAGAAAATACGTGTGTAGCTCACGAGTGGAGCTGCTGTTGCCGCTTTTTCACCGCTGCCACGGCGTCCGCCGACGCTCTCCGGGCGTGAACAGGATACGCGTATACACAAAGGAGTGAGAAAGCCAAAAGTTTAAAGAAAGAGAGAATTAGAAAAACAGTTCAGTCTTTGTCCACATCATCCTTGGGAGTGATAGTGGAATTCTTCCCGTAATTTCCTTCCCTTTTTTGTTTCTCCTTTGTGCGCGTGGGCACACGGTGCGAGGAAAGAAAAAAGGCGCGCGCGCGGGTTCGGATGCTGGTGCGCGGGTGTGCACATGTGCCGGCTGCAACGCCGCTCTGTACACGCGTAGAGCACCGACGCGGATGAGCATCACGGACGGTGGCATCACAGTGCGGGCGGTCCGTTTGAATTAAAGCGCGCGCACGAACGCGAGTTGGTTTTTGGTTCTGTGAAGCTGTGTGTTATTACAACGAATCTGTGTCCAAGGACCTGGTGATGCTCATTTGTTAGATACTCCGAACGAAGCCGTATATTAACAGAGCCACTTCCGCCGCTGTTGCTGCTGCGTCTGCTGCATTCGCGAAAGTCCGTTTATAAGGAGGTTCGTAACATTACGTATTTTGTATGATTTTGAATTTACGTTGTTGCTCATAGAGGTTCAAAAAGGCAAAGCAAATGGGACTACATGTCTTTTGAACGAACGTTTTGAAAACACTGGAATTATTTCTACACATATTTTGCTTCTGTTTTTTAATCAGATTTTAATTACCAAAAAGGTTCTGTTACCGCGTTAATGTAAGAATAAATTTTTGAAAGATTACATTTTCCGTACATTATTATATCATTATTTTCCACCTAATTTGTATATAATATAACTTGAGTTTATTATTACAATAGCAAGGTAGTTTTTTTTAATATACAATATTTGTCAAAATGTAATCTAACAAAACAAATGAATAAAAAAGAATACGATATTGCTTAATATTCATAATTATTCTTTATTCAGTAATGATTTATTTATTTCTATAAATTATGAAATTATGATTAAAAAAAAAATATTTATAGTACAAAACCTTTATTTTAAAGTTCCTTTTTGTTCTTCTACAGGGCTTTTTTCTCATAACAAAGTTCAGGAAAAGAATAAACCAAGATGTTTGATGTATTTGGCTCAGTGAAGGGCTTACTAAAGCTTGACACAGTCTGTATCGACAACAATGTATTCAGATTACATTACAAAGCAACCTTTATCATCCTTGTGGCCTTTTCGCTACTGGTCACTTCAAGACAGTATATTGGAGATCCTATTGACTGTATAGTTGATGAAATTCCTTTGCACGTCATGGATACTTACTGTTGGATCTACTCTACCTTCACCATTCCTGACCGTAATGGCATTGTGGGCAAGGATATTGTACAGCCTGGAGTAGCCTCTCATGTGGAAGGCGAAGATGAAATCAAGTACCATAAGTACTACCAGTGGGTTTGCTTTACTTTGTTCTTTCAAGCAATCCTATTTTATATTCCTCGTTATCTATGGAAGACATGGGAAGGTGGCAGGATCAAGATGCTTCTGATGGATCTAAACTGCAATGTATTGAACGAAGAATGTAAGAATGATCGTAGGAAGCTACTAGTGGATTACTTTGCTAGCAACCTGCATTCTCAAAATTTTTATGCATTCCGTTTTTTCCTGTGTGAAGTACTCAACTTCATAAATGTTGTTGGTCAAATTTATTTCATGGATTTTTTCCTTGATGGTGAGTTCACCACGTATGGATCAGACGTCGTTAAATTTACGGAAATGGAACCTGAAGAGAGGGTCGATCCTATGTCCAGGGTCTTTCCCAAGGTCACCAAATGTACCTTCCATAAATATGGTGCTTCAGGTACAGTGCAGAAGTTTGACGGGCTATGTGTCTTACCTTTGAATATCGTCAACGAAAAGATTTACGTTTTCCTGTGGTTCTGGTTCATCATTCTCTCAGTGCTGAGCGGTCTCAGCTTGGCATATCGTGCGGCGGTCGTGGCCGGACCAAAGCTTCGATTCATCCTCCTACGAGCGCGATCTCGCCTTTCCCCCCACGAGCAGATCGAAACCATCTCCAACAGGTGTCAGATCGGTGACTGGTTCATTCTTTACCAGCTCGGCAAGAACATCGATCCCCTCGTCTACAAACACCTCATAGCAGACCTCGCGAAAAAGTTCGAGGGCAAGGAAAGCGTCTAAGGAAATTCGGCGGATTCAGATGCGTTTTTATTCAATCATGATGCATGAACGAACGAACGAACGAACGATCGATCGATCGATCGTATGGCTATAGACGATACTTGTCCGAAATCAAACGAGAAAGAGAGAGAGAGGGAGGGAAAGAGAGAGAAAGAAAGTGAGCTTCTAGTAGTAAATTAGCTAAATTGTGATAGATCCACTCCACTGCGTAACTCCGACGTGCGGAGAGAAAAATAGAAAAAACAGGGATAAAGCGCACGAGAAGAGTTGGAATTAAGAAGGAATTCATCATGATTATTTGAATGGGAACGTTGGTGGTTTTTTTATAAGTTTAATATGATGAACATTTTCATGTCATATTCATGCATGTACTTTGGTTTCTACTGATCTGTTTGTCTCATTCTTGACGCACGAGGAAAAATCTACAGAATTTTTATTCCTAGTAAGCAAATGTGAAACACAAAGAGCTTGTCCCGTACTTCCCTTCTCGCATGCACCGTAAATAGAAGATGTGCGCCGGAGAAGGAAAGATTCCCTTGTTTCGTCGGTTCGCACATTCACCGGCAGACGGCGACGCCAAAAGGGAACCACATCAACTCCCGATCCCTTCCTCTACGCTTTTCCTTCGCCTTTGTTTTTTACCCAAGTCTACCTTTTTCAATGGTTCGACCTCCCTCCCTCCCTCTCGCTCTCTCTCTCTCTCTCTCACACACACACGCACGCGCACACAAAACACACAAAATTGCCGCATTTCTGTTCTTCGCTGTCCGATCAGCTCGCGCTCATTTATTATTCATCCTCTCGTTCCATCCATCGCGTTGGCAGGTTTTCGGCCTCTCTCCTTGTGTCGTCTCACGGGGGCCGTGAGAATAAGACGACGAAGGGAGCCGCAAGGCCGGAGGCCGTCGTCGACTATAATTGTGTGATAAGCGGAGGACGGCGTTTCTTCGCGACTTGTCTTAGGCTACAATATCGAACAAAATAAGAAAAGGGAAGAAAAAATCGTTTTTGTAATGTTTTTTCATGAAAGAGATATCCGTCTCCAGCTTTTTTCTGGAGTATTGATAATTTAAACAATTATTAGAAATATAATGGTTACAATTTAAGGAACTGCTCAAGTGGATATAGACTAATCCTTTTGCAAAGGACCAACTTGCGTCCATTCTAATAAAATCGAACTGATTTACAGAATAATTAACCAATATTATTTTGTATTTCTATGAATAATATTCAATGATAATGTAAAACAACTGTGAAGTCGAAAGAAAATATTGTGACTTAAAAACGAAAAATATACTTTCGCAACGATGTGCAACCTTGGTTTTCTATTTCTCCTTTTTCACTTTATGCTTGGAATTTACTTTTTTTTGTTTCCATCATATAAATTTTAGTTTCAATATTTTACAAGATTTCATTTTGCTTTCTAATTAAAAGAAAAAAGTAATATAATTTTAATTTATACATATTTATGTTAATTAATTGCGTACAATATATTCACATTAAATATTTAAATTCATTCCTTGGAAATAGTAAAATTCTGACGATTAATTAGAGAATAGAGAGTTTAAGTAGCAAAAATTGTATTATGAAAAAAATCCTCGAGTGATCAGTTAAATTATATTTTATATTTCTTATTTTAAGTCTACATCGGCTACACGCTTTCTTCGGTGGTCGATAACAGTTGACTCTGAATCAAAATTATACAAATTACTATCGACTAATGGATGCGCAGTTAAAGAAAAGCTTGTAAATTTTTATTTTATGTAAAAAGTTTCCGATATTATCCGATCTGATATAGGATGTATCATTTCGGGAAGATTGATTAAGAAGAAATTGCATTTTATCGATTAAAATTGATCGTTAAAAAATTATATTTTCTTATTTATTAGAGAAAGTGATGTATAAAAATATGTCGCTTTTAAATGTAAGAGTAAAAAAATACAAAATAATAGAAGGCGAGACAATACTACTTCCGGTCTACACTGGTACCTATTTCGAAAGAAGTTTTTACTCCTTTCCTCAAAGACGCGAAGACCTTCTTAACTTTACTTGAAATACGAGTGTCTTTTTAACCCTAACATAGTGTGCGCACCCTTTTAATTATTTTTCAGCCCTAAGACTATTTCTCATGTTACTTGAATAGAATAGAAACTAATATCTCTTATATTTCTACATTTTAAACTATTGTTTCTTTGTTAAAATTATACATTTCTGTATATAAATTATTACAAATAACAATGATATTTTTAATATTTTCTAAACAAATACAAAGTATTTATTAATTTAAAGCATAGAAAAAAATTTACTGAAAAATTCATCCATTATCGGTATTAATTACAGAAGTAAAAAATAATAATTCTATATATCAGTACTAAATTCAATGATTCTGGGAATACAGGGCTAATTTAACAAATAATTGTATTAAGAATTAATATAATTTAATAAGTTAATGATATTTATATTTACAAAATCAAAAGTAGTAATATGAATGAATACAGATGATGGAGAGACAGAAAACCAAGGTTTAAATTTGAAGCGATACACGAGACGCCGTGTTTCCAGTAGTGTAGACTATTATCTTACCAGTTTATTAATCTTAATAATTTCTTTTTTCTCTATCCTTTATTAAATAGTGCATAGTCTACAAACAAAAATGTAGCTCTTAGGAAAGAATATTTTATATAAATATATATAAATACTTATATATATATTTATATATATATATATGTATATATAAAGGCGTGTAGATATATGTATTTTTTCCTAAAGAAAAGTAATTTCTTTCATATTTTGCAAAAACAAGAGTTGAAAGCAAAACTAAAAAATGGCCAAAATATTTATAAAGTAATGAGGGACCAATTTTCCAGGACTGAAGAATTCATAAAATTTTTTTTTTATGTGTTCATTGTTCAATATGATGACACTCGAAAATCGCAGAAACATTGCTTAAAATTTTGAAGGACATATCTAAAAGAACACTGTGAAGAATTGTTTTGTTAATTAAATAAAATTATCAAAAAATTAATAAACGCTGTTTTTTTAATTATATCATGTTTATTTTTCTTCACAGTATTATCCAAGATCAAGTTGATAGGAAATATTTCGAAAGTATTTCCACGCGGTGAACAAGCTTTGTTCAATTACCTTTATAATACTGCCGAGAGTTGTATGTATGTATGTATGTATGCATGGATGGATGTATATGTATGTATGCATATATTTTATATATATATATATACACGTACATACATAAAACAAGAAAGTTGTGCGACATATGCATTCTTATTTGTAATTGGCGAATGAGTCGAGAAAGATAAAATGCTAATTAGCGCTTATCTTTTACTTTTTGCTATATTTACTATTTCTTTTTATTATTAGGAAAAAAATTTTATTATTATTATTATGTAATAATTTCTACTGCTTAGACGTTTCGTACGTATTATTCTTCACTCCTTTCCAATTTTCCACACTGTAAAAATTTACTAAATTTTAAAGAAATTTACTTGATCACTGCTAAAGATATATTTATTAATTGTAAAATTATACACATTATAGAATAAAAGTGTTGTGTTTTTAAATTAGAGATAAAATTTTGAATTCAAAGTAAGGTTTTGACACTATTTAAGTAAATTTTTTAATATTTAGAATCTTTTATTCAGTGCAGCTATTTTTAATATGACAATAATAATATTTTGTATTATTATATTAATGCAAGCATTACACATAATTTGATATAGTAACGGGGCCAGCGTATGTATGTGTGAACGAAACAGGGCGCTTAATTGTATTTGTACGTTAAGAAATTTTCTTTGATTAGTAAAGTGCTCAATGTAAAGACTGTCAAGATAACGTGGAAATATATGTTCAAAACGCGTCATGAGCTTCGTTTGCGTTCCTTCATCGCGAATCTGATACAAAGTATACATATCATACTTTATTCTCTAGGCGAATTAAATTTTTTCTTTTTCGTTTAATTTGTCAAAATTTTGCTTCTTTTTCTTTTTGAAATAAAAATTATTATTTTATAAAATTCTTTAAACAGTTAATGCATTCATTTTTTGTGTGCATCAGTTTTTTATGGTTATTCAAAACTAAGTGAAATCTAATTTAGTTTAAAAAACTTATTGAAAAACTAATCTAAATCTATAAGAAATTGATGTACGTTTCCTGTACAATTTCATCCTTGCTGAGCGCATTGAAGAAATTTCGTTTTCATTTTATAATTATTTTTATAAATATAAATAGTTGTGTAACCAATATTGTATTGTAATGAAAAAAGTCATTTTAATACTAATCTGGTAATTTCTTTGATTAAAAACTATTTTTATTTAGTTAAACAAATAATATATAAATAATAGTTTATTCATGTGTTACAAAACCAGGAACAACACTTAACGAACAGTAACGTCTCGTTATTCTCATCATAATCATCATGAATAAGTGAATATCAGTTGTAATATGTAACTTGGGTCATTACTCCTGCTAGAAACGACTCGAAGCTTTATATAGGTCGTAACAATATAAAGGAAGCTATAAAGTAAACGTACAAAAAGCAATTGATAATTCATTAATATTGTCTTATTAACTTTTGTTGTTTTCGATTTTTTTTTTGCCTTTCGCCAAAATGCAAAAAATAACATAAAATTCATTAAAAATATATTATTTTTACGCAATTCAATTTCAGAAAAAAACTGCTTGTCCAAAGAAAATTGATGACGAATTTTCATGAATAATTCGGAAAATATTTAAAAAAGATATTAATAAAATTATGATTATAATTTTTTTTTCAATTTAATGCTGGAAAATGTGAAATTATAATATTCCGATTAAAAAATAAAACTTTATAATGATTTGCTTTAATTAAAATTTTTAATATAATTAAATTATTTATCTCATCAGTTTCTCATATACGCATTAGTATAATTACATTTTAGTTTATATATTAGCACAAACTAAAACAACTTATTTTTATATTTGGAATAACATACATTGAAGAAATATTTATACGAAATAAGTGCGAAAAAAAATTTTGTCCACGTGCAAAAATGAAAGTATTAAAAGGAAAAGAATGATTTTTGCAAACTAATCGATGACGAATGTCGTGAAAGAAAATGTTTCTGATTAATCAACTCAGTAATTTAATTTTTTTTGCATATGTATGAGATCTAGAAAACCCTTCAATAACGAACGTATGCTATGACAAAATTCGAAATTATTAAATTATTCGTCATATTATATTCATTTTACACAGATATATCGTATATAATCATTTAAAAACTGTAATACGTATGTAATATTTGAAGCATCTGTTTAAAAATAACAAAAAGTGTTTTGAAAATTTCAATAGATACAATCGCATGAAGAATCTTACAATATTGATAAAACAAATTAATTCAATACTATTCAATTTTTTAAATATTAATATTAATGAATTGAAGATGAAAGAAAGAAAATAATAATCAAGAAAAATTGTACAAAAATCGATTTTAGTGGGTCGAAAATTATTATTCAGGAATTAAAGTGACTTTTTAAACATATATATTAAATATTTTTATACTCATATTATATAACAAATATCCATACGCTTTCATTCATTCTTATTTAAGTTGGAAATATAATAATTACATCAGGCCGACCTTTATGATTAAAAAAATAAATGCATTATTCAAGGTCGTAGAAGATGAAACAAGAAAAATAAAATTGGTAAGATTTGATAAGTATCTTTATCTCTTTTTAGAAAATAATAAGTCGTAATGTCAAAATGAATAAGAGAGACTATATTACCGTTATGTGTTGTAGTTTATAATGTCGACATGTCAAAGTATTTCAGGGAGGTATATTAACGTGAAAGCGAGCATACAATATGACGGACCAGTAAGCAATTATTGTATTTACGTAAAACATTCCACGAAATTTTTTAAGCGGAAGTTTTGCAAATCCGCAAGAGAAGAAATATAAAGTAATAAGTGTGAAAGCGCATTTGATGAACAGATAATAGTATTAAAAATAAAGTCTATTTAATAATAATTTTTATTCGTGTTTTATTTTATTATTTGCCCACAAACTAAAAAAACCTATCCTTTCATCGTCACAGATTTATTTTTTTTTAAGTCAATACATTATTTTTTGTATAATTGTATGTACTAGTCATAATAAGATAATAGAAAAGACGTAACTCTTCAAAGATTTCTTAACTTGAGTAGTAATGAGATTGAGAAATAATAAGTCAGATTTGTTAGATACATTGATAAAATGATAAGATATATTTAAAAACTGGTTCAAGAAAAACGTCTTCAACCTTTTAAAGTCATTAAAATCAACTCCATCATTTAAAACATGAATTTAATAACCTTATCTTTTAAAGATAATGTAATTTAATATTTTTATGTCATTTTTGTTAATACTTAGCTTAATGAATTATAAGTTATTATTAATATTTGTGAATAAAGTCGTAAATTATTTCGGAAACACCAAAACTATTTTATTTACGACTAATTTTTATTTGTACTAGCACATTATCTACTCAATTACTACGATAATTAAAATGTTATCCTAATACTTACGTGTATAAATTTACTTTGAAAAAAGAATCAAGTTATTTTTTTATCCACTCTTTTGGCGGATAATAAAGAGTATGAAGCCAGTTATTCCCAGGTGGAATTCCCGAGCAGTGACTACCATTTCAAGGCAGTCGCAGTTCCCTTTGCCTTAAGAAGGAAAATCAGGTTTCAGCCATAACTCTAAAAAAGAATATTCCTTCAGCGAGCACACAAGATTTTTCTACAGCATCTCTGCTCTCGCTCTATATGTTAAACCTTTCTCTTTGTAAGAGTCACCATGTGCAGTTAATAAAGCGAAATTCGAGTGTATTAAACACGTGGTTTTCCAATAAAATTAATGTACTTGCAGCAATTGCTAAAAGATGTAAAGTAAATGAAAAATAATTGATATATTGATGAAAATGTTTATTTTAATGAAAATTGATTAAATAAAAATAAATTAAAATACTAAGAGTTTCAATTTAAAGTGATTTTAAAAAAGTTTATTTTGATAATAACAATTATTCGGATAATTATATAAATAATATAAAAAGAATATTCTCGATTATGTGTATGCTGTGTATGAAAGATATTTTATAACTACAAATTCAATCAATTAGAAATTATGAACTGGTTTACAAAATGAGATGGAAAAGTTTGCTAGAATCGCCGAAATATGTAAGATGTTACTAAATTAAATTACAGTACCTAAAAAACTAAATATATAATAATATTGGTTATTTTTCAAATTAAATAAACATATAGTCTCACGTAAAATTTAATAATACATTTTTATTCAACTTTTCCAACCTCTTTATTCATAAATTTCCACCTAGATTAATCTTTAATTGATACACGTACATTCAGCACGAAATAATTCTGACATTCCAATTTAGCCAAGTATTTGTGATATATAGATAAACGCTGAATTCAATTTGAATGACAGTTTACGTCAGCAATACGTAGCTGTGTGGTATAAACGAGAGCACTACATGCACATCACAGCGTTGCTGGTAACTCATCTGTTGACCTCGAATTTAATCCACGGTCTGTAATCATGGGCGTAAAAAGGGTTCGACGTAACCACGTTCACACACATGTATAGAAAGGTACGTAAATAATACTGATAAAGAAATCTATCAACACGGCATTATTATAATTATAGCAATTTTTAATACGAAGACTGGCACAAGATTGTTTGACTAGCGCTGTAATAAAAATTACCTCATTTTTATATTCTGTAACAGGAAAAAATAACAGCTACAAAACATATTTAAGCTAAATTAAATTTACTTAAAATAGCATTCATATTTTACAGGATTTACTTAATAAGATTAACACTTAGCCATTTCTACTTTGCGTTGTACAAAAGTAGCTCAAGTTTTACAATACATATTAAAAACTTTTTAGAAATGTGTAAATCTGAAAAGGAATTTACGAAGAGGGACCGGTATTTGCATGGCAAGGAAATCCTCATATAAATTACTAAATATTTTTTATCACACTTTTAATTTCATTTAAGCAAAGTTCATATTTAAATAAAATAATACTTCGTAAGTACTATAAAATTTTTTTAAGCTTAGAAAAATATCAAATGATGATTTTTCGTGTAATCAAATACACGAATTCTATATCAATATACACTTTTCTTTGAAAAATATTATGGTATTATTAATATTAAAGCTATGAATAGTTATCATCTTTGCAGCTGCAAGCTATTGTATACATTTTATTTTAATACTCTGAGATTTGCTATTAAAAAACGTTGTTTGATATTATTCATATTTTTATTTGTATGAATTAAAACATTATTTGATCTAGAATAATATAATTATATATAATAATTATGATAAATCGTTTATCAAAATAAAACTTATATAATTTTTTAGTCAATTCTGCGTTATAAAGAATTAAAATTCACATTTATATTTATTGAAATCGATAAAAATGTTTTATATAAAAAATCTTTAATTGATATAAAAATTTAATTTATTGTCACCTTTGAAGATACTGATCTAGAATTGTATCAGATTAAATAAGAAAAAAATATTTTATATACATAACTGATAAATGTTTATAAAAATAATTATCATATAATACGGATTGTTATGGATATTTTTTAATAATTAAACAATTTTAATTTTAATAATTTGTTTTACAATAGTTTTATCATTTTTTCAATAACATAATTTGATTATGAGGTCTATCTAAAATCAATTTTTAATGATATTAAAATATATTAATGGGCTTTTAACAAAATTTAACATCAGTTAAATATTTTTCATTTCTTAAAAAATATTAAATTTAAAAAATTGACTTAGGAAAAGTATAATTTTGATTTAATTTCTGAATTACGAATAATTTAATCTATTTACATTACTTTTATTGAATAGAATAGACATTGCCTCAAATAATATAATAAACGCATTATTCTGAAAGCAAAATTTAATTAACTACAATCTAGAATTATAATCATTTGCAAACTACTTTTACTGATTATAAAAATACTACAGATAATATTCAAAATGAAAAAGTGTAAATAGTGGATAATAATAAATTTACTTATTAGAATCAGTACAATGATTGCTTGGTATCTCAAGAATGTCGGTCCAGTAATGAGTGACTCTTTATGGAGTATTAATAATTAATTATTAATTCTGAGCACAAGGGAGAGTAAAAATGACATATTTAAAATTTTTACTTACGATGATTGAATTCTTTTCAGTATTACATTCTATATTCTAAAAAATGTGTTTTCATATGAATAAATTTTTAGCTCTGATAATTATATCTCGTATTTTTATAGTTAGAGATTTAAAGCATAAAACATTCTTTTTGAGTTAAGTGAAAAGAATTAGTAGTACGATACAAAGACTTAAGTTCTTTCATAAAAAACATAATTGTTACACGATTACAAAAGCACTTATAAAAATTTATTTAGTCATCGATAAAGATTTATAGTTCGTATTATCAGACGTCTTCGATAAGGTAATCAATTAAATTTTTAAAATAAAACTGCTTTTATTGAGCTATAAAAATTACACATATATGTAATAACTTTATAGACTTTATGAAATTCGTTTAAGTAAAAAATTTTTGCAAGACAATTATTCCTGTAATGAAATAAATAAATATTTGTAAAGTAATACATTTATATTTATCAAACAAATCCAAGCTTTCATATTTAAATTATCTCTTTTTCATATCAGCTTTTTTATTCATCAAAAAATAAATTTATGTATTATTATAACATAATTTAATTAATTGTTCAAAATAAAAATCTTACGGTGAAAGTAATTGATTTTACACATTACTCAAGATCATGTAGATTTTGCGTAATAGATTGGAATATTTCTCTGTCGGGGATTTCTTTTATCAACTACATAATCAAACATAATTATACCTTATATTTATAAATTATCGAATATACATTTTTTTTATTTAAACCGCTATATCCGATTTATTTGAAGTATTATCTAATATTCATAGGTTTAATAATTGTAAAAACATTGATTGCAATGGAGTTATATTATTATATTAAAATTTATTATTAATTTTTGTTAAATAGTATTATTTGTGAAATTAATCATCAAAATACCTAGAATTTATACAATGGTACGAAAGTGTTATTTGATAAATAGATCCCAATCATCAGTTGACATTACAGTTTCAACCAAGGTCTATATATAAAGCATAGCTTTAAATATACAAATACCAGCAACCGACAGAATTACGCGTAGGTATTGTAGGCTTATTAAACTTACGTTATCTAGATAGATAACGTAATTACGACTCTGGATTTTTGTAGAGATAAATATTTTTCAAGTCTCCACCTGCCTTTGTTTTATATATCCTGGACCATTAATGAACTAATAAGCAAAAATCATGGTATAAATAAAACGAAAATATTAAAGTATTAGAAATATACATATGCTTAGCTTTTTTAAATCAAACAAGTTTTAAAAATTTATAGTAGATATTCTAATTTAGTAGCAATTCACTTAATTATCAATAAATAATATAAAAATTTAAGGAACTATAAGTTCTTTTATCAGGAAGTAATCAACATAATAAGCTTCTTAGTATGAACAAAAAGTATGTTGTCAGCAAGGCCAAATTTATCAATAAAAAATTATCGTTTATTACTGAAGAGGGTCAGTAAGGACGTATATTGTAAACGTAGATTGTCTGACTTTAGATAACAACGAGAACTTGAATAAAATAATTTTAATTAAAATGCAGAATTTTAATAAAGTTAAATTAAATTTGCTTACAATATCAAAACTTTGTTTAAATTTTGCATAGATTGCACTATATTTCGAGCAATATTTTTTTATATAGAAAAGATTAAATACATTGCAATAAATCTTAAATCGAATAATGAATAAGTAATCAATAAATTCAAATGAATAAAAGTAAGATAAGAGATATCGATAGGTATTGTGAAAGAAATTAAAATTGATTGATAAAGATTCTGTATGAAAATTGAGAAAGATCAAAATAAAGTGTTTAAGTTCAAGAGTAGGCATTTAAATAAAATGTTTCGGAACCAATCCGTTTAAACTTACATTTTTCCAAATCGAATCACGCGAGCACCATTGTTTCGAGCATGATTCTGTAAAAAAAGATTTAAAAATGGCTTGCAACATAATTGGATAAAATTTGCATCTTGAGCACATTGGCCAATTTATGGCGATCTTTCCTCGTGCGTGCTTCAAAAATCTTGCATGAACCAACATCGTGGATTAAAAACAAATCTGACAACTACAAAATATCTTATTGCAGTGCCGCATCACTCTGAAAAGCCGAAAGTGACTGTCTAACAGGTAAGAGAATGTGGCACGCCGTGAAGTATAATGAAAACCACTGCACAAGAAAGTAATTCCGAGCTCTCTCACCTTCTCTCCAAGCTCTTCCATCGGACTCAGCTTAAACTAGCCCAGAAGACGGAATGCGGTGTCCCAAAAAAAGAGTAGACAGAAAAAGGTACTACGAGAGAAAACGAAAAAATGGAGTTCTTTTCCTCTGAGTCCTCTTAAAGAGACTGTGTAAAAAATCCCTCTAATGAATGCAAGGTGCAATGCGCACCTTGGCAAGTAGTCCTTGTCAATGGAGGCGTTCATGTCTCTTTATATGTGGGGGGAGGGGAGCAATTTTGGAAATTGCTCAAATAAAACCAGCCATTAGGGGAAGCCCAAAATTGACGTTCGATACAAGATAATTTAGGTATAAGTCTGGAGGTAGAGTGTTACGAAAATTAAAGTAATTCGTATACAACGAGAAGTAACTTTAGTTTTAAGTGTAATGTATTCATTAATAATGATTATTTTGAATGCATATATAAAGATACATATTGTATTCGAGTTAAACCTTTTTGCTTTATACCGCATTTGTTTTGTGAGTCGATCCTAGTGGGCAGTTTATTTTATTAATAACGATTCTATAGACTAGGTAATTTTAAAAATGTGTATGTCGTTTTAATAGTCTTTAAAACTTATGCTATTTTCTAAACGGGGTTACTATGTGCAGAAAACATTAAAAATATTTAAAAAACTAATTGCAAATTTGTAATAATTCTTCAAGAAATAAGAACTATAAATTATTTGTTATATATTTTTAGAATGGAAACGTTGAAGGCTTTTACACAAAACAAAAAATTTTCGTTTAATAGAAAATATTTATAAATTAATATGTAGTTGACAAGACTATTTTAAAAATAATTCTTTTGAAAAATTTAATATTTGTATAAATTTGTAATATATATGTATATATTGTATGTATTTTTAATATTTGGCCGATAAATATGAAATAATAAAATTTTTCTTTTTCCTAAAAAATATTGAGAAATTTTTTCAGATGTTTTTAGAAAATAATCTACAGCTGCTGAGATTATTCAAATTATTCATACATTAAATTTATAATTTATTATTTTGTCACTTGTTAAATGTAAAATATATTTTTTTAATTAAACAAATTTAAAAATTTTTTACTAATTTTATTTCAAATATTTTTTATTTATATATAAATATTGTGAGTTATTTTAATTACATTGTCAATTTGATTGTTTCGGGTATAATAAAAAATTTAAAGCTCAATTCTTATGTAAGCAATACTTTTCAACATTCACTTTTCACATTGTAATATTAATGAATCTTCAGTCTCAAATATAATGTTAGATCATATATTAAAAATATGTATAAAACTTTTGTTTCAATAAATATTCTATTTTTTATTTTAAGTATAATTTTTTTTAGTATTTAATGTATGCTGTTAATTTTATATCTTATGATATTTCTTTTATAATCAATTACATCATAGCCTCTTTTTCATTTAAAAATTTGCTTTAAATAAAAATGAGCAAGAAACGTATTTGAAACTAATTAAAATTATAGCTAATGACTTAATTTAAAATAAGTATTCAGTGTAAACATCGCAATAATGATGTTATTATCATGTAAATAGTTGCCCATTCTAGTTAAAGTATTCTTTTGTAAAGTGTTGTTCATACCTAGGTTGCAATATTGGTTATCGCAAACGTTCTAAATGCTGATTAAATTAATATACTGATTAGCGTAAAAATATTGTTTCTCATTAATGAATTATAAATATATAATTTTTAAATAAATGTAAGCACCGTAAATTACATTGTTTTTAGTGCACTGGAATTGAGTAGCTGTCAATATGTAATAAATAATATTAGGAGAATAAATTATAGTATAAAAATATTTTTAAGGCAACCATGGGTTATTTTTAGAAAAAACTAATAATCAATATTACAAACTTTTTAGAGAATTTACTTTACACTTATTGAAGGATCTTTATACCTATATTTAAAAAAATCATTCCGCTTTCGCTTTAAAACTACTATGTACATACATGGATATTTCTTACAAAATATCCTTATACGATCATCACACTCAATTCATTCAAATCAAAGTCTAATCAATTCTTTTTCTTCATATCACAATTGTATAATTGTAAGTTCCATTGCTGTAACTTCATTTAAAGTGCCATAAATCGTTTCAAGTGTACTTAAACGTATCCGATAAAATGTAATTTAAATTCTTGAATGAAAATGAATTAAATGTTGCTCTTTCCTAAGTCTGAAAATGGAAATTTTAGCTTTTATGCATATAAAAACTTTAATTTGCGGTTACAATTTATAAATATCGTGAAAGAAATTTTGAGTTTCTAATATTTTTGTTATTGAAAAATTATTTTATATTCATAAAATTATTATATTTTCAAAAATGACTATTTAAAAATTTGTATTTATCTCTTTCAATTTTAATTTATGTTATAATATAAGTAAAAATTATCATAAAATCGCATTTTGTTTTAAAACAGCATTTTAGCAAGTCGAAGAATTTTTGGTCGATTGTAAGTACGTAATGGGCTCATAAGACTTAACGAAATTTGTAAAAAAAAAATGGACTGAACGCTTAAGGAATGTATCTTAGAAAAAACGACTTCGTAATTGTAAACCATGTCCGGCACCAGTTTTCAAGCGTATGAGAATGGCTGAACTCCGGGCTGTATCCGTACCTAAGATGCCGCAGTGAGAGTGGGAGAGAGCGCGACGAATAAGGAGGGCCCACGGGTTCAGGGTGGGAGTTAACGTGGCCGCAAAAGAAGAGCCTCTTGGTGTAAAGGCTTGAGCGCCGATGTCGAAGCATATAAGGGGGCAACGGCCGGTCAAAGTCCCACTCGCACATACACAAATGATGCCGGTTGAAACCATTTTCCTTCTCTCTCACTTTTCCTTCTATCTCCTTCGCATTTGATTTCTTACGTTTATCGCTCTTTATTCGGACCCAACTTACTCGAGCCTGACCCTTCAGACATCAAGAGAACGAGATTTAGCGATACTTTTGCTCGGCTAGAATTAATTAATCCACGTGATACCTTTATCACGTATCCTTTTTCTTCAAAATTCGCGATAGCACGCACTGCTTCACGTAAGCCGGGCCGATCGATAGCTTCTAAATATAAGGCTTCGAATGGGCCTTTTTATTCGGCTTTGTTCGTGAACCTTTCCTCACAGCTCTTAGTTTCAAGGCTCTTTCGTATGCTATACCCATCTATTCTTCTTTATTCGACTCGCGCTATTCCTTTTTCAAAGAGCAAACTTAGTTTGAATATTAAGACTTTACGAGTCATTCTCACTGTAAGTATTAGTTGCAAGAAACTGATCGACCCTAAGTCAATCTTATAAATTCTCTGCAGGTATTTCGTTAACAATCACTTTAAGAATGAAATTTATGTATATTCTATTCTTTATAACGCGTGTATTTATAGTTTAATTTAAGGAATTCAAACAAAACTTGGGTAACTGCTAAAAGATCATTAAATATTTCAAAGTGTATTTAAATACTTACTTTTAATTTTTATTAAGCTCATTCACATAATTAAAATCTATTTTTGTCATATCTCTTGTTTTTTTATTTAAATTTTTCATACTTTAATAAAATTAAACAAAACCTGTGAATATTCATACATAGATTTGTATTGTAAAAATTCATTGTGAATTATATAATGCCAAATAAGTAGTTTTAAACTTAGTTTTTGCTAATGTGACAATTTTGTATTACAATATACAAATTATCATTTTCAATCATTTAAAATAATTCGACAATAATTTTTAATTAATTTAGATTAAAAATTTGAAAAAATAAAATAAAAAATCTTATTAAAAAAAGTAATATACTGCAGTTTTACTTAACATTAAGTTTTAACTCTAAATCTATGGTGTACAAATTTATTCTAAGATTAATGGATTTATTTGATTCCAAGAAAACATTTTTAAAATAAACTTTTTCAATGTATTTTATCGTTTTGTTCTTTTAAAATTATAATTCATTCAATAAACTCATTAAATTTTTTATCCAAAATAAACTCTTCGTGAAAAAGTTTATTTACTTTTATTTTTCTTATTCTATAAAAACCTTGTTTGAAGTATATGTAGAATATATATAACATAAGTATTCTCTTTTACTTTTAGTATAAACTTTTTAATGTCTTAATTAATAATTTATAATATTTGAAAACTTTAACGTGGAAAATATTAAGACAAAGGATATGAACAATAGGTAATCAATTACTTATTTTTTTCGTGGATCAAAAGTTTGTCCAATTTAAAACTCACGTTATATAGGTTCTTATATACTTTTAAATAGAATTTTTATATAAGTTTATTGTGTAAAAAATAAATAAATTGAAAATAATATTTTTAAGTTGAAATATAGTAAATATACTAAATTTTCTTTTTTAAATAATATTTCTTTTTCAATTATTATAAAAATTAATTAACATTCTGTTTTATATTTGATAAATATACATATTACAGCAATATTTTTCAATACAAATTAATTTTTTTCGAACTAGCTTTATGATAAAAAGTCGTTAAAAATTTATTATTCTAAAGATTAATTTATAATTTGTTGGAGTTAATATATGTTAATACAGATAAAATCCATACTTAGCTAAAAATCCATTTACTAGTTTAAAATAATTAAATCAAAATAATAAAAGAAATATTATTTAATAGATATCGAAAGCTTAAATATTTAGTAAAATTTTAATTAAAGCAAATTGAAAAAAATATATAATAAGGTAGAATTTAAAAAAAAAATAAAAATAGAAACAAAAATTCATTCATGTTACAGGTATAAAGTCAGAAATACGAATAAATCAGGTTTTAAATTAACTGGACCTACACTTATCATCTGTAATTTTTCAATAGTTCGCTACATGTTTTATAAAAAGACCTTATTTCACGAATATGCAAATTGGTTATACAATTGTACGTAAACTAATGTTACGACTATAAAAGGCTTGAAGTTTTTAGTTTTTGTCGAGACTAACGATTGCCTATCACTTCGCCCTTTTGAGTACTCGAAGTTTTCAACTACGTTCATAAAACAATAGGACATATATGACTAAACATTTCATCTATTCTTGAGCTGTTTTTATAGCAATGTGTAGGTATTTGTGGAAGGCGCTACAACTTTAGAATTTAATTCTACTTTGATACGTTTTATGCATTATAAGTTTGTAAATTGTTGACCTCATTTATAAATCGTTTACAACGATTACCTAACTCTTATGTACAGAAACTATCGCAATTAAGGATATATGTGATAAAATAATAATTGCCGTAGGTTGTAAGTGAAAATGTTTAGAGCTATTAATATTGTAGATTTATTGTCAAATTTCAATATTCTCATTTTGAATTAATTTACTGAACATTAATTTTGAATAAGTTTTAATAACTATATTAACATAGTATGCCAATATATATTATAATTTTGTAGTAACTCTTTTTATTTGATAAAAATATCTTTAAAATTTAATTTGAGACTACTTATATAAAATATGCCTTCATCTTTATTGTTTCAATATATTAACTAATTCATAAGATAAGTAATTTATGGATGAAAATTATGTCAATATTTTGCTTTTTAAAATTTATTATCAAAAATTTATAAATACCATATTTAAAACAGTTCTTTGAATTATAATTCTTAATTATTCAAGAAAATAAGAATTCTTTCAATTTTAAATAATTTCTTCAGAAATCACAAGATTTAAAATCATTTTTTCTTGTAATAAATAAATAAAAAAATATAATAAATAATGTTCTTAAATATTTATAATAAACGATACAATCTATAAAATTCGTCATCCATTTTACTTATTGATCAATAAAAATCGATTCCATTTTTAATCATTAAAAATAATCATTAGGTCTTGTAGTGTCAAAAAGAGAAGACAAATAATTTTTAATTTTTGGAGTCGGTTTCTCAAACTTCGAATGTAAAATGTAAAATGTACTCGCAAGAGTTTGAAATAATAAAGTTACTTTACTATTTTTTCGTATTGAAAAAAAATTGTTTTATTTGCGTTGGTAAATTATTACACAAAATAAGAAAGCAAATTTCGAACAATTAAATCCATCTTTATCTGCACCAGTAATTAAATTTCCAGAAAAATATGTAAATACTCTAACTCTGATACGTATATATTGTAAGTATATATATATTTTAAGTAATGAAAAAAGTAATTTAAGGATTAGTTTATTATAATTATTAAAATTTATGATACACTTTATATAATATATCGCAGTTAGAATTAAAAAGTACAATAACTTACATAATTTTAGTTATAGAATTATTTATTAATATTTCAATAGGGAAAAATTAAAGTTTTAATTTGCAACAAGATTTTAGTCTTAGTTAATGGCTAAATAAATTTTTGTTTTTGCTAAGCAAGGTTCTTGTTAATATAATCCATCAGATGATAATTACATTTTTTTATAATATATTAAAATTTCGATAATTTTGTATCTTTTTAATTTGTATGTTTCTTGTTTATATACATTTATCTGTTTATATACTTTAATGAAGACTTCAATATTCATTTATATTATTTTTTATTACAATTTAACAGTGACTTCAATAAATTACTTTAGTTGTTCAAAGATTTAATAGTTCTTTTGTCATTGCTACGAAACATATAGTAAAAATTGCGGGAAAATTTGTTATACGTATTTCAAATGTAGCAAAATCTTTCTTTATCTAGATATAATAAATATACATACGCTGAAGAAGACAATACATTAAGTTATTATAATGCTTAAGAAATATTATTTTTAATCTCTAAAAATAATGATAAATTTTTATTTAGTATAAAAACTCCATATTATCCATCCAAATTAAATGTATTAAATTAACAAATATCTTTATTATTATATTTGTGGTACGAATAAAATCGATATTAAAGTCAGTAAAAGTAACGAATTAAAACAAATCGAACAATTTCTCTTCAACGTAGTCTAATATAACATTATGTTCACTTCCCCCCTCCCAAATACTATTCTTTAATCGTAAAATGTAATAATAGAAGAATTTCTTATCAGTTTCGTAATAAAAAAAGATAATAATAAATAGAGCAAAATAGAGAGAAGCATCGTAACTATAATCTGTATCACCTAATTTCGCAGAAGAATTGGTATCACGCTCATTGTCGTAAGCGAGTATATTATCACGTATCGACGTTGGAAAATGTTATAAAGTTTGTACATGATATATAAGCTCTAGAGTAATAAAGATCTTATAATACTGGGATTGATGATTAAGATATAACCATTTTCTGAATTTCCAAATGTCATTGGTGTTTTATTAACGTCATCGCAGTTTACTTGGGGGACCATAAAACGCTCATATATTACACTTTTCCTCTTGAAATATTGAATTAACAGATCATTGTTTTATGAGTGTAATAACTTTGTCGAGTTTATTCTTATTTATCAAACTGTAAACTATTATATATATAAAGACTTTTGAACGTATTATTTCAACCTATAAAATATTTTTTTATTTTTGTAATTTAAGAAATATTGTCAAAAAATTATTTTCGTTATGTTAAGTTTAATTGTATGTGTAAGTATTCTATATTTTGCATTAAATAACTTTAAAAACATGTTAGTTAATCGTTTCAATAAATTATGTTGTAAAAGTATAAATTATTTATTTTGTTTGTACATATTATTTCTTGATTTTCTATTAGAATAAATAATATGTCAAATATTGTGAAATGTCATAATCTTTTCGTGTATAACTAGTGTTTGATTTTTTAATTATATAAACTATAATTATTTGTTCTTAAGATTTTAAATGCAGAAAAATATGAAAATAATGGATCCAATGTAATAGTAATAATATAATATAATATAAATAATATATATAATGACTAAATTGGATAGGAATCAATATAATAATATACTAATTTAGATATATAATTATTTATATAGATATATATATATATATAATTATATAATAACATACTAATTTATAACCAGAAGTAAAATGTGTGATGTGTGAAATTGCTGATTTGTAATACAAACGTATTTATAATAATGAAAAGATAAAGATTATTTTGTGGACCAAATAATTTATGTACAAAATTATTAAAAAATTATTTTTTTAATTAGTGATTTTCAATTAAAAAATAAATATATGCAAATTTAATGAAAAACTATATTACGTTTTTTTCTTGTAAATAAAACTTATTTTATATTTATAAATTAAAGAAAATATTTATAAAACCGAATGTTATTTATTGCAAAAAAAAATCCTTTAGTTATAAATTCCTTTTCGACAGTCGGAAATAGTAGTATGTATATTTCCATAGAAAATCTGTATTTTGTTTATTTAATACAGATATGAATGCATATACACGTTCATGAGTTCGTATGCTTATATTTTTCTTCTTTCTAGATATTTTAAGTTTATTTATAAAAATTTGTTTCCTGAATAATAAAAATGATAACTATTATTAGTTAAAAATCTCGGTTACAATATCAAGAAAATTTGAAATAATAAATAACTTCATGTGTAGTACCAATAGAGATTAAAAGCTATTTATAAATACGTAAATTCAATTTGAATCTAAACATTAAACGGTCAGTAACTCGTAGACTTATCTTGTCAACTACTTTTTTTTATTCAAAACTTAGCTAAGAACATATAGTTTATTTTCCTATCAAACAGATTATTGCTCAATACGCATAATATCGACTGTTCACCATGAATTTTTATCAAAATCTACTAATTTAAGAAATAAAAGATCAAGCTCTTGAATATTGTTGCATTGATGTAAACAAGTTGAGTGATAAATTTCTCAAATGACATCTTATAGATAATAAATCCTCCGCAGAGCAAGCGGGTGCTGATTTTCAGGCTTAAATCGAATAAGCTTAACGAAGTCTTCTCAGTCGCCGCGACTTATGCGCATCCGAACCTTTGCTTGGCGTCGTAAGATCAGAAACCTCGTGGAAAATGCGTCAGGCTTACTTATATTCTGCAAAAAGACTATCAACACTAGTCTGGCTTTCTCTCTCGCTCTTTCTCCCATTCTCTGTCCTTTGTCGCAATGTGTCTTCCAGCAGCTTATCAATCGTCTTATCGCGTAACAACGAGAGGCATTACAAAGACGACGTAACTCCCCGTTCGTCAAGACGAGCGCCGTCGGTGTTATCACGCGGCTTCGTGCGTCCGTCTACGATAAGGGGGCTCCAGAATTTTCCGGGACGCCTCGAGCACGGTTTCGTCGGCTACCTCGAGAGTGCACTTGTAGCTTCGGGGTGGGTTTCCATGTGAAGCTGACCAAACTCCTCGCCACGGCTCACCTTCCCGCTGACATCAGGACACGATGTCGGTGCTGGCGACCTTCTCTGTCCTCAAGAACCATGTGAACTTTAAGATATCGCGCGATACGCCGTCCATTGACAACATCAGTAAGTAGCACATGGGTCGAGCACATTTTTCAATGTCAAGCTTTTTAGCGACAGGCTTTTTAACCCTTCTTAAGACTTTTCTTTGTCGAGATGCTGAGAAAACTAGCAAGTAATATCATTCATCGAATAGCTTTAAGAAAAATACAATTATGTCATTAGTATTCATTTGTTTTTGTAATATTTTATAAATTTATAATTTAGATTACAATAGCTTCAATTTGATAAAAATTTTTTTTATATGTAACTTAAGGGCAGCGTGTTTTCCCTTATTATAATACTATTTCCATAAATGTCAACAATTATTTTCATAAATGCTGGTTAACAATTCAAAGGAATCGCAAAGATTTGAATCTTTTTTTTATTAATTTTTATTACAAGTCATTTAATTTAATTTAAAAGATGATAATTTCTAGAGCATTTTACTTACAAAATTTTGCTAATCATGTTATATATATAAATTGAGATTTTATCGGTAAAGAATGATATTCGACCTTGAAAGATTATGAGTTAATTTGAAGATATTTTTTAATGATGCATAGTTGTAAAATAGATTTTTTAATAATATACATATAGGGATGTTATTTTATTAGAGCGAGTAAAATGAATTAAAATTTTTAAAAATGAAACTAAACAAAATTAATTAAAAAAAAAATCTTTCAATTGATAAAAAATGGCACAGATATTGTATTTAGTAAACAAATGATATTTAAAAGAAATTTATACGATTTATTACATTTATACGTTACGAATCAGCTTAGAAAGTTATTACTTGAGATTAAATAAAATTCTGATAACATTGCTTATTGTTGAAGTACATCGTGTTACTGATTAAAATATGACGTTAAAAATGTTTAAATTTTCATCATAAATTCCGTCAGGCTGCGAAAAGTAAACAAAAACGTGCAATAACGATGATAATTAATTAGGTAAATAGTCTTTTTCTGTTTGATTAAGCAGATAATTTTACTAAAAGTTGCGCGAAGATGAGCTTTATCTCACGCTTGCGTTTATTAAGAAGCTCTAGAGTCATTGGTCTCCAAAAGGCTTACATTGCATAACGCTTTAATGCATCCATTTTTTATTCCAATTTTTCTGAGCAGTTTTCAAACTCCACTACAGAGCTACATTTCTGATTCTCTTGGCATCGACAATCCTTGTATCGTCGCGTCAGTTTATCGGATGGCACATAAGGTGAGATCGCCTTCAATTGAAGCGCATTCTATGCCACGCGCACCTGCTCGATATAAATGCATGAAAGCAAAGAAAAAATGAAAAAGAATGGCTCGTCCATTATGCATCAGAAGTCAGCATCGCTATGGAATGCAGAATAATTTACTTAACGAAGGGTGCGCATGGCATTTACAAATGGATTCACTATACCTAGCTCCCTCATTTTCTCTTTCTGCAGATGTATCACGGACACCGGCGTGCCGTCGAGCGTCATTGACTCCTTCTGCTTCTTCACGTCGACCTTCACCGTGGTAAGTGTACCGTCAGCTCTCTCGACTATGAGTCCCTAAACGATATCCATTGTAACCGTAGGTAAAGTATATGAATGCGACAGCCCTAGAAGAGGGCGAAATACCTCATCCTGGAGTTGGACCCATGACTAAGCGCGACGAAATAACTCGGCATGCTTATTATCAGTGGGTGCCCTTTGTACTTTTCTTCCAGGCACTGCTCTTCTATCTACCGCACTACCTGTGGCGCACTGCCGAGGGTACGTTCAATCCTTTACCTTCCGAGTATTTTAAGGGGGGATCTCACCTTCGATCGAAAGCGTCTTTATCTTTCGCGGCAAGGTGTCTCTCTATTACGAATGGAATCGATTTTAACTTAAATGTAAAGTCATTGAAATTTTCATTGGCGAATAAATTATTTTTGTTCTGTTATATTCTCAGTAAATAAGAATTAGTTTATGATATAATTTTTAAACCAATAACTAAGTTTTGTCCTGAAATAAGCTAAAACGTGTATTAATAATTTCGCATTCAAAATTCCTTTCCTAGAGATATTTATTAAGCGGAAAAAATCACTTAATAAACACGTAATAAATTTCTGTGACAGTATGTAAATTTATCTATTAGTACATACTATTATAGTTGTTTTTTATTAAATAATGTATACATATTGACGATTGCAATGGCCTATCGTGTGAAACATTATAAATGTATGCATTACATTGTTACATGTTAAATTATGTAAAAATTCATTTTTTTTTCAATTAAGATCAGTCTGTAATTTATACTCATATAATTTATGATATAAAATAAGAATACTATTTCTCAAAGCAAATATTATATGAAAATTTAAAAAATGTGTATTTTTTAATTTATAATAGGCGTATTTGTATGGTAGTCTAATATTATAAAGTAAACAATTCAGTACTCATCTATCGTCGTTATATGCTGCCAATATTTGAATTACTTGTATAAATTTATAAAATATTAGATAAAAAATTGTTTAGGTAAAGATTTCTTAAATTTCAATTTAAAGATATATTTTTACAAATTATAAAATTTATAATATAAGATAGAAATTAATGTTTAACAAAGTATTGAATATAATGTGTAACTTATACAATTACTAATTCCTTCGTAAAGTACCAGATCATTCTTATATTTGGGATACTAATATGATAAACTGAAATATTTCAATACAATTAAATGACAATCATTATTATACTTTTAGCACTATTAAAATTAACTAATGTAGAAAGAATTGTTCAAGAATAAAAAAGTTATTTTAATTGTATTTTATCTTTCCTTTGTATTTTACATTTTATTTTGTTGAAAAGTATGTTAATTAATGACGGAACCTTGAACTCTTCATTATGTATGTTATAAATTTGGTAATTAAAACAAATGACACTTGTTTATATAATGACTTATTTTTTACTTAAGAAAAGTTTGTGATTTCCTTATAAACTTTATCTTTTTTATTAATTTAAAATTAATGATTTCAATAGATCTTCTAAAAATTTAATGTAAATTTCTTAAGTAATCAATAAAATATTTGTCACACTCTTAATCTTTCTTTAAAGAATAAAAATTAAATTAATATATTCGATTATATATATATATATCTTTTAGTCTAAGAAGTTTATAGCATATAAGAATCATTTGCTTATTATAAATTTAAGAATATAATCATAATTTGAAGAGTATTATATAAATTTAAATTATGTGTTTGACGATATTCATTTTTTGTAAGTAAATCTTTTTTCCTATGAGATAATGTTGGTAAAAATTTGTAAAAAATACTTAAAGATTTTAAACTACAATGTAGGTAGAAGTCTAATAATAAATCAATTCAAATTTATATCTAATCAGGTGGTCGACTTAAGATGTTGGTTTCCGGTCTGCACTTGGCGTCAATTTCTCTGCGCGAAGAAAAGTTAGTGACTGACAATGGTGTGACGATACCTTCTAAATTTGATAAGGAGGAGAAAATTTATCAGATACGAACTGCCTTCATGAATCGTCTACATCTCAATAGGCCTTGGGCTTATTATCTTGGCACCTGCGAAATCATGAATTTTCTGAATGTACTTATTCAAATGTATATAACGAATAAGTTCCTTGGTGGCGCTTTCCTGTATCTTGGTCGCGATGTTACCCAAACGACTTTTAAGGGCAAAATGGATGTGCTCGACGAAATTTTTCCAAAAGTGAGCATGTAATAGAATTTATTTACTATTATTAATAAATGAAAGAAAAATTTTTTGCAATTTATTTAATGCAATTTACTAATAGTTAAATATAATTAGATTTGAGCATTAAAAATTATTTATTGTATTAAAAAATACAATTGACGATGTATTATTGAACCATCTATAGCAATTTAATGTTCAATATAATAATAAATTTCCATGAGATTTTTACTCGTAAAAAAACAAAATAATAATTTTATAATTTAGCTTTTACTATCTTAAGTACTAATTGTAAAAAATTATTTCTTTATTGTCGTGATTGAAAATAATATAACTAGATGTTATAATTATCAGAAAGCTCTTACACAGAATAACTCGAATTAATTATACTACAGATTAAAAATTATTGTCTTCGGAGGCTTGTTATTTAAATGAATTAATTGCTTGTTTAGTTATCTAGAACAAATTTATTTTTGAAAGATACATTAGATTATTAATATGTATAATAATGAATAGTATTACTTGTATTATATTATTTTTAATATTTGACATTTTAAGTATAATTTACATATAACAATAATTCAGTATTTCTTAGTTAAAAAAATTAACAATAAAGTAGAGAACTATTTAGAAAACGGTTGATAATAATAACTATACACTAACACACATACACACACATATATATATATGTTAGAAAAATTTTAAAAAGTGTAACAGAAAATGTTTTTAATCTTTTGAAGTGATCAATTTTTATTTGCAAATACAAAATCAAAAGTCTATAAATTATAAATTATGATAATTACTATTAACATTAATTAAAATCGCCTCTTAATGAAAAATCCTCTTAATGATTTATGATGATACACATGCAACCAATGCCTGACATCCCAACTTAATTATGACCTATCAGAGCAAGACTACTTTTCAATACCTTGAGAGCGATTGCCAATTAAATGGGATCAAGACTAATTAACCAATTGATTAATTGCTTATATACAAAATTATAGGTTACTAAGTGCATCTTTCATAAGTACGGCCCGTCTGGCGGAATACAAAAACACGATGCCTTGTGCATAATGGCGCTCAATATCATCAATGAGAAGATCTACACGTTTCTTTGGTTCTGGTTTATCATGCTCACAATTCTCTCGGCCCTAGGACTTATATGGCGTATATTGACTATGACACTACATTCCAGGTGCGAATTTATGTTTATGTGCTAATAAATTGTATTTAAAACATGTTGGAAATATAAATTTATCATTTTTTTTCAAAATTTATTTTAAAATAATTCTATGAATAAAAAATTATACTAGTTTAATAGAAAAAAAATTAAAGAATAAATTTACAGAATAAAAAATTATTTTCTGACTAAAAAGTTATGCTATTTGGTTTAAATAATTTATATTAATATTTATTTAAAAGATAAATTATATAAATGTATTTTTATACAGGTAAATCTAAACAACTTTAATTTTCTATGTTTCCTTTTCTAAAATATATTATTTTAAGGAAAAATCATTTAAATATGATTTAGAGAAAATATGTAAATCTTACTTTAAATTAAAAATAATGATTTCCGACTCATTTTTATACGTGAATGCCAAATTATATTAATAATAAATATTTTATCTCACCCAAGCAAGTACTTATTTTAATTTAATTTGTATAAGAGTATTTCTAAACCTCTGTATGCTTGTCGTTATTTAGGATAATTGTGTTAAAAACAATTTTCGAAATTATGATAATTTTCTGTTTACGATGCATAAGCAGAACGATTTATTACTTTTCTCAAAAAAAATTGTGCAGAATTTAAAAGAATGTCAGTTATTTAAAGTAAATTCGTTTTATAAACATAAAATATAGTTTGTTTGAACTGATAGTTATCATATTGATTACATGGAAATAATTTATTCAATAATCCATAAACCTTTTCTTTTATTTTTCTATTAATAAAATTTTATTATATAAGTTCTTACAATTATCTTCCTTTTAAAAATTATCTTTTGTACATTTTTTAAATGACCTTCCTTTTGAAGCATAATTATATCGACACATAACAACGACCTATATTCTCTATTGGTCATAAAAAGTTGTAAGCAATTATTTTACTGTCAATCGCTAAATAATGTTTATGATACTATTACGAATATATTTTCTACTATAAAAAAATGTAAATATAGTAATTTTTGAAAAATTATGATATTTTAGTAACTGCAACTATTATTTACGTGATGTAAGTATTGTTGCAGTTCTTTATAAATTATTAATTTATTGTTTTTATATCATAAAGATAACGATCAAAACCATATAAAATTTAAAAATTAAGTTTTTGTTATTTATATATTAAAAATGTATAATATTTAATCGATTTGCTGTTTAAAATTGAATACAATTTAAATATTTCAATAAAAGGTGTTAAAAAAATGTACTGGAATATTTTATGCTTTTACAAGGGATATTATGTGAAATATATCTAATTCAAATGAATTTAAAACATTATTTTATTTAAGACGGCGTACGATTATGTTTAAGATTGTTTTTTCATAAGAAAATAGACTATTGGTCTTCTTTTTAGAAGCACAAGCTTCAACAAGCTGGTGTTCATGATGGCCTGTCCCGGCAAGTACAATCCGTGGGACATATTGAAGGTCACTAACGAGTATTACTTCGGTGACTGGCTGTTCCTTTATTATATTGCGAAAAACGTGGAAAATTACGTGTTCAAGGAACTGTTGCAGGGACTGGCGCAAGATCTCGAAGAGAGGAAACGCGTCATGTATCGAACTCTGTCTCAAGCTGAGAAAGAACCTCTGAAAAAGACTGAATACAGGTAACTGTAATACACTGTGAATTTCTTTTTTAAATCGTGCTTTTATAAAAAAAAATATTTAATTTTAAGATAAAAAAACTTGCTATAAGCTTGTGAATTGGATTTAAATATATTCTTGAAAAAGCTTTTCAGTCAACTACGCAAATGAGTTTATAAGTAAAACTGTAAATCTTTTATAACAATGATGATTATAAAAGTATACCAGTGATTCGTTAAACTGATTCTTTGTAATTAAAATTCACAAGGAATACATGAAATATCAACTTCTATGTATAGATATATATTTTACAATAAATTAAGAAATTATGATATGCTGCAAAACCTTCAATCAGTCTTGCTTATGAATACAAAACGGTATCGTTCTTTAAACCGTGTTACGATTCTTAAGCGATCTACAGTCTTATGATCTGTAGAAAGTAAGGAAAAAATCAAATGTAGAAACATATGCATATACGAGTAACGAAATTTCCTTGAAAATAATTTTTAAAGAGAAATAAGAAAAATTATGTTTTAAATATATGTCACCTGAAACACAATGACTCTTTGACCAATCATTCTTAGCTTTATTTTTACGATAGCATATACATACTTTTAAAGAATAGAATTCTCGTGCGTCTACTTTCACGCAAAAATTATGCGTTTTTATTTAGGAATATTTATTATTACAATTTAATTTTATTTATTATAATTACTTTTATTAATTTATTTATTATTTAATTATTATTAATTTATTTATTATAATATTTAGGATAATAAATACATGAAAATTCTATATAATTCTTTAATGATTAATTTAAATCATTCATTAAAGGAAACGAATATGCTTTTGTCCGATCTAATAATGTTTGTGATTGAAGAATTCGAGGAAGAGTTTTTATCTAATACAGGGTTCCGGTTTTCGATTAATTACTTTTTATTTCCTCTTCATAGAATATTCGTATTGATAAAAAATTCGAGAATAAAAATTAATAAAATAGTGTTTTTTAAAATAAGTTAAAAATTAATATGACTGAGATATCTAAGAAATGCAAATAGAAAATCATATTCTGTTTGCCTTCTTGATATACGTACTTATTTTATTAAAATAGATTTATTGGATTAATATGTTTAAACATTCTTTTCTCGAGTAAAAGACAAATTAAATACCGCTTACCATCTGTATGTTTAGCTTTACATACAAAAAAGTAAAACTTATTAAAAGTCTGAATAGCTTTACATGCGTGAAAGATGCCATTTTAAAATGATTGCATAATGTGAGCGGGTTGAGTAAATAAAATTATTTTTTCGATAAATATAATGGTTATATAGTAGGTTATAAAACACGCTATATCATATAGGAGCGCTAATATAAATATGAGAAAAATGTTTTCGTTAAATAATAAATATTAATAAATTTACAATTTCATCTGTTTCTCGAACTTAGCTGACGACATGTTTCAATAATTTTCACACACAATATTTACCATTAACAAAATGAAAGTATATGAAATTTGAACGAGAATATGCATTCGACCGAACCAGCGATTCTCAATTCTCATTCCGAATCATTGAGCTTGTTGCATACACGATGGCGCAAGCGGGAGAAAAATGGCTTTCAATCTTTGTGAAAATGCACTATTGAGTAGAGCCCGAGGGTCAGAAAAAGGCGTCGTGCCAGGCCAAGTACTTAAAGCCGATCGGTTCTCGCACGTGCGGGCCTTCGAGGCGCGTGCGCGCACGCGATAAGCGAAGCGGTTTCCCGCGCACGATAATTTGCTTAAAAGCAGCACGGCGTGGCTCTATTGTGTGCCTGTCAGTAAACGACGCTTTTGCGTCCGCTTGCCGCGATAAACTTACGCGGAGGACACGAATGAACTCGATGATGTGCTGGATTTCGCGCGTCCTCACGCCGTAAAGTGGTATAGTCGTGTATATAGCTGGTGTCCTCGGGTTCGCATCGAACTTTGTAAAACGCCGCATCCCTTTTTGTACGCTCGAAATATTTAAAAATGTACTTTTTGCATTGTAACTTGTCTGAGGAAATAAATGATGTAACATTGTGTAAAAAATCGAATTATTAATTTAATCAATATCTAAGTATTGCTGTTATCACTAGCCCTGTTAAAAATTACACAGAAATTAATTATAAGCCCTTATGGCTCCTTTTATCGTAAATCTATTAAAGGTGCTTATTAAAAAAATACAATTATAAAATCTTTTATGGAGTAATAAATTATAAGATAAAAAAGGAAATATGCTACAAACATTACTGGTGTAAACAGATGTAGAACATATTTCTGAAAACTTCTTTTATATGCGACAAGTAAAAAGATTTTCGGAGCATTTTAAATATATATAATATGTATAATGTGTAAATCGATTAATTATTACATTGAATGATGTATATACACTAACGTATTGTATTCATTCTAGAAAATTAAAATTTCAAATTATTGTTGCAAAAATATAGTGAAGCTTTGTTTTCCTATATTTTATGAACGATTTTCGGATAATAAAAGTCAATAAAATATATCTAATAATTATGTACGTTTTAAAAATAATAATAATGCAAAAACTATTTGATTAGAATATTATCAATTTATTGAGTCTTAACGATTCAAATGCTTACTCATAACAAGACAAAAATCAGTAAGAAGTCTGTGTAAATATTAGATTTGTACTACCGTTGATTTATGTGTTGATCTTAAAATGAATACATAATATGTGTTAATTTACAAATAGGTTAGATATTCGTTTACCGACATTTTCTGGATAGTATTCTTTTTAATTTTAACTATTTATAAACATGTACACACATATGCGTAAGTGTACATTTATTATTAATAATGTGTAAAAAAATTTTTTCAATTAGATTAAAGTATTAAGAAATTTTAAGATTAAATCTTCGCGTTTCAAGTTAAATATTTTCTAACGCTGAATATTTATAACAACTGTTTTTCTATTTATTCATTCCACCTATAGATAAAATCGAATATTTATTATAATAGTATTGAATGTCGTATTACATAAATATAAGACTAAATGTTAATTTAATTTTAAAAGCATAATCTATAATAAACTGTCGATTTTTAATAGAATAGTCTATCGTACTTATTGTTTAATCATGCAACAAAATATTTGTGTGACTTCACACACTAACGTGAAGCATCGTGCACGTATTAATGCAATCATTGCGAATGTTGTCATATCTTAACGCAGACATATAAACTCTAACCAATCATTTCGCCTGTGTTCACAATGAATTCCTTATCCAGAAAGAATTATTATACCAATACAAATTGCAATACACCAAAGCATTAAATCAAATAATTGAAATGCTGATGATTATTTGTTAATTCTAAATATGTGTTCAGGTGAACATCAACCAGCTTAAATAAATATGTAAATGGCCACTGATTACTTCATTACTAATATTGATTTATTCCAATCTTCCTACATCTTGAAAAATACCGATTTGCTTCTTGAGTAATATTTTTATGAAAACTGTTGAGGCAAAATTGAATTTTAGAACAAAAATTCACATCGAAATAATATTTTTGATTAGTGTTAAAATCAGTGTAGCAATTAAATTCCTATTTTTGAGAGATAATGTTATTTCGAAAGTGATCTTTAAAATAAGAGTCGAGACTTGGCTAAAACAATTACAAAGCTTAAAGTATTAGTGGTGTGGTAGTTCTTAATCATTATTCTTCTTTTGACAGCTCCAAGGATTTTGAGACGAAAGACGAAGCAAAATCCAAGATGCTCCTGCTGTAAGTGTCCTTTCTAGATTTGAACCATCGACATTGGCACGCATGCAAAAAGTCACAGCTTCGACCTTTCACTCACGCTACAACAGAACCACTACCGGATACAAAATTTAGAATAATTTTACTCGGAGGCTCGTGCTGTGGAAATTTTAAGTTTCCGTAAATACGACAAACTACGCTCGATCGGAATGTAGCTCAATGATTCAAAGATTACGCGAGTACGCGCTATTTTCCCAACCCTGTTACCATGCAACTTTTAATCGATTCTCGCCGTCCCGTTGGATATCTCCCGCCGTTATTCTCTCTTTACAATACTGATCGCTTGGTCTTTCCTCTTATTCTCAGTTGCTTAATACCTACGATTTGCTGATCGAATGGGAATATATTATTACAAAATATGCGGTTAAGCAAATTCTGTTGCTCGAAGTGCAGGTGCTTTTCCGGACAATTTAACGAATACGCAGTTTTGAATGAAGAGAAAAGAATATTAGACAAACGATTGGTTGTTATTACAATGAAAAAATACGTTACATTGTTTATTTTATAAGTTCATCTTCGACATATGGACAAATTTTTTATGTAATATTTAAATTATAAGTTTTAATTCATAAATAAAAATATTAATTTTCTATAAACGTTTTTTATTCTGAATTTTATGTTTTGATAAAAAAGATAATGAAATGAAAATTTACAAATAATGAAATACTTTTATGAATAAATATGTTTATTTTTATATTATTCAATTTCAAAAAATGTCTCATATTATTTATTTTTCTAAATAATAAATAACTTTTACAATTCAAGTGTAATCTTTAAAAATAGTATCTTGTAAATTACAATAGAGTTGCAAAGAAACGTTACGATAACGATTAAAAAAAAATAGTAACTACATAAGACTATTTCATCTAAGCAATGAAGTCATATTATTTCAAAGACCATGCAACGTGTCTCGATGCTAACAGAAAAATAACTGGAACCAAGTCCTACTTCAGTTGTCTGAGAAAGATTACACAAAACTTGAATCTAGTTTAACAGTGAAAATAACACTCGAGTATTTTTGTTCTTCAAGAGCAAACGTAATCCAGTAATCGTCGTTTGCGTGTCGTCCAATCTAATTAACGTTAAGCACTTTTACCGGCTCATTAGTAATGTTGATTACCGCAATAGAAGGAAAATTTGTGTGATTGACAGTGGAAAAGGTGCGAAGTTTGTCAACGTGTCCTTGTTTCGGTTTTTAGATGAAAAAGAAAATCTGCTAATATTTTGCCGAATCATGCGTAAATAATGCTAGCTCTAGCATGGACTCGCTACCGTTGCATTTTCCAGGAGTTGGCCGAGTTGCGCTTGCTTATAATACGTCGATAGAAAGGTGAACAGAAAAAATCTTGTACACGATATATGGCTTTCAGTAAAAAAAGTTATTAACGTTTAAAACACATATCACGAGGAAAACATAATTCACATAAAAGTAGCTAAATTAGTGTTTATAACGCTTGACGGCCTGATGTCGGATGAATTTTTTTGACGTAAAAATGACTAATTGTTACCGACAAATTGTTTGTTAGTTGTAAAATATATTTATTACAAGAATTCTTTTCTCAACTAAAGGTCATTTTATAAATTAACAGCGATTAAACAAGGACGGAGAAACTGACCTTCCATCAATGAACGAACCGAATAATAGATAGTAACAAGAGTCGGAATATTTGCTTTTATTTCGAACTAATTCAAATAAAAAATTTAAAGTTTATTTCAGGAGTATTGTCATAAAATCATCGACTTTTTAACTGTCATTGTTTTATAACGTACATCATATAAAATAATATATTTATTAAAATTGAGAAATTAAAAATCTTAATATTTGACTGCTAAAATCTTAATAAAATAAAGGAATGGCAAATCATTCGCTTACTAAAACCATTTGTTTACGTAAAACCTTACTATATAAACAGTATATTATGTATTTAATTTTTAAATAACTGTAAGTTTCAAACTATTAGTGTTTCTAAATTTTTCTATTTAACTTTACCCCGCGTATCAGAAATAAATTCTTGTAACTTTTATATAACTTATTTTATTAGTTTTACAATTGCTAAGTTACATTATAACTTTCTTTTTCTTTTCAAAACATTCTGAACATATTTCAAGATTGTATTCTACTGATTTGTTTAATCTATATTTTAAGTTTAATATCAAGTTGTTCAATAAATAATCTATGAATAGTTTTTCTTAGAAAAATATCATACAAATACGAATGCATAGGTTTTATTAATAACTCAGTATTTATTTAAAATTAGATATACTAGTAAAACATGTATGAACTGAACTATAAAAAGCAAATAACACTTATGTTTTTTAGAAAAGTACTAAATTCATCGTTAAAATAAAAAAAATAAAAAATTAAAAATTTGTGAAAACTATAGATTTAAGTATATTCTTGATAGGTCACAAAAATACGAAAGCTTTTAAAAATATTAAATTATAAATACACGCGAATAAATTTTAACTTATTTACATCAACAATGTTTTCTTATGAACAAAATAAAATTTATTAAACATAAAAACAATATCTTACATTTATAGAGAAGTGCAAAAGGCACTATGAACTGTCACTATTAACAGTAAAAAATAATTTCAGTACAAAATATATTACGAAGCCCATTATTGTTACTGAAAATTCATATATTATACTTAAAAGTTTAAATTCTACTATAAATTTTCAGAATAATTTATTAAATCCGAAAAAATTGATTATGATTTTTTTTTTTAACAGAATCTTCATATAAGTCGTATTTTATAGCACTATGCAGAACTATAAGTTTAAATAAATTTTTTTGAATGTTTTTTCAAAAGCCAATTTATATTACTCTTTCCAAATTTTAAGTAAAGTGATTAATTGATTTACTACAGAAAGCTACTGAGTTCTATATAAAAAAAATTATTTTCTTTTTTTTAAAAACAAATTATTCATTGTATGAAAGATAATCCAGGCCAGTAGTAAAGAAACACAAGTTATGTATCTCTTTGGAAATATGGACAAAGTTATACTGGCAGTTTTAAAGAAACGTATCATATTTAAGTACATACAACGTCATGGTTCATTTTTCAGTGCTTTTTTTAACGTTATAAAAAATGAGTAGCATTTTGCAACTTAGTAAAATATTGAGTTGCACGTTTTAGATTTTGCTTATTAATATTTACTAGATACAAGTATACGTGCAGTTTAAGATTTAAAAATTTAAAAGTAGAATTTGTTTTTAATTTTTCTTTGTCTTATTTGTGTATGACTAAATATAATTATTTATAAGTTATATTTTATTTATAAATAAATATGTATTTTAAAGAAGTTTTGAGATTGGAAAATCGTATGTTTTTAAAAATATGTTTCTTTATCTTTTCATACGATAATAATAAATTAAGTTAAAAATGTACTGTTGAAAAAATTAAAAATTTGAAAAAAAATGCTTGGATAAGTTGTATTATCTTATTCGTTCTTAATATGCATAAAAATTAATATAATTTTTAAAAAGTCTCTCCTCTAAAGCTCTTCAGGATCATAAATAAAGAGCTTACGTAAAAAAGTCTTAGACATCGCCAATTATGGATTTTCGTACGAAAGAGGTTCGACTTAAATAATACGTGTATGACTGTGTAAATGCCGAACTCACGCAAAAAAATTCAGTTGTAATTGACAGGAGTCGAAAATCACAATTTAAGGGAAAAAGAGACCTATAATACGAACACGTTTATAAATGCCTGGTCCTTCCCGGGAGAATTTGTGCTCATTTTCCTTCGCACTAGACCGAATTTCAGTTGAAAAGCAGCTAGGAACTGTAGAAGAAGAGATAGAAACAGGTAAGCAAGTAAATCCTGTTTCAAAATATGCTAAAAGTGCCTTTACGTGTAAGTCCTTACGTGACTTTTCGCACGTTTGTCTCGATGCTCTTTCGAATTCCTACGGTGTGCGTAAGCGCCGGTAAACTCTCGACGAACGGATTCCCCAACCGTTATATTCATCACTAAAACTGGGAAATATAATGCAATTGCATTATTATCGCGCATGAAGTTGGTTGAAGCATCGAATTTTTATCATTTTCACCTGTTATTTTATCAGCAGTATTTCAACGAAAAATGACAATTAATTTTTGTAATTTTCTTAAACTGGTGTAAAGGTTCCGAGATACTTTGCATATTTTCATTCACAAATAATAACATTTTGGGCAACAGCAGTATATATTATATGAATTTTTTATGAAGTTTTCATAAAAGTAGGATTTTATCAATTTCCATTAATATTTCGTAACAATTTTTGAAAAACATCAAATTTAATTCAAAGCAATGTAAATAAAATAATAACTTGGAAATAAAATTCTTACTATTTTCTCATTAAAAAAAAAACATAAAGATATTTTTTCAAATTTTTTTCATTAACTTAAATGTAAACGAGAAATAATAACAATGATTACTTGTTATTTAAAAACTTTTTATATTTTAATATAGGTCTTGATTTAGTAATTCATTAAAGAGAACGTGTAATAAAAGTAATTTCTAATAACGAATGATTAATAGTACTTATGACTCTGATATCTCTAGTAAACCAATACAATCTACGTAGATCAACGATAAGATTCAAAGAAAATAACAATAATTTATGTGGAAATATCAGGGTAATTATCTACGTTTCTTGGAATTTAAAAAATGATTTCTGCATAAAATGTACAGACTCAACTGTTGCGCTAATTAATTATACAATATTTAGTTCTATTAAATGTATTCATATAATTCTATATAATATTTTACTCCAAAAATATTTATAAGTATATAAATTATTAAATACAATTTTAACGTTTGATCGATATATGATCGTTAACGTAAACAGAATACCATAAAAATTATTCCAGACACTTGGAAAGCAAATTTTATTGAGAAATATAAAATTTATTCTAATCAAACAGTTAAAATTTATAGAAAAAGGAGCCTGTAAATCAACGAACAACAACTTTATTTCTTGGAAATCAATTTCACTCTTAGACTTAATAAATTAAAATACAAATAGCATAAACCATTATTGTATTTAAGTATTTCTTTAATCATGTTGAGTCATTTATATAAAATTTAAAAATTAATACATTCAATTATTATTTATTACATACCTATGAAAATTATTTTCTAATGCTTCACACATATTTTATACATAAAAATAAAGTTAAAATTATTTCCATTGTGATAATTACAACATTTTCAAAATGTTAAAATGAAAAATTGTGATTACTGTATTTAATCGTTTATATAATTAATTAAATTAAATACTTATAAAAATATTATAATCGCTTCTATAATTGGAACTCGTATTCACAACGTAATTTCTCACGCAAATCAAGAGCTACTAATTTATTCAGTCATTGCTAATTTAATGACGTTGTTCATGATATCTTTCAAATATTGTAAATAAAAGAAGAATACGGTTGTAAAATTGACATTAAAATATAAAGACTCACTTAAAGCATTAGTTTGTGTAATATTTATAATTTTATTTCGTATAACTGGACATCTATTTAAATAAGCGTATATGTATTCAAATACATTATCTGTTGATCGTTTTATAATAAGTTATTAATAACAAAATTTCCATTAATTCTTATTCTCTAACAAGATTATTATTGATAAAAAACATATAATCTAAGGACTTAAAAAATATTTAATTAATTAATGAATTAGTAAAAATTACAAAATTTAATGTTGTATTTCTAAATAACTGATTTTTCAAAAAAAAAAACTGAAAAAAATTAAGAAATATTATTATAAAAAAATTTTAAAGCTACATAATTATAAAGAAAAAATAGTTATAAACTATAAATATAATTTTTGAGAAAAAAATCCAAGTTCTAATTTCTTAATAGATGTATATATGTTTAGTAATATATTAATTGCAGATAATATAGTTTATTTAAAACAAAAAATTATTTTGCTTTATATTCATAAATATTAATTAAGAAATACATTATCTATATGCACATTAAAAATTGAGTAAATTATGTGAAATTGTAAAAATCGTTGAAATCACAAAAATCTAAAAATATCTGTAATTTACCAATAATATTAAAATGACAATGCTGACACTAAAAATTTTGTTTAAGATATTATTCAAAATTTTTTAACTATATTAAATATTTTTAAGACCTAATTTAAAAGCAGTGAATAAAAAAAAATAATAAAAACCAAATTTGTATTTCTCTTGGGGTACTATTTTTCATTTAGACGTTATGTAGGTTAAAATATAAATCTTATAAGAATATTTTTTTATCAAGTCGACATATCAGTATAAGTATTTAGTTAATAAATGAACGAATCTACAATTTTTGCTTAAATGTTTAAAACGATCTTGTTGATATTTAAATAAAATTAAACCAGAATAGTATTATCTTTGTTCGTAAGCTTAATTCTGTGACATAGATAGTTGATGAAAATTTATAAGTATTAATTTAAATTTAAAAGTAAGAACGTTACATTTCTTAATAATATAAATAGTGTTATTACTTTAATATTGTCGTAATATTTTGATAAATATTATTTTTATTCTCTGTTTTTAATTAAAAATGTATTTTTAATTAATTAATGAAAACTTTAATAAATTAATTTAAGTTTAATTAAGTAACTTAAAATTCAGTTATTATTTTTAATTCATCCCATTAAATATGGAAATAATGTTGTCTAAAATTAGTAATAATATTAAGTTTAACTTTTATTTTATGCTTAAAAATAATAATGTAAATTAAACTCAAGAAAATGCTGAACAAACATTAATTTACATTTTTTAAATTGATAAGTACTTAAAATATAACTAAAAATATTATGCTTATAATTATATTATATTATATTATAATATTTATAAATTAAAATTAAAACTTATTCGAATAATTTTGCTTATTAATCTATTTTTGTTATTAATAGTTATAAAACAAAAAATTTTAAATATTGTCTTGAAATGAAAAATAGATATAATAAAAATTTTTTTATTTTTAATTTTTATCATTTAGAAACTTTTAAATATATATGTCTATTAATTTAAAATGTACATGTAATACTTTTGATAAACTTTATTAATTTAATCTAATATAATGTATACCAGTTTGAAGATGATAATTTTATTAGAAGGAACGTGAATATGATGAAGATAAACATATATTTACCAATTGAAAGTTAATAACAGAATATAATTTATATACTCAATTATTTTTTCAACATTTTTCGATGTACATATTTAATAATATTTGTCGTTAAAAGTTAAGTTTTAAGTTTAAATTTGGTATATATTAATAAAAATTCTCAGATGTAAAATATCACAAATAATTTCAAACACTAACAATACAAAATATGTAAATATTTCCCAAACATAGTTACTTGTAATGTTTAATTAAATTAACATGTTAAATGTATAAATACATTATTACGGTCCTTTTCTACCTCTTTACTTGTTTCGTAATCAACGATAATATTAGTATATATTTGATACCGCTAAAACTTCTTAATAGAGAACATAATTTTTTTCATTCTCCAGAGCACATGTCTACGTCTTCTTTCTCTCTTTTCTTTTCATATGGTTAAAATAAAGTAAATGTGTGACTCGATGCTTGGAGTTTTTACTTGTCTCTTCAAGATGGGGTCCGGACATCAGCTACAATGAAGAATCAAGGACACGGGGAGCAGGCATATGAGTATCTGGGATAGTTGAGCTTATGTTGTTCTGCTCTTCACAATATGCGACATGCATTTGCCACAATTGACACAATTGATCCGCAGTGATTCTCAAATGCTTCAAATAGAGACTCTCTTTGAGTCGATCGACTTCACTTTTTTGATCAGAAATTAACTTTGTAATGCCATTTTTTAATGTTGTTTTTGAAATATGTTTTAATATTTCTCTTCAGGGTTAATTTTTCACTAATAATAATGTATAAATCTAAAAATCATACAAAATTTTAATTTTTAATAATTGAAAAAAAATAATTTAATAAAAGTACTAATAATAAGTAAATAATACACTATAAAAGAAATTCAAGTAACTTTTAGTCATATTTTTTGAAAACAATTCTGCAAATATCTTCAAAATAAAAAAAAGAGCTGTTGTTAATATTTTTCCAACAGATATTCAAACAATAATTTTTGTTTTAAAAACCTCTCTCTGTCGTTGCTTACGAATTTATACATTGATTCTCATTGCATTCAATAATTACTGCTATTTGTTCTTTCATCAGTGACCCGATTTGATGGAACCGCGAGACCTATGATTCGAAGGAAGTCTCGTTGTACTTGCGGCATTTTTTCCCCGAACCAACTGAAGCTATGCTGAATCTTTCAAGGGCATCTGCACTGCTTTGTTTCCTGTAGATCAGAATTAATAGCCGCATCGGAAAACTTGACCATGGCGACGAAAAAAAATTTATAGTCTGAAGCTTACGTGATGCCGAGAAAAATAATCACAAGATTAAAATTGACGAAAGATTATTCTAAGAAAATACTTTAACTTTAAAATGTTCAAACAATCTTTAATAAGTCATCAATATGTTTACATTTTTTGACGAATTTTAAATATTATTACAGTTATATGTTTGTTATTTAAATACATTCTTTAGTAAAATTAAGAAATATTTTTAAAAAATTAAGTACTTACTGATACAAAAAATAAAGAGAAAGGTACTTAAAATAATGATATATGAAAAATGACATAAAAAGAAAAATAAATATAACAATGTAAGAACAAGGTAGAAATTTTTTGCGGTGTAATAATTTTTTATTTATTTCCTTTTGTGTGTTTCGAAAACCATAAAAGTTTAAAAAATATATATAATAATTATTGTTAATAAGATATAATATTTCGTCTTATTTATTTTTTTTCAAAAGAAAAGCATACATTAAAATCTAATCTAGACAAAATAATTATATTTTAATAGATTAAAGTATAATTCCATAAACATTTTATTATTTTGTATTTTAAGTGTTATATAATTATTTATATATTATATTCGGTCCATTGCTTTTCTTCTTTACTTCTGATATTAATAAAACAAAAGTTAAATATTCGTATACTAATTGATGAAATAAGTAATTTCATGTTAACTTCTTGATTGTCATATTAAGAAATAACTTCTTTAACAAACTAGATAATATACAGAAATTAATAATTAACAAATTTTTGCAATAGCATATATATAAAAATTGTTGAACAATATTAAGTTGTCATAAATTACACATTAAAAATGTAATTAATATATAAAAAATTACTCTGAAATATTTGTTTTTTCAGTAAAACGTTTTCAATTTGATTAATTAAGATGATTGCTTCATTCAATAACTAACTATCAAATTACTTTTTTTATATATCTTTTGCATTTTTAATTTATAATCTATAATAACTTAATATTGTTCAACAATTTGTAAAAGCGATACTTATAATAATTTACTGTATAATATAATTAATCAGTCATTATTAACAAACCATTAACGTTACAAATATAAATAAATCGTAATTCAGTTATTTATTGATATTTTTATATTAAATATTAATTATTTGGGAACATCTCGTTTGAAATATTAATTATATGTTACATAAATTTCAAATCTTACGTATATTACTAATATTATTTTTATTCAATTAATAAAAATAAAATTATTATACTTCTTTATGTTCTATAATTGTAGGTGATTCTACGTAGAAGTCTCAAAGAGTTGAATGATAAAGAGAAAGAGATCTATTTTAATGATCTTCAATATGTTAAATTGTAGAAACAACTTTACTTTGGAAACTTACAAGGTTGGTTCTCTTAGGTAAATTCTAGCACAAGTTATCCAGAAGGAACAGCGATTTTGCGGAGTCATAAATTTTGTACATTCAGTAACTTCACCTAAAGCTACCAAAGTAACTTCACATTGGGAAATACACACTTGAGAAACTATATCACTGTATAAACGATATGCACGTAGATCTCGTAGGTTAAAATTTCATGGGTTTCAGAAGTTGAAATTTGCTTCGTAGTTACATACATTAAATAATTATACAAACAGTTAAGAATATATGTCGTGTATTTTTTATAATTTGTTAAAAGTATTTATAATATTCCGATAATAAAAATATACTGTATTGAATCATTGTTTAAAAAATGCTTTTATATACGAAATAAGTGAAGGCTTTATTAAAAAATTTTTTAAATATTCAGTTAAATTTAATGTATATAAATAAATTTTGTATCTTTTTTAAAGAATCTCAAGTTTTTTCTTACTTTTAAAATAGGACTTTAAAATTTCAATAAAATTTTGAAAAGTTCTTTGTACAATCAAATTACAAAGTTGAATACTTATATTGTATGTTAATTTTTTTTGTCATGATCTCTATAATAATTGATATGAATATTGTAAATGAATTATAATTATGTAAATAATATTAAGCGACGAGTAAATGCTCGAAATAGAAATAATTTTCAAAAAATTGTATAAACAGATTTTTATTTAATTAAAATTAAATAATTTATTTATTCTACAATTGTGTATAATGTAGATTACATCGAGACCAACTGTAGAATAATAAATTTAACTTTTTTTATTGATTTTTCAAACGGTTTTTTCAGTGTTCAGAATCTGGTATAATTAATTTTTACATTAATTATATTATTATAAATTACATTATTTGCATTTATATTCAAATAAAGTTAAAATTCATACTTTATACTTTTATATTACATTTAAAAATTTTTTTAAAGTATTAATTTTCTGATTATTTTATGCATGTCATGCACTGTATTTATTAAACATTTTTACTTAACAATTTTTTAAATAAATAATACATATTTTTATTTTTTATTCGGAATCATTCACGGAACTAATAAATTTTAAATACGTACCTGATGTATTTCCATCGTAATTTAAAAATTTTCCTTATTTATATTAATAAAGAATATCTGAAATTATTAAATACACACTAAAAATAAATTAAGTTGTTTTGATTGTTGATAATCACTTGATACTTAATAAAAATTGTTTATATATATTTTATTAAATTGTTTTAATAAATTTAATTAAAATTTAAATTAAAATGTGAATTCAGATTTTTATTAATATCTGAAATATTATACAAGCTTAAAACTATATACATGTATAATTTACAATAAAATACATTATCAATTTTTAACATAAAGATTAACTTCTTTAATTGGATATACGATAATATCATCTTATTTATAATAATGTTAATAGGATACAAACACTAAAATCTATTAAAATCTATTATATAACTTAATAATACGTATACACCTTTTATTTTTGTCAAAAAATAACGAAATGAATATTTGTTTGCGATAAAAACAATTTGTCTTTCTTTATGTAAACATTTTGCAAAAATATACGCTTCTATCTTAATATATAATAAAAATAATACATTTTATGTATACTAAACAAATTAATTTAAAATAATTACTTCAACCAGATTTTGAAAATAAAATTTTATATTTGCTATTAATGTATGTATATTATAACATGTATAGTTATAAATTTAATTAATTTTAGTATGAGAATAATAATGTTTTAATAATTTAAAAAATAAATAAATAAAAAGCTCTTTAAAAAATATAACGATAATAAAAGTTTTTCTATTTTGTATAGCAAATAAAATTAAATATTTTATTTTTTCTTTTCATAATCACTCGAGTAAACTTTTTAAACTTATTTTGTATTAATTAATAATATTAAAATTTTAATTAAAAACTTTAGTATATACATAAATGTTTTTTTACGAAAATATTAAAATTCGTATTAACTTCGATACGTTCTGTAATATTCATTATTAAAATGTTCATAATAATGTTATTTTATGATTTAATAATAAATAGAATGTAAACATGATTTAAAAAATTATTATTTAATTTCTTCTAGATTAATAATTTAATAGTATTTATTATTGTTATTATTGCTACTATTATTGTTTCTATAACTTTTTTCTACAACTATTATTATTATTAGTAACAAGGATTTTCTTAGAAATAAGATTTCAAAATAAATGTATGATTGGTATTATCTATTGTAGAATTACGTATCAGTCAAATTTTGTCTTTGTTATTTGTATCTATTGAAGAACAATTCTTTTTACATTATATGATTATGTCCTTCAATAGAACTTACCCAATTTATGTACGTTCAGAATTCTCTGAATTGAAGAGCTGTATTCGAAACGCAATAACAATGACCTAAGGGATAACATTGAGGAATATACCGTTAAAGATGTCTATTCAAACTATGTATATTTAAACCAATGGATGAATTTTGATTCTTTTCATTCTTAAAGAATTTTATTAATGTTTTAACTGTTAATATAAATTTTTAATAAATTTTTCATTTATAATATCAATTTAGATTTCATTTTTTATTAAAAAAATATTGAAATAAGAAAAGTAATAAATTACAAATATTTAACTAACTGCAACTAGGGTTTTAACAATTTTAATAAAATATATGGTAAATTAATTCAAGTGAAGACACAATTTTAACTTCCAGATTACTTAGATTTATTATTCATTTATTAAAATACAATATTAAAAAAAAAACTTTTAAAGTTAAAAATAAGTTACTTTAAATTTCTAAAAATATTTTTTGTTATAACATTATATTTATAAATATGTTATACTATGGTAGTACATCATTTTTTATAAAGTTTACGTATTATAATTTAATGTGTGTAATATAATGAAATTTGAAAATTGGAATTTTCGACATTTATTTAGAGCGACATTTTTTACAAATTTCTATGATTTCAACTCTTACTCTACAAAAAAGTTTTATAAGAGATTTAAACGTAATTTGCGTTTCGATTTTTAATTAAGTCTTTAGATAATCTAGTATTTAAACCTATTTATTTAAAATTTATGTGATTTTTTAAATATATGATAGAATATTGAATATTTTACGAAAACTTATCAATTGTTATTCAAATAAAAATTCTTAATTCTTTAAACCCAACAAGCATTCCTCAACGAGATTAATTTTCTCAACTAAATTCTTTATCAATTCAGAATTTTTTTCGGTTAATTTCAGTTGATATTTGATTAAATATTATTTTAAATTAACAATATTTATATTAATAAAGAGATATTTAAATATATTTTATACGAAATTTCAATGTGTAAATTCATTTTCAATTATTTCTCATGAAATCCATTGAAGCAATTAAAAAAAATTTTCTCTTAAACTTCTTTTTTCCCAATAAAATAAATTTTTATCCTAATTCCCTTAGCCAACAATTACTGAAAATTTCATACATATTTTCAATCTGTTTAATTTAAATATTCAATCGGGTATTTTATATATAAATTTTTAATTTGATGTTCCTATAAAAATAAATTTTAGTTTAGGTTTAGAGTTATATTTAACCTGAGTATTTTTCATAAAACTTGCGTAACGAAGTTACATTAACGGTAATAAAAAATTTAAACATGTTTTTAATGAAATTGATACATAAATATCAAGCCATTTATATCATTATTATTAATATCATGATCTATTCCAATAAAATAATAAAAACTTCAAATTATTATGCACATCAAGGAATATTCTATTCAATTTTCTTGCAGTAATAATATATAAAATATTTTCAAATAATTAAATAAATCATATCTTAAGTATTTAAAAGAATATATTTGTTTAATTTTGTATAATATTGATAAATATTATTGAATAAGTTTTTCAATGTTTACAACTAAATATTATTATTTATGCTGCATATTTATTATTATGAATTATGAATATTATGAATTATGAAAAGTAGCAATTACAGTGTAGCACATCTTAAAAATTAAATGTCAAACTAAAGCCATTGTTTTTCCATAAACATGAAAGATGCAAGAGTGATTTGCACATAAATAAAAAAGTAACATGAAAATTTGAATTTATGATCATAAAGTTTATTAAATTTATAAAAAAGCACCTCAATGTTAATAAATAAAAAGAAAGTTTATTACAAAACATTCCACGAAAAACTGTAATAATGTATCACTTGTTACCACTCGAGAGTGCCAATACATTCTACCCACGCTCTCTCACAGTTAATTAGGTCCAATTGTTTGATATTAAATAACTAGACATAGCCATGAACGTCAGCACATTCCACAGTAATGGTTTATCGGTAATCATGCGACAAAATGTTTGGAAACATCAAAAACCATCTTCTTTACACAAATAGACCACCACAAAAAGGTTTTGTCCATTACGAATATTAAACGTGACACGCAGTTGCACCGCAGACTGTGCCACAGTGACGGTTGTTGATCTGCATTGCGATTGTCGACCGATGTTCGGATGTATTAAACATTTGTTGTAAAAGATCGATTATTGGTGTCATCGTATGAGAATTGTTAGTGACTAATCGATGCCACTTTCTTAAGCTATATAAAAATATTATATACACTTTTTAATATTTACAGAAAAAATCATAAAAATTAAAAAAAAAAGTAACGAGTAAAAAAAGTAATTAGTTTCTTGATTTTGTTCTAAAAAAACTTCCTTTTCAACAATAGTCATATTAATATATGTATAATCGTATCTTTTAAGTATAGAGAAAAAGAAGAAGAAAATAAAATAAAATGAGTTTAAAAGGAAATGATAAAAAATGCTATAATAAAAAGTTTTCACAATAAATAAAATAATTAATATAGGGTGTTAACAAAATTATCAAAAAATATATGAATACATATATAAGAAATATTTAAATTAATCAGATAAGAAATTAGATCAATTATCAAAAGAAAGTGAAATATTAAAAAGGGGAGGTATTTTTTGATAAAGAGATATCGTAAAGTTCAATACATATAATACATTATACAGTACAATAATGTGGTTTATAAATGATATTCTTTTACTGTAATGTACAGATGCAAATAAACTTATCATAAAATATAATATGTTATATCCTAAAAAACTGAATATAAATAATAAAAATAAAACACAATTAAACGACAATTAAGGAATAGGATTCATCAACATAATATAAAAATGTATTAAAATATTTACAAATGAAATAAAAATAAAAGAAATCCAAAGTAAATATCTTATTTATATGTGTACAAAAATTCATTAAAAAATTCCTGAAATTAAATTTTTTTAAATATAATGAAAACAGTAAAATCGGAAGATGAAGTAAAGAATTATGAATATATAATGTTGAGCAAAGTTCGCAATCTAATTATTAAGTACTTATACTTATTTTAAGTACAAGTAACATATTCAAGCCATATATCGTATTCACCCAAATACGATCACTGAATTTTAATGTTTCACCGATGACTGTGTATTTAGTCAACCAACCGTTATTTCAGATTTATTTTCAGAGTGTTAAATGTATTCATTAAAGATTCACTTACAGTATGTCAAGTACTGAAATAATGTAGCTTTATACGATTGCACGAGTAGAAATGAATAACTTCTGTGTTAGTTTTCTCTGTAGTTTTCTCTGAAGAAACTTTTTTTTATTGTTAAAGGAATTAGTTGAGACACATTTTGTTGTTTTGGAATAAAATGAAGAGAATTATGCGTAACTTGGTATTTTATATGTATGAAGTTACCTTCATCTACACAATATAAAGACATTTCAGGAATTTATATTCTATCAAATGTTTTATAAAAAATTAAAAATTACATTTATTATACAATGAAAACATATTTTAAACAAGGTTGTTTTTTTATTTAAAATAATATTTAAATTCACGAATATGTAAAAAATATCAAACGCTTACTCTAAAATTGTAAATATGAACGATTTATCGATACGTTTACACAAGAAATAATTTTATTGAAAATGCTTAGAATATTGTTATATACGTTTAAAATTGGTGATAAGGTTAAAAATTAAAAAAAAAGGTGAAAAGCCCGTGAACAGGTGCCATTGTGTATCGTCGTTAAATTAATTTTTAAAATACAGATGTTTATTGATTTTTATACAGTTAAAGATAAGTTTTCAATTTAGTATATCATTTATGGACTGAATATTATCGAAAATTTTTTTTCTATTTTCATAAAAATAATTATTTTCTGCTCAGAATGCTTTATTTTTCTGTTTATAAACATTTTAAACGATGCATCATTATATTTTCTTCAAATTATGATACCTACTACGAATTCCTCGAGTCATATAGAAATTAATTCTCATCACCGAGAGCACATAAAAGAAAGACATAATAATGAAACTGATATTAAAAATAGAATTGAAGATGTGATATCAGCGCTCGAATTATTTTGCACAAGTCATCGGCACTAAGTTTAGTCCTGTGTGTTTACGCCTAATCCGATGCGCGTTAATAAAAAACGATTCCGCATTGTTAATTACCGTCACACGATATCTTGACTTCTGATTACGCGAAATCCGACGAAATCGACATCGCAACCATATCGGCACGGACCAATGTTTCTCATAGAAGAGTTCGTCTCGAAATCGTCGCGGGAATTCAAAAGAAAACCACCGATCGCATTACGGTAGCACTGGTTGAAAAAAGCGGCGTTGTCGGCGCAGGTGTTGCGATCATGGTTTCATCTTACTTATATCGTATTTATGCAACAGTACTGCGATAATTCGCGTACTCTTTTGACACTGGCATCTATGAACAACGTCACTGGCTAATTTTACGAAGCTATGCGCACGTTGAGCCAATGTTTTGGAAGAAATGAAAATATTAATAACATGCGTAGTTTTTTCATTTTTCCGATAACTTTCCTATCTAGATAATGAATCTTGGCTTATTTAGTTTATTACTTATAACAATTGTGTGTTTACATGCCTATATTTTTATATCATCTGTGTGTATTTTATGAAATTCAAAAGAATAATGAATAAATGATACTTATTAAATTATATTCATATATTTGTATATTTTACTATATAATATTTAAATACTCTTAAATCTGCAAAATATTATTACTATTCTGTAAAAGATTGATCAAAGCAATTTATTAATAAATAAAAAATGACTGTATAAATGGTGAGCATCTTGAAATATTCATTCAATTACAAGTGTAATTTTAATATAATTATGCGCCTTATAAAATCTGTATTTAACTTTTTATTATCTAAGAAATTGACATCAAATACGTGTATTCATCTTTCACGTTGACCCAAATGCATTGAGGCAAGCGTCTAACATGCCTTCGAAATTTTAATCAGATGCACTTTTCTTGTCACATCTTTTAAAGATTAAGCGAGGTTGTAAGCGTCAGCTCAATGACAAATGTATTTTTTTAATACTGTTACTAGACTTCTTGGTGTTTTTTATGTAAGTATTACCAAGTTTTTAAACTGTATAGAAAATATTCAAAAAATTCCGAAGTCAGACGTTTTTTTCAATTTCTAATTTATGTATACAAAATATTTGAATTGCACAACATTATTCAATAAATAACTTTCTTAACCCTAATATTTTTATTCTAATTATTCGATTAGTAAACTTAATCTTCTATAATAAGTTATACACAATAATGTATTATTATGGGTAGTTGATACAATATAATTGAAACTAATTGTTATTTAAATTAGTTCTAATAATTTCCTCTATTCTTTTTTAGCCCAAAAAATTGGAAAATTATCAAAACGTACAATTGTATTTTTCTAGTTGTATATATATATTACATAAATCTTTCATTTCCACTGACTCGACATTATAATATAAATTAAAATTATTCGTTAAAATTTTAAATGTACGTACGTATTCAAAAATATTTTTTAAAGTTATTACTAGTATTCATTCTTACTCGTATATTTTGATAATTTTATAAAAAAAATGTGTTTCTGCCTTTCTTACAAACACTTTGAGAGAAATTTCAATTTTAAACTTTCTTTATATAACTTACATAAATTCTTGTTTCTTGCAAATAAGATCACCCGATTATTTTTTGCTATGGTAACCTTTTTGGTATATATAATTTTGTTTGAATAGTATAAAAATCTCATTTATGATTATACTGAATTTTAAAACAAATTCATAAGTACAAGTATAAATTAAAGAAAATATTTTGAAAATATAGAAACTTATTAAAAGATAATAAAATTAAAAAAAAAAATCAAATAAATTAGGTTAATCTCGAAACAAAATTTATGGTAACGATATTACTGATTCAAAATTTATCGTTACCTTAAATGTTCCAAAATTATTAATAGACGAAACAGAAAATGTTACTGTAATGACCTTATATTTTATAACTCTTACGATTAGCGTTGTTGACAACTGTAGCATCGAAGACGTAAGTACAGAAAATTTATCTTAAGTTGAAATCGAAAAACTTAAAGACATTGTCTCTAAATACTAAGAATTCTGTCGAACACGTGTAACTGAAATATTAACAGAGAAAAACAATTTAGTTTCTAATGATCTCGAATTTCGTAATAATTTAAACCAAGGCCGAAGCCAAAAATGTGTTTAATTGAGCCAAGAGCCTGCAAATTGTATAAGTTTTTTATGAGATCCTAACTTATTATTTCCATTTGATAAATTTTATAGATTATACAATCATCGGTGGTAATAAAAAAAATATACGAGCTTACTAATTTTCGTATAATCTTTTATAATATTTTCTAATATTTATTTTGTAAGCAAACAACAATCTTTTCTAATATTTATTTAGTAAGCAAAAATATAAATCACTTTTTAGCCTTTGAAAGCTAATTATTATTGGTATAACACATAACATATGCACAGAAAAGCTTGATCGTTCTTTTTTAATGTATTTAATTTAGAAAATTTTGTACCAGAAAATAAATGATTTACAGTTCTCTATGAAAACTTAAAAATACATAAAAATAAACGTTAATTAAAATATTACATATCATAAAAATCTTTTTTTTAGAATGAACTGGATTGCAGCTCAATGATTCATCCCTTGCAAATCGTCAAACATGCTGAATCATTTTCAGCGATCATAATCCATGAAACTTATATATCAAGTATGAACGGACTCGTTAACACTTTTGCGAAAAAAACATTGCCTCCCTCCCTCTCTCCTTCCCCCAGGAAAAAGATTATCTTAACCAGTAATCGAGATCTACCGTAAACTTCGCACGCGCACCGATCCTTCAAATGTGGAGCGGCCCTGTTATTTTCTTTTTTATGACTAGCACGAATAAATAAGAAGGACACGCTTCTTGAAACCGGTTACTCGTTCTGCGCGCCTCAAAACGAAACGAAAAAACAGTCCGGCTGTCGTAATCTACTCGTAAAAGGACTCGTAAGAGGGAATGAGATGATCTAGGCCCGTAAGACCCATGGCAGGTGGAAAAGCGCGGGCCGGGTCGGAATAGAAAACGGGGCTGAGCGCAATTACGGCTGGTATTGTTCGTCACGTACTTGGATCGGGTGTCTTGCGTCAAGGTTTCGTCCGATTATTAGTGCGGGTCGTGTTATTGGGTTTCGCTTTGGGATTCGCTGCAACCTTATTCGAATCTCTCTTGGACCCGATTGTTTATCCTTTTTTCTCCTTCATGATATGAATTGAGGAACGTGGCTTAATGGTTACGATCTCTTGTCTTTGTATTTGGCTTTTTGTTCGAGGGTGTAGAAGGAGCGCCGTGGGTGTGCATTATTCTACTGTAAAAATAGACAGAGGATTATTGTGTAATAGTAGGAGTGCAATTGTCATCGCGGGAGCTTATTGAGAATTTTATGTAAGGCGGATGTAGATTACGCTTGCGGTACTGTTAATGATCGCGCGTAGTTGTATGAGTGTTCCGAGGGAAACTTTTATGGGCCAATCTATGACGAATTGAGTTATTAAATTAAGTACAATTTCCTGCATAAATATTATAATAATTTTGGTAGACAATCTGATTTTATCATCAGAATTTTTTGTTTATTAATAAAGATTAATAAAAATTATATAGCTAGTAACAGTATTTATTGATAAATTATATTAAAAAAAGGAAAATTAATGAAATATAGTTTTAAAAACAATTCCATTAGTACAAAATTAGCTTTTATCTTTAACTATGAATTTATTTTATTCGTGTTGTTTTGAAAAAAACAGTAATAAATTTATCAATGTTTTTTACATTACTTAAATATACCGATTAGAATTCCTGTGGTGTACGAGTAAAATATTATTTCTACCTATAGGTTGTAACAAATTTTTTGTATAGAAATATTTTGTTCAATTCTTACAAAGTATTTAATTTTTTAAATCTTGAAAAGATAGAGTAATATACATATTTAAATGTGCAGCTACTGAAATTATTATCACGTGTAGTAATGTGTGTGTTACATATGTTGAAATATAAGAGTTGTTATATGTTGTATCGCATGTACAAAATGGTATGCACTTGATATATACTAGTATGTAAAAAATAGTATATAAAATGTATAAGTATTTAGTAAATACGAATACATAGGTTTAACAAGAGACTTATGGCTTACAGTTAATGATTTTTAATTTTTGTTAGTTATTATTTTCAGTTATTGAAATTAAATTGCAAAAAGGATATAGAATAATTTGATATGATGAAAGAAACTAAAGTAACTATGCTAATAGATTTAAAAAATTTCATTTAAGTTTTAATTGATTATTGTTTTATTTATAATTTATATTTAAACAGTTTAGTAAAGAATTGAATGCAATGATACAATTGATTTCTAAATTAATTTTTATCATAATTTGACTTTCTAAATAATAATAAATTTTAATAAGATGATAAATTGTATGTATTCTCATAAATTAAACTTCAATATTCATGAAATAAAAGATGAAAATTTTAGAAATTAAATTTGCTCATTAAACTTTTAAAAATAAAGATTATTATATTATTATATTTACAAACTATAATGTGAATTATACTTTGTGCAAATGTAACGTTTTATTTTAAGATATTAGACTAACAATATTAATTTACTATTTATTTTAAAACTATAATTTATTAACATTGCAAGTGAATAACGTCATTCGGTGTCCATGTAACCTTATTTTTACCATTTTACCTTATTTATACTGTTTTTACTTTTAGTAAACAAACTAACAATATGAATTTAATGTTTATCTATTATTATACGTAGAGATAAAAAATATTGTATTTTGTGAGTAATTAAATTTATGTTTTTCGTCGTACTGCGAAAGTTTGAACAATTCTTTAATTATTTTTCTAAATTTAATTATATGTTCAGTTACGCCATTGAATATGGAATTTATAAAAATTAATTTATATCATCAATGAATATATTAACAACTTTTCATATGATTTATCTAATTAATAAGATTGACGAGCATAAATTCATAATCAATCATTTAATTGATTGAAGAAAGTAAAATAAATTATGTCCTTTCATTAATATTACAAATATTACATTATTCTATAAACATTAAAAATACGTATTTTAAAATGATTTATACAAGTGTTTATAATTTTAAAATTTATTTTTATAGAAAATTTTATAAATCAATACAACCAATATATAATATGCATCAACCATACGATAAACTATTTATTATAATTTATTATATAACTAAACGTCCAATCATTTTTATTTTTCAATTAAAAACAAAGTATATGAGTTTTAATTAATAAAATATATGCGTAATTTTCTCATAAATATAAATCTTGAAAAATAAGTTTTTATTAAAAATTTATGAGTAGCGTTCTTACTTTATAGCTATAAAAATGTAGTATTTGACATCATCTCATTTTTCTAAATTCTTTATTCATACAACGATACAAGTTTCTGTTACGTGACATCACATTAAATTTATAAATATTGAAAATAAATTTTTTATATAAAATTTTTTAAAAAATTACTGTATAGAGTGAGATAATCTAAACTAAACTAAATCGCGAAATATAATACAGGTTTTTTTTTAAAAAATTTAACCTTCGTGTATTTAAACGCTTTAAATAATTTTTAGTCTTTCGTGAACATTTAAGAAAATTTATGTTTAATAGTTTTTAACAAATTATTTAAATTTCATTTCATGATATGAATTACAAATTTTTTTACATTATTCATCGTTTCTTTGTTTCGAAAATCATGAATATTTTAGATTTCTTAAAAGTTAAAAATAGATTTTTAAAAATTCCAATCTGTCCAAACATTATTTGAATATAGTGAAATATTTAATAATTTATAAACTAATCAGATGAATTGAATAAATTAAGATTCTATTGATCACCTTAATTAACATTTATTTTTAACAGTTCAATTTGGAATTTTGATTGGGAAAACATCATGTATTTAGTACGAAAGAAAATTTGCCAATTTAAATCATCTCAAGATAGTTTATATGAGACATTTTTAACAATATTTAAAGCAATTCAACTAACATTAGAATAAACAATGGAATTTCATTAAAAAATATTTTAAGAATGCACTTACATCAGCAGAAATATTTATCAAAAACTAGTAAAACGCTGAGAACGCCATAAAGTAGGATTACAATGAAAATTTATTGACTTGTTCATACAATAAGTTAATAAAAAGAGACAGACAAAGCCCGAGTATTCAGAATATCCAGGATATTCTGGTCTTCAATTCAACCGATATTATCTCTGTGACGAGCTACTCACGATTCTTCAATGAAGAGAAACGGATAAAATATGTGCGCATTCTCGGCTTCTCGTGTAAATTGTCTGGCGACAAAGCGCTTAGATGCACGATAAACTCTGTCTTAATCTGGTATGTTGGAGCATTGCAGGTGAACGTTGTAAGCAAGAGAAAACGACGGAAAAAAGGTTCAAGGAAAAAGGGGGAAAGTGCCGAGAATGTGTATTCTTCAAAAGTCTTCTTGAGATCAGTCTCGATTAGCAACAAAGTTTAAATTCGTCGGTTATAGATTCTTTGATTTTTCGCAACAGCCATAAAAATTTATGAAAATAAATGATCTTGTATTAGTGAAATATAATGCATAAATTAATTTTTTGTATCGATTCTTACGATGAACTATATTACCTTTACTTCCGAATTCATCTCGTATTTATTGTAGTTAGGAATTGCAGTAATTGAAAATGGGCCCTAATTATATTTTGAAAAGTTATGAGTTAAAATTATAAAATCTATGATTTTTATATTTTTAAATATTCATTCAAACAGTTTTGTGATTTAATGAAATATAAACGCTTATTATACTACGGATAAAATAAAATTAGTACTCTTATATTAATTTTTCGAAAAAAGAATGTTTTAAACAAATTTTTCTAAATCTCATTTTTAAAAATAAAAATGTAAAACTTATTACAAATGAAATATAGAAGTAAGTGCTTAAACTGAAACGACATTAATTTTCCTACAAAAAAGCTGGTTAAGTGACCTTTAACTTAATAGCCTTTCGTCTGGGAAGGTACATTTAAGCAACGTGGGCGTTGATTCGCTCTATAAATATTGCTCCAATTTTTCCCATTTAAGAGCACAGTTGTAGAGTCGTTGTCAAGCAAGCGATCACATTTAAGTGCTGACCCTGGCCGTGCGGTGTAGACTGCTTGCGTGTACGTAACTACAGTCGTATATTATTTTAAAAACGGTCGTTAAACAGTTTCTTAATATTTTTTTTTCCTGTAGAATTTTACAATATGAAAGAAATAGAGATGAAGATACAAAAACTGAGTGAAAGTATAAATACAGCTATAATATACTGCAATTTTTATTCAACTAAAGAAATGGATATATGCCGTGTCAATTTTTGTCTTTTTTGTTGTAAAAAGTATAATATTGGTGTATTATAAAAAGTTAGAAATTTACGTTAAGAACTATTTACAGAGTTAAAAAATTGTCACTTATAACTTTTTGAAGCTGTTAAGACATTTAATAAAAAATTATTACTTTATACAATTGTCAAATAAAAAATGTAAACATTTATTTAAAATATTTCCTACGCAGATATTGCATCATGAAACCTCATAGCGGTTAAGTGATCAAATGTGCTACCTCTTTGGTAAATCGACATTGTCATAAAAATATTCTCGATAATTTTTTTTGTGTAATATCAATGACATGGAAAAACGGCTATTGTTGGTATTCTCGATAGTAAGCTTCGAAGTACTTAGCGCCGCTGTAATAACACAGGACGTTTTCGGGAAGGTAATTTCAATTGTTACGCGTAAAATTTTCTTGGAAGGTTACTCCGTTCGAAAGGCGCGACCCCTTAATTATCTTTCTTCCCAAGACCATCATAAAATTTGCTCTCAGCTTTGCAATACATTCAGGACTTCATAGCCCTTTCCCAGCATTATTTTCATATATTTTGTATTTCGGATGTTCCTCAACAAGCGTTTACCGCTGCTACAGTGGCTTATCAAACCCGATAACAGTGTTGGAGACAATAACTCGCATGTGACTGATCAGTCTGCGTATGTCGGATGCAGAGCAGTTCATTTGAATGAATGTGACCTTTCGAAGGCTCATCAAAGTAACAATAGATTTTCTACTCATTATGACACTTTTAACATTTATCATAATTGGCAGGTGCGGCTATTGTGTCATTGCATCAGAATTAGTAGGGCGGCAATTTTCCATTTACGAATTCCTCAGAGGCATTTATCGTACTTTGTCATCGTACTCATACGAATGCTTTGTAAATTGATTATTCCATGTGTAAAACATCCGTCATGAGTACGACAAATATTCAAGCGTCATTGAAGAGACTTTTAATTATGTATCATGCTTGATTGTAGATATATGTTAACACCTAAACAGATAATTGTAATGTATTAATTAATCGAAACATTTATACATGTTCTGCAGCGGATAATAAGAAACATACATTTTAAGTATAACCTTTTTATATTTACTCTTCGAAAAAAGGAACCGCATAAAAAGCCACTCTCAAATTGACTTTAAGTCTACCAAAATATATCATTAGTTACAAGTAATAAAATAGAAATCATTGCAAACTTAATTACAAAAATTTTTGCTCTAAGCTAACCATCCCATTAAACAGGTATAAAACCAATCAGTTTAAAGTTGAACCCAAGGTTCTTGCGCAGACAAGCCTTTACGGTAAGTGGACCTTGAGTTTCTGGTTTGCAAATCGTTTTTCAAACGGTCGGATCAGTCATCCTAGTGGCAGCATCACTCACACCGAATCGTGACTCTCGGCAAACTGTACAATACTGAAACTAGTGTTATCGCAGTGGATACGAATTTCCAGACTGTGTCCCCTTGTAAAAGCCGATCATCTTCCTCGCATCAGTGACCATCCGCAGTCGTGCATTTTGTGGTTGTCATCAGCACCAACAGGCTCTCCTTCCGGTCTCCAGTCATTTCCTCTTCTTTTCTCTATATAGGATCTACCTCTCTATTGATATCTTGAATACCCGCCTTTCTCCTTCAATCAAATATCTGTAGCGTCGGTGGGCCGTAGTAAAGGTAAAAGTAAAGGCTCGACAGTGTTTTAAACAGAATAACGGTCGCATGAGGCGGAGGAAAAAGTGCGGGAGGATAAAAAGAGACGGGATGGGGAAGAGAAGTGGGCGCTAAAAAAGCGGCCCGGGAGCGAAACGAATGCGCAGACGTTGTAGAGCATGAGTGAGTTCCAAGTGAATGCTAGGAAGAGATTGTATTCTGGTGGATCTACAGTCATTTTATCTGGAGAAATTTTATTCTACATGTATTTTTATGTTCTCGTACGTTGCTTGTTGCTGGGGAGAGTGTACGTGTCAAACGTACGCGTACATATTGAATTTCGATAGAGTGGGCAACCGTAGTAACCAATTTCAATTAAAAAATATTATAGTTTTGATCTAGATTTGATATTTTTATTAATACGCTTTTATATCATTCTTTTCTTATAGGGCCCGCTTAATTAGTTCCTTTCTATGTGTTATTACGCTCGACATCTTGTTTGCTTTAATCGGTCTTTCATATGCAAACGCGTATTCTATTTTTAATATTATTTATTCAGTAAATAATATGTATTTCATTAAACGTAAAAAAACGTAGAAATCATGATTGATATTTACTCATTTAGATGAAATATAATTGCTGTAATTTGTTAAATTTTAGATATCCACCAAATTTGCACATATAAATAACAATATGTTTATACAAAAAAAAATACAAACTTCCATTCATTTAATAATTTATTTTAATAATTTAGAGAAGAATTGTTAGTTTTACTTATTACGTAAAAACCTAATAAACGAAATGAAATTTTCAATAAATATATAATTTTAATAAATTTATAATTATATTAATATATTAAAAAATTCTAGAAGTTATTACAGTTTTGAATACATTTAATATTTAATAATTTGGCACTGATTACACTTATTTTTTTTAGTTTACACACTTCTACGATAAGCAATAATCAATAATTAATTATTGTATTGTATATAAAATAAATTAATTTGGTAATGATTTTACAAAAGGAGCATTAAGAACGTGAAAATTTTCATTTAAATTATCGATGAAAATCATTATCTTTTTAAGCAATCGTATTGTAGGAAGAAAGACTGCTGCAAAAGTTGAATAAATTATTTTTTTAAATAATTCAAAATAATGATATGATTAATGAGAAAAATATTTTTGGGTGATTGCAGTTTAATAATCTTTATATTTTGAGTTGAAGCTTTGCATGAAAACGTCAATTTTTTCAATCGAGTCACCTTAGCTTTTGTGACAAAAACTTTTACTGTACGAGCAATATACAGGTGTTTGATAATAATTGATGTAGTGATCGAGGATCAGAAATTGCAAGTACGAAAAAAAATCGGATTCAAAGGGACGTATGAAACTGTAAGAAATGAACGGCCACGGGGGTCGACCGCTACGAGCGGAAAAGAGAAAGTTACGTCGTAGCTCATGAACTTGCGGATTTTGAACAAAAAAAAAAAATAAAAATAAAAAAAAGAAGATGCGGCTCCACGCGACGGTGATTTCAATGCTCGGGCCTCTCTAAAATAACGATAAAAAGATAAGTGGTCTTCCAGAGTTCGTCTCATGACTTTAAAAATTCGGTAGCTTGTCCATACAATTTGGAGGAATTTTTTCAGGCCGTTATACACGTCCAAGCGCAATTGCACAAATTATTGTAATGAAAATCGATTAGCCTTTTTAAAGACAGTTATTATAATATTATTTAACACAATAAAATCAGAGGCCTGAGAAATTAAGTTATAAGACTTTTAGAAAGCGTGTAAAAAACGTGAATTACAGAACATTGCAAATTAATGAGAATATATAAGTTTACCATATATATAAGAAGTATGTTGTGGTTATATAAGTATTTGGTACTGACACTACTATAAAAAACTCTTAAAACCTGTTGCATAATATAGAATATTTATTAGGTAAATAAATATGCTTGTAAGATAATAAAATGACTAATAACTAGCTTAGCTGAACTTTTCCAATCAATATAATAATACAGTTTTCCTAAGGTGTCTGATGCAATTCAGGTTATGTGGTCATTCAGAAACTATTTCTGAATATATATACGGTATATATAGTACATATAATCACTTAAATCACAATATTACACAATAATAATTGACGGTTTGATATTTTCAATTAAAAATGGTTTTATAACCAAGATACTTTGATTAAGCACCTTATGGATGATTAGAGACGTAAAGTAGAACGTATAGCTCAGAAAAATTGCTCACGTAGAGTATACATATATAAATAAAAAAATATTATATAATTTCTAAAGTACTTTTAACTGAGTTAAAACATAATGTTCTTCAAAAGTATTGTAGAAAAGTAAATTGCTTGTTCGGTGGTAAATTAATAGATAACAGAACTAACGTAAATTACAATAATGATGATTAAAAAATAAAAGCTTTATACTGCAATGTTTGAATCACCAGTGATTCATGACCCATTAAATTTCTTTTTGAAATTTGTTGTTGATGCATGTAGACGCAAAAAATTACTTAGTTAATAAATTTTTTCTAATACTTAGAAATATTACACTGAAAGAAAACGATGCAATTTTCTCAAGGTTAATAGAATTCTTGATTAATGTCGACATTCTTGTTGCAAGTATCAATACCGCTATTATATGGATCGTGAAATAAAGGATGCAGCTTAGAATTAACCAAAATTTTATCGAAATTCCTACACTTTCAAGACAGACGTGCAAGTTTATCTTTTCTCTAAATTATACCATAAACAAAGCAATAAAAACATTTAGAATTTGGTACAAGTGTCCGATCGACGCAAAAGCGAGCCGAGAGGGATCGCGGTAATTGCAAGCCCAAAAAAGGCCCACGATTATCCATCCTTGCGTCAACATGACAAAAGTCACAAAATACGGGTAGAAGAAAAGGTAAATGCCTTAGGGAAAGGGGGAACCGAGGGAGCAGGGTTTTATTTACGAAGCCGTGCGAAGACGCGGCAAGTTCCGTGAGTTGAGAGCGAGCGAGCAGGAGGAAAAGAAATAAATCGAGAAAGGAAAGACAACAGGAGCAGAAGAGTGCACGCGAGCTTCTCCTGCACTTACAATATCTCAACGAGAGCAATATAGTTTTTTTTACAATATAGTTTGCGGGCGATGCTGGGGGAGAGGGTGGTTCAAACATCTGGATGAGAGCGCGAGAGAGGGGCGGGAGGGGGTACATCGGCTGGCACGTTTATTCCACACGGCTCGTCGAGCGAGACTCTGGACATTTTGTGTGTGTGTGTGTGTGTGGCAATGGGTGCCGTGGAGGCTCCCCCCTCCAGACTCCTTTTTCCACGGCTCGACGCCGTTCCCCCCTCAAGTTTCAGGTCTCGTTCCGTCTTTCTCTCACTGGCGCGCGCGCTTGGACCCCCCACAACACACACACGTAGTCCCGAGCGCACGCACACACACGTACACGTAGGCTGGAGAAAACAGCAGCAGAGTGCGGCGAGCCGCGCGGCGTGCAACGTTACCTCGTCAGTCGGTGCCGAAGAGACAGTGCTACGTACGGGCTTACCCGCGTTCGTATTATATTCGTTCTCGCGCGAGTCGCGTACGTACGACAAAGAAGGGCTGCGTATTTCGGTCCCCCGAGGAAGTGAGCGCGCGAAACCGCGCGCGCACGCCACATACGCAAGCTGACCCAGCCATACCACGCCTGCTGGGAGGGAGAGAGAGAGGACGGACACGCGGTCGGGACGCTTGACTGGGAGAGCGAGAGAGCGCGCAGGACTAAGTGGACGGCTGCCAGCGAGGGAACTTAGTGGCTTCTATCACGGTGATTTTCACGGGCGAGTCACTTGCCAAGATTGTCGACTTTTCTCGTTCTACGTCATTTTCTCATCGTCGTGTTGTTACTGCTTGGACACGTGTGCACGTGCACGTTGTAGCTAGTATCGCAGGAATATATTTTGAGGTTAGCGGCTTCTCCCCGAGGGGGAAGTTTGGTGCCGCCCGTGGTGGTGGGGGGTAGGCCGCGGCACATCGGGAGAGAAGCGGAAAAAAGGACTCTTGGATGGTTCTCTCTTTTGAGAGGGGGAGTTTTGTGCGTAGGTACGAGAGTGAGTGAGAGAGAGAGAGAGAGAGAGAGAGAGAGTGATGAGCTGAAGGGGAGATGTGAATATGTGTTGTGCGTATGACGCGCGGGAGTTGAGGTTAGATTAACCTTGCGAGAAGTCCTGCGGGATTCCGATACTGTGCCACAGAGGTTTGCGTTTTATAGTGCGCAAGTGCTCGCATAGGCTTGGATTATAGAAGCCGATTGTCCTAATCCTGAGCAGCGTCTTGTTTGTGTTTGTTGTTTTTCGTTTTTGCCGAGTCTTTCTCCGCTGCTCCTTTCATTCACAATATACTGGAACTATCAAAGATTGTTAATTGGCTGCGATGTGTTTGTAGTCTTAGTTCTTCATAAGCAAAATTCGTGAAAGCAAATTTTAGACGTTTTATTTTTTTGAGAGTTCACTTCATCGAACGTAATTCTAAGGTATTTCTTTTAACGGTTTCCGATACTTATAATTCTTTTGGAATTTCAGTTTATTTGTGAAAGATCGTAAAACTGAGCTGCATCAAACTGTATTGCGGAAGAAATAACCCTTCTCGTCTATTCTTTTGTTTCTTTCGTTCGGTAGAGCAGACGTGCACACAAGAAGCTGCGCTCTTTCTTTGAGAAATCATAAGCTTAGATGTAATGCACATAAAATTAAATTTTTTTAAATTTCAAGGACGAAGCATAACACTTATTTTATCTGGATTGAATTAACGCACAAGGTTTATTCATAGTGTAAGGCATTGAAAAAAATAATGAAATTCTTTTATGCGTATGCATTTCTGGAATTCGCTGATACTGATTATAATTAAAATTTTTTTGAAATTGCAAAAATATGAAGAATTATTTGTAGAAGTTTTAAAGTGTCACGTTAAGCTTATCAAGTTACATTCGCGTACGACTGTTACCGTGGTTTTATTACCCATATTTTATACATGTAAATGTACTGTTAAAAATGAGGTACAACTTGCAAAAGCATATTTTTTTGATAAAGTAGGAAATAGTATTATTTCAATGCCTAATTGTTGTATAAGATATAATGCCTTTAAATATAATGGGGTTCAATTCGACAGAGTGCAATAAAAAGCGAGCGACTTCACAATTTGAGAGATGTGGAATTCGGCTTCATTTTTGGAGATATCAATGCGTCGATTCGGAGTAACAGGGCGTATACATATATATATAACTAAATGTATCGAATGCATGAGAAGAGCGGAGAACTCGTCAAAATGCGCGGGAAACTGAACGTTTGAGAAATATTGCGTAAGATTTAATTTGAAATAATTCGCGTACGATACTTTTTTGGTTTGATTGTGATTCTTTGTTTGTTTCGCTTTCATGGGAGTTAGATGAATATCTAACGGTTGGAAGTTTGCCAGAATTGGCTACGACCAGTACTTCTCATTGAGAAAATTTCTCATTAGAACTGATTTGTGTGATTATAATTTATTGATATACAAAATATTTCTAAAAATTAGTAAAACTTGAAATTATACAATCATTTCATAAAGCAGAATTTCAAAATTTACTTTTTTATAATACAAAAGTATTTGCTCGGATTATTAAATGAATTATTGACTTGTTTTTTTTATTTGAAACGGTTACTAAATTATCATTTATAATGGTAAAAAATTAAGTTCAACGTATTCATAAAGTGTAAACGAATAAAGCATTCGTTCTTAATATATTAGATGATGCTTGCGTATATAGAGGGAACATTTACACTTATCTTAAGTACCCCAAACTAATGCATGGATGATTTTAAAAATAAACAATTTGTTTTTCAGACACAACATTGCTGGAATAATTAAGAATCACGAAGATTAAAAGAGATATACGAGAAGAAGAAAAGGATCGTAAAAAGAAAGAATATAAAAAGAGCGTGAATTGTTGTGTAGCCGGTTGAGTCAAGAGATAGAGAGAGAAAGGACGAGGGAGAAATAGAGACAAAAGGAAAGAAGCGAACCTCAGCACATTCGTTATTGCGGTCCCTTCGTTTTCCTGCCGTTTGTCTTGACAGATGAGGTCGGTTCTTCGGAAATAAGGCCGACAACCTTCCGCTCGAGGAAAAGAAGATCAAGATAAAGAATTGTAGCTGCAGATACTCAAGCTGATTTTCCATGAATTTTTGAGGTCACGTATTTGGGATTGGAAAAGAAGACAAAATAAAGCAAGATGTTGAAGCTATTGGGAGGCTTAAAAGGCTATTTAAAATGGCAGGACATTAGTACAGATTCTATGGTTTTTCGGATGCATAATTTGTTTACAGCTGTATTGCTCCTGACTTGTTCGATGATCATCACTGCTACACAGTTTGTAGGTAACCCTATCTCTTGCATTGTTCCTTCAGCACTACCTACACAGCCTATCAACACTTATTGCTGGATCACCTCAACATTCACTATGCCGGATGCATTCAATCGTCAGGTACTTTTTACTTTTATCATTGAAGTGGTTCATTTTTATATTTATAAATTTTATTCATGATTTTATCATGGTTTCAAATTCTAAATTTGGTAGATATTTAAAGTTGTACAATTTGAATAACTTTTTTAATTCTTATTCTGATATACAGTTGCAATTGATAATGTGTAAGAATTTAAGAATAATTCAGTATCATTGTCATAAATTTTAACAAACATTTTATTTTACAAATGTTTCAAAATAGTAGTTTATTAAAAATATTAATGTTTTTAATTTTTTTATAATTGTGATGTAATAATAAGTATTTACTTAAGAATCCATATCCTAAGGTATATGAAATCTTTGTGTACAAGAACATATTTTGTTCTAACAATGTTGTACTAATGTGCATTCCTTTCTTATGTTTCATAAACAATGCAATGTGTGCAACTTATTTATATTCTAAAATATTTATTATTTTTATTGAATTGTTTTTTATAAAACAACTTTTCATTCTCATTTCTGTAGTGAGATTAAACACCAAATAGATTTTAAATGATTAAAAGATAAGTGGAAATTGAAATGATGTTCTATTTCCTAATTAATTTATAGATTTTTATCAAAGTAAATGTTATACAGTATAATAGATGCAGCAATTAATGAGTTTTTTCAATTAATTATTGAGCTGTAAATTGTAAAAGGTTTTTTAAAAAAAATTATTTAATTGCTTGGAAAAGTTTTTTGTGTATTTACAAAAATATTTGAATGAAAATGACATTAAGAGTTTCCGTAAATATTTCATAAGCAATACAACATCATTGTTTTAACAGTGTTTTTGATATAAAAAATTCAAAGGCCATGTAAGTAATAATGTACAGTTTTAAGTTATATAAAATATTTGGTCAATTTTGAAAACAAATAAGTTTCCAAAAGCGTGCATTTAATACGTTAATATAATGTTTTTTTAACGTGTATATACAATTTCAGTATTAAAGAGCAATCTTCAACGAAAAGAATACCAAAAGTAAAAAGAAATGTTACGGAGACCTTATGTCAAGTAAACTTATAAAGGAATATAAAATAGGATGTTTTTTGAGTCTACGCATGAGCACACATTTAAAGTTTATTTTTCGTTCTAACGGTTTGCTGGTGATACACTCATGCAAGAACGATTGTTAATCTCACTAGTGTAATTGGCAAATTGACATGTCGGTGAAATCGAAAAATCCACCATACAGATACAAAAATATAAGATGAGCAGACGTTTTGATTGAAGTTGCAATTGAAGTTTCATAAAGGATTAATTTTTTGCATAGTAGGTTTGTTTTGTTTGAGCGGTTAAGGCTCCTAAAAGAAATATTTGTTATTTTAATTTATAATTACTATCTAAATTAAAATTAAATATTTTTATAATTTATTTAATTAAATCTAACAGTAATTAGTGTAGCGATAAATAATATTCAAAAATTTTTTTCAACAATGCTTTATAACATTTTTCGATTTAATTATTTATTTTTATATATTAGTATTTTATTTATTATAATTTTGTTTCAAAGATGGAAATGTGGGACAATACAAAATTCCAAAGTATTAAAACCATTTTTTACATACGATTGCAAATTATTAACAAGAGAATTTGATTAATTTTTTCTTTAAGAAATAATGTGATTAATTCTTTTTTTAATCAAATAAGTGTAGATTTTTACATTAGATGGTATTTGCGAATTAAAAACTTTGTTTACTTATCTGAAAAATAAAGGTAAAAAATTATATTAAGACAATTATTATATATATTTATTATATATGATTATATATTATATTAAGACAATTATAATTTTAAAAATCATTACTAAATTATTTAATGAACATTATTTGTATTTTTTCTGTATAGATAAATATAAACCTTATCTAGTTCTTTAACAATACGATAAAAATCTTTTAGAACAGTTGTTAAAGCGTGAAGTAATACAAATCTTTATAATTGAAAAAACATACAATCAATAATTGACTTACTCATTCAATTAATTTTATTTTTCCTAACGTAATGAACTTAATTAATAGCGTGATCATAATCATAATTCGTATGTAGGGCTGTACGTGATATTTAGCGATATGATTATAAAATTATACACATAAATAAGTTATAAGAAATATTTTTATAAATTATTAAATTAAAAATACAATTAAGAAATAGGTTGCTCATTTTTAAAGACAATAATTTCGTTCAGAACAAAAAATTAGTTGTTATTGAGCTATATTATTTCTTTAAATTAAAAAACTAAAAATTGTAATTTATTTCATAAATGTCATAATTTATAAGTAAATATCAATTTTTGCTATGCATGGGCTCTAAAATTAAAAATAATTAATAATATTTATATTCCACGATATTTATTCAGTGTTCTTTCAATTATTACAAATTAAAGTATATTAAAGTTATATATAATATTTATTAATATAATATAAATCTCAATTATATTGTATGCTTTTCAATGAACTTTATTACAATCGATAATTATTGAAAATTAAATTGTTTTTTAAATTATTAAAACATTAATTTTAGAAATGATTTTCACAACTATTTAAATTATTTCATAATCATTAATAGTCAAAACAAAAAAGACTTTTAAGTATATATTACAGATTTTATAATTTCATTTACAAGAAAATATTTGCTACAAAAAATAATTGTACCAATAAACGAATAAAGCTGTTAATATATTTCTTAGTCTTTAACAGTTCAGTAAATACAAAAATATTTCCATCTAATTTTATCCTGAATTTGTAAACATACTTGAATTAATCTAATATTATCAGTACAGAAAAATATATACATTTACAAACAAAATAAATATTTTTTCTGGATGTTCTAATATTATACTAAGAAAGCGTTTTTTACGTAAATCATCAAGTATTGTTTACTAAATTGTAAACATTTTAAAATATCGAATACTGAATATATTTTGTTTTTTTAAATGTAAAATGAAGTTTTACTTGAGATCATGCAGTTTGATACTAATATTAGAAACAGCAAAATCCATTTTATACATAAGTAGTTAAAAGATACTTTTATAAAGATCAGGAAACCTATATAATACGAGTATGGTATTTAAAAACGTTGATTATTACTAGTAAGATGTAAAGTATTTCCCATAAACTGAAGCTCCAAACGACTGAAAAGTGATCCAGCGAAACCAGTTAATTATTACGTCTACTCCTTAGTGGTTGCACGATGTCCGTCGCTAGAGTCTTTTGCTTTTTTACTTAGAATGTAAAAAGATGCTTAAAAATTTATTTTTCAACTTTTTATATAGATTATATTACTATGAACTTCAAGCTCTGTTGAAATAAATATAAAATTTAATATTATAATAGAAAGCGAATTCAGATTTTGTGTAAAGTGATGGCGAACTAAAATAAGTATTTACAACGAGAGGATTTCTATTTGTATTGAAATAGTAATATAAAAAATATATATTTTTATATAAATGACAATATTTAAATAGCGTATGTACAAGTTTAATCGAACTTTTATCTTGAATAATAAATATAACTCATAAATATAAAAGAAATTAAACATGCCAAATATAATCAATTTTTATTTTTCATCTTACAGTTTTATCCCACAACGCGTTTATAATCAGTTAGATATAACAATTAAATTAGGATTACAGCACTTTTACTCTGTGTTATTTGTCCTATACAAATTTTTTTACCAATTTGAATGTGTTATATATATATATATATATATTCCCAAAAGGAATCTTTTTTTTTGTGCTTTATTTTTATCTACCTTTCACAAGAGAAAGTCGGCATCGGATCACATTTGTGGATATTAAGCATTACATTAATCTGCATATTTGTGCGTCTGATTGCAGGTCGGTCTGGAAGTTGCTCACCCCGGCATAGCCAACGACTTTGGCGATGTCGACGCAAGGAAATACTACACCTACTATCAATGGGTCTGCTTCGTGCTCTTTTTCCAAGTAAGTGCTCCTTCCTACCTCTTTTTCTTGCTTTGGATTTATTTCACTTTGGTTAACTCAAGTTCGAGTCTCGCTCTCGTACGGACGTGCGCTCGTTTATCTGCTTCTTCCTCTTTATTTCTTTTTAGCTGTCTTGTCCTTCTCCCGAGAGTAGCGACTTATCGCGATTACGCGATTCATAACATCTGCTGGACGATCGCTTTTTTCAGCTGATTCTGCGAAAATTTATTTCAAAACTTATTCTCGACATTTCGCGACGTTCTCTTTTTAGCTGATTCTTTTGTGTAGATTTTTTAGATTTGAATCGGCTTAGCTTACTTTGCAAGGGTAATGTAATGTATGTACGGTTAATCTGAAATTGTAAAAAAACTTGTTAAGTATTAATAAGTTATTGATCTATTAATCATGTGATTTAATTTTATTAAAACGTTCCAAAAATTCCGCTTCTATTTTAAACACGATTATTTCCATATTTTTATTAAAACTGTAGTACTTGTAATAAAGAATGTCTGCATATGTTTATAATATTCTTATAATGAATATTTTGAGATTTGACTGTTTGAATAAGATTGTGTAGTTGCTTAAAACAATAATGAAACGCATTTATAGAAATATGTTTTTATTGCTCTCGTTAATAATGTGAGTTACAGTAAAACGAATGAGTATTTAAATAAGATAAAAAAATCAAAGAAAATAGATTTATTTTTATTTTTGTGCATTCAAAATTAGTTAAACTAAATGGAATATTATAATAAATATTATCGAGTACTTAAATAACCGGTAAATAAAGAGTTTCAAATAATAATTTATAATAATTCATTTATTTTTTTAGTTTTATGACTTTCATTTTTCATTATAATTTTTTGAAGTTAGAACAATTATTTTATTCATTGTATTCTGTGCGTTGTTACATTATTTTTTGTTTTTATTTTTAATTTATTCATTCAAATTCTTGAATCTTTAATGATTCCGAGTTGCGAGTCATCGGAGAAACGATATTTTTAAGGGTATTCAACTTTTTTTAACAATATTCAACTAAAACTTATTAAAATAAATTTTTATTTTGTTTTTTGCAAAAAACAAGTAAAGGATAAGTTTTTCCCTTTGGAATTCTTTAAGAAGTTCTTTCATTATTTTCGGTTTTGCATGCAATTTATTTCACGTTCAGTTTACTTTATTACATTTTCGAAAGAAGGTGCAAGGATTATACTTCTTTGTTTCCATATATAAAAACATGATTTTGGATACATAATTCATATTTAAAGTCTCAAACTAATTCAAGTTTCTTTTATAAATATTAGTAACGAACAATGCTCTCATGAAATGTATTTATGTTTTTAATATAAAATATAAAAAATGAAAATAAACTTTATGTTATATATAAATTTAAAAAATTAATGGCTCACGCATAATCATATTCAGTCAATTATATTAAATTTGGTTACTTATGTTTTTGCAGTGGTTTTAAATATAAGGGTAGTTTTGAAATTATTTTTAAATAACTGGCATAAAGATTTTAATTTTACAAAGTCATATAAAGTTTAGTCATATAAACCTTATTAAATCACGTTTTAAATAAAACGAATTTAGATGTAAGTGATCAAATTCTGAATATCTATAAATACAAGTGTGCTAAATAAAAAAAGTTAGAGAATGGAAACTTCTATTATGACTAAAATTAACTCTGCCGTAGCCCTTTAATCGTACATTATCGCTAATTTCATTCTTAAGTTTCATGGCAGCTATCTGCGCTGGAGCATATCGAATGTCCAACTGTCGTCAAATAATTGCTTTGTGCGTATATGCGGCACCGATGCTATATATGATCTTCTGTAATTACAGGCGATGGCCTGCTATCTTCCTCACTGGCTCTGGAGCATCTGGGAGGGCGGGCTGATAAGAACTCTTATCATGGACATGAACCAGACGCTCGAGAACGAGGATTCGGTCAATAAGAAGAAAAATATCATAATGGATTATCTGATATCGCACATTAGGGTGAGGTTATATTTGTTTTTTATTGTTGTTATTTTTTAATATGCATTTAAAGGTGTATCTGGGTATAGCTGATTTAAAAATAAATTTGTCAAGAAGTTTTTTCTCATTATTATACGAAAGACATGTTTAGGCTTATGTATTTTAGAACAATTTTATGAAAGTTTATTTTCTTCATTTATTCTTGGCAGGTTGTGTCGATTTATTCGGTAAGAAATAAATAATATACAAACAATATGTACGCAATATGTTTTCTGTAGACTTAGATAATAATTAACAAAGCATTTTTCGAAAAGTTAAAAAATTATCATATTATTTTATACGACATGTAAAATTAAAATAAATAATAATGATTTACTGTACGATTACTGTATGATTAGTTAATAACTCATAACATGAAAAAATTATTTGCTTTAATTTTTTTCACAATACATTAGAAAATATTAAATTTTATTTTTTTCATTTTAATGAGAATAAAGATTTTAGGTATTATATCATTATAGTTTAATGTACTATTCAATAGAGTATTTAAAAAACTGTTATTACACTTATGCATATACTTTGATAAGTATTTAATAATGTTTTTATATAATGAACATTAATTTAAGTTGAAATAACTGTAAAAAATTTTGTTATTTTTAAAGGTATAATAATATATTCGAATAGAAAAAAGGCTAAATTTCAAATACAATAAATTTTATAAAAATTTATTTAACCTCCGAAAATAAATAGAAATATTAATTAGACAAACTCAATTATAGCCATAATAATTAGCTGTTCTGTACTTAAATTCACGATTAAATATTAATTAAAATCTCTAATTTAAATTTTACTTTTGTCTCTGAAAAGAAATGAATTATAAATTTGAAAAAATTAATGTTTTTAAGATAGAAAAAAATCTTACTAAATATATAGAGTAACACTGATATATTTAAATTTTGTAATGAATATCTACACATCGTATTAAACATCAATTAAATTTTTTAAAACTTGAAGTAATATCTGGCTTTCACTGAGTAAATTAAATCCAGGGGATAAGGTATTCACATTATATTGAGTTAATTAAGAATCGTACGATTTTTATTAAACATTCGAGTTTACACTTTAGTAAAGTATATAGTTATTGTGTATAGCAAAAAAAGCACTAGTGCTACAAAAAATTAAATGTGTAGTATTATGGAACATTACAGTAGCTCAAAAGAAATTATTATAAATATATTTTATAAACGAATCGGTTTTATAGTGTATTGTGATTAAAAAAGAATTTAGAATAAAATAGAAGAAATAAAATATTCAAATTAATTAATAATATTCAAAAATTACAAATTTTATAGTAATTAATTAGTTTAAGACAGTTGAAAGAAAAAGTCAATTTTCTTAATTAAATTATATATTTTTTAATAATCAGTAATTACACGTATGGTGTCCATTTCTAAGAATATTTATTTGGTTTTAATTCATGTAGTAATTACATTTGTAAATTTAAATATAATTTATATAATGATATATTGAAACATTAAATAAAATTTCTGACTTCAACAATAAATATTGAATCTTCTTTCTTGGGTACAAATGTCAATTAAATGTCGAGTAAGCGATTTGAATAGTTGTTGGTGCCATATTATTTTTCAATAGAAAATGTAATTTTTAAATATTTTTCTCCGTACAAAATAATAAAAATTATCTAATTAACGCTTGGATTGAGAAGAGGAAGACGACCACAAAAATGTAAAAAAATTACTTTATACCATTACGAAACATGCTCAGAGGAAGCTCAAATTATCGCTCAAAGAGGCAAACAATGGAAGAGAGAATTCACAGAAATCTCGGGATCGCGATGATGCTTCACTCACGCTGGTGAGCTTAACGCCTGACACCTTGGTAAAGCGAATCCTCTTGCGTAATCGATACACAATAGCACTTGCGCCATTTATTGCGAAATTTATTTAAAGCTCTGTTAAGTAGGTTGCTATTCTTTTTGTAAATCATTAGTTTTAAGTACTGAGGTTAATTTAAATCTTTAGTTTACTATTATTTATTACGAAAAGACTAAAGATACCCGCCATTAATTATATCTGTAACCTGCAATTCTATTCTAAAACCAATTATTTGAAGAAAATTAATAATTTCGAAGCATAAATTTCTATATCAATTTTTGATTGAAATTAAAAGTTGTAATGACTTAATAATCAAGTTGTACGCATATTTAAAATATATAATTTGAAATTCCATTACAGGAGTGCCTAAATTATTTTAATGTATTTTTCAAATTTAAAACAACTATAAGTAATAATGATTATTTAAACGATATATTAATTTTGCATATAAATACTGATTTTGAAAAAATATATTTTAAAAACAGAATCTAAGAATTCAATTTTAAAGATGTAAAAAGATTTTATTTTAATTTAATTTAATTTAATTTCATATTCTTTATATTAAATTTTTACGATTGGCAAACTTTTTATTCTGTTTTATTAAAAAAAAGTAAATATAGGAAATATTTGAAATATTTTATTATCGCAATATCAAACTATTTTAAATTATGTCGCAGAAAACTAATATATATCCTAGCGTCAATGCAAAAACCTAATTTCGAAAGAAATGGAAAATTTGTTCGGAAGTTAAAATAAAAAAGTTACATTTATCAAGTATAAAATTTACTTATAGATATTATATTTAGTGTATTCAGTATATTTTCATTTTATAAATTTTGAAACTTATATTAATTTGTTTTAAAAATTTAAGTTAGAATAAATTTTTACTGAATTTTTGAACTAATTTATTATAAATTCTTTAGATATTTGAATTTTGAAAGAAAATACATGCTATCGTTTATAAAAATGAACCATGAATTCTTTATTGCATGGCATCGTAAGAGTCGTTGTCCGGCTACAATGAAAGTTAATTTGACCTCGTTGAATCCAATTCCCCTGATAAACACACAGACTTACTTTCTCCCACTCTTCCTATTTTTTATTTAATAAGATATTATGTATCGTTTATTTGTTTTATTTGACTACGTCTGGATAAGACTACGTTTCAGTACGAAGCTGTGATATTTAAAAAAATAATATAAGAATGATTAATAATGAATTCTTTAAGAGAGAAGAAAAAATGATAATGGTTTAACTTTATATAAATTAGAAATTACTTTTAATTGACGAAGATATCTTGTCAGTATTTAAAAAGCTTACATAAATTGCATTTTTTATTGCATCAAGTTTTGATAAATCGATAAATTTTATCTCTTGATAAAATTCAAATTAACTATAAATAAAGTTGTATTTTTTGAAATATTAATGTATTCGTTTATTTATGTTTCAGACTCATAATACTTACGTATATCGGTACTTCGCATGTGAGGCCCTTTGCTTGATCAACATTTTAGTCCAACTGTATCTAATGAATCGCTTTTTTGATGGTGAATTCCTCACGTATGGGTTACGCGTTTTGCATCTCTCAGAAGCACCGCAGGAGGAGCGCGTCGATCCTATGGTTTACATCTTTCCACGTGTCACGAAGTGTATATTCCATAAATATGGAGCATCTGGGACTATACAGAAGCACGATTCGCTCTGCATATTGCCACTAAACATCGTCAACGAAAAGACGTACATTTTCATTTGGTTTTGGTACCTTATACTTACTCTCCTACTTCTGGGGCTCATGTTCTATAGGGCAGCCATTATCTTTGCTCCTGCGGTACGACCGAGGATATTGCAGCTGTCCTCAAGATTACTTGAGTTCGAGACATGCCAGAGCATTACGAAAAAGATTGAATTAGGTAATTGTATAACTTTTTTACTCTTTAATAAATTACGCTATTACATTTAATTACAAATATTTGTAGTTATTAAAATACTCAATATTAAATTATTTGAATAACGTACATTTATTTAAAATCGTATGTTTTATTCTGCTGGAAAAGAAATATGATCTTCAATTGGAATTTTTACGTATTTTTACTTATTATTGATTGAGTAAATAATAAAAATATCTAAAACACATTATTTTAGAATAAAAATAAAATGATGGTTTATAATGTTATAATTTTAAATAAATGTTCGAAATCTAAACTTTGTTATAATATAAGAGCATTATTTTAATAATAGTTAATAAATAATATAAATTTTTAATGCAACCAACCGATTGATAATAAATAAGAATCGTGAATGAGATTAATCGAACCAACATATATACTTTTTATTTTATGCATATATTTAAATTTAACTGAAAGAAAACCTTGAATAAATAAATAATTTAACATTTTCAAATGAATAAATTAAGTTATTAATTTACAGTAATAAGTTAAGTAAATAAATAATGTTATTCTTTGATAAAATATTATTGTGATGACGTGAAATATATGTACTACCATTATTAGTTTTCTGAACTTTTAAATTGTTTACAATTGATTGAAATAATTGTTTAAAAATTAAAATATTATGTCTAAAAGATACAATAACATTGTAATGCAACTTTATTTTTTATAAACATAAAACTCAATAATTTGCTTTCAAAATAAAAAATTGCAATTGTACATATACGTTATTTGTTAAATCTAATTATTCAGAAATGAAATAATTTTTTGTTTTTCTAAAATTAGGAGACTGGTGGGTTCTTTATGTATTATCGTCAAATATGGATTCACTGATATACAGAGAGCTACTGCAAGAATTAACGAAGAAAATGGGCGAGCTTATGTCACCCGTAAATTCATAGGGAAGGCTCATGGCCGTGGTCAGGCTAGAGGATGGGGGGTTTTACGGCAAACGAGCCGATCTTTAGCCGCGAGCGCAACGTTATATTATCATTTATCATTGTTAACGTGGATATAGTAAAATCATGTATGAAGGATAGTTTATGAAAATCACGAAAAGAATTTTTATAAATGAGCAATGTTACTTGATACATGTTAAACGTATTTACAATTTTGTATACTTTATGCTTAAATGTTTTTACATAAGATTTATTTTATACATTGATACAAGTTTCAAGGTATAATTTCAAAGAAAAAATTAATGGAATACTGTAATTTCAATAATAATCTTAGTTTTATTATATATATATATATAAATTTTGAATAAGTAAACTTTCAAGCATACATTATACATTGCATTGTATCAAAAAAAATTATTCATTTGAAAGTGAAACATTAATTTTTTGTATTTTTTAATACGTATAATAATTTAAAAAGTACTGATAATTTCACATACCAAAATAGTTGTAATATAATATATATATTTTTAATAGATTTCAATTAGAAAGGGTATGGGACAAATTTTCAAATCTTCATTTTCAAAAAATGTCTTAAAAAAATACAGAAATAATTTTAGAAATATACTTTATAATAATAATATATAATTATATAATTATAATATTAAGTTGAATATCAATTGTGAAGTAATTCATTCATCAATCTTTGTATGAAAAAACGTTTTTCTTTAGTTTTTCTACTTTTATGTATGCAGGTAACACGACTTATTGAGATTTAAGGTGATTTGAATGACAATAAAGATAAATCCTCAATATTAGAATTCGGAAAATATTATATAAACTTTCTATAAAAATAGTTATTTTAATAATTTTAATAATTATAAGTAAGCTCGTTGTTTATATGTTCGAAAACAACGATCGTTTTTAGTTGGATTTCGTGCGTTAATATGTAACAGCAAAACTACAAAAACAAGCGCATGCCTTTCTACAGTCCCTTTTGTAGAGCGACCAGGAGTGACAACTATTTTTTATATAATATATAAAACATACATATACATTATATATTACCTATTTTGAAATTTTAAGAAAATAAAAAAAAGTGCGCGAAAATTTGTACTAACTACTTAAAAGTAAAGTGAACCCATAGAATCAACTAATTCTCCTAGGACTTGGAGTTGTTGAACATACCTATATCTATGTATGTATATATAAATGTATATAATATATACCTACATAGTATACATATATATATTATATAAAAATATATGATAAATATATAAAAAATATATAGATATATATACCGCTGGTGGTATTTCCATTGCTGTTTTAAGCGACCCCATTTTTTCGTAGATTTTTGTACTATATTATATTATATTACTATGTACGAATTCCATACGACTGCTGCTCCCTTGTGATTTTAGTTCGGCATTTCGAATTTGACAATTCGGAGAAAAAAGAGCAGCTCGTCGCGAAGACTGAGATGGGGTCAACTCTTGAATGCGCGAGAGTGACGCGTGTATTAGTAATTGTTGCTGTTGAGATTATTACTAAGCAAATTATTACCAAGCACAAAAAGTACGAAGAGGTCGAATTCGCTGTTCGATGAACCAAATTCGCATTTGGAACCCATTTTGATTTGCCGAACAAATTTAAATACTTTTTATATACTTAAATGAAAAGAGTATTCAAAAAGAACGATAAATTTTCATCTTTCGAGATCTTGAAGATTTAAAGTGATTATATTTGTAAAGTAAGAAATTGAGGAGTATTTTCGCCAAGGATATGTACTGGTAGTCTAAAGAAAAAATGAAGCGAGATGATTGGATGCGTATTGCGTGTATTTTTATTTCACGCCATTACTCGTGTGGCTACAGCTACCCAACTGAATAACGATGGTAATGTGATAAGTGACGCCTAGATTGTACGACATTCAGTTTCAATACTACATATGTGTAACGAGATAAGGTGATTTACCGATTAAACTAAACACAAGTGCATGAAGCGACGAATCGTAATGTAAGAAGTCTGAGAAATATCACAGTTGAATATTTTTTCGATCTATACAGTTTTATTACTTGATTTGAATACTGTGTTTTTTAAAAGACAAGTGTGGAATAAATTATCAACATTTAATGTATTTTATACATGCAATGAATTTTCGGTTGTTAATTACAATTCTGATATAGAAAGCAAAAAATATGAATTAATAAATTACTGTAAATCAATTTCACTCAATTAAGTTTTATTAGTTTTTTTAATGTTTACAAATTTATGCTTAAATATCATGTTTATTTTTAATGCATATACCATTCGATAAACTTACATGGAATAGTTTAAAACTGAGGTAAAACTAAAAAAAGCATTTCAAAAATTAAATTTAAGATGAATGTTTTCAATAATAGTATTCACTGCCTCCGAATGAAAGTGATTTTTTGATGATTTGTGCTATCGATTTACACGCAGGTTTTCAAATTTTATTGATACCCACTGAAAACTTAATATGTGAATATGTGTTTTTCTAATCGAAGGTTATGAAATTGAAAGAAATAAAGAGAGACAATTTTATATTGTCGTAGAATATATTAAAATATAATAGGCGGGTGGGTTGCGTCAGTGATTCATTGAGTAAAGTAAAGTCGATAATCGTTGTTTAAGTACGGAGCGATATTCCTGTGAGCTTTGTACCTAGCATTGTAAGGAATTAATTTCTTTCCTTTAATTAAACTCCTATGTATTCACTTATTAGATTCGAGAATTAAAGATGGAATCGAATGAAGTAATATTGTTTTATTTGTTTATTTCCCTACACATAAGCTCGTAAGTATACGCTACATCCTAAAATTCGATTTTTCGTTGCATAATACTAATAATGTTATAATATTACAACTTTTGTTGTTGCTTCTAAATTACAGTAAAATTAAATTGTAATAACAAATAGAATTATAAACTTTTACATATGAAAAGTAAATATAAGCATTTGTTAATGGTTTATGCAATTTTTGAAGAAAACTTCATATTATAAAAATAAATAATCATGTTACATTTTCTCATCGGGTGTATTGGCATAAATTAATGTTAATTTGATTTAATAATTTAATATTAAAATTATGAAATTTGTCGAAAAAATTTAAGGCCAAGTATTCAATGTTTAGATATTTATTTATGTTGTTTACAAAAGTCACACACGTGATATGAAATTCTTTCAATTACAAGGGCCGATGTTCTAAATTTAAACACTGAGTTGAAATATAATAATTTAACATCGTCATTTCAATGATGAAGCAAAACTTTAAAAGATTTTAATAAATACTCATACATTGTATAAGCAGTAAAAATTATGAATGAACTGGTCCTTACCTGCTTTTACCATCAGTAATAATAATAAATGCAGTGTTTTTATTATAGCGTAATATCGAAGTCTATTAGCGAAAGATGAAATGCAATAAAAAAATTTGAATACTAAGTAGAAGTAATCGGTCATAACGATTGTGTAAATATTCCACATGAGCACGTTAGCACAGTCAATTATTTGTTACCAGATTGCATTACTGTACTATACACCACTATACACTTACTATAATTGTTCATTTAACAGCTGATTGAGGATTGGGTTTGAATGAGAAACGGATATGGCTTTCGGGCACTTCGCAGCATGGTTGCTTGTTTTGCCTCAGCTCTACGCCCGGCTATAAAGAAGAAGCGCGTGTAAGCGCTCAATTACCGCAGTCGCGAGAATCCAGGCGGGAATTGCGTCCGGGAGTGAGGCGCGCATTCGTGGAAGTGTACCACGGAATTCGCTCGGGGCGACAACAACACCCCGTTAAGTGCTGACTAGGAATGGGCCTAAAGACTCTCCCGGCCTCTCTGACTTATAAGCGCAAGACTGTCCCTTTTTTCTTTCGCTCCGTTTTATTGGTCCCCTCTTTGCTCCGCAAGCCCTTTTTACTTTACGATCCGCTTAGGGCTATGTGCGCGCGAATTCATCCACACTTCGGCGCAAAAATTACGTATTTCGCAATTTATCCGTTGCGCACGTATGGCTAGGCTTTCTCCGTACCTCCGAGAGATGCGGATGATAACGATAATTTGTTTAAGGGCTGAAATTGTTAATGGCTGATGAGCAGGCCCGAGAGGTGCGTTCGAATTGACCAAATGCAAGGGCAGCCTTTTCGAGACTACTGAGGGTAATGGTTCTCAAGTTTATTTAATATTATTTGATGGGACCTTGTGAAAAAAGAATCTATTTTTGGTAGTGCAGGTATGTTAGATTTTCTCTATGTTCTCATATAACACGATCATTAATAGTATAGATAACAACAATAAGAAGAACAACAACAATAACCACAAAAACAAAAACAACAACGATAATAATCATTATTGGTACAGGTTTCGATACACTACCCGTCAATCGATTACTCATTTTCTATCCATTTGTATCAATCATTTATTAAGCAAAACTGAAATTTATTTATATAATAGCAAAGAAACCTAGTTGACTATAAGTGTTCGATTATTTAAAAAGTTATTTCCTTCTATACAGATATTTTACCAAGCATTTACATTTACAAGTAATTTGTTTAAAAATTTAAGAAATATAAATATATTCAGATCGTTAAAGAAAATCTTAAATATAAGAAAAAAAATATATTACATAATAATCCGTTAAGAAATTTAATATTATTTTGTTATTCATTACTATCGTATATGGCAGATTACATCGTATATTAGTTTCAGTTTCATTTTTACATAAAATGTGTTTAACACTGTATTACGATTCAAATTTATTTTTGTGCATTATTTTAATTTATATTATATAAATCAATGAAAATGTGATTTTAAATTTGGAATTTTTTAAAAACTCAAGGAGAATTTAAATTTAAATCGTAAAATAGATATAATACAATAATTAAATCCAACAAATAATTGTTATAGTGATGAATAATATCTTAATAATTATGTAAAAGAAAATAAATTTATAATAAAATAAAATTTAATAAATAAAAAATAAAATAATCAATTCTTAGATAGAAATGTGTGACCAATATTTTTTGCCAAAATAAAGTCGACAATCGTGTGTAATAAAAAAGAAGTCAGTGTTTTTTCTTTTTTTTAAAGAATGCATTAACAGTGATTTATAATACTTTAAGGCATTGCCAAAAAATTTCTGATCAGACTAAAAAATATACCAGAAAATGCATCCTATAAATACTTTAATATATGGGTATAAAAGGTTGGCGAAAGCCTTTTTTCTAAAAGAAATTTCTTAAAGAGAAAAATAAATTAAAAATTTCATTGTGAATAAAAAATTTGCAGCAATTTATTTATTCAAATATAGAAATAATTTTGTATAACAAATGTGTAAAATATAAATTAAATTCAATCAATCAACTAGGTGAGGTTATGCTAATAAATTTTTTCAAAAAACGTGGGGTAGAATTAAAGTTGTAAATGCTAAAGTTGAATAATATTATACCGTTATTATTTAAAAATTATAAAACAAAATACAATTGTTGAATGGAATCTCTTATTTATTTGAAATATTAATACGCAAGTTACTCTTTTTGCTTCAAATTTTTATAACATTGCAAGTAATTTTTAAGAAGAATACCATAAAGATAAATATTTATTTGATTAGTAGTTGTTTGTGGATCCGTTGTCAAAAGTTTACGACGTGTTTCTGTAGTCTTAATTTCCAAAAAAAGTAAGTGGAATTCTATTTAAAGAGTCATCGCTTATGTTTTACGTTGTTAATAAGAGTACACCATTTAATTATTTTACAGTCTGTTTTAAATTTATAACTTTATCATTAAAATAATACTGGAACAAAAAGCAACTAAAATAATTATTGGTAGATGTTTTTTTACGTAATTGAACATTATTGAATATTATTTTTATTATAAAAAAAGAATCGATATTTTAATTAATATACATTTATTTGTCCAGGTTATCTCATTTCATTTCAAATAACTTGTTAATTAATAAAAAAAACAAAGAGCTTTATGCCTCTCTGAAACGTGCAAGAGCAGTTTATGTAATTAGTGTTACAATGCTTTCGAACGAAAATAAGATTGTTTTCGATGCATTTGTGTTTCTCTGGTAGTCAAGTACATAAATCTTAAACTTTTGTATCAGATCGACAAAACTAATCTCCAAGCGGAGGCGTTTCGAGTCAACATGAAACTTGTTGACGTTCACTGGTAATAAAGGGAACCGAAATTAGACAAGGTTCTTTTTAAGTTAATTGTAATATATATGTTCGACCTTCCTTTAGTATTACTGAAATTTTTTAAATAAATAAAAATGCTTTAGTCATGTTTTATTCTCTTAATTCATAAAACATTGTGTTTTAATTAAATAATTAAAGTTAAAATTGAGATGACACTTGTAATAATAATATTTACAAATTATAGTCGTTCGAATATAGTTATTTTTATGAAAGTGATGTAAATCATTCGCTTCAGGTAATTTAATTTAAATTTTTGTATTCCAAAATTTTAATTATGTTATATTTACATAAAATAGTTAAACTTAAAGGTTTTTGTATTTCATAATGAGTTTTTGATTATGGATTATGGTTCATGATACTTTCTTTTAAAAAATAAACTGTTTCTTTGTATAATTTAACTGTCACAAAGTATATATGAAAAATAAATCAATCAATTACATTTGATAGAGAGATTTGTACGTTAAATTTATTATTTATTATATTCAAAAAATAAATATCTTTAATATCTGAGAAATTTTATCTTAATTATAAAATGTATAAAATTATAGCGATTGATAAAAATTTGTAGTGAATTCATTAATATTATTAATATTATCATACACACAATACAATCAAAGAATTACAAAATTAATGTAAATTTTTATGCAAAAAGTTGGAAAATTATTTATAAATTATTTATCAAATAACTATAAATACACCATGGAAATAAAATTAAAATTAATTAGACTTATCTTAGAATTTAGATGAATAAATATGGTATCTTTAAAAATAATCTATTATAAAATTTTTATATTTATATTCCAATTTTCTATTATATTAAACAATTGAATACCATCAATTTTTAAAAATTAATCAATATTAAATATAAAATCTTAAAAAGTTTATAACATTATATTTAATTGATAAAATTTTATTGTTCAAATATATTATTTATTTTAATATAATTAATTTTAGAATATCTATATCGTAGAATTTAAATACATTTGTAACTTTAATTTTATTTTCATTATTTATTTATGTTTGATGAATATTGTAAAATTACGCATAATAGAGTTATACTGACTCATTCTTTTGTGATATTTCCAAAAAATATAACATTTCCTAATACGTTCAAATAACGAATATAAATGCCTATAAATATATATTGATTTAACGAACATCTTCGCAGTATATTATATTTTTATTTTTATTCATGCTTTGCACGCTTGTAAAGGAATATAACAATAATGATCTTTGAAAATTTCATTAAGATGAAGATCATTAATTAATAATAAAAATATTTAGTATAATTTTATTATAATTAATATATTAAACCTTGTAATACACAAAATATATTTTATAATTACTAAGAAAAATATTTTTCGATATTTAAGAATATATTTAAGATATTTAAGTATCAGTGAAGGGATGGTAATGTGTTATCATAATTCAATTTTCCGTACGGAAAAATATAAATAGGAATTAAATATCAAAGTTTACATTAGTTAATGTTTAACAATTTAGAAAATATTTTTTTATAAATCCAAAGAAATTAGAGAAAAATTATGTGAAGTTTAAAAATAAAATAAACTTTAATACAAAAGGTTTCCAAATCCTATTCTAATATATTTTAATTTAATGCTAGTTAGATAAAGTTGTTGATCATAATGTCAATCGAATCATTATTCTACCTAATTTATAATCATTTAAACAACATATTAATATTCCTTCATTTCATTTTTAGATTGGAATTTCTACCTTAAATAGACTGAGAAAACTTTTGAAGCGTGTATCGAAGTAAGTTCATCACAAATGCATACATGTCAAACTGAAGTCTAATAATGCATATACCAATATATGTGTTGTTCGAAAGATAATGGTATATTGAACGTTTCCTTCGTCAGCCTTATAAATTATAAATTTCAATCTTATTAATTTTAATGAAGTGCCGTTTCTGAGATTATGCAGAGCTATGCGTTTGATAAGTCCTAAGTCATTCGCATAAGAATACCTCGGTGATATTTCTAGAATTTTAATTAAAAAATCTGTGAATGTTTTTTCCCGACGAGTAAATATCTGCAGTTAGCTTTCGGATTCGATCCCTCGAGGCGTTCACAAGCTGAACAAACAATCCTTCAGCCTCGTTATCAGTGGCTCAATCTGCATTCCGAATCGTCATAGCTTAATCGATAAGCGGCTCGAGGCACGCGTCAGGCCGATGACAAATGAAAATAAAGGGAGGCATCCAGCATGAATGGATCCCGAATGCGCCCGAGTATTTTTGTCGACAGCGCAGCCAAGTTCAGCGACTCGTGCTATACATCGAGCTTATTACGGTACCTTTCCGAGGCACGAGCGCCTGCCTCGATGGAAGCAACGGCTTCGCCGACTGGTCGGCATCGCGCCAGTCTATTAGGATGCGATCAATCGTTTTTGCGGAGCAAGTGCGCGCCGCCCACGCGCCGAAAGCGTCCATGTTCCCCGCTCGCACGATTCCGACTGAACCGTAAGGGCAGATTTTATAAAAATAAAAGCTTCGAGGAAATTCGAGGTGCGCCCGATTTTCAAATCCGTTCGTTGTCTAGTTCGCGCTCGGGGGCTCGAAACACTCTCAGTCCACGTCGACGTCGTCTGCGAGAGAGGACGAGCAGTAGGTCAACTGGCACGTCAGTCCGTCGTCGTTGACTTTTCCGTTTGTGCGCGCGCTCCTTCTTTCTCACCCCCTCGTCCTCTTGCGCGGGCCCGAGCGCTGCTAACAATAAACATTGTTCTCGTCACCGAGGGATCCATCGCTGGCTCTCTCGCAGTCTTGGCAGAGTCTCCCGCGATCAGTGTCGAAATCTCCCTTGCGTCCCTCCTAGCGTCTTTCGAGCTCCTGCGAGGCTCTAAAATCACAATACTAGGACAGCTTCGGAGGCGCATTTTCACGCCGAGCCTCCGACATTTTTTGAGGATAGATCGTAACAGCGGTTGCACACGGAATACCTTACATTTCCAGCCCGCCGATGAAAGCTATCGTCACTTATAAGTGGAGCAGATGATGATTGCTTACTCAGGCGATGAGTGAGAGGCCGCAAGTTCGACGAAAAAGTGCCCGCCTACGAGTTCTGGAAATTAATCATTCGGGCTTTTGAAGCAGTGCTGACGTTCAAGACACTAGGAGCTGTCGTTAACGGGAGACGTCACTGAGCGTCACGAGCGCGCGCTTTTAAAAAAGCTCGCCGTGCGAACGAGTCAACCAGCGCGGTTTTCCGCAAGATCTTGTTTTTCCCCTGCGCGTCGTCACCTCCCACTCGTACTTGTTCAACAATTGTAAAATCCAGGAAAGGACAGCGCCGTATGAATCTTTGATTGCGCTCTGCACCAATAGGAGAGAACCTAGCCAGGGACGTTTGATATACAAAGGTAATGAGGAGGAACAATAAGGGCAAGATAGCATTGTCGTAACCGCCGCTCTGACGTAAACGCTCGGGATTACTTACCGTGTGATCGATGCGATTCAACGAGACATTTCATCGTCGCATGCTTTTGTTTGCGATGCTTGACGGAAGAGGAAAATGAAATTTATCGGCGCTCGCCGACAGCTTTATATAGCGATGATGGCTTAAGAATGCTTGTTTATACGCTTTGCTGGAAAGAACGATGAGGCGAGTTATACATTGTACTTTCTACAATTTTGCAATACCTTCGTTTAAGAAACACCGCGAAAAGGACACGGATGTCAATCAACGTTGAACATTCGTAGTATTCTTCATTACTTTGGAAGGAATTTTTATGGCGAGTTGAATCAAGTTTCGACTCTGCTGTATGAAAATGCTGATACAATATTATTCAAGGTTTCAGAAGCACCTTGAATTTTAATTTAACTTTTATGAGGAAATTTCCTTCACGTATAAATAGAGAGACACTTGAGAAATTACATTTTTTAAACTCTGACATAATAATAGCTCATTAATTTGAAATGCTTCAACGAAAGAGATAAAAGAAGTTTATTTCTCATAGGCATATCTTTCTATTTGAAGAAACCTTAAGAAGAGAAGATTCATTTTTGAAGGAAAGCATCGATATAAATGTTTGTTTTCAAACGCGTAAACGTGGAATACTAACAGGGAGCCTTAGAAACGCAGCATCAGCCCTTTAATCAACGCCTATGTGCTGACATAGTTTAGAAAAACAAAAATATCGAGGCGAAAAGGTCTGGTGGGAAAAGGTCGTAAAACCGGTCTGTCGCCACGTGAATAGCAGGTCGCACTGCGGATGCCGGAGGGCCGCGCCGACGCCGCAGCGCTCTTGCGGCCCGTTGTGGATGGCGAGGGTCCTGGCGGTGGCGTGCGCCTGCGGGCGATATTATGAGGGGGCGCTCGGGCCGTGAGCGACCGAGTCTGCCAGCGCCGCAACGGCGAGCAGGGACGAGCCAAGGTCTAGGGCCGGGGTGCCCGCGGCCACCAGGACTAGGCGCCGCAACGCCTGGGTCCGACTGGCAAGGATCACGCGCAAGGGCAGGTACGACGCCTGGATCATGGAAGCTATCAGGGGACTCTACTGCTTATTCGACGTGAGTCAGAAAGCCACGGCATTATTTTGCTTTATCGCGAGTACTTTCATCTAAGCTTGACGCACTACTTACTGAAACCGAGACTACTCGGCTGTTCATTGCAGGTCATGTGACAATGCATGGTGTGTTTCTAAGTTTTCTAAGTTTCAAGTTTTTAAGAATATATTTCTAGCTAGACTTACGTGTCAGTTTGTATGTATAAATTTGTTTTTCAAAAGTATATTGAAAATTTGTTATAAGATGTGCTCGTAAAATATTTGTAAATTTAATTATTTTGGTACGTCACATTGAATTGATCACTTTGGAAAAGATATTAAAAATTTTGAATAAGTGATTCAAAATGGTACCTACAATGAACAAATTTCTTAAACATTAATTTGGTGAAAGATAAATAAGTTCAATAACAAGATAAAGTACGATTACTAATTTAATAAATACATGCCAATATTCGGAAAAACATTTTTTTAAATGGTTGGTTTTCATTTTTTACGTTATGTTTCACTACGTTTTACTTGTGTGGATTTCTAATATTCGTCAGAATTAATAAATAAATTTATGTTGAGTGATGTTTAAATAATTATTCTTTCGGCATATTATCTTGGTAATTTTATTTATGAATACTATATGTTTAGTAATTACCCAAAAACTTTGAAATAAATAAATTTATATTTATAAAAAGCTTATAAATGAACTTTGAAAAAAGTTTAAATGGTCTTTACGTACCTAATCAGTTAAATACAAATTTAGCAGCTATTGCATAATACTTGATCTTTTTCACAACAACTGAACTTTGTCAATTGAGTAATTAGTCAATGAAAGTATTTTTTTCTTAAGTGATTTATCTTTATAATTCTATTTACAATAAAATAAGTTATTTAAAAAATATCATTTAATTTAAGTTTTTGATTTTTAGTTTTTGATTGATTATTTATCAATCACATTAAAATTACGAATAATTCAATGAATATATTTATTTGAAGTAGGCTACACTTTGGAACACATAATTAATTTTAAAAAAATTTATTCAATATTAAAAAAAAAAATTATGGTTCATTAAGAATAAAAGAACACATATTATTTTTTTTTAATTTAAAAATAATGATCATTTACAGCAGAAATTTTTTAATTTAAAATATTTGCATAAAAATTGGATAATTATTAATTTTAATATTAAGTATTAAATAAACTAGTTTTGTATGTTCAAACTATTTTTATAAACTTTATGTAAATAATATGCTAAGGTTTTGGCATAAAATCGCCTGAGCAAATTGTACACAAGGTTTATCATGTTACAATACATGCTTAAAATAGTGAATAGAGAGAAAAGAATAAATGGAAACTAATTAGATATTAAAAATAAATAAAAAACGTTGTTAGTAAGGGACAATCTGATAATCTTAATAGATTTGAGGCTCGTGGCATATTTTGGGTCTAAATGAACATAACTGGATTTTATCTTTTGGAAAGGTTTATTTCTTACGAAGTAATCTCTTTCTCCGATTTATGATATTAAAATTTTATTTATGAAATTGAAACAGAATGTAATTCAAATGAAAAAAAATATTATTGTGTTAATGTAACAAATTTTAAGCAGAGTCTAAATACCTGTATATATATATGCATTTAGCGACGTAATATCAATTTTTTATTTTCATTTGAATTGATCTTAAAAAGAAAAAAATTAATTATAAACGGGTAATAGTGATTAGAATATTAGAATTAAGTTATTAGAAGTAATTGTTTGAGTATAAAATTGATGATGATTTTAATATTAATTTATATTTGAATATAAATTTTATGAATAAATTATATTAAAGTTAACAATCATCATAGTTTGCTATGTTATTTTTATTCTTGCTATCAAATGTTAAATATGAAACAATTTGTAACGACTAAGACATTGAATTATTTTTGAATATTTTATTATTTATTTTTTTTATTTATAATTATTTTTTATTTTTGAAAATTTTATTTTTGTTTAAATTTAGAACATAATTAATTATTTTAATTAATATTAAAATGTTAATTAAAAAAATTTATTGTCTAAATATCAATATGTAAGAATATATTTTTTTGTTATAAATGACTTTTGATATAATATAATTTATGCTAGTTTTTTACTTTAGTTTTATAAATATAAATAATATTCAAATCTATTTAATAGTTTGAAACTAGTTATTATAAATCACATTCTTTTATATGTTTGATATAAGTTCTAACATTTAAAATGATTTAAAATAAATTAAATTTTCTTAACTCCATCAACTTAAAAGGACAGGAAATATTACAAAAATTATTACACTTTAAATATTGTTTAAATGCATGTATGACGATATGTTTAAAGACATTTTTAGGTTTGTTGACAGAACGTGGAGTCAACGTGAAATGATTTATATAAATAGGTGAGTTGTACTATAATAATATTAGCTATATAGTGTTTGTAATAATTATTGGCCATGAGAAATTTGGATAAGTATCGATGAAATTCCAAAAATATAGTGATGATTAAAATATTAGAAATTTGTTTGACTTTTATTATTTACTTATTTTACACACATATATATACGTAGAAATTGCACTGAATTTATTTTTATCTTCATTTTATTTTATGGAATTACAGTAATTTATTAATTGAAAGATATTTTCACTCAATAAATAATACGAAATACAAATTATGTATTCTTCTGCCATAAAATTATCAAATAAAAATATATTTAAAAAGTTAGTCACGCAAAGTATTTGTTTGAATTAATATTTCATAATATTATGATTATATTATGATATTCATGATAAATAAAGTTATTTAGTTTCGATAAAAGTTCTGTTGTTCTGAACAAAAGAATAATGTTTTAATGTTTTTAATGCCAATAATTTTATAAATAAATGTTAAAAATGGTACGATAACATTGATAAACTTATTAACTCTAAACGAATGTAAGTCGGTCTTACAAGCACTGAATTTGGGTTTCTGTAAGCAACATTACGCAATAACAGATAATCAAGCGATGAAAATACTGTTAAATTATTTGAAAAAATAAAATAAATATATGAAGCATAAAAAAGCGCATAAACATAAATATAGAAATGTAAAAGGAAAATAATTGACCTGCAGATTAAGCTTCCAAGTGGCAAACGTCTAAATTTAATTTAGAGAAAGGCAAAGAATCGATCGAGTGATTCACAACGCTTAGATTTACGCTTTAGATTTATTTTTATTTTCTTTTATGTATTCTTAATTTAGGTAAGCAAAGTACAAAACGACAGCTTCGTATCGAGGCTCCACGTGCTCACGGCAGTTCTGCTGCTGACGTTTTCCGCAATGGTCTCAATGAAGCAGGCCGTTGGCAATCCCATTGATTGTGTCCATACAAGGTGATTTTGCCTTTTTCATGCAATAACATCTATACGAAATTTTCTTAAAATTTTATTTTATTACATAACTTGTTGCGTTTGCCCCGTAAGTGCGAGTTAAGCCGGTGCGTGTTCAATAAACGGCGTATTTCTTGTCTTGCCCTTGATTTATATATTGTCAAAATATGAAAATGAAAATAGCACAAACTGCTGTTTTAAATTATATTTGGGGCTTTTATTTTAATTAATTTTTAATACGACGTCACTGCTTGAGCCATATTTAAAATTAAAATTTTATTTTATTTATTAAAAAAATTAATTCTGTACTTATTTTATCGTACGAAACTGTCGATAAATTAACATACTTATCTGTAAATTATCATAACTGAAAGATTTTTGTATCAATGTAATTATAAAAATAGAAAATATTATATGGAGAATAATGAATTTAAATTACGAGGTTATAAAGAATTTGTTTGCACATATACATTCGAGTTATAGATAAATATAAGATAAATATAATGCAAACCGTTATTTTTTAATAAAACTTATTCCAACACGCAACAAAGTTAAGTTCAACGTTAGTGCGTTCGTAGTTATACTTTAATAAAAGAGATTTTACAAAATAACATAAATACGGCTTGAAAACAAATAAAGATTAATAAATAGAATAAAAATAATAAAAAATTAAATACTATTAAAAAAATTTAGTAAATAATATTACAATTTGATGTTCATAATATATATTATGTAAATGTACAGAAGGCATGTTTTTACTTTCTTCAAATCTATAATTAAAATCGAATGGAACTGAATTCAATATCAATAACGCATAAAGTATCATGTATGTAATATGTTAAAAAAAAAAAAAATTAAATTGATTTCATCGATTCATATAAAATATTTATTACATTAGTTTATACGCCTATTTAAAGTTATTTAAATACATTCGAATAATGTTTCATAAAAATAAACGTGTTATTTATTTGCTAAAGTCAGTAAAATTAAATCAGTATTCTCATTAAATACGTACGTATTAGAAGACAAATATTATTTTTCAATAATTGGTATGTGTAATTAAAAGGATTTAATGATAACATGAATATATCCTCCTTAAGTTGTTATGTAGATCTAAAAGGTATGAGTCCATTTTAAGAAAAATATACTATTCATCAAATACATATATTTTTATGCATCGGATTTGATGCAAAATTTATGAAGCTTGTCAAGATTCGAAAATATATGACGTTTAATATTTGAAAAATGACATTTTTACCATTTTTTATGACTTTAGTAAAAAAAGTCGATAAATTTTTTTATCGATGTCATTATAAAATACCATTTAATTTTTCAAAATTCATTTTAAATTCAAAGTAAATTCAAATAAAATTAAAAAAATTAATAGAAAAAAATGAATATTTGCTAATAAAATTACAGTTATGTAAAATAAAATCTCTATCAAGTATTTATTGTTTTGATTTTATAACATTATAATTTAAATATTTTAAACAGGAAACTATGTATAAGTTAAAATATTTATATAATTTTTGTGAATTTCTAATTTAGCTTCTTAAATATCTAAAATAATTGTGTTATACAAATAATAATTTTTTTACAATATAAATATTAGCCGCTATGTTTAAATAAAAAAACTTGTAAAATATTGAAGTATATTTAAAATATAAAAAGAATCTTTCGGCTGTATTTTATAAAAAGTTAGATTTTTAATCTGAATAATAAGATTGGAGCAATTAAAATTTTGATAAATGCTTTATAACAACATATTGTACTTTGCACGCATCTAATTTACTAAAAGTTTCAGATACTTTATCTTCTACAATAACTAAAAAATCGCATATCGAAGTTATTGAAACAGGAAGTTAATAGCGAGGATAGATTATTTATCACCACTTTAGTTTCGTTTGATAATAGCAGGAAGGAACGATAAAAGTTGTCGGTTTGTGCACAAATAGTTTTAGGAATGTTCGCGATTATCCGGGCGGATTACGGTTCCGTAATATCTGGCACTTAATAATAATTTTTAGAAAGAGGAAGCGAAAACGCGAGCGCTCATTACGGAAGGGTCGCGCGTAGCACACGCTAATGGAGCATTCGAGATAATCTACAGGCGCGCGATTCTTGATGTTTCAGAGACATACCGATGGAGGCGTTCAATGCCTACTGTTGGATACACAGCACGTATTTCGTGACCGGTGCGATGCTCGGCGTCGCGGGGGTGAACGTTGCGTTTCCGGGGGTCGGTTCGACTCACTTCTTTCAACACAGGCAACGGGTGCCGGGACTACCCCAACAGCCGCATGACCGATCTGGTGTTAACTCCTTGACCAAGCAGATCAAGTATTATCAGTGGGTGCCGTTTTTCCTCATTTTTCAGGTCAGTTCACTTTTCGCGCTTTTTCAATTTCACCCGTTTCCAAAACTTTCAATTTCACACACAGCCATTCCCTTTGGAGCAAGACACAAAGGCCCAATTTTCGAAAATACGTATTGCATATAATTTTTAGGCAAAGGCATTATATGTGGCATTTAAATTTCATTCAAAAGCATTCAAGGCAAGTATTTGATGAATTTAAAGCAGAAAAATTCTTTCTTTTCTTGGTAAGGCTTTATCCAATTATTTTACCAATACAAACATTGTATAATAATTATATTTTTATGCCTTTCTATATTCTCAGCTAAATTACATAACATAATTGAACTAAGTTCTTTTTTCTAAAAAATACTACATTACACGAATAATTATTTTCATTATTTTTACTATGATAGTTAACACTAATTGTGTCTTATTGCGATAGGAAATTAATAAACGACCCACTTTTATCGTAATGTCTAGATACTGACGCCTAAATTAAAAAACAATAATTATAAATACAACTTATACATGAAAAAAAAATGAAAAATTTATATTTATTAAAAAGAAATTTTTCAATTACACAGGATTTTAAGGTAAAATATTTAAGTTTAATATAAGATATTATATTATAGTTAATAAGCAGTTTTTGGTGTACAGGAATAATATGTATGATGGATGAATATGTAGATTATAATAATAATAACAATTATACAAATTTATGTTACTCCACGATTTTGATATGCAATATTATACGATATAATTTGAATGTTTCATATGTTGTAAAATATCGCCTATTTACTATTTATATATACAAACATAATTGTTACGTTTATGAGGAGTGTATGATTTACCGCCTATTTGTCATGATTGATCAGACATTATTTTAAAAGTATCATGTACCAAGTATTTTATTACGATGCACATGTTTAAATATCGATTTTTTATTCAAGTTATAAATAAGAATATAAGTAAGAAAATAATCTTATAAAAGTTATTGGTTACCATACATTTATATGTAAAAAAGTATATATTTATAAAGAGATTTTTTTAGTTTAGTGAATATAGAAAAAATTAACTGGAAAGTTTTAATTTTTAATAATTGTTTGAAACAATGATCATTTATTCAAAACTATAAAATAGTTTAAAATTAAAACATTTAAATCAAATATTTTTGTTTACTCGATATTTAAAAATTATACAATAACCAAATTAAAATATAAATTAAATTAGATGCATATATGTAAATCATCTTTGATACAATGTATAAAAAATATTTCAAATATACTAAAATGTTATTTATACCGAGAGAGTTTATCTATAAAAATAATGAGCCCTCAATAATTTACGTTTAAATATCACGTTAAAATAATATATTTAATGGCTATATCAATATTATAATAATAATACAATAATAAACTTGGTTAATTTTTTGATTTTTCATTAGAAACTTTTCTTGTTATTTTAATGTTTTTAATCATAAAATTCTACTTAAATTTACTATTGAGTCATAAATTGGTTGAAAATTTATTTACAATTTATTAAAAAAAAGTTCAATCTATCTAGTATACTTATAGTAGTATTATTAATTTTTTTTTAATAAAATTTCGTTTATTATTATTAATATTACTTTTTTGCAAGCAAATCTTATAATAATTTTGAATTATAATTTGTATTTTTCCGTAAAGAATGAACAGTCAAGTAACCGGTGCACTCTATTGAAAGTTTTTTGTACTTTCACAGCCCGCGCATTTTTTGAATAACTTTTTAACAAGAAACAGTTATCTTAAAATTAATAAAGGATTGTTTTATTTCATTAAAAGTTTTTTTAAACTGCTAAATATATTTAAACAAATTAATTTAATTTAAAAATATCAATGTAATATATAAAATGTAATTATTTTATATTTAAAAAATTGTATAATTGTATTACATTGCAAATAATTTTAATTTTCGGTATTATTAAAATTTTAGTTGATTTTAAAATTTTAATTTCATGTATTTAAAATTGAAATTAAATAGTAAATATGAATAATATTTCAAAAGAAATAGATTTAGACCAATAGACATTGCAAGGTATATTAATTATCCTCTTATTTTGTAATAAAAGAGCTTTGAACTTTCCATATATCATTTTTACGATGAATCGTAGATAATTTTGAATTAAATTTAATAATAAAATTAACTCTTACTTAATTAAAGATTATTTGAACAAATATTTCTTTATTGAATTTATATGTAAATTTATGAATGATACTATTATATTATGCATATTTACAATTTCTTTTGTTCTCGATTTTGCTTTTAAATAATTAATTAACTGTGTTAATAAATAATTAATTAAATAAAAATCCTTTTCATTGAGCATAAGAAATTAAGTTTAAGTATATTTAATTCTAGACTTACTATGCAAATTGTAAAGAAGCTCTTGATATTATGCATAAAAAGTTATTTCAATCCTATTTCGAGAACTTATTCGTGAATCCAGATTTAATAAAAATATCTAACAGTCAACAGGAATGGAACAAGATAGATAAAAAGAAAAACATATATATGATAAAAATTCGTCAAGAGACACGTTACTTATGATAATAATAATGGAATCAACTACTTTAGCATAATTAACTTAAAGCTCGTATTTATGCAATCTATGGTCATTAAGATGTCACCTAGCACTTCATGAAGGGTATTTTAAATATGATATGGGAAGATTAAATTTCATTTTTCTAATATCATCTTTATTTGTGATAAATTTATAAATAAAGTACATCATTATGATTACGCATATGAAAGAGTTTTATTAAACATAAAATTAATGTTAATTAAAAAGAAATATTAACTATCATTCGAAGAGTAAATGATTAATAAAAATAATTTTTGTTAATCATTATTAAAATGACATAGTAAATTTTCTGAGTTTATGTATAACAATTATGAAAAAATTTTTATCCAAAATCAGCAAATATTTAAATAAATCTTAGTTTATTAATTTTAATTTAAGAATAGAAAACGATGTAGTACATTGCTTAATGTTTGTAAAAGATCCAATGAATTGGTGTCTTCAATTCGATTATAAGAAATAATCGAATTGAGGTATAGAACCGATATTTCTTATTGATGTAAATGGTAAATTTTTCATTATAGTACATAAAATAAAATTTTATATTTATTTGGTACATTTTCTGAAGGTGTATAAAATTTATTTCTTTTCAAACACATTTAAAAATCTTCAAGCTTTTTAAATTTTATTTTATGTAAGATTCTTTTTCAAATTTAGTATACTTTTTCAAATTAGAAATAAAAATTAAAAATTACGACTTACTTTTTTTTATAAAAGGTTATAATGTTAATAATTTAGATTTATTTAGAAAATATGCATTCTCATTCATTTTATGAAAATACGCATTCTGGAAAGTGAACACACTTTTATCGATATTTATTAGATCTGCAAAATAAGATTATAGTTCTTCGTTAATGCAAAATTATTTTCACAAAAATTACTTACGTAAATTGCTTTGATTTACGGCAAGTCTTACATGTGTAATCATCGGCTTAAATTTATTTTTATGTATTTTTTAAAAGCATATTTTATTTTTAATGAATTGAGTTGCTAATTTATATTCACTCATTATTAAAAGAACAATAGTAGTACATTTTAGCTCAGTATTGTTATGCGAGACATTTCGTTAAACTTCTCAGAGAAAGTAACAAGATAATATCATAGTATGCAAGTATGTTAAATTTAATAAAGCTAAGATCTTCTTCATATTTATATATTATATTCATTCCACAATGATTTATATACTATTTTAGTAAAACGTTGAAATAATTTTACAATTGTACTACAATTAAATTATATTCTACATTTATGGGCGAATTATTTATAAATTCATGAAAACTATTCTTGCAATGAATAAATATGAATTTATTCAAACTTTACCTCTATTATTTGGTTCAACTTTTCCATGTAGAGCAATGCGGGAAGTTAATATTAGTTTTTTAAGTTTTAATGTTTTTGTTATTTCAATGAGCTGTCTACAACATGATATTAAGCATCCAAAAATTTATTTCAGAATAGTTATAAATACAATTATATATTAACCTGATTAGATTAGTAATTAATTTTTATAAAAAATATTAATTATAACTTTTTATATGCATCTCAATGCATTATAAATACTTTATGAATTTTCTTAGATTTATCATTTAAAGTACGAATCCTATGAATTCGTATTTTAAACATAATGCAACAGTAATTTTATTGCAAAATATTTTTGCAAACTATTGAAGAAAATTCAGAGATTTTTATTTTAGATTATACAAATAATGTATATAAATTTTGTTACTTTTTTTATTTGTCAGATATGTATTTTTACAGTTTATTTTTCACATTGATCAAAATTATTTTGAAATATAAATAATTGATGAAAATTGAGGACTATTTGTTTATATTTAAAATTTTGAATCTATCTATTTATTTATATTTGTATATTTGAAAAATATTCGTACTTCTGTATTTAAAAAAACAACTAATGTTTAGATAAAATAACGTTACTTGATAAATCTTTTATTATATTATGAAGTATTTACAGTAATATTTTGAATCAGTTATTCTATATAATTCAAAAGTTTAAAGACAATTCAATAATTCAGCTTCAAAAAATAGAATTTATATCTTTTTTTAGTCTACAATATTTATTATAACAATATTAGTAAATTTCTGTGATATATGAATATCTACAGTCAGTCTTATTCCTTTGACCAATGCCTAGTAAATGTGAATAAACAACAATCACTTTTGATCTTCAGTTGTATATCAAGCGTGGAATGTACAAAGGAAAAAGTTTACAGTTCTAAATTGTTCCGAACGATATAGCATGCTATAAATGGATTTCGTTATTTATTAAATTAAGCGCTACTAAAATATTCGAGTAACAATCGTTACTTCAGGTACTATTAGCCAGAGTAACAGCTCATTGCTCTGTCGCCGTCGTCTATACATTCGTAAATTGGCGTACGTTCTTGATTGTTCGATTACTGAAACTTAATCTCTCGGGAGCGATTCTTTTTATTTTCTGTCACACTATGCTTCTCGTAACAACAATCAGTACTAACTTATGGCACGTGTTGGAACTCTCGCGAGCCGACTGGCTACGTTTTCTTGATAATATTGGAGAGACAAAAAAACCGAGAGTGCGAGAAGATGCTCATGACGGCAATTCATCACTCGACATGTGGTTTGGCTTGTAAAATTATGAAAGAGAAAGAAAATAAAAAGCTTATTAAAATTTAGAACCGCTTGTATTTCTAAATGAGTGTTGATAGTCGTAGAGTAGAAGTATTGCTAACCTGAAGTCATTTCTTGATGCTCGTAACTTTCTTTAAAATTTTCAAATTATGTCGTGAAAACTAAGTAAAATAGTTATTTATTATTGAATTAAATGGGAAATCAATTTTTAGAATCATGAAAAGTACTTTTTACCTTTTATACATAAAATTTTGTATTTATAGTTATCTTTTTTTGGTTTATGAATATAAATTTAAAAAAATAAAACCAAACTAAACACACTATGTTTTAGCTCAAAATTCTTTGCATTTTAAAACTTTAATTAGTTTCGGTATTTTCATATCACTATCTGTTACATTATTCTCTTAAGTTTAATTAAAACTATTATTTGGTAACGAAAAGCAGGAATCTCTTTTGTTCTCTTGCATTATTGAATATTCGATTATTATGTTATTATAATTTATTAATATTAAATATCACATATTAAAAATCATAAATATGTTCAACATATTTATCTATTTTGAACAATTTTGACTAATTTTGATACAAACTTATATTTGACACATATAGATGATCTATATCACAAATAAAAATAAATAGAATACGCATATATTTTTTTATTTATCAAATTGCCATTTTTGACAGATACTTTCGTCGGTTACTTGGTTTATGTATACGTATCTATATATACGTATTTTTCCAGAATGATAAAACACGAGAAGTTTAAGAGTTCAATTTTGAAGTTTACTGCATAAAAAGCAGGTCACACAATAACTGCCTGTAAGAAACCTGGGAGTTTCTCAAGATACCTTCTCCTCCTCGTTCATCAAAAAGAAGAAGAAGAAGAAGAAGAAGAAGAAGAAGAAGAAGGAGCAGTAGAAGAAGCAGCAGCGGAAAAAGGAGAAAAATAAAGAGCGATAAAGAAAACATAGAATTTGAATGAAACGCAGCGCGCAGTAGTTTTCTATGGCTGCGAGTTCGCTCTCTGCGCGCGGGACAACGAAAAATCGTAATGCCACGCGGTCGGCATTTGAATAAGCATTGAAATCCGCGAAAGAAAGCGTCCCACGTTAAGGTGAGATGCACGGCTCCAGGAGCGCACGTATCGCAGGGATAAAAAGCTGACTTTATGATGGGCAGCTCTGCTCGCAAGGGCGAGCGTAAAACGGGAATTTATGGGCGACCGACACCGCGGAGCCGAAAATATATTGACAGTTTACGAGGCAGCGGAGGGAGGAAGCGGCTTGCCGTGGCCCGAGAAAGCGCCGCTCGCCGTATTCATTTTGCGCCTTTACGGCGTATTGCCTTTTTGATTTGTTGATAGTTATTTATCTGAGCCGCGCCGAGAGTTTCGGCGAGCAACGGCCGCGAGCTCGTTATGAGTGGACTCGGTGATTTAGGGTCCTTTTCCCTTGACTCTTTTTCTGCGTAATTACGCGACTGTCGACGCTTGTCGACCTTTTTCCCCTTTATTTCGGCTCAATGGAAAACCCACTTTTTTCCCTCGAGTTTATCGCCGTCTTCGAAGCTTGGACACTGTGACGGACCTTGTGAAAACTTTTTGGGCACCAAGACGTGAAATTTCAATATTTAGAGAGCAATTTGAAGGTGGTACGCAAGAGAATATGATACCCAGCAAGTTGACGTAAAAGAAGTCAAGCCTTCGTTAGCCAGATACTTTTTTAAAATGTCGGAATTATTTTTTATTTCACGATAAGATGTAAATCATCCTTCTGCGAGGCCATTGCAATAAAAAAATTTTAATTCTCCAAATTGTTCTCAGAAAATTTTAAAATAATTTAACTAAAATGTAAAATATTTTACGATAAAATGTGTTACTATTGTTCAATGGTGTTATAAAAAGCAGCCAAAAATAAAGATTAAAACGTTTGTATTTTTAATCATCAAATGATTTTGTCTTCCAGCACTTTATCCTCCCTGTTTAATAAATTTCTGAGTTTAATGTTTAATGTAAAAAAGTAACAAAACATATTTTGTAATTCTAATTTCTATCCTGATAATTTTATAAACAATTCTTTATCTGAAGAGCAGGAAAAATAAAATTGTTATTCAAATTTGAATAATTATATTTTATTTACATAATTTCATCTATTTATTTACATTAATATAATACATAAAATATAAATCCCGTGGCTTTTTTCAGTTATTAAGTTAATGTTAAAATTGGCACTATTCATGAAATCATATCTCACTTAAGAATATTATTAAATTATTGTTATTTTGTAAACTTTATTGTTACTTAGATTTATTAAAGTCTACATTATCTGTTAATAATTCAATAAATACATAATTACACTTACTTATTACTACAGAAGTGTTATATATTTATATATTATTAATAGGGCTATGAATATAGTAATAATATTATTTATATTATCGAATTAAGTATAATAATTAAAGTGATTTCTAATGTAAAATGATGTAATAACGTACATTAATATAATTTTCATTTATTGAATTCATTTTTCAAAAGTTTATTCAGAGCTTAAATATTTTAAACTTACGATCAAATTAAATTATTAAACAATATTTTTAAAATATTTGAACGACTCGTTAATAGTAATATGAAAATAAAATCCATCTCTGAACCATAGAAACTATTTCAATCAAATAAATGTGTAGGTTAATTTTAAAAATATATAAATTAACATTTCATCGAAAGCCAGAAATAAAAATAAACCCTGAGCAATAAAAACCTTATTTTACAAAGAAAATACATGGTTTCATAAGTTTAATGAAACGTAAAGATGTTTTCGATGTGCTGGCTAATTTTCTAATTTCTTGAGGTGAAACACATACTTGAAAAGACGCCATTTATGGTTGGAATATTAAGGATAATAAAATTTATCAAAGCTTTTATAAATGCATACATATTTGTTGAGTGACTATGGACTATTGGGTATAAAAATACATAGTGAGTCGAATAGCTAACAAGCGAGAGCCTTAAATTTTAGCAGTGACAACCTCATTTTAAAACTTCTGCTAGTTATCGTTAAAAATGTCAACTCTTTTACAAAATAAATTACGCAAAGACCAAATTTTATTACAAACTTCCTTTTATTTATTATTTACAATACACCGTAAAAAGTTGTATTCTTGTATAGGAAATTTACATAATAATATTTTTTAATTTATACGTCTTACTGCAAATCTGTATTTTGTTTATAGAGATGAGGGATATTTTTTTAAAAGCTTTGAGAGTAAAGATGAACTAATATCTTGCCTGTATATATATAGTGCAACGCGATTCTCTTCTCAATCACAATTCTAAAAATCACAAAAATGAATTGGTTCACTGCAGTATATTTTGGAGTAACTAAAAATTTAAAAATTAATATTTATTTATCAGCTATTTAAAAAAAATTTAAAAAACAATAACCTCCCAGTTATTATTATGTTGATCTGAAGTAAGTTAACCGTAGACAAGGGAAACTAGTTTAAAACCATCTCTCTTTCGATATTATAAACAGAAAAAATACGTCCCCGTAAAGAAATGTTACATATGTCATGAACCTGTTGTCGGTTGTTTCTTTTTATTTAATTCAAGAATAATGAATCCCTGATTGCTTAGCCTCCGAAACGAATTATTTTTATGCATCTGGAAAAAAGGTCTGGTCGCACCGCGACAAATTTAGAAACCAAGCTACGTAAACAGCAATCAATGCGAGAGGGAATCCCGTGCACGCGTGCGAGTTCTTCTGTTTAAAAAGGGACGGAAAGTTGCGGCGCGTGGACGTGGTAGCAAGATGAAGACAGACGAAGCGGGAACGAGGAGAGTGAAAAATTAAATCATTCGCGCTTCGAGAGGAAGGAGATAAAGAGATAGAAAGAAGAAAACGGACAGGCACAAGTGAGAGGGATGTAGCAGAATTAAGAGGAAGTTAGAGACGGGGACGAAAGAAGAAGAAAACAATAGATGAATTCGAATATGGTAGAGCAACGAGAATGGATGATCGTAGCGTTACAGTTTTGTTTTTGTTTGGTAGAAGCTTGACTATATCGAAAATTCGCTTTAATTCTAAATGCCATTGAAATCGATTATGTAATATGGATTTTTCAATGTATAATTTTTTCTATGAAAAATGTTCATTTCCAAATAATGAAATCATTTTTAAATTGCCTTTTTGTAATTACATTAATCACTTACGTCTTTTATATTTTTCTCTCTTTATATATATATATATATAGATATATAGATAATAAACTTAAAAGGATAAAATTATGAACACTTTAATGCTCAAGAAAAACGTAATTTTAAAAATATTTTGTTATAAATTGTGCAACATTGACTGTTACTATAAAAGCTATAAGATATTTTCTAACTAGACAATTTTTTCCTGTAAAAAAGGATTTAATGGCATAAAAAGTGAGAGAATTGCAACAAGGAATATACGATACAGAGAGTGAAGAGATAAACGAATGAAAACAAAAAATAGAGAATTGTGATTTCGTTTTTATGCCAGTGAATTAAATTTTATTTTTCGATTTGTTCCTTTGGTGGTTATCGTTGACCTCCTCAGAGACTAAAGCTCGTAATATGTTTTTCTATATCTAATTTTCAGAATAACTATAAAAATATCATTTGCAATCTGATATCTGGACAAGTTCAGCGATAAGTACAATAGCGAATTTACAATTGTGTAAAATATTCGTATAAACCCACCTTTTCAACTTGGATGTTTTTAACATACTAGTTCTGATAACCAGTTTTTCTTGTAGTTTTTAACCTGACATTTTGGATATTCTGATTGTGAAATTTTTTTTATATGCATTATGATGTTTTAATATTTAACAACTAAAATAAAGAATTAGTTTAATTAATAATGCAATTATATCAAACAAAACATATATTTTAACATTCTATGTTAGAATTAAAATAAACATGAATATTTTTATTAACAGCAACAATTATAAATTTTTAACACATAAAATCACGTTTTAAGTTTTTATATCTGTATTGTATTTTATTTTTAAATTCGGAATATTGTACAAGACTAATTGCAATATTGTCAATATAATTACTAATAACTATAAATGATCATTAATGGTTATTCATAAATAAGTGTAAAATATAAATTATTTGGTATTTTATTCAATATAATGTCTCTTTTTATATATTATGTTTATATTCGAATGTTACAAATGTAATGTAACAGACTGATACTGCATTTTAATACATAACGTAATACATTTTTAAGCTATGACTTGTTGTATTTACTTCATAAATAAACATTTAGCTACACAGTAAGACTGAAAAGTAGAAATTTTTGAAAATTTTATTGGATAAACTTATATAAATTTTTACACCTAATACAGCTGGTACAACGTAGTTTCTTTTAGATAAGGTGCATAAATTCCTGATGCATCTTCGATTTCGAAAGAAATTCGCTTTCGATTACTATTCTGTGAAGCTCCTACATGTCCTGCAAAATCTTGTAATTTTTATTTTAGACGTGTAAATGAGGTTCTGAACCAATTTTAGAGCAAATTTAAAATTGCAAGTTTTTATCAAGGAAAATTCAAATTTTAAAAGGTCAATAGTATAGTTTTATCTTTTATATTTATTTTTTACCATATGAATGACTCTAAATTTGGAATAAAAATTCAATTATTTACTGTTAAATAAAATAATTTACTTATTTTATTATTTAGACGTTAACATTAGTTATTTAAATTTATTCTTCACAAATAATAATGTATAATAATGTGTAAATTTTTATTTATTTTTAACCCAAAAACAATAAGCGAAACAACAAGCTAAATAGTTTTAATTAACAATTATAAAAAATAATATCAAATTAGTATTTTTATTTTATAAAGAATACATCTATATTCACAAATTTTTAAGAATTTCCAACAATTTTAATTTATATTTAAAAGATACGTTTATTTTATTTTGCTTTCATTACTTTATTTTCGTATTGAACAATGATCTTGACATTTATTTGAGAATTAAGCTTTTATAGGAGTATCAGAAAGAATTTTAACAGTCCTTATTATATAAAATTATTTTTACAGACACATGGTAAGAATAATAAAAGTAAGGGCAAACTTAAACTTAAATAAGAAAACTTATGGTGACATTGAAATCCTAACGTTAAAAGCTGAAACGATCGAGACTTTCATTTAGACACTTGAAAGTCGCGTCGACGTTGACTACATCTTCTCTTTAATTTCGCTTGGATAAGATTTAATAAAACACGCTTTACGTGCATCCGTTACATTTGCTCTTATAAATACTGAGTTTAACAGAAAAGCTGTGCAATTGCAAAAGGCGATGCACCGTTAGCCAATACCTCGTCTTACCTTGATATAATTCACCCGCTGAATCGCGAGCCGCATCCTTAGCCGATCTTTAGCACAGATTCCAGTCTCGTCCTTGGAAACGAGAATGCATCTGGGGCGCAAGCGGAAAGCTTCACGTAGGTGTGGCGTTACTCGTTAGCTATTTTTCCTAGTTTTCTGATCGCGCATATCTCAGTCGCGCAACCTTAGATTTGGAGCGCTTTCAAAAAGATATCGTAAGTAGTTTCTATTCCCGGTATTGCCGGTCGTGCGCCTCCGTGTAAACGCGCCGTTGATAAGCCGAGAAGAGAGATACGCCCTCTCGTGCCATTTGAAAATTTCTTGCGCGATTCGCCAGCGACGACGTATTTGTAAATCTCTGCATGTGTCATTCCTGGACACGTACGACATTACTTTTTCGTTATCGGACCTTTTTGTGAAGACCATCGTCTCTTAATTGTCTCAGTTAAAAAAACGTTTTTATTGAAAATAACGTGTATTATGCACATGTATAAGTTTATTATTACTTTATTAGAATAAGCAGTCTTAAGTAAAATTTAATATTCATCATATACTAATTTTAATGTATTTTTGAGGAGAAGGTTGACATTTCAATAATTGTATATAAATTAAATTTTCCAGCCATATAAATATGCACATATATCGTCTTTTATTTGCTTAATAATTTTTTGATTATGATGTCTATTCTGCTATTTAGTTAGAAAATATGTTAAGAAATACACCTTTTAATATTCTAAAAACAACTTCAGCATTCAACTTTAGAACATGAAAGTAAAACTTTTGTTATGGTAGTCAAATTTTTCGATTGTGAAATTTGTTGATCGTAACAGTTTTGTAATTTTATAATAATTAGTGGATATTTATGTTGAAAATGTTTCTTCTTATTTTTCTTTAATATTCACGTGTTCTTGATCTAAATATAATCTCTTTAATGTTTTCTTCAAACAATTATTTTCATTTTTAATAGTTTTTTTATGAGATTTTTCTCCAAGAATTAAATAAAAATTCGTGTTCAAGATTATTTTTTACTTTTAACTAATTCATAAAAATATACTAAAAGTGAAAATTATATTCAGTTGATACTAAAGAGACTAAGATAGTTTTCAATGGGAAATTTGTGTTCCCTTAAAAAAAGCTTATAAACTTAACATGAATATTTTATTCAATGCTCTCAAATAACTTTTTAATATAAAGTGATAGAGCTATTAAAAAGATAATATTTAATGTACCTTATGTAGTGATTATGAATAATACTGATAATAAATTAAAATTATAAATAATTTATTACTTTAGAAAGATGCAAATCTTATAACATGTATATCTGAATGAAAATTATTTTAAAAGCGATCATCGAAAGGTTTCATTTTATGAATTTCCGCATTAATACTATTGACATTGTGTTTATTCTTAGAAACCAATTTTGTCTTTTACGATATTATTTAATAACTTGTAGCGAAAATATCTGAAGTGTAAAAAAAAGAGAATGACTGTCGAATTAGATTTTAGATATTATATATTCGAATTTAAATTTGAAAATCAGTAACACGTGCCATAAGAAATTTATTGGTAAAAACATAATAATTAAATAAATATAAAATAAAGTTAAGAAACAAGTAGAATAAGAAAGTTAATGTACAGTTATAATCTATAATAAATATAAATCGTAGAGTAAATAATGTAAAGTAGATAATGCTTATGTAACAAAAAGGGCAGGAAGAAGAAAAGTTTGAGTTGCCATTGTGTGAAAGGGTTAAAGCACCACATCGACGAAAGTACAATGAATGACGCATGTATATGCGAATGGATTATCGGGGGATTAAGATCGTGGAAGCCGAGTTGCGCATGTATAGATGTCAACCTGGAGGGCCAGTGTTACGTCTGTGTTTGCTCGAGAGTTGACTCTCGACGTCGTCGTTGTATATTTAACACTCGCACGATAGCTTTTACTTCCAGTAAGTTATTTTTGTATGAATCAGCTCTATTTATTGTTAGCGGTTACCTTAAATAATTATACGTACAATATGTAAATTAATGTGCACATATAAGAAAAAGTCTCGTAGAATAATTTAAGGTACAACGTTCTTTTATACTTTTTTTAGGAATTAAATTTGTGAAAAAATGACTCATAGTATGTTTTATTATTTGTGCTTTCCGAAGAAAATATTTTTTACTCATTAACAGAGTTTATTATATTTTTGTATATTATTATACAAAAAAATTGTTTCCTAAATTTTTGTTAAAATTAAAAGATATTATAAAATTTGCTGTATCTATATTTTTTTTACAGACTTGAAGATTTATTACAGAAATTGAAATAACTAAAGCAAATAAACCATAAGGTTATTAAATTTCATTGATGGATTTTCGTTAATTACATTTAAAAATTAGAATAAGGAAGAAAGTAAAATTTTCACTTTAATAATTTCTGAGAGTAATATTTATAACAAATAATATTTAAAAAATGATTATCTTAATTAACGATATCAAAATATTATATTTATATTACTTGAAGGAAAATTATATATTATTGGCAGAGATCCTTTGAAAATACTGTACTGCTTCTCCATCAATGATAAATAACCTACAATACATGCAATATAACATTGAAATTCCAGGTACGTGTACATTTCTCGTTAATTAGCCAATTATAAGAATTACGGTACTGAATAATGTTGTCACATGAAAGAAAGAAAAACTTCCATGCTTGCTGTCAACGTTTTAATCTACCCGTTCGCTTCCTCTCAGTCACTCTCTCTCTCTCTCTCTCTTCTCTCTCTCTCTCTCTCTTATTTATTTCTTTTTCTCGCTCTTTTCCTTTGTCCAGTTTTCTATTTCTTTCTCTTTTCTCTGTTTATACGTTTTGCATTTTGTTTTTTCTCTATTTTATTATTTTTTATATCAATACCAATTATGGATTTTTATTTGACTTATAATCTTTATTCATCTTCTAATAGCGTGGACCTGTAAAATAAATAGGGAAAAAATTCTGTTTCTCATAAGTTTTTAGAAAAGTTATAGATTATTTGAATATGTAAATAAACAATAAAAAAGTGACAAAATAAAAGTTTTATTCAGTATTAATTATTAGAATCAATTTTATTTAGTATTATTTATTTAACATCAATTTTTTATAGCGTTAATCATAATTTTTTTTATACGCAATCAGTAAATTAAGAATTATAAAATTTTTTTCAAAACATTTATCATTATTTTAAGGTACACATAGTATTAATGAGTATTTATGATAACTTTGCTAATTTATAATATACAAGAGACTCAAAAATGAAGTAGTTTTGAGTTTTTATAATTTTTACGAATGTAATAAATCTTTTACCATTAATATAAAATTTTGTAATTTAGAATAGTATATATAGAGTATTTTTTCAAACAATAGTATTTTTTTGGTAAAATGTAATTATGTATTAAATGTTAGATTGAATTTCTTCCTTGCAACGAAAAGAGCTTAATATGTTAATTTTCGAAAATATTTTTAAGTTGGCAGTATTAACACCTCAAAACGTGCGAAAACCAAACAGTAAAGTAATTTGTGCATGTGCTTATAAGTACATATATTTATGAATTTTAGAATAAAACAAATGTTATAAATCAAAAAGTAATATACACTTTGCTTTACCTATTTGAACCTTATTATCAAACTTACTATAAATCATAATTTTAAAACATAAACATTAATTAAATGATAAATAACAGGTTCTACATCATAAAATATTGATAATGAATTTAAAATTCAATTATGTATACAGTAGCTCATCTACGATAATTCAATGTAAAACCATAAAAATGACAATTCCAAATAGAAAATAAATTTTCCTTTCATTTGCTATTCATTAGAAACGTATTTACATTAAATATTACTAAAAAACAGTTGTTATAATTATCTAATAAGTTTTGAAAACTTTTATAATTCTAATTAATTAAAAATGAATTCATATCTTATATTATTATATTTTTTATTGCATATCACATTTATTATTTGAATAAATTAAGTTTAAGAAATTTTACTTCATTTGTTGCATGAATTTTATTTACACTCGTATAATTTTTTTTGAAATTTGATAATTTAAAATTTATAATTAATAAAATTTATGTTTCTAATAATTGCTATTAATATGTTTCTAATAATTGCTATCAATATCAATATTTCCCATTTTACTATCATTTCGCTTTTCTCTCTCATTTTTTAATCGCTTTTCCTGTTTTCCATTATTTTTATCTATCATTTCTTTCTTAGTTCTCTCTCTCTCTCTCTCCCTCTCTCACTTTAATTTATGTAGAATTGATACAATTTGCACGTCTTCTTTATAAAAATATAACGGTAACATACATGTTCTTATCTGTTTTCTAACAATCATTAACGTATTAATGACAAGGTAGACTATTTCGATGGAATAAATTAAGCTATTTTGATTAATTTCTAAAAAAATGTTTGCGCATTACATAAACGAATGTTAATATATTCTTCTGCTTAAAGAAAGTTAACGGTAGTTTTAATGTTGCCATGAGACGGGTATGATAGAGATTTTTTCATACATTCAAAATAAATTTTCTATAGCTTGTTTATATGTATATTTCAAGTTTTGTAGGTATATGTTATCCTCTTACACGTTGAATCTGAGTAACTTGCTCGAAATAAGTGGTAAATTGTAAAAAAGTTCAGTTTTATTCGAAGCTAAGACCTTTCTTTTTATTTATGAATAGCTATAAAAAGTAAGTACATACTGCTCAAGATTGAAAAATGTCATAATTATTGTAGAACTAATAGTTCGATTTAATGTTAAAATAAAGTCAGGAGTATGCAAACGATCGTTGAGTAGCTTAATAAAAACATTTCAGAAAGTAAACGCTTCGTATAGGAAGCAATTTTGTATTATATATTGCAACTGATTATTCCGTATCTTTGAATATTGCTATAATTATAAAAGTTTTAAGAACAACATTATCTGCTTGAGTGAGGTTTATGAACCAAGAAGCTCCAGTTAGAGCAGTTTACTAATGCACCCAGTGAATATATCAAGTTGGCTTCTACTCTCCCGGCCTGGCATCGAATTCCACTCCATCCAATGTTATTCCCCATGACATTCTAAGCGCATCGGTCTACATTAAAACGAGGAAACCGCCCACGCGATCGTTCGCGCCTGGCAGAGTCCAAGAACAATCTCATCCACGTGCCGCGTCCGTAGCGCCGTTCGCAACTGTCAAAATGGCCATCATCGCAGACAGCGTTCGGTGAGCGCTTCGATTCTCGCTTTTCTCTCTTTCTCTCTCTCTCTCTCTCTCTCTCTCTCTTTCTTTCTTTCTCTCCCTCTTCGCGAGAACCCTAATATAAAACATGCTCTCGTTCGTAAGCACGTTTCGCCCGCAAGCTCGACGCATTGCGTTATATACACTTCTCTCTCTCTCTCTCTCTCTCTCTCTCTCTCGCGCGTTTCTATTCCTGGAGCAGCACCCTGACTCTCGCGGAGGAGGCGCGCCGGAACGCCGCGGAGCGGCAGTTGGATGCCGCGAGCGCGTTCGTCGACGAGGCTTCGGCGACTCTCTCAAATCACAGGTGCGGTGTGCCCTGGTCTGCTCCAGCTTGTTAACGGGTGTGCGCGGTTCTCGCGGAGAGGCTGCCGCCCTCTGCCTGGACGCTGGGGTTGCGGTACAGGTGAACGGGCTCGTGTTTACGTTGGCGCACACCGGAGCTGATGCTGCTGGTTATGTCGATGCTCTGGCTCGTGCGTTTTCGAGCGACGGCGCTACGACGGTAGTGAGAGCGCAATGCAGGTGACAATGAATATTTTAAGGCCTGACGAGTGCGAGGCGTATTGTGATCCACGATCTGCGACAAGGCGCCGAAACGCTGTCTTTATTCTGTTTGTCGTATTTGTCGTGTTTGCTGTATTTACGTGAGCAAGGAACGGGCTGTCTTGGATGTTACTTTAATGCTGGACGCAAGGTGTAAATATACAATTGGTAACTGTCCGGAAAGCTTCTTTGCCCAGAAATATACTAACCACTTAAACGATTACGCTGATCCTCCAAGTAACGCGCGTGATCCATGTTTTGAGTACAAGTAGCTTTTTATTTTCATTTTCTCTTTGATTGCATTATCGTGTATTTATTCGAAAATGTCCTCGATAGCAAAAGTTCTTTGATTAGTTTGGCTGCAGTTCAATTAATGTAAAAAATATTGTAAGTTAAATTCTTATATGATGAAATAATAAAAGTACAATTTTAGCGAGTTCCTTGTAACAGTTTTCTGTGTAGACAGTCAAAGACAAATAGTTTGAACGTGCTTAAAATTTGTCTACACTGTTTTAACACGGGAACCGCGGTGGTATACCGAACCTTAAACTTTTGCTCACTTGAAAGAAGACTTGAAATGAAGTGATATTTTGGATTTATAAATTGTGGTTAGAAAATTCAGTTAAAAATAGAATTTCCGCACTTTATGTATCTAGCTTTCTTAGTATTAATTATGAAAAATGACTCTGACCATTCATTTCATTGAATACCGTAATTTGCGTTATTTATTGCTAGTAAATGATCGTTATGAATCAACAAAAGTGGAAAGATATTTCTGGATAAAGTAGAAAACTGTAAATACTTTCAGTCGTATCATCTTCTTGATCTCTAATAGGATAAAAAGCTTTTACACCTGTTCATATGGCTTATACGCATGTATTACAATAATTTTACCGTTCGTTTCTTCCTCACACTGATCGGACTTCACGAGTCTTGCGTCATTATGCTTTTCTGCTCTGTACTATAGGCAGTTGTAAAGGAATAATAAATAGAGAGTACGCGTGGCTTTGGAGCAGGAAGACACATGGACCTTTATTATGATTTATTTGAAACGTAAAAAGAAATATTTACTTGGAAAAATGCCTTACCAAATAGTATCAACAATTAGATTAATTACTTTTTAATGTATATTTCGCTAAGAATGTATATCAACTGGGAATTAAATATTTAAAAATTAAAATGATTTTTTGCGTATTTTCAAAACCTGGGAAAGCGTTGCCTTGACATTAAATGATACACGTCAAAGTTAAATCGCTGTAAATTTCTTTATTTAACTTCAACTAGCAACTTTTCAACAAAGCTTGGCTATATACGTCGGTTATAATACAATTAAAATCTTGAATATTTTTAATTTACTTCTATAATTTAAATTAATTAATTTTAGAATATAATATAAAAATAATACCATTTCTAAATAAAAAACTTAAAACCCCGAATAGTCTGTACATATCATCAATAGAACATATTAAAAATGATTTTCAATTTTGAATTAATTTTTTATTGTTTTTAACTTTATAAGCAATAAATTTAATGTCTTGATTAATTTCACTGTAATTAGTATCAATAGTCTATAAACATATTAAAATTTTTTTAAATTTTTTATCAAGCGGGCGAAGAATTTTGACAAACATTTTTTTAATATTATGTACCTGGAATTAAAAAGATGAAAAAAAATAATATTTTATTTCATTATATTAATTTAAAAAATTTTGTTTCGAATATTCCGATTTATTAATTTTATATACTTTTTTTCGAAAAAAAGAGTTTCAAACTGTCTAAAAATATATTTAAAAAATGGTGTTGAAAATTATGATTTTATAGTGTAAATATATTTTTTAATAGAGTTAAATGATTGTTTCTAAATATAATTACTACTATAAGAATACATTTTATTAATACACGAAAAATGTAAACACAATCAATTTTTTATTAATAGTTAAATATAATATAAAAGATCTTTTTCAAATAGAAAATTATGTACATATAAAATTACAGATTATTCTCGACTATTTTTATCAAACATTCGTACTAATCTATTAATTAATTCAACATAATTTATTTAACTTTGTTTTATAATCAAACACTCAACTTAAATATTTTGAGCTATAAAAATTTAAGGTCGCAATTTTTATTTGGAACTTACTTACATGATTTCAAAGTGCAACTACTTAAACAATGACGTATAACAGTACATTCGAATATAAAAATACGATTCTTCTACAATGAATTTTATAAACTTCGAAAGCGAAGCTGATACTTTACTACATTTTCTCTTCATCTATTTATTCATATATAGTGATACGATAGATAAGCTAAATTTAAATATGTTAAAAAAATTTCTCCATTAGAAACATAAGTATAAATAGTTATTACAAATCAGTATCAAGTTTTCTCATTTGAACTTGAGGCACGCAAAAGACGATTCGAAGTATTTGCATTCCATAATCACCTAATCCATCAGGCTTTTCATTCAAGCATCTTGGTTAAAAAAATAAAATGAAAATGTTGACTCTTCCGCGAACGAGAAAGAAAAACGGTTCAGCGAACCTAATAGAACAATAGCACGCATCGCAAGGCGGACAGACAGTGCGAGCATTGAAATTCCGAAAAGAATCTACTTACTCCGTCGAATCTAACAATGCTAACGGTTTTACCATTGTTCTTCGCACGTATATAAACGCAGACTGCTTCATGATCTTTGCGAATTTATTCTGATACATAATCGCGCTGCTGGCTAGTAAACAAATCGTATCGAGCTTTTCCACCGATTTTAGTAGTAACAGGCGCGATTCTCGAGGACTGACTCGAGATTCGTTAAAGAGTAGTTTTCAATCGCACTTAGCACTAAAAATATGAAGTATATTTAGAATTCTATGTATTGTTTTTCATAAGTTTTCATATATTATCGATTCAATGCGTAGACTGTTTTAAATTATTCGTACTATTAAATGATTATTAAAATTATTATATTAAAATTATTTTATTAATATTATTATATTAAACGATTCGTATTAAAATTATTTATTATTTAATAGAGTTTCTAGAATTTCCCTATAAATTAATACTTAATTTTTAACACAAGAGAACTCTTGAAAAATTATAAATTTTGTTATTAAAAATCAAATATATTTTGATTGTAAGTATTTAAAATTTTTATATATAAAGTAACACAAGTTTTATAATCCTTATAGTTTGAATAACTGGCTTATTGCGTGAATTTTATCCGTTCGTTGAATTATTGTACATGATTTCAAGTTGATGCAATAAAAATTACTATTAAAATTATGTGCAAAAATTTTTAATAATAAAAGATAATTCATAATAAGTCTATACTTATCTTTACAAGATAATTTTAAATAAAAATGTTAAGATACTTGCAAGATTTAATAAGCGCTATTACTGCATAAATCATAAAGTATCTGTTGTTAAACATGCCTACTAACTTGTTCTTCTCTGGAGTTAGTAAATATTTTTCTTTTGTATGGAAAAACTTGATGTCGTCACTTGTTTTAACTCGTTGAGTTACAGACCGTCTAGACTTAATATTTTATTATTTCGTAATCATCAAAAAACCAGAATGTCGTCATTAAAATAGATGATAGTGATACGTACATCTATTTTCAAAACTGTCAGACCCTTTAACTATAATTCAGTACAAGTTTTCACACAAAGCTGTTAAAACTTTTATTATTGTTCTGTATATAAATATACTGCAGATGCATTTTTACATCAGATTGACAGCTTAAAATACTCGTAGAAGCCTTTTAATACAATAGTAATGACAAGTGAAATGGAATTTAAAGTTATATTTGAAATATGTGATTTTTTTAGCTTTAATTTTTGACATTTTCATTAGAAGATTAGTTTTTTAGGAACAAAAAATGGCCTGATTTGTTGTTTATTAGTTTTTAGTAGTAAAAGTGCTCTGGATTGGGTTTGACATATGTTTTGTTGCATCATTTTTGTTTCTCATCAAATTTCTGCAGTATGATGGAAGTCGTTAAACACTTAAGAAATTAGTGTTTCTTTTACTCTGATAGTTTTTTCATTAGGAACCTGGTATCTACTAAGTATTTTATGGATAAATATTAGTCGATTTCCCGTTCTCTTTCGACTAAAATATTGTTTTCTTCCGAAAGAATTTATCTTCGCTTCTAACAAAGCATAGAAAAGTTAAGAAATGCAATGGCTAATATATCAATGGTTTTTTATTTAAATGTTCTTTTTGAAATATTTTCTAATTACCAGTTTTGTATAGTTTGATTTTTCTTAAATCATCTTTACGATTTGAGGAGGAATGAAGATTTTGCTTTCAATACCATTTTTAGCATTTGATCGTGCTTTATTTGTTTTTGCATTACTTATTAAGCTTGTTGAAACTGTTATTGATCGACACATTTATCATTTTTCCATTTATGTTCCCAATTATGCTAGTAGTAACTTGAAAAGACGAAAAACTTCTTTTTCTTTAAGAGCCATCATCAGAAACATCAAGTTCAAGGTTATTTGGTGGCATTGCAATAAATTTTTCTTTAACCGATACTTTCATTGATCTTTTTAACTGTCTCGCATACTTCAGATAACTGCATATTAATTATATTGTAAATAATATATGTAGCCGGTGATGACAAATTTATTAACCTGTGAAATGTCATTAAAATAATATATTTATATAAAGTGTAGCTAAAAAGGAAACTTTTTATTTAACTTCCTGAACATTTTTCATTAGTTGAATTTCTTTATTAGAACTTTCTAATATAAATTCCTTACAAACTATACTTTTGAGATTAATTTCAAATCCAATTTTATGAAATGTAGTTCAGAAAAATTATAATCTATCGCAACTGCAGTAGACACATTTTTCAATATTTGAAATATGTACATCGGTCATTTTTTTTCTCATGTCACAAATTTTAATTCAAACTTAAAAACTTTTCTGAAGTATTTTGAAACTTTTTTGCTAGAAAATCTTCAACCTATAACATGCCAACCATTTTAATTTTGCTCTGTACAAATTTAAAATTCTTTTTTCAAATAAATTTTTATAATTAAAATTTTTATCAGTTCCTTAATCTTAATGATTTTGACGTTGATATATTTTTTTTTACACAAGGCATTTTAAACATTTTATTACTAAATAAAATAACACTCTCCTGAAAATTACCTGTTATTAAATAATAATTACAGCGTTTTATAATTATGAAAAAATATACTTTACTTGTACTTCAAATATAATTGTAGTAATAAATTATACGAGAAATAAATACAACAGTAAAAATGAAAACAATAAATAAGTAGTCATGAAAGTGAAAGAAAGCGAGAGTCTATTCTTTATATTAACTGTAGTAATGAACTGGTTTTCATTTTTATAGTACGCTATAAATTATGACTACCGCTCAAAGGCAACCATTTAATCAGTGATATAAACTTTTCTAAATCATAAATGTTTTTAAAATTTTAGGAATTTAAAATAGTTTTTGTAATAGTTATCATTTTTAAAGATAAATCTAGATCATAAGATATTCAGTAAAAGAGAAAAATTGTTTTACATATTATTTTATTCATACATTGTAATGACTTTAAATTGCAAGAAAACTCAATGTCTACTTATGCGACAGTCAAATTTTTATAAAAATAATCTGTAATGAGAAATAAATTTTTTATGCAAACATTCATTCGTTTCTTTAAATATGATCTGACTAGATGGTCAGTTAGCGATGGGCATTCATTTATTTTCCAGTGAATCTGGAAACACGAGAATAATGCAAAAGTATAATCAAACAGCGAGGGTCGAATATAATAGACAAGTAGTGATTTGTCAGTCAGATTTTTGAGAATTGGAGATCCTGTTTCCTACCTTCGTGTTCATAATCATCAGTCGACTTATTAAATTCATTTTTAACACTTAATGAAGGATTATGTCTGTTTAAACAATAAACTTGGCTTGCATAAAATTTTCTTAACAATTTCCATTTTTCAACAAGTAGTTACATGCAATTATAAAAAAACATGAAATTGAATGATCGTATCTCTATAAATCTAGGATACGCCGTCAGAAGAAGTTTGCGAAGAGTCTTCACTTTTTTCCCAATTCTGTTTTATTTATCTAGAGTATGACGTCAAAACAATTTGTATGATAGCACTTATAGTCGTAATTCGTTTTAATATTAGCGCTTTTACCATGCTATTACAATTAATAGAATTTTTTATATTAAACACCAGGGCCGTTAAGTGCGTACCGTAGATGCATACCGATACGAATTCGAAGGCCGAAGATTCGCGCGATCGGCTGCATCATACAAAACAAAATAAAAATAAAAACTCCTAGACTCGCGGTTGGGAAATGTCGGAGTTCGATAGATCGATATCGCGGGCAGCGACGGCGCGGTCGTATCTTGTACTACCGATGGACTTGGTGGTAGAGGCGTGATTTCGCGTATTAGAAGTTTACGTACACGTGCCTCGGTTGAGTCAATTTCGAGGACCTCGAAATAAGAGGAATGCAAAAGTCATACCCTGGCAATGAACGATTGCTTTCGATTAAAAAATCATTGTTGTACGTTATATGCTTTGACGCTTCTACGATTATCAGCAAATTCAAATATTTCATTCGATGTTAGCAATTTGTCTGCCCGTGGTAAAAATAAATGGACTGTAAAAGTATTTGTAGTTCTCTAAACATTAATTGTTAGCATTAATTAACATTTTTTTAAATTGCTGCTGTTTTAGAAAAAATTGGTAACTCTGATTATCCATCATTTTTAAACTAAAATATTAACTCCAAAACTCATTTTTTATCAAAATATAAATAATACTAATAAATAATATAATTTCAAAATATTTTCAATTATTTGGCCATATATTTATAACAATATTTCTTGTTAAAATTTTCAATTGCATTTTTTTTTACATATAGTTTCAACTTTTCAAACTTTTATTAAGAAGCTAATTCTAGAGAAAAAATTAAAACTTATTATTCGATTTTAATTAAACAAAAATACCGTAAATTTATGAAAGAAGCATACATTTTGAATTACGAGTTTTAATGCATCTTTCTTGTATATTTTTCAGTGCTAGACCATGAAGTACGGTATTCCGTATTTTATCTAATGAGCCCTCATACTTATCATACCTGTTATTGTAGTCAAGCTTGCAAACGTAAATATGCTATTTTAATTAGAAATTTGGTAAAAAAATATTCATAAAAGTACATTTGATATTCGATGCATGTTTAAAACTTTGTATGTAATAGTTTAATGGATAAAATGACTCTGCAATAATGAAAACGTTGTTTCAATCTTTTAATGAAATTAAAAGAATCTGTAATTATTACTTAATATATCGATTTCTGATAAATTTTTTTTATTCGAAAAATTTCATTTTATTGAATTAATTTAACTATTAGTCGAGCATTGCATAGAATTTTGAAATAAACTATAATAATTTAGTATTATTCTATTGTTATTTATAGTTAAAGATTTAATATATTTTACATATGAAGATTAATTTAAATTATGTCACTGTATAATTTAATCTTCTTAAAGATATAACCAATGATACGTTAATTTATCATCTGTTCGAAAATATGTCACCGTCGTGAGTTAATCGGTAAATAATCGATATTCCTGAGCTACAGATAGATGAATGTGATCTCGCAATTTCTCTCTTGGGTGCTCTCTTATTATTTCTATTCCTTCTTCTTTCAGTAGTATATAACTAAACGGTAGACGAAAGCATTCGTATGACAAAAAGTATTTGTGTACATGCATACATACATACGTACATGCATACTAACACACATTTGCGTACATACACAGCATACACGCATATACATAGAGATAGATAAATGTATAGAATCTTGGTGTGGTGCAGTCGATCGTGCTGCGGTCGAATGTTTGCTCAGGGGATATTTGCTCGACTGGCGTTCGCGATTACTTGTCGGGGAGTGCGGCATAAGTGCGCGCGTATGGTAAAATGCAAATTGCGCCGCGGAAGGGTCATAAATTTCTAATGATGATGTACGGCTCGCGAGCGAGAGACTTTAATCGAATGAAGGAACGGTACTGCGCTGCGTTCTGGCGCGTTTTGTGTATAAAAATAGAAACGCTGCCTGCGCGCCGGTTATTGACGCTTGATTTTTTTTCAATTTCTTTTTCAATTTTTTTCACTTTTTTTTATTTTCTTCGTCGACGAAAGATTAATTGTGATAACGAGAAGTTTATGAAATTTCGTGACTTTTTTATTTTTTATGTACGAAAAAATAAAGTCGTTTCGTGTTTATTTTTAAGGGTATGACTGCAGCTTTATCAAAATTTTTTCTTCACATAGGAAGAAGTAATATAAAATTTCTTACGATATCAAATTTCCAACTTTTTCTATTTAAATTCGAACTCTCATATATGAAATATTAATTACATTAGATTTTATTATGATGTAGTTAATAATATTTCTCTAAATTACTGTAGAAGTTATGTTAAATTAACCATACAGTCATATAATTTTTAATATATATATATATATATATAAAATATTGACAAGGCAAAAGTATTTTTCATGCTGAAGAATAATATTTTCTGAAATCATAAAATTATTATATTTTAATAAAAAATAGTTTTCCATTCAGAAAACCACTAAACCTTATATAGATATCAATCATTTACAGTTGATTAATTGTCTTGCTCGAAATTGTATCTCTTAATTTGTAACTATAAAATTAAGTCATCAATTTTCAAAGTACTTGAAATAGTTGATATAGTAAAAAATACATTTACTATATCAAAAACTGCAATCATCCAAATTCTCTTTTTATTTCTACTTTTTCATTTATTTTTACACCATTTTTTTGATAAATTAAAAAAAAATCAATATTTTTTATTATTAATGCATCCATAAAGTTATTTTGTTTCATGATATCAAAGCAAGATGTATTACATTGTAAATCTTGGATGTAAGTATATACATATTGATTTTAGTTTATTAACAGATTTCAAAATATGCTTAAATTAATTACAACAAGTAAATTTTTAAGTCAAAAGAATTATATAAATTTATGGAAAGTTAATTTTATTGAAAATTATGTTTTTGATTGAAATTTAATTAATAAATTCAAATTTAATTATTCGATTTATTGCGCAATCAGTTATTAATATTAAAATTATGTAATTACATTTAAAATTATTTATTATAGATACTGAAATTAATTCTTTTTTTAAATTATCAGTGGTAAAATAATTTTTGTTCAAATTAGATTTATGTATTATTAACAATATTATAAAAAATTTATATATTTACATATTTGAATTGTTATTTACAAAAATATATAAATAATGCCTTTGTATTGGAGTACCCTCATCCCTCATCCGAGCGTTGTGTTGAACTATATAGTCACTGATCAATAAGGTTCAGAAAATTGTAATTTAATTAAAACTAGATAGTTTCAATAATACAAAGTGAAAACTGATGTATCAATAAAAGTGTTAGTTAATAATGATATTTATAACTAGTAAAAATAAAATATTTTTCAAATACTGGAAGTTATTCTGAAATAAAATATTTATTACATATTTTAGTAAGAAATAAAAAATAAAAATATATCCATAATTTACATATGATTAGTTTCTTCAATTACAAAATGTAAAGTAATGCTACATAAATTATGTAGGACTGATATTACACTAGTAAAACATGCAATATAGTAAACAATAGAATTTAATTATTATTTAAACTCTAACGTATTAATTTCATGAAGAAAACAGGCGTCATCTTTCGTGTTAAGTTTGAGAGAAATTCAACCGACTCAAAATTTACGAGTAAATTGGTCTACTTTTGTTTAGTGTAGTAATAATAGGAGTTATTCAGAGAATTACAAAAGTATTTATATTCAAATTTATAATGTTTTGAAAATAAATATGAATAAATTAACTTGATACTTCACTTCCTTGAAAAGATTTTGTATTCATAAAAATTTTATGTTAGAGTTATCGTTGAGCTTAAATCTGTTTCTTTATTAAAAATAATTTAAGTATATTTTAAAATATACTTAAGTTATATATAAATTTTTAAAGTTTGCTTTACTTAAATTTAGAAGATTAAAAGAATGACAAAAAGTAATTATCACTTTTACAGAATTTATATTTATTAATTAAATCTCATGAAAGTGACAAATGTTACACAAAAATCATTTTAAAAATTTATCAAAATACTAGATATTTATTACATTTTGGATGAAAAGTACTTATTTGTGAAAATACTGATTGCAAAATACTTGAAACGAATTTCTAAAACATATAAATAGTTTTAAAAAGTATCAAGAAAACTAATAGCTCATTTTTCTTATTCTATTTTATTATTGTATATTTCAAGGTATACACAGTACCTAAATAAATATAAATGCGTGTATATAGATTAAAATCTGATAATAAGTGCATATATTTTTTTTATTACGAGGATATCATTAGACCCATAAATTTTCATCAAATCGAAATAATTTTTTGTAAAATTTAAAAAAAAATCTGAATAAACATAATACCATATTTAAAATATCTTCACATTGGTAACACAAATACTTATAAATCTTATGAAGAAACAATAAACAAAATAAAAGTCTTTAATTTATTGATTCGCGGTAGATGACCAGTACAAAGAGAAAAAATAATACATATCAATAATTTAAGCGGACGTAACTCTGGGACTCGATATTTTTGTGAGTTGCTAGGCATTTCTACTCGATGCGACAGTAGTGTGAGGCCGAGATCGGTCTGGCTAACCGCCAGCTTGTCCCGCATTTTCGGGGAAAAATTATGCAAAGCCTTATAACTCTTTGCCCCTATCAGAGAGAGAAAGAGAGCAAAATTTGAGAGAGATACAGAGAGTGAACGACACAGAGAGAAAGAAAGAAAGAGATAAAAAGAGAGTAAAGGAAAAGCAATGCAACACGCGTGCACTTTATTAAGCTGACTCATAACAAGTGGTAGCATGCATTGTTTCAAACGTAGAATTCGCGATAAAGGTTATTTAGATACTTTAAGCTTTTACTGTTGTAATTATTTTTATTAATTATCTAAGATTTGTTATTCGAGTTTTTTAATTTTTTACCTAAGTTTTAAATTACATATTTATATGAATATATAAATTTACATATTTATAATAAAGATTAATTGCAATAACATTTTAATCATGATATTTGTATATTTTGATATTATACATAATTACTAACGATTATGATGCTAACCATTATTGAAAAATTAATAAAATAGTAAAGATAAAACAATCAGTTTCATGTCTATTGTTTAATGTAAAAGGTGTCTATACTTATATAGGTATTAAAACAAAAATTAATGTATGTAACAGATTGAACACTGATTTTTAAGGGAATACGTAATAAATTTAATACGTTGGTATTCGAAAATTACACTATTATTTTATTTTTATGGATGATTAATAGATTAGCATATTTAAAATCTCTCATTAATCTTATTAATTTAATTTTCTAAATAATAAAAATTATTAATATTTAAGAAAAATACTCAAAGTAATTAAATTGAAAAACATGTTAAAATGTGACTTTATAAAATTATAAAATATTTTTCTGAAAAAATATTAGCTAATAAAACTGCTTAAAAATTTTTTGTTTTGTTATTTTTTGATATATGAGTACATTTGATTTCTTAAAAATAACGATAACTCGATTATTATCAATGAACGTATGATCCGTTGATTAACAGTAATACTTAATTCTTATATATCTTCATAATAACGGTATTTAGTTTGATTGATACAATTATTTAAATGAACAATCAACTTCTTTTCTCTGAAATTTAATTCTGAATGTATAATTTTTCATTTTAGATTTACTATTAAAGTTAATCTTTCTCTCTTGTGTTTTTGGCTGCTTTTGAATTTATATTATTATTATAATTTTCGATTTCTACTTGAATGTTGCCAGTAAAATCATACGAATAATTCAAGTAATATTTACATATTTTTATAATCAAATTATTTCGAAAATTGTAATACCTTTAGAATTTCATACTATGATTTATAAATAATGCATTTTACTTAGTATCAATAATTATAATCAATAATACTTTTGACTATAACCATTATGTATGTTTATTAAATATTAAAAACATTTATAATTTTTTTTTTTTAATAAAATGCAATCGCGTGCAATTTTACATTGTGCAGTGAAATTAAATGCTGCAATGACTGATACAGGGATACAATTTTATTTTATTGATTATATAAAAACAAATTTATAAGAAAGAATTACATTAAGTAGTGGTATAATAGAATATTAATTTTAATTAATTTAATGACGATTGTCGCTTCAGTATGAAATATTTTAAATATTAATATAATTGGGTGTTATTATTGTGTTAATATTATTATTATTATTATCAATTCAATAATTATTTTTTAATAATTATGTTTAAGATATGTATAATTACTTAACAATATTTTATTTCCAATTTTAAGCCAATACTTATCTTATAGTTAATATTTCACTTAAATAAACATAAAAATTCATCAAACATGAGCGTACTAAGTCTGACTATGTAAAATTAAATATTTCACATTAATAAATTTGAATTTCATAAGAAGAAAATAGTTGTCATATATTTCATAATTATGCAGTTGAAATAACTCATCTTATTAATATTTTACTATATATTAAAAGGTAAATATGAACAGAAGCAGTCTTTTAAATACATTTGCATTTTGCTTTTTAAAAATATTTTTTTATGAAATTTTAATTATTTGAAATTTAATTAATTTAAGCGAAGCACACAGAAAATCCTATTTAAATAATCAGTTTTGTAATTTTTTATATAATGTTAAGCTATATTAGCGTAGAAAAAGGTTATTCTTACTTGTTTCGTTCGATAAAAGCAGAAAAACAACATTTTTTAGAAAACACTTTCCCGTTTAATTGATTTTAATAAAAAACATTTATTTCTTGTTACTTCGTATAATAATTCTTGCTACAGAACAAATTAAAAATCTTGTTTTGAAGCTCAACAAATGATTCGTTGCTCGAAAACATACCCTTATCACGTCACGTGAATCGTACATATATGAATTTTTCCGGGGTATAGATAATATTTAACACTTTCATTCGTCTCTGACACACCTCTACGACGCCGATATCTCGTAAATCTCGATCCTCTCATTCTCTCTAGACATAATTAAACCGAATTAAGTAAATAAATCAAGCGTGCCAGGTGTTAAAATAATCATTTACAAGCTTATGCGAGGGCAAGGAAAATGCTCACGATGTAAAAACCAATCCGTGTGCATGCATCGCATTCAAATCACTCATACGCGTATATCCGTACATGACATGTGTACAGCAAAACGTTTAATTAAAGGCGAATTACGGGCTCAATTAACTGTGTATAGCCTTCTTTTTCTATTTCTCTGGCCTGTCTCTTCATTTCTTTCTCTTTTACTCTCTCTCTCTCTCTCCCGCTTTCTCTCACTCTTTCGCTCTCTCTTGCTCTCTCTCTTTCTTTGTCAGTATACCTCCGCCGGCGTTAGACTCTATAAACAAGGTTTGCTCGCCAGAAGCAAACTGACTCGACTGAGAGCTCGCAGATGCGTCGCCGGCAAAAGTTAATCGAACGCGGCGGTTTGTAGCCAGATAAATCGCTCGTGCGCGCACACGTGTATGTGCATGAAAGTGCGGTGCGCGTGAATTGAGTCCGGTATGAGCCTCGGCGCTGTTACTGCAGGAAGATTGAATTGGGCCTCCGGGAGGGGAAGGAGGAGGACGCACGCAGACGCGGAGATCGAGATATGTTAGGAGATGAAGAGAAAGAGAGAGAGAGAGAGAGAGAGAGAGCAAGACAGAGATAAAGAGAGAAAGAAAGAGAGAGAGCAGAGAGCAGAGAGCAGAGAGCTCGATTGGTATTGATGAGGGCGGGAGGAATTTGTTAGAAGGAAAAATTGATCGAGCCGAACGTAATTATTCTCCTTCGTGCAATTTTCTTTGGATTTTTAACGAATTATTGAACAAGTAGCTTAATAACAAACAGAGATTACCAAAGTACTCAGGTAGTGTTTTACATGTTTAACTGAATAATAACTCGAATTGATTCGACAAAAATTTTCAGAGAATTTGAGCATTTCAGATCTTGTTCTTTCTAGATATACCACTTTAAGAAAATTGACGTTACCTGCGTATTAAATCATTTAACGTTTTTTACTGAAATATAATTCCGTTAGTAAAAGTTGAATATAGAATTTAATTTGTAAATAATAGTAAGTATAGGTTTGCAAGAAATACTTCTTTTTCTTTTAAACATTGATTTAAAATCTTTTTTATTTGTATCTTAGAATCTATGTTCATTTACTAATATATTGTTTAATTTAACATTGGTTGACAATTACTATTCTAAACCTATAATTTTCTCCATAATAGTATGCTACATAGAAATGCTTGTTTAGGACTTTACAAAAACCAATAATTATATTCATAAGAACTTTATTATATTCAAAATGTACGTGGATAAAATATAAGTTCTAAAATAACCGTATTGTTTATATGAAAGATTATATTTAGTTGAAAACGGATTAAAAAATTTTTTATTATTTCTTCTCAAATAGAACTATATATTTAAAAAAAATTGAGATTTATAAATTAGAATTCAACTATTTGTAAATTCTACTAATAAATAAACTAATTCATGTATAATAATGTTAAAAATAAAATTACTGAAAAATAATGTAAAAATACATCTAAAATTCTAATATAAAATATATTTAAATTCAGTTAATTATAAATATATTTTATTCTTACAAGATGCAGTTAAGTATTAAAAAAAAAAATAAAACCATACTTATATATATATTATATATATATATATACACATATATACATATTGTATTTAATCATATTAGTTTTTAGTTTAAATTAATTATATAATAATTTTAAAATTTGAATGAATTATTCAAATACATGTTTCATGTTTAATGTTTAAACATGTTTAATCATTCTTTTGAAAAAATATGAACATTTCTCAAGATTGCAATAAAAAAAAACTTTACTGATCAACAAAACATAAAATAAACATTAATAAATTGTGGAATATAAATTCTCCATATTTTAATTTATTTATTAGAAAGGATTAATATTAAAATAAAAGCGATGAAATTTTTATGTTTTTGATATTCTATTAAATTATATTTTAATTATTACTAATGTATTGTATAAATTGTTCCATTTGGAATTTCGAAGAAAAGAATTACATTGTAATGCAGATTGCTTAAATAATATCTCTTTTGTTCTAGAGAACTCTAATATAGTATTATATTAGACTACTCTATTTTGGACTATTATAATTATTCTATTACTCTACAATTAGAGCACTATAATAAAGTACAAGCATTGATAAAAAAGTTATATTATTATAGCGGGTACTTGAGTATTCTAACTTCATTTTCATTCCCGAATACTAAATTTTTTTGAAATTTTTATTAAATTTAACGAATTTTTTATTAGATTATAATATCTTCATTGAAATTTCAATTAAAATAATTACATGTAAATATCTTAAAATTAATTGAAAATCACTTAAATGCATGATCCAATTATATTGCATACCTTGTAATGAAAAAATATTATTATAAATTTAAAAGCAGGACAATATATTTCACTCTATTATAAAGAAGTTATAAAGTTAAATAAATTTATATTAGTTTTAAACAACAATATGCTACATAAATTCTAGTAATTGCTTATGAAATTAATTGCTTACATACAAGTATAAGTTTTTATATAATCTGAATCGTGTATAGTTAATAATAAGACCGGTTTTATAATTTTGATTTTGTTTATATTATTTTAAAAATTGTTATATTATGAAATTTCTGAATAATTTATGCAAGCATGAGAAAAAAGCAAGTGTCGAGTATTTACAGTAACACGTCAAAATTTGCATCATTTTAACCTACGAAAATTGATCTTCGTTTTTATAAAAATAAGGTAACTTAAAAAATTACGAAATGAACTTAACGACAGGAACTGCATTCCCTATAAGTATTTCTGTTTCGAATCAGGAGCCTATGTGCGAAAAGTCGCTTATAATTGCGAGCAAAAAAAGCAACGAGCCTCGATCGCAAAACGTTTTACCGCCACGTGAGAAAGTAAAAAAGGAAAAAAAAGGCAGAAGAAGTAGGAAACCCCCCAGCGGAAAGGCTATTCCGGTGCTCTTTGTCCAGCCGACAAAGTGCAGCAGCCTCTGAGTTGTTGCGGTACTGGTAGTCGTGCGTGTACCAATGGGGGTTAGGGCTAAAATAGAATGGCACGCACATGAAGCAAAATTACAAAACCGAGCGTAGCAGTGTCGTCGTCCTCATCTCCAACTTGGGAAAACCCGTGCAATTCTCCCTCTCTCTCTCTCTCTCTCTCTCTCTCTCTCTCTCTGTTTCTCTCGACGCCTGTCTTCGAGGTAAATTTCCCTTTGAAGTCGTGTGATATCGTTCGTTTGGTGATCCGGAGAATGGACGGAGTCGAGCTAAATTTCTGAAGCTGCTGTTTTCTTATATAGGTCGTATTGAAGCTGACGTGTTAACGTCCGATTGTTTGTAGGCGTATGATGATGAGCTGCGAAAGATCGACTACCGAACACTGAATCACGACTTCATTGCTTTTGAAATTCAGGAAGCTTGTGCGAAATTGATATTATGTTTACGATAAATAGCCGATCTCATATTTTCTACTTCTGTCACATAGAATATGTTAGGTTAAGAATTATTCTTGTCGGCGATAAATATTGTCTAATGTTGACACTGATTTCTTAAAACGATTTCATCTTTATCAAATGTAAAAAAATATAGATTCAATAAATATTAGCGATTGGAGGGATGCTTTTAGTTACAAAATTTTATAATTAATTTTTTACTCATAAATATTTCACACACACTATTCGCTTTTATTAATTTGTTATTAATATTTTTTGATTAATATAATATATGCGCGAAATAAAATATAGTTATAAAATTCTATTCATATTTTAATAAGTGTAGTTAATTTAAACTGATACGGTTTAAAATTTGTTTTGAGTTTTTTTTTACATTTTAAAATGCATTACATAAAAAAGAGCCTTACAAGTCGATCCACGTTTAGAATAAAAGAGCTTACACTTTTGTAAACTTTGATACTTTGGCACAGTTTCTGGCGAGATTTACTGTAAATAGCTGTCACTAGATTGTGGTGAAGTTTAAAAGTTTAGGAAACTATAGGTTATCCAGAAGTCTACAGCTTACTGAATTTTTATATTTTACTATATATTTTAAAGGAAAGATATTATTTTATCAAATTATAACTGTTTTAAAATTTCATCTTCTTAAGAAATATTCAAAGCACTTAATATTAAATACAATAATTATTTAGCTGTGTCTGATAAAACTGTTAAAATGGTAGGTTCAATTATTTCACTAATTGATGATGTAGACATTCATATAACAATAAAAACTTAATCTGAATTTATTGTTGAATTCGTGATCAATTAAATTTTTATTTATTGTAATATAAAAATGAATAATTTTTAAGTCATATAATTTAATTGTGATTAAATATTAGTTATTAAATTTAGTATATTTAATAAAATAAAAATAAGTTTTTAAATCAAAAGATTAAATTAACGTTTAATTTTTTTATTTTGTTGAAAATAAAAATACGTTTTAAATAACCATAATAAAATCAGGTTTTAATTTTTATTTTTAAATATATAGTTATTTAATAGTATAAAAAGTTTGTATGCTAAACAGCTACCATAAAAGAATTAATAAGATGCAATTAAAGAAATAATATTTAAGAGCTTTCTACATCATTTATATAATATTTCCTTTAATTTTTTAAAAATTTTATCATTGCACATGTACACATATATTTCATATATTAATCAAAATTATATTAGGTGTTTTTTAATAAATAATCTTTTATCTTTGATATAATATTTAATGTTAATAACTGAAGTTTTAATAATTTCAAAAGTTTAAAATTTTCAAATAAGTAACTGTAATTATAGAATATAATTGCTAATTATTTTCTGATGTAAAATTATATGATATGCTTTTGATTATTCAAGAACATTTGAAATATATAACACTCCTGATTATTTGACATTTGAAATTAAATAGAACAATATTATTATAAAGCAAGAAAATATTCTCGTAACAAATGCCGCAAAACATTTATAAATTTCATAAAGTACCTCAATTATCATTAAAATGCGCTGTATATATTATAAATAAATCTAAGAACCATCATTTTGAAGCTACTCAATCAAGCATCAAGCGTATTCATCTCCTGTTTTAAAATGCGTGTTAAAATCAAAAAGACCTTTTCATTACGTTTAATGAGTGAACGAAGCGAGCGAGAGAGAGAGAGAGAGAGCGTGAGAGAGAGAGAGAGAGGGGAGAGGGAGAGAAAGAAAGAGAACAAGAGACAGAAAGAAAACCGTCGATTATGAATGAAAGGCGAAAGAGATTATAGGATCACCGACCGACCATCCATCTCGGTTTATGATCCCTATAAAGCCTCCCCTCCCTTCGTCATCCTTTCACGTGCATCAGGGAATGGCCAAAGTCTATTAGTGTACAGAAAACGAGGCCGCATTGAAAGCCTCTTGATTTTTCTAATTCGCGTAATTTTTTCCCGGTTCATATAACCCTGTTCCGTTACCCTATTCCTCCTGACCGTCACCCCCTCTTCCGTAATCACGGTTCTGCCCGCGAGAGTGCGATTCGGAAAATCGAGCGAGCGTCTCATGCCAAGTGGCGAACGACGCTTATGCCAAGTGTGCTACTGTTGCAAGCTTTCTCTCTTTCTCTCTTTCTCTCTTTTAATTCAGATGAAAAGTTCGCATTCCCGTAGTGTCGCTTCGTAAGTTCGCTCAGGTTTTCGTATGCGTCCATGTGCGAGTGAGTGCACGTGTATTTGTACGTTAACCCCCTCACTCAGAACTCTTTTGCTCTCTTTTTACACTGTCGTGGGATACAGATCTTCCAGAATTTTTTTGTTTGTTATTTTCGTTTGCTCCGCAAGAGCGGACGCGTCGCGTCGAAAGTTGCCGGCGGCCGGACGAACGGTTCGTTTAAGCTTTTTTCTCCAACGTAGTGCCTCTAGGCGGGTCATTTTGTTACCGTTTTAAAACTGAAAGTGCACTCGACTCGATGGAAGGTTTTTGTGTTGATCGTAAGTCCAAACTATTGATCCACGTGAAAGATTATTAATGATTTTTTAAACAGTCGAAGAGATTCATCTGTTTTTTGTCCCGACGCTTTAGATTGATATTTAGAAAAAATTTGATGTTATTTGGTATCCGCTATTAGATATTCGGAGAAGTGTTTTTTTCAACAATTTTATCGAATTTCTTTCATAATTATGTGTATTATCATAAGAAATTTTATATTTGCAAATAAGTTGTTCGCCGTCTGATCAACTCATTTGAGAATCAATGAATGGGGATTGTAACACTTCAGCCGTGATCACCTTCGTTCATGCAATTTAACAAATCAAACTATTAGAACAACAACAAAAATATAGATTATTAAAATTAAAATTTGCTAAGCGAGTATAGAATACATATACAACTTGATTAGTTTCCTTCTTATTATTAAAATAAATTCTTGTTTGCGTTACTAAACTTAGTTAAAAAATGTGAATACAGAGAAAAGTGCAGTTACACAAAATTTTTACCTCTATATATCGTCGTTTAAAAATTACATAATCGTCAGTCTCATGATTTTCTCATTGCTTCTTGCCACTGCCTTTCAGCTAACAGTCAAAGTCGTGTTCGATGGATGAGTGAGTGAGAGAGAGAGAGAGAGAGAGAGAGAAAGCTCGCAGGGATTACAAAGTAAATATAGTCGGCCGGCAGCGATCTCTCGTTAAGTCAATCAAAGTCGTATTAAACTTACGTACGACAGGAAACAAGGGAACGACGAACTGACGCGAGTTTCACGAAGTTTTAGTGTTGTCCAAATATTTATAAAACTCTCGCTTTTTTATTTTCGCGCTATGCTTCAAGTTTAGTGGACGCGAGAGCTTTGGAAGTAAGATTTCTTTCGTTTGCGGTCAATGACATGATTTGTGGATTATTAAAAACTGAATTTTTAGAGTAGATGCGTCAACGGTGTATCTAAGAAAATTTAATTTTGATTTAAAAAGTATTACGAACTTCAATCTTTTTTATCATTTTATAAAATTAAACAAGATTGATACATTGGCGAAAAATGATTTATTTATATTCACGTTCATTAAATTTTAAAAATCTCATCACTCTTGTGTGAATAACTACTTTTTTGCATATTTTGAATTGACCATTACTATCATCTTAGAAATCTAGATGGGCTCAAGCCCTTATCTTAATTTCCACGGTTACTGGCAATAAGCTTAGCATTATACAGTTTATGTGCTACGGTGTGTTAGATAACAGTTCCACTAACTTCCAGCAACTTCTTCCGTTCTGCACATAAATAATAATTTATTTAGAAATGGATTATAAAATTATATTATATTAATTAAATCAAAAACTTATGTAAGAAAATTATTTATAATAAAATTGAATTTAATAATTTGGTTGTAAAAAATATTAATTTTTTACTTTTTCTTACACTTATTTCTTATGTTATTAAAATTGTCAAATACTTTGTGAACGTAATTCTTTTCGTTTATAGGTTTAATTAAATATAAATATATACTAATTAATTCGCATATAAATGCTTCATATAGAATTATAATAGTGTCTCAAAAAGAATATTTAAAAATTCATAGTTTGGATATGAAAAAGTGAAAAATAAAATTTTCAGGATATTAAACTTTTATATTTAATAAAATATTGGAGTAGAAGTCTTTTAACCTTCTCAACGAGTATCGTGCGTCGTGTTAAAATTTTTAGTCCATCGTTTTTTTTCGTTACGTGTGCTAGTATGACAACATTTCTGCGCTTCTTGCACATAATTATCGAGAATAAAGAAATCTATATAAAAAGTTGATAAACGGATCTCAGTTTCTCAATTTTTCACGAACTTCCTCTTCTTGTAGAACTAAGAGCGAAGAAAGACAAAAAGATCACGATGTTCAACATTGCCGTTACGTTTCTCAAATTTCGGATTTGAAATTCAAACAAAAGCTGAAATCATTCTCTGTACGATTCAAACTTCGTACCTGCCATGTCCAGGATTCGAAATCTAGCGAATGACGGAAAAGTTAGCCTCGAGAATCAACGCGGGCAAGAAACCACTTGAGAATGTCTGCATTGAAAGCGACTCCAGCATCACATAAGCACCGATTTGTCAGATGACAACAGTACTTTTCGAGTAGAGGCGAACGACGACTTGAATTCCAGTTGGAAGCGGTGCAAACGGCAAAGTGGAAAACGCTCGCGGAGGCCACGAGGATGCGCACAGGAGCTCACGCCCCGGAGCCGGATGCGAATGATCATCGTGCGCGTCATCGACGTCGGCGATCCAAGACCTTTAAGCCTTCAAATTTTAATTTCACGCCAGGCGAGTGTCCCAGTGGATAGCGGATGATACATGACATGGTGGCAATGTGACTTGAGAGCGGAATCGTTCGTTATCTCCAGAACTGCGCCTCGCCTGCTACACTACCCGAGTGGAGGGATGGAGATTCGTAAGTGTGCGCGGGTTGAAATGGCGTTGTTCAGGGTGCCGAAAGCGAACCGACCTAGAACAAGGACGTAGTGTTGAAGTGAGTAAAGTTTTGATACAGCACTGCACGTATTTCACACGAGGAGTCGGTGAAGTTCCCATATGTCGTACGTCGCGCATATTCGTCGTGCGTAGGAGCCATGCTGTTGACATTGGCAAGCAGGTACGACAATATAGGGGAAGTAGCGTCTTGCGATCATCGCCGATAGTCAAGATCCATGTGGATGAGCGATTAAAAGCGCAGCTACTTGCGAGGTGATTAGTAGAGTTAGAGCTGGCTGCGAAGATGTTGGACATATTCCGTGGCCTCAAGAGCCTCATTAAGATCTCGCACATTCAGATCGACTCGGCGGTATTTCGGCTGCATTACAGCTTCACGGTCATACTTCTGATCGCGTTTTCGCTGATAGTGACGACGCGTCAGTACGTCGGCAATCCGATCGACTGCATCCATAGTAAGGATCTGCCCGAGGACGTGCTCAACACCTACTGTTGGATACACAGCACGTACACCATCACTGCAGCTTACAAGAAGAAGGAGGGCTACGAGGTGCCTTTCCCCGGGGTCGACAACTCCAGGGCGTACCTGGAGAGTGAGCGGAAGGAGTACAGGTACTATCAGTGGGTCTGCTTCATGCTCTTCCTCCAGGTAAATCGACCATTCTTTTTAATTTTCGTTTAATAGCTCTTTATTATCAAGGGTAGAGCCTAGCGGCTGACAAACAGTCAAGATAGTTTGAATATTATAGTAATTATGATTTACCGGGACTGGAATTGGTAATAAAGTTTTATTGTCAAGAATGATTCGTCTTAAAAGTCTCTAGAGATCGGAATACAAATAGCATTAAAATTACATTGCGTATTTAAAGTGGTATTACAAATAAAAATATAAAAAATTATTCGCTAGGCAGATATTTACCGCCTTATATAAGTTTGTTTAAAAATTACTCAAGAAAATAATTTAATTATTACTCATTGTATTATTTGCAAACGTCTCTACGCACTATTCGTTTTATTAGACTTCGCAAAGATTTGATATGCTATAAACAAGTTCAAGTTTTGAAGTACTTTAGAAAATTATCGGTATAAACGTATCACAATGTGTATCTATACATAATCTAAACATAAAAATTGTTCAACAATTATAGATTTACTTCTTAAATTATATTATTTAAATATTCATATATTTAATAATATGATTAAATAATCATATTATTTAATAAAAATATGATTTTATAAGTTGACAATTAGATACGCTCAATATCATAAATTCTAATTTGGCTCTACCCTTAAACTTTTCTTGATTTTATTTTTTTGAAAGTACTTTCAAATTGATCAATCGATATTTAGATAATAATCATTATCTGATGCTATTGAATTATAAAATTAATGTAATCAACTAATTATTTTCTACTTTTAAAGTAAAAATTTCGTCAGTAGAAGATTGTGCAATATTTTATAAAATCTTCTTTGATAAAATTCACCATTGTATAATTAATTGTATATTTTAAAATATAAACAACATATGGTTTCGTGCTAAATTTAAAATATGGAAATTTTTTTAAATCTATTTCATAATTTTTAAGCAATAAAATTTTTTTTTATATTAATATCTTCCATTAAGTATGGGATTGACTAAAAACAAGAAAAGATATTAATACGAAAAAATACTAAAAAAAAACCTTAAAAAGTGTTAATAGATTTAATTATATTTAAAAATTAAAAAATATTAAAAATAATATTTGTTCCCGAACTTTACTATATATTTATAATCTATCTGTTTGGTTTAAACCTATTAGTTCATCGATATAGTAAATTATAGTTTTTAAAATTTCATTATATCGTAATAGTACATTTTTATGTATTTCTTAACAAAGACATTATTCAATTAAAATTAAGTGTGTTGTATACATCCATGCTATTTGACACTTTTTCAGCTTAAAAATATTACTATAATTAAAACATTTGAGAAAAATTTAAGCATACACATGCCGGTGGCTAAAACAGAACCACATCTAATTTCAGTTCCCCTATTACTCTGATGTCAGCGAGTCAGGAGCCGCGTTGCGTCGTTGCTACACAGATAAACATTTCACCAATATAGTACTAAATTGATAAACATAAATGTATTGAAATCAAGCTCATTTATGTTTGGAAATAATCTAAATATAATAGTATTAATTCAATGATTTCGCAAACTGATCTTTTGACTGGTAGAAATCTTCCCGAAGCCTATGTGTATCTTTTGCCAATAAATATTATTTCAAATAAAATGAAAATGAATTCTATTTCTATTTATTTAATTTTTTAATTTTTTAATTTTTAAAAAACTAATCAAATATTCATAATTTTTTTATTACATTTTTATTTCTGTGATAGGAAAATTTTATACTTACTAATATTAAATCTATGTAATAATATTTAATAATATTTATTTATTCATAATAAAATTTTTTTATTTTAAATTGAGTATTTAAAGAAGATTCTTGGATATATACAAGAAAAAATTTTTTTATTGAAATTTCAAGATATTAAATATCATAAAATGTTTCTAATAGATACCCTAATTTATGTAGGAGACTATACCTTTAAAAGAGTTAATATTTTCTAAACATGAAAATGATATTTAAATGTTAAATGTGTCGAAGATATAAAGACAATAGTTTATCGATGTATCGTCTTGAGCGACTCGCATTCAAAGCACTAACCCTTACCCTCCACATCTTTAATTTACGCCTCGTCTTAAGATGTCCAGTCAATTTTACGAGTTTTCAGTGATTTGTGCTCTTTTGCGTTTACATGTAGGTGCTCACTTATTTTCTATTGCTTTTTTAAAATACATTTTTAATCAGTATCGAGAGTTTTTACGGGCTTTAAGTGCATTTCTACGCGCGAAAAATGTAAGTTAGAGCTGTAACGTGTAAAAAATGATCGCAAGAAGACTGAGAGCTTGGTTTTAATTGATCGACTTTTGTTAACTATTTGACAGGTACATAACTGTGAATATTATAAAATTGTAGATGAATAATAATATTTAAGTCGTGTTAGTTTTTAGGATACTGATGATATATTTCAAAAGAAATGGTAACATTGGATTTTCTGATAACTTAATAAGAATTTATCTAACAGAAAGTTTAATTTCAAAATTAAAAGTAGCATTGGAAGAGAATATTTATGTATTTTTAAAATACTAGAGTAAATCTGTTAAATGATTTTTTCCATTTTAATTTTTTAAACGTACAATTCTGTGAACTTCGTTTCCGTTTTAATTGTAACTATGATTGATTCATTGAAATAACTAATGAAACTATTATGTTATAACATTACATTTTAAGATCTCATTTATAAGAGCGTATATCTCAAAATATAAATAAAGTTATTTTTATTACGTTTTCTTTGCTATGTATAAAGTATAAGTAAAAATATAGGGTAATAGTGACAACGGTATTTCTGTTTTACTGATTTGTTTACGCCTTGTGTTTGATTACTAAAGAAATCAATGGCTATATCTGGACAGATTTCAAAGAAATGACTTATTTTACATTTTTATGAACCTCTTAATAATTTCTTTCAAAGAATCAAAAGAAACAGACGCTTACGGGCCCATAGCTATTAAAAAGTAAAGACTATACAAGTGAATAATTTTTTGAAAGTGTATTGTAACAGTTATATGTTATTACGTTTTTTGCTTCTACTATAAACAACAAATATTTAATATTCTTTTCTCTAAAAATGTTCTTATACAATTGAAAGGATATTTTTTACACTTTTCAGACATTTTATTCTTTTTCTTGATATTTGTTTTTTTGCAAATTAATTATAGAAGGTGGTCAAAAATTCGATGTATAAGTCTTACGATAATATATTTTACAAATAACGATAGCACGATTAGTTTTAAAATAAATAATCATGAAATATTTCTCTGCAACTAAATTAACATTAGAACAGAAATTTTTATTTGAAATATAAAACATTTACATAATTTTCATCTTCAATTAGTGCTTAATAACTACATTTTTCTATAAGTCATAAGTTTCCTTTGCAACATGAATTCTCATATTAAGTAGTATAATAATCATACAAATATTGAAGAACGCGAAGCCATGATATAATTTTTAGTCAGTGACATAATTATTTTCTGTAAAGTACACAATTGCATATTCAAGTAGCTGATGTTACTTAAATATTCTTTATAATTTGAATAGATGTTTAAATTAATCAGTCTTGAATATAAACCTGAGATTTGTGTTCAAAATGAAAATACTTATACATAATACATTAATATTTTTAGGTTTGTAAATTTTGTTAATTATAATTGATAATAGTATCAGTGAGTAATATTTTAAGAAAATAAAAGTTATAGTGCAATCGGTTGAACTCTTTAATTGTGAGTGAAGCATAGATACAAAATTAAATAAATATTAGGAAACAGTTTGAACGTTTTTTTATAATTTGTTAAATAATTCTATATTATTTATGGCATAGATTTTAGGTGAAAGTTATAAATTTTTATGACTTGCATTATTATTATCAAAAATAATGTTAAAATATGAAACGTTTGTTATAGAAATATATTATATAATATTGTTCACTATAGTTAAAATAAATTTCGATTATATAAATACGGTTATTAATTAAATAAATTTAAATTTCTATGTAGAAATTTAAATTTACAAATTGCTTACGATAGGATCAATGTTTAGGGGCAAAATCTTCGACATGACAAATTATTATCGAAAAAGGTCTTTTAATAGTTTTAATACGTTATATTAATACCATAATTTTCTTATTATAATGCCATCTTGTCGTATTAGTTTCGAAAAACAATTTCACGCTTGTCTTCTTAATAACCGTTTATTAAAAACAAAAGTGCAAGGCACAAGTTTTGGCTATCATTTATAAGCCGCGTCCAAGCGAGTAATAAGAGCTCTGTAGCGCACATATAACACCTTCCACGCAGCTGCTCCGACTAAACAACTACCCCGCCCACGTGTTCACCAATCCAGCAAAAAGCAACCAGCAAAGAAAAGAGTAAGAAGAAGAAGAAAAAGGAGAAGAAAAACAAGAAGAAGAACGAGGAGGAGGAGGAGGAGGAGAATAAGGAGAAGTCGCTTTGCCATCGATAAGGATCTCCCTCTTTCTCGCGGAGCGACAGTCAAGGAAAGGAATCCCCTGAAGGCCAAGACGAAAAGCCCAAGTGAGCCTTCGCGCTTCGTCCTTATCGCTCGCGAATCTGAGTTATTGTCCTATCGCGCGGCAATGACGAAGCTCGTGACGAACGATCTTTTGTTCGTCTAGTGCGAGGACGACGGACCACACCGGAAGTCGCGTCGAGAACAACTCCTTCCTCAACTGTATGATGTGCCGTTAAGCCAGTGTTGGGAGAAGGGCGATCGCGATTCCCATTGTACGCGTCTCTCGTTTATTGAAGTCACGCGTGCGCTTCAGAAGGCATTTCATTTGCAATGGTGAACGTTTGATTTCACCGAAAAAATTGCAAGTCGAAGAGAATTCTGGTATCTTTATATTATTTAGATCTAGATAGCATCAATTTATCATTTATTTTGAATTCGTTTCTTACGGGTGATTGTACGTTTATCGTTTTGACAAGTTTTTTGAGGCTTTATGAGAAACAGACTTCGTTTTATTTTGTGAGTATTTGCGATCAGTTCCAAGCATTTACTTGCTTTCCATTGACTTAAGATAAAAATAACGAGAATCAATTAAATGTACTTAAGCCATTTCATATCTATAACTTTATATTTTTATATAAATTTTATTCAAATCATTGATTTTCCTAATAATTTTACTAATTTAATAGTATTTTAGATATATTAACCAACTAGATGTTGAAAACAAGTAATTGATAAAATTAATAGTCTGTCATGTGTAATAATTTATTGTCGGTAGTATTATAAGATTGAAACTTTAAAAGCAATTTTCTGAAAAAGACATTTTTCTAATAGCTTCTACTAGCATAACTCAGTTAATTTTTATACGATTGATCCCAAATTTTTTAAACGCATATTTTCATATAAAAAATATAAATTAAAAAATTTATTAGGTAGTATTTGTTATTTTACAATATTTCTTTTGAGTTATTATGTGAACAGTTTAATTTATATAAATACACAGGTGTTGAAAAATCTGTAGTTTGAATGAAGTTATAGTTTTGCATCCCAGTGAGATATCAAATATTTTTATTGAGATGTGATATAAAAAACTTAATCTTTTTCTGTCTTAGCTCATACAATAATAAAAGTTTACTTTTTTTATATAATGATATGGGTAACACGTTGTAAAAAAAATTACTGGAAACTAACCTGTGCTCTGGCAATAAACATTGTAGTATAATTTTTAAATATTCTTCTTGTGATATTACAGTTATGTCTTTCTGGTTCTTGTAACATAGACTGTCATTTTCTATTTATTTATTTTTTAAAAATCTAGTACTTCTAATCGTAAATTATGTATTCCCATGACTTTTTGAATTATTAGAAATACATTGTTTCGTTCAAATATAGAAGGCATTTCATATTCAAATATTCAATTCAAGAAAATAAATTCTGGATGTTTAAATTTTAATTATTTTTAACATATAATACAAGAATAAAATTTCAAAATTTTAATTGAATTTATAAATTTTGAATTCAATTCTAGTTTTGTTAAAATTATAATTAATAATAAAACCAGAGAATTCATTTAATGAAATTCTCAAATGTTATATAGTAATCTTTTAATTATATATTTAATGAAATGTAAAGCATAGGATATTCTATTAGTTTATCAGATCATGCCAGTGTATTGAAAAAATTTTCGCATTCTTTTCAATAACTAATACTTTTTGACGAAGAAGATACTTTTTCTCATTAATTTCATTCTTTCTTGTCTCCTCTTTAGTCTCATTTCGAAAAGTGCCAATCATTCGCTCGAGCATGAAAAAGAAACAAGTTTGATAAAATAAAAGAAAGAAAGATATAAATCATAGAGAGAAAGAGAGAGAGAGAGAGTAAGCGAGAAATAGGTGTTCCATCAGAATTTTACATTTTATCAGATGGTCAAGTCATGAATTTATGTTGTTGAAAGAATCAAAGGAGAAAGATAGAGACAGATAGTGAGAGAAGTGAAAAGATGTATAAAAAAAGTTTAGAGCTATTATGCGTGTCGCACAAGTTTTTATGCGAGAATTCGTAATCCGAGAGTAACTGACGATGCTTGGAATATAAAGTTCGAGGGAATACGAATGTAAATATGTAACCGTGCTTTCTCTCTCTCTCTCTGTGTAGGAACAGTCTCACAATGTACATTCCTCACGAATCTTACTTTCCTTTAATTCCTTGGAGCTTTTTCTTCGATTTGCTCTTTTTTTGTTCCTTTCTTTACCTTAAACAGAAGAAAAAAGAAATATTAGCATGTTAATACCTTCTCAAGATCATCGCAGTCAGTTTAATTCTTTTGTATTGATGAAAGCATTTCTGAACGATCGAATCGATGGCGTTTTGCTTTTTTCGTCGTATGTTATAACGAACTGCAACTACAAATGAATGTATAAATAGTTGTTACACATTGTTAGGGAACTTTTCATACGATATTTACAGTGTGCGATGCTCAGATTATTATCTTTAATTAAAATCTTCGTACATATAATAAATGCAAACTGTATCCATTGGTAACACTAATAGCTTACTGTGAGCTCGTGATATATATGTAAGCGTGTACATGCGCTATGTGCACAGTTCGATTGAAAAAACTCTACAATTAAAATAATCATTTCTAATCTCCCCGTTTATCTGGAACTTGCATATTAATTAAAATTTTTCCTTTTAATTCACGAGAAACCTTACCGATCGAGCATCTATAAAGCAAATATTTATCCAAGATAAAGGTAATTCAAAAAAGCCATTCGCTCAGCTCGGAGTGCTGCCGTGCAGGGAAACATCCCAACATCCCGCTCGTCTCGCAATTTCCATGTCGTAAAAAGTCAATTGCTTGAGCGCTGATAATTTAAGTACCTCGTGAAAGCCATTGTGAAAAAAGTGCCGCGGAGCCGGTAGCGCCATGTTTAACAAATCGATGACGTTTTTGCCGCGGCGTTTTCCGTTTTCACGCGTCTTCTACCGATTTTCCAGCCAGCGATACTGAATCATGGCTCAAGTGCCGAGCGGAAACACCGGCAGCGATCGTTTTACCGTTTCAGGGCAGTGGTGCACAATTTTTACCTCGTTACCCGCTCACCTGCACGTAAATGATTTATGGCGGTTTCCACGAATACAGTCAAGTCGCGGCTTACGTGTGTCGATTAACGTTTTTGTCGCCTAAGGCGCGCCGAGTACCGCCTTTTCGCAGCTCTACGCATATATCATGGCGACTCCGGCCTACTTACATGAAGATTAGGTGTGAACTTGTGTAGTATACCGGTGTGTCTTGGTCAAAGAGGATTGCAAACGAAACTGAGATTTCTGCCTTTTGTCCCACCCTCTGCCCCCTACATACTCAGTCACTCTCTCCCTCTCTCTGTTCTCGATCGAAGGTTTTTAATCGAGAATAAGGTTGAGATATTTTTGATGTCAGTTTCAAAATCGGGCAAATGTTAATCTTGCATGCGTAATATATTGCGTATCGAGGTACTTTGGATGTGGTTCCTATGCGAAACGTAAACTATCAATAAAAATAAAAATGAAAGGAGAATGATTAGGTGAGGGTATTAAGAGCTTATTTTTATGTAATCTTTATTTAGAACTCGAATTGCGTTAATACTTTAAGAGCCGGTGGTATTTGTAGATTCAAGAACGTAATTATAGAAATTGTGGAAGATATTCGTTTCCTCGATCTTATTCTTTATCGATCAAAATTACAGCGAAACTAATCCACGTGTAGCACCAAGACGAATAAAAATTTTGGTTTCGATTTTTTCACAAAGTAAAAAAGTGCCGTTTTATTATCAAATTATCAGACTATTGAGTTTTAGAAGCTTAATAATTGAAAATAAATTAAAAAACTTCTTTTATAAAACTTTTATTATATGATCGAATTTTATATGAAATGTTTTATGATTTTATACCGAACAGTAGAATAAATGACGGTAGTGGCGCTTTTATACTTGCAATATCATTAAATTTCCTTGACAGGACCTCTGGAGTGACTTGGAAATAAAATGCAGCCGACAATGAAGATTTTAATGGAGACCCAAATATTTTACCAAAGGATCTTGAATATAAAACAAAAATAATTTCCTGTGGTTTCAAAAGAAAAGTACAATAAATTATGGTTATATTGTAGAATTCGTTAAAAAAATTAAATCTTTGAATTTTTATCAAGGCCTAAAAATTATGGATCAGCTATAAAAAATGCTATAAATATTCAGCAAAGGAAAAATATTCAAACATAATAATTATATAATAACTAAAATATATTTTAAATTATACCATTTAGTATTAAAAAATATAAAAAATTATAAAGATATTATTCGAGTGTATCGGAGATATAAGGATACGAATCATTATTTAGGTATCATTTTCCAAATAATCAATACAAGATAATAGAAATGAACTGCTTAATTAGTAGATATTAATAAATTAGTAGCGTAAGAAATATCACTAAATAACGAATTTACAGGCACCAATAATTTAATTCATATTAAAGCAACAAAGAAATTTACTACTGTTATATGTGTGTGTACAACGCTTAATACGTGCTCCTATTATCGTAAGAAAAAACTGATAAAAATATAAGTCGTGCACAGTTGAAATATTATCACTATATGAAATCAAATGAGCTACTAAGTCGGATTACCTGCACTCGTCACTCGCTTTAGAGTGGCGATAATCTAATAAAACCAGCCTTAGACTATCATTAAGCCCGTATGATCGCTTGCAACACTGCTCTCATCGAGTATTTCGTCGCGGAGAAACACAAAAGAAGACGATAAGAGAATCACAGCGAGTATAGGTAAAAACGAACGACATATAGTTGAGAGAGAGGGGGGGGCAGAGAGGAAAACGTTAAATCTGACAAATCGACTGGGTAAGTAGATAATGAATCGGTTGTCGTCGCCGGTTTGGAGCTTCGCTGTACCCACTAATATTACGAGTCACTCATCCCACTATCCCGTGGGTCTCGCGTTCCATGTGTATCTAGTTCATTGTCAAGTAGGAAACCCTAAGCTCGTTATAGGCATCTTAAGGCTGCCCTACGCCTATGCACATTGTCTTGCGATAAAGATCTTTCTCGCGATTTTTGTCCCGTCGATTTTTTGATTCGACGGGACATCGTCGATCTACTTATCCCGAAGGCTCAACGGGTGCGAGAAGATATTTTTAGTGGTAGTCGTCCACTTATTTTCGCCTTCGGAGAAGCGCGGACACACGATAACGACCTTTCGTTGTACGCTACTTAAGTTTGAATTAGTGCACGAGAAAATATTGCGATTAATGGATTGCTTCTTAAAAACTTGGATGGAGTAGCATTTACACGATTCGGAAGAGTGTATCTTGAAAAATGTGCGCATTTCTTGGCCTTTACTTAACCTATATTGATTATTAGTTTGAAGAGGTTAATCGGTCTAAAACCCATGGTGTGTCCGTTAATACGGTGGATCGGTTGATACTGTTGATAAATATTGAATTGACTTAATTAGTTGGATTTAAAAGCTTATGTGATACGTATGAACTTTGAAGTTTATTATCTCCTCAATTCGAAATTACTTTTCACTTATTTGCTGTGTTAATTTTGTAAAGAACATATCTAAATATCTTTTCACTGTAGGAAAAGCCTAAATTATGACTTACCTCACTATTAAATTTGATTGACATTTATGTAGAAATGATTTTAATTTAAAATTCATAGTGTTGTATTAAATTATAACTGTTATATGCAGGATATTTAAAAAGATTTATTTTTAATGTGTGGTCAGGATTAGCCTTCTCGAGTCATAACAATACAATAATAATATTTGGAAGTAGTTAAAATGCATTTATTAGAGATCTATTATTCAATTAAAGAGGCATTGCTTAACGTATAATGAATATTTTGATATAAGGAAAAAGAATCAATAATATTTTTAATTACTCTGTCCACGCGTTAATTTTCAAACAGCAGTCATAACTCGATTTATAGTCCGCTTAGTACAAGCATCCAATATGTAAACTTTAAAGGAACCGAATTCTTTTTGTAAAGTAAAATGTTCAACATTCGAAGAAGAGTCCTACATTATTTACATCGAAAATTCTTAAGTATTCAACGTATATAAAACTGAAACGACGAATTGAGGCCGCCCACTTTTAATTACCTTTTCATATATATCATTTTACGATGCATAACGTTAGAATTACAATTTAAATACGGTAGGAGATCCAAAACGATGCTTTATTACAAACTTCGCACAATAACTTTATTTCCCAACTTCTCAGGAAATTTAAATTTTAAATAATTTTCGTTGTCCCTGTCATTCCCACTGACATCCAGAAATTCTGTTCGAAATTACGAGTTCGTATAAATAATAAATAATCGAGGAGCGTTGAAGTGCGGATGGAAGACAAAGGCTATCAAAATACATGTAACACATTGTTCGATGCATCGAGTAAATAAAAAAATTAATTTAACGAATTGTTTTCATTCAATTTCATCGAGATAAATTAATCCTTTGTATTTATTATTATATAACGTATAAATTCTATATACGAAATGTATTAAGCTAAAATATTTAAGATTTGTTTTCTTCTATTAACTTTTTTCTGACACTTCTATTCATATCAAATCAAAGTTAGTGAAAAAAGGTTGTAATGGATTTATTAAACCCGTCAGAAAAACCGAAGGGTGTTGTTCGATGACACGACTGTCAATGTTAAATAACGCATTTATCCGTATATTCCTTACATTAATGTCCGCGTAATATAAATATAGGCAAATGAAAGCTCATATCGATAAATTAACTTCCAAGTACGGATTTAGCAGAAAAATGTAAAAGAACGAATGAATTATAGCTGGCATATATTAAATTTATCTCAAGTTTCGTACGTGAGAAGGAATCATAATATACATTATCCCTAAGTAAGAGTCTCAGTTTGCTCTTATCGGGTAGGAAAAAATTTAAAGATAACAAACACGTTATTTCATTGTATCTTGCCGAGCCCCCCAGTAATTTCGGAATATGGATTCGCGCATACGAGCGCATCAGCGGCGATCTCACAGAAAGCGAAAAGAGGAAGGAGGAAGGAAAGAAAATGTCTAAGTCGGCGATACGAAAGAGAAGAAGAAGAAGAAGAGGTGGCTCGTGAATCGAGTATGAGCGAGGTCGCAATAAGGTCTTCCCCGCCTCGCGCCTCTTGCCACAGTTGCAAGCTTCGCGGCAGCGACGCTCTATCTATAGTTTGACAATGACCTGAATGCTTTGACGACCAAGACGCTACCTCGACTTTTAGCTAGACTCTCTTTCTATTACTATCTCTCTCTCTATTTTCTTTCTTCTCTAAGTTTCTCCGCGTTTTCCTTCCTTGAATTTCTTTCCTTTTAATTATTGCGATCGACCCATTGTTCGCTTAGCCAATTTCCAAGGTAGTAAGTTCGTTTTTAGAGTGCCGACTGTGTTAAGAGATAAATGTTGGTTAACGAGTGCCAACGACAGTTAAAGAAACGTATATCACGTTAATGGAAATTGTACCTGTTGTTCTTGCTCGAGATAAAGTTTATTAACATTTTTCGTAGACGATATTTCAGTTTCGTTAAAGATACGTCGTCGTGAGCTGATCAACAAATAATTAATGGCACCGTGGGCATGTAATTTGTGAAATATGATTTTAAAAAGCGATAGTCTATGCTCTTACATCATATGCTTATTTAGAGTTATGATATTCAAATTTTATTTTAACTATTACATGACAAGAATCTTGCGTAAATTGCGCGAAGTAAGAAATTTTTCTTTGATTTTAACATTAAGTGTTTTTAAAAAATAAACATTTACGATTAATTAAGCTGACGAGCGAGACGCTACCTTGATTTTTAATTACGCGTTTTTCTTTTTATTGTACAGTTACAGTTTTTCGAATTTTCTTTTTAATATCTTTCAATTGTTCTTTCACTCAATCCTACGTTTATTTCACTTCGCTTAGTTTCTCAATTTCAACGCGAATCAACTTAAACGTTTTCTTTTTAATCCTTGAGAAAAGCTTTTCCTATAAAAGCCCCGGAACTAATTTGGAAAGTTGAATAATATATCACATAAGTTCGTAGCGATGATCGAATGGGCTTTAAATAAAATTATTAATTTCACTCTTTATATCTTTTAATTATGTTCTTTATTATAAATTCCCAATAATAAATATACAGGCAAGCATATATTGTATCACTGAGTTATTTTTCTCTCCGTTTAAAAATGTTTATGATTTTAGTCACTTTTATGCGCATAATAATTATTTTCAAATTTATTTTTTACATTCACCCTGTATTTTTCATTAATATAATGTATTCCGCATTCATTAATAAAATTATTGTTGAAATCACATCGATCGTGCAGTTTTTTCATAATTCTTACCTGGTTTCAATATAAATCTTGTATTTATACAGAAACACGGACAGCTTGTGGGAAATCGAAAACACAAAATCCTGATTTAGTATCAACGGATTAAAATATATTTTTCTTTTTTTAAAACCATAAGCTTAAAATGCTACAAAAAATTTCATATATGGTATTAAAATAATATCTAGATTATTAATTGGTTGGGTCCTATCTTAATAAGCCTCTATTCGACTAAGATAAATATCTAGATGAGACTACATCATTTGTTGGAAAGAACTCTTATTTTAAGTAATCTACGTGGAATTTCGTAGATAATTTTCTGAAAGATTATATTTCTAACCTACTAAATTTATATACTGTGAAATAATTTACATTTAACTACTTTTTTACATTACGTATTATAACGATACAAATTTAAACGGCACTGAAGTTATTAGTGTAGAAAATTAAAATTTTTTTTATGATATGCATTGCATAAAACTTTAGTACAGAAATTTAAAGAATGCAGTTGTTATCTTTAAATGCCTTAAATAATAAATAATTGGCTAAGGAAAAAGAATAATTAAAAATTTTTAGTTCTTTTAAAAAAACTTTGTGGACGAAAAATTACAAGACATGTCATTTAGATTAATTAAAGAAGGAAATATTTGAAGAATTTGCATATCCGTATAAAGTAACCTTTTATGGATTATTTGTTTTAGTAGAAATGGATATTAAGATACATGTACTTCTTTAATCGCTGAGTACCTTTATAATATCTTTTATTCGTATTTTTTTTATTTAGAGCTAAACGAATTCATATCTGTTGAAATTTGAGATTTCCTTAATAATGAATTAACTTCGTTTGCAAGAATCAGAGTTTTAATTTTTCTTTACTTATTTCTTTCACAGATTATATAAAACGGAAGATAATAATTCTTGTTCAGAGAAAATCGAAGCTGGCATTGATCAAAGTATGTTTTCAGAATCCATTAGATACTTTGTGCTTTTTTTCAATGAATATTTGAACCAAATGGAGTCAAAGTGTACATGATGGTATTTTACGTTTTTTCTCCATCGAGTAGATTTTTCATTTTTTTCATAATAAGTCTCCAGTTGTTAATGTGAGTTACGTTTGAATCACACGTTGCGACGGAGCGATGGCTACAAAAGGACCGAAATACCGCTGTGAAAACGCGGAGCGTAACAACTTGCTTCCAGTGCAAGTCTTGCGAAATACCGGCGCGGGATTTCGGCCCCCGTTCGAAATGCCTCGGCTATTTAATCTTCCGGCGGACTTCCACGGGCCCCGCTCTTGGAAAACGCGAGGGGGGTAAGAGGTAAAAACGCCGCTCTGAGCGATTTGCAGCACGCGAGGATCGACGCCCGGCGGACCACCGCCACGAGTAGAAAAACAGCGCATTCCACGCCCGACGTTGCGCGCGTCCGTTGGCGATTAATTACGTCGGCTCGCACTTCCGACGGTGTGCCGAGAGACGGGATTCCTGTACCCCTTTCTCTTTCTCCGCCTTCCGTTACCGATGCTTGCATCGCGTAATCGGAGATATCGCGTGCGGTCAACGGATCTGAAACGTTAAAGTGACGACCGGGCGACCACGAGCCTTATAATTCTCGCTTGTATTTTGAAGTCCCTGATGCCTTATTGGAAAATATTTTGACGGCGGGAAATACGAAAGGAAGGGCCGTTATCTTCTACCTCACCAACTATTCCCTCGAATTCAATAGAAGCATTGTTCGACTAAATTGCGCTTACATTTTTTATTTTTACTTTTCTTGGCAAATTTTTATCCCGCACTTGCAATTTTCGCAATTTTACTGCTGATTGGTTTATTCGTGGAAATGGAAATATCGTAATGCTATTTAAGAGGTGTACTTTAGAAGTGCGGATATTTTTGTGATTTATATCAACGTCTGCAAGATCTGGAATAAACGATGTGTTGATTGACTCTGTTATTATTTGTATTATAAGTATTCATTGCACTTAAGATTTCTCGAACTAAAGGAATACAATAAAATCAGTCTTAAATTCGATATTCCTGATTATGGATCGTGATAAAATATTATTACTTGAAACGTAGTTTAAATTGTTCCATTAAAATGTACGTATTTATAAATATTGTTGAAAAAACGTAGTTGCTATATGTTAAAAATTGCTGATACATTATGTCAATAATAACACGTACGTGCATAAAATAGAATTGATAAGAGCCTAGTTCCTGATTTTTAATTTAAAACATATAATTACTTTTATTTTGAACCTACATAGTATAAATATTTAAATAGAATATATCTGGTTATGTTCTGCGTAAATGATTCATATAAAATTAATTATTTCGTATGAATTCATTTGAATCGAAAAGCTACTTAAATAATTAAAAGTTACAAATTTCAATAAAGAAAACACCACATTTTCTTAACTGTGCGTCGTCATATTCAATCTTGCGTAAAAATGGCGATTAGAGTTTCGGAATAGTCGGAAAGTGATCGACTAATACAACTTCATGAAAACAAGTACCTGTCACTTGTCTAAGGTATCGGAAAAAAGCCCAGGACGCTCGCTACGATCTAAATTTACCGAGCAAAAAGAGGACGGGACATCGCGTGCATCGCGTGCATCGAGATCCAGTCTCAGAAAAAAGGCGCACGCCGCGACGCTTTTCCGCGTACGGAGCGCCCGGTATCCCTCGCCGGCAACTCGTCATTCCATTTTTGATCTGCTGGTGCGTGAGCACGTCTACTTTCAGCGACACGCATTTTGAAAGTCGATTTTTTGAAAGTCCCGGACTCACCGAGTTCAGTAGCATTGAGACCCAAAAGGATAAGTGGTTTCGAGACAGTTAAATTATCTATTCCAAGGGTTAATTTAGCGGAGTTTGTTCGACTACGAGATCTACCACCAGATTTCTCCAGAATTTCGTGCAAAATTTAATATCACTCTTTTCTATTAGTGCTTTTATTTACGGACGAGAAAAATTCATGATAATACATATTTTTGATATTTACAAAGGGAACTTAGCTTTGTTGTATTTTTTATTGTCAAATTTTGCTTTATAATCTTCAAAGTAGTTATAACAGATTCTTAAGGCAATAAAATATTGTACAATGATACTAGAAATTGAGTACAAAGAAACGTTTTAAATGGGCGGAGAAATGAATAGTAAAAAACAAATTTATAAAAATGTCATCGATAAATTTATCAACGGTAGTGTGATAATATTTGAATGCTTGAAGTTTCTTAGTGAATTAATTAAATTTGAAAATTTACTCTTCATTATTAATAAAAAATTTAAGCTAAACAATCTACACATAAAAGTATATATACTTTATAATATTTTTATATATTATTATATTTTTTCAATTAATTTTTTCAAATTGTATTAAGACTTATTGATTACATATAACTTTATTAAAGTTTAGATCATCAATAAATTTTAAAAACGTCTAAATTATTTAACTATTTTTATTTTTTAATACTTCGGTTTCGTTGAAAAAATCCACATATCTAGTTTTTTTTATTTCAACGTTTTACTTAGAATACATTTTATATTTCGTGATTAAAGAGAACCAATTTTACGTAGATGAAAAATTTTAATCTACTCCTTGAGAACAATGCAGTAATAAAGAATAATTTTGCAGATAAATTGCTTCCAAGCTCTCGAGCTAAATCGACTATAATCAAGAACAACAGATCTTACCCCTTACGATTGTGATATGTAATGAAAAAAAGTTGAAAAAACGAGAAAACAAAAGAAACGATCACTCGGAATCAAATGCATAGCACTATATGCGTTTTCTTTTGTTCTTCTAGAATATTCCGTGTCAAGTTCGTGCATATATAAATTTCAAGGCGATAGTAAATTTATATGGATGCTTCTTCTAGTATCATGCAAATTAATGTAAAAACCTTTTTAGTGGATTATTAATCATTTGAGTAATAAAAAATTGTATTAAAAAATGTTTTATTTGCACAATATTTCATTATTCAATCATATTAATTATTTTTATCGTATTTAATTATAAATACTCAGGATTTCGATATAATCTGTAATATGTATTACGCATATTATCATTATTATTAGCACATCATTGTTCTAAATATTCCATGACTTTAACTAGAAAATAAAGAACAGCTATTAGAAATTATAATGCTTTTTTCAATGAATTTTGTTGTCTTATAAACCTTGATTTATTAATTTTTTAATTACATAAATATAAGATGTTAATTTCAATTGATTTAAGAAATGTATTATTAGTTGATTAAAGAAATTCATTAATAAATTCATGTATAAGGAATAAATTAAAAAGTTTCGCACAATATACAAAATTGTTATTTATTCCATGTACTTGTAAATTTAAATACAAATTACGTATATTAAATATTTTAATTTGTATTTTACGAAGCAAAATTAATAAAAAATATGTTTCAATGTCTAATTCAATTTATTAAATTTCATTGCATTTTATGCTTAAATATATATTTTGTATTATAAAAAAATATTGTATAATAATAAATGTTTATTAGAAATATTTATGTATATCATTTACTTGATTTGATTTTTTAAATCTACTATTAGCTTTTGTCATGCTTTAATAAATTAAAACTAATTATTTACTATTTAAATTTCAGTTTGAACAGAATGATAGCTTATTTCATAAAGAATTAATTATTAATTAAAATTGTTTTAAAAAATAGATTTAAAATTTAAATTTAATTAAATAAAATAAACAAAAAATAAATTATAAAATGATTATCTTCGTAAATAATAATAGTTATTTATAGATTAAAAAACCATAAAATACAACTAAATATATCGGGTCATATCAAATAAATCACGTTTGTATTTATTGCTGTATAAACAACGTTTTTATTACACGTTTATCCATCTTATACTTCAATCGGTCTTCTTTAAGCAATTCGTTAGGAAATCAATAAATAACAAACTTGCAGAAATCCGTGCAAAATCTCCCTTGTCATTTCCTCGGCCGCGAAGTAAATATCAACTAGGAAGAAACTTAAATACGCGGAAAGAAAAAAGCAGTGTTGAGGTGGGTGGGTGGTGGGTCGGATGAAGCAAAGTGCGTCGTGGGGGCAAAAAGATTTGCAAGTAGTCGAGGTCTACGCTATGCTTGGACGCGTGTCATGGATAGCGGCGCATCTATATGTACACGGAGGCGCATAAAAGGCGAGGGTCAGAAACTTGGAAGATAATATAAGTTATGTGTTCAAGCATTGGTCGAGGCCAAGGGATGCCCCTCAAGTCTCTTGGCCAGCTTCACTGCCGTCTTGTCACCTTCTTTGCTTCTTCCCCTTTAGAGGTCTCTCCCCTGTCTCTAACTTGACCGTCTGTTTTTCTTTTCTCCTCTACCTCCCGCTTCCTTTTGCCCTTTATCGTTCATTCTTTTCTTCCTCTAGTCGCTCGCGGGTCGTGCGCGACCACGAGTGCAGTGTTATCGTTGCGCGATTTCACTACATTCAGTCAGTCCTCCGTGAAAGTTTTTGTGCTACAGCTCGTCTCTTTTTAAGCCCGCGAATATACGCCGACGTGTGAATTATGGATAGTGTGACGATGTATTTCTTCTATGATCTGGGGTGACATTTTCTAAAGATATAAAACAAATCTTTGAATTTGTAAGCGTTGAATCTAATATAAACTCATTTAAATGCTTATCAATTTATTCAAGACAATCTTATATACTCTTAAAATTCAATTATACACACTTGTTAGATTTTACTCAGTTTCAATTTTACGTAGTAGTTTTAAATCAAATTCTGTATCCAATCCTATAAATCTATGTTCGGAACATAGTTTGGGAGTATAAAATTTCACTTCTTTTTGCGTTTCGAGATATATTTTCGTTTTCTATACGGTTTAAACAATTATGTGATGTAAAAATTTGCTATTATGCTTATTACATAATTTGATGTAGTTTATTAAATGCAATATATAGTATCAGTTTTAATGAAATACTGGAGTAGAAATAAATATTAAAAGAAATTTTTTTTATATATTTAAAATATTTTCAGGTACATGGCCAAAATAATTATGATATGTGTACATAAATAAAATTAATTATGATTACAATGTATAATATTGAACGACTATAAATACATATTGATAGTTTATACATGAAACGCATACTATGTTTTTATTCATACTAAATTATGATTTTAAACCATTATTTTAACAATTATATGGAATTAGATTAATTAAATAATCTACTATATTTTTTGAGTTTTCTTGCGTTGTTTTTATCATTATGAAACTTTATAAAAATAAAATGAAAAGACTTTCGGCCATGCAGGTATCAGATTCTACGAAATTGTCAAAAAATAAATTTATGTCAGTCTGACACTGCTTTAGTCAAGGTATCATTTTGATTCTGAATTTATAGCGATAAATTGCAATACGAAAATAATAATGAGAAATTGAGTGATTTCTTTCACGTAAGTAAAATGTCATATTTTGCATTTTTGTCAACTTAAAAAGTAATCACTGCTAACGACTCTCATTGAGGTAATCTGGCATTTTTCCCAACAACGAGCAAATGTTAGTTGTATCCACTTTAATTTTAGCTTACAATTTGAACATACTTTTATGATGCAAAATTTCTCGTCGTTTTTAATAAAAAAATATATAAATTTAAAATTATAAATATTTTAAATTCAAAGAAATTTTTAAGAATGCAAAGTATAATTAGTTTAATTTAGGTGGGTGTCAATACTCTGGTCCATTTTTTATTCATGTGAGAAATAAAACGGAGTATCGACTTTTTAAGATTTGTTTTGAATTTTGTTCTTTTAAAAGCTAAAAGCTTTCACCCTAAATCATTCAGAAATCAGAGTTACTGAAGTACATCCAAAATTTTCAGTGCAATTTTAACTGCATATTTCGATACTGAACGCGATCATAGTGTAGTGATTAAACGTCGTGTTTCTGTGTTTTCTTCAAGATGCATTTTAAAAATATTAAGATGATTTCAATTTTAACGGGAAACGTGAATGGATAAATTGAAGTTGATAAGTAATAATGAAAGTATCATTGGAAGTATTTAAACCACCAGCTTGTTGAAAAATGCTTTCTTATATCGTATTTTGTGGAAGTCTTTTACTCCAAAGTAAGAGACTTCCGATGAACCAGAAATGTTGTATAAATAAGAGGCAAACTTGGAAAGTATGAAGAACGGAAAGAAGGTAGAGAACAGTGTGCAAACGACAAAAGTTGTCTCATTAAATGTTTGATCGCGATATTCTATATTTTGTCAAACATTGAGCATTTATTTTTAATGAATGATACCAAAGAACTTTAATTTCATAACATTATAAAGTTAATATGAAATAAACGATGTAGTTTTATACTACTATTTTGTTTTGAATTGTGACGCAAATTAATTTATAAATTTTTTTCAAGAAATGAATGTAATAATAATTTATTCATTTTTTACAAAAATTATTATCTTACGTTCATGTAAATTTAATTGATAAACTAACTCATGTAACTGATTTTTTTTCTATAAAAAGTGATGTATCGATAGTTATTTTTAGTGAATACATTATTAATTCAATAAGAAGCTTTAATTTCTTCTGTGAAAATCTATCTATATACATATATATATATCATTGTATATGCAAAATAAATTTTAAAGAATAAGTGATTTGTATTAAAAGAATTTCAATATTATCATAAGATTATTTCAATTCATTAAATTAAAATAATTAAAATTTATCTTTGCAATAAAAGCATACAAAATTGAATTAGGGAGTTTACTTTAGTACAAACAGTTTTATCAATTTTTTTTCTTTTTTCATTAAAATGGATTGTAAATATTAAACTAAATAATTTAAATTATATTTCATTACGTATGAACTGTAGTAATTCATGCTTATACTAAGTATTTTCTTAAATTATACTATTTTGTCTAAGGCATTTATAGAATTGTATAAAATTAAAAAAGTAAAATTGAAAAAGGGCATTTAACAATCACTTATATTTAAATTTATATTATATAGAAAGTAAAAAAATAAAAAAAATATTATGATTACTAAGAACATTTGGTGAAAAATTATCAGATATAATTTAAATAAAACATTTATCATCCGTTACTAACACTAGAATTTTGCATAAATTTGTTACATATTAATATTAATGGATAATATTACGGTTTTTAATTGTTCAGTAAAAATTTCGTTTTAATGACGCAGTGACCTAAATTACTTTCAGTTATTTTAGAATCAAATTTAATGATTTTTTTATCAAATTTTTTGTGTTAAAAAATTAGTTGGTTTTTGATAATTTAAAAAAATATGAATGATCTCTTTCTTGTGCCTTATATTTTACATTTAAAAATTGGATTATTACTATAAAATAAATCACATAATCTTAATACACATTGATTTTAATAACATGTATATGCGCTGATTTATTTACCGAAAGAGATATAATTTCTGAAGTTAATTTCTATAAAACCACATTGTATTATAACATACAAGCTTTAAAATAAATAATTATCGTCACAATTGTAAAGGATAACAAATTTTCAGGATTAAGCACTGTAAGAAAATGGACAACTTTGAATTATAATTAATAATCGGCACTCCAAATTCGGGCCTCACGCAAACCCAATAAATGCTGCTCTATAAGATCAAACGAACCGTTGATGTAATATTCATTTTCAGACCACAAGGCTTACCGTAGAAGCTACACCGGGCATAAGCTAAGCCACTCTTCATACCAAGTGAATAAGTAGCTCTGTTGAGGCGAGTGGTGGCCCGCATAGTAACGACGGACGCGTATTGGAAACAAGAAGAAAAGAATAATGTTCACGCGCAGTTGTCGAACAGTCGGTGCGCCATAGTCGAGCGCAGAAGATGCCAATAATGTTAAAGATGATCGACGTGTTCGGTTCCATCCGCTCGCTGTTCAAGGTACAGCGAGTCGCCGAGGACACGCTTATATTCCGACTGCATTACCGGGCGACGGTCGCCCTGCTCCTCGCGGGCTGCCTCACCCTCGCCTGCAAGAGTATAAGCGGCTCGCCGATTCACTGCGAGGCCGCTGGCTCGGTCGACAAGGTCGTACTCGAGACCTTTGGCTGGTTGCACACTACTTACAGCATGGTGCACGCCTTCAATATGAGCCTCGGCAGATCGATACCGTATCCTGGCGTTTCCAACAGCGGCGTCTCCAAAACTGAGGTCCATGGCCCCGGGCCGCATCCCCTCGTTAAGCAACATAAGTACTATCAGTGGGTCATTTTCGCACTGCTCTTACAAGTAAGAGTGCCTCGCTGGGTCTTACTCCTTTTTGTATTTTGTAGAAAGGATGTCATTTGGGCGGGAGCAATCAAGTTGTATAGCACTGGGGTAATAATGAAGAATTTTCATTTAGAACCTTTGAAGGAAGGTTGATTAAATTGTGCGCTACCATGTATATTCGTCGGAAAGTAAGAAAAGAAGATACGAATTCAGTACAATGAGATACTTGATTTATACGGTCGACTTTGTCTTAACTTTCCGTATTAATTAGCGCGAGTATTATATTATTATAATAAATAAGTTTTTTAATCAAACATGTTTAAACTTTTCACGATTGTTAAAATAGTGCATTAAGAGACAGTTGTTTTCTATGATGTTGATGTTTTGCTTTTCTTAGAAAATATTATCATTTTGATGAATTGAAAATTAATTTAGTCTATAAAGAAAAATATGTATGGTAACTGAAATAAAATTTAAAGTGAAATTACTTGATATTTATCAACTTTCGCGTAGAAAATTGAAGTGCAGATTAAATAATATCTGTATTTAAATGGAAATAAAGGAAAATCAAATAAAAAGCAGAAACAATGATATCAAATTAATATAACGTAGACATAAGTAAGTCCATTCAATACTCTTATAATAACTACTTTTTAAACTCATTGATACAACTTTTTATATTACAGAAAATAATTTGATTTACATGCTTCGATTAATAAAATTAATAATAGTATACGAGTAACCTAAATTGTTAGGAGTAAATAAACAATTAAAAAATATATAGAATTTTAGAATTATTAAAAATTAATAGAATAATTACTGTGTAGTTAAAAACACCCATTCTCAATTACAAGGTTAGGTTTCGAATCTTCTTTAATCTTTAACAAATTTTGCTGACTTAATAATTTTGCTGTATCAATAACTGTTTTCATCCGATAATACTCGCTTATTTCTTTAAAAGTTCAAGTGTTGTATAATTAAAAAAAATCCAATTAGATTGACATTTATATAACAATGTTTTCAAAAATCGAAGTATTATTTAATATAGATGTGTTTTAAAGTTTTAATTTTTTTATAAATTTTATAATAATAGCTATAATAACTATAGCACCATATTTGTCGTATTATATAGAGATGAAAAGATGTTCTAGTTTTATTTTACTTCAATTTTTTATTTTTGTGTTTGTCTTTATTGTTACTTTATTTTCAGTACTTGTTACTTCTTGAATTTATTTAATGAAGCTATTTAGTTTATGTATGTATAACATGAGAAGTTATGCAATAAAATTTATTTTTCGCATTTTTCTTAGTACAGCAATAAATATATCTATACATGGAATCATTGAAAATGAATGCTATGTGTTTTCCTACTGAAGTTCTTTAATTGGCGTGTTTGCTTTCAAAGATTTTCTTATTCTCTTGACTGAGTTTCTCGGCTTGGTTAACTTTATAAGCTTTTAAAAATATTTTTAAAAATAAATAATTTTAAATCACACAACTATATTTAGGAATTTTTCTATTAACATATAATTAAATTTAACTATCAGTAATATACAAACAGATACTGCAATATTTTATTTTATTTACTAAAATTATTCGAGTATCAAAATTTGCTAATGTATATTTGCCGAATTAAAAAAAAAATATATATATATATACATATGCATATATTAGCATTATATAATATATTTATTGATTAGTATAAATTACGTTTTTATAGTAGAAGAAGTTTTCTAACATATGATAAAACGTGAATATATTATTGTTATTAATCAAGGTATATATAAAAATATGAAATCTTATAAAGTTAATAAATATATTTCTAATGAGATAAATAAGAATTAACCAATAAAAAAATAACACGTAATACTGTAATTTTTTAAAAATTTATTCAGGTGATCGTAAATATAATTAATACATCGATCAATTGTTAATATATGTATTTTCAATTACTAAAATATAAACATGTTTATAGATAAAATATCCGGTTTCTCTCTGTAAAGAGAGATAGGTTGATAGTTAACATACCATCCACTAGTTTCACAGAACTCGACGTTACACGATCAGGCATTTCTTCTTTTTCTTTGTTCTCTATTTGTCGAGCGATCCACTTTAACAAATGGCGCGTGCATTATTATTCAAATTATTCAAAAGATCCATAAAAATATGATCTTTCATGGTTAACGATTAGCCAGTAATTACCGTGAATAAGATCAGGTAGATTGAGAAATGCGGCAAGTCGACCGATCTAAAGAGCCGAATTTTGTTAAGCTTATGACAGTCTACCCGTCTCGTCCATTTAAACATCAGATAATCCAAGCATCGATGCATCCGCGTGTCAAGACAACGCGCATTTTAGCTGGTAATAAACGAGTCTTTCTCCAACTGCATGCGGAACGAGTGATATTTCGATGAGAATAACATGGGCGATGAGACAAGACGCGCACGCCCTTGAACACATGAAAACACCATCTAAATGAATAATCTGAATCAGAACGCGCGTGTGCGTTACGAAGGCGTTAACCCCCGCGCACAAAGAGAGCGAGACTCATCCGTGAGAATGTCGCAGCCGAGTAATACGGCGTCGTTCCTCGCGCGAACATACGAAGGGTGTCAGAAGGAATAAGAACGGCATCGGCCACGGTGATTCATTTCTCACAACGCGCAATCAGATTCCCGCATGGGAGAGAGACGAGCGAGACTCAAGGGGGCGGGCCGAGCAGGGGGTTGTGGCTGAAAAAAGAAGACGCGAGGAATACAGAGCGAATTCACTTTCACTGCGGCGCACTTATGCGCGAGTGCGATATTTATGCGATTCCCAACAATGTAGAGGCCTCCTTTGGTTGCGCACAATTTCTCAAGTGGAGATATTTCTATCTCCGTTGGGAGGGAGGGACTCTCACATATCAATTCAATGATTACACGGCGCGAGGCCTCCACGTGTATAATCCCCTACTATTTCTCGTGGTCGGCTTTAATAGCGCTCTATGCATAGCTTAGCGCGAAAATTCGCGTCGCTTTTTCATAGAGGCGCTTTACAAATGACAGTGGTAACAATGACCAGATGTTGGATGAAGCTCGAGCGAAGAGGAGACACTGGCTGCTCACTCGATTGGAAATATTTTGGTTAATGAAACAGTATCCTCCTCGTTTACACGAAGCTTTAATGGGCAATCGCGGCAAAAAGAATTTTATAATTATCGTTGTAATGAGTTGGGAAAAATGGACAAAAAAGCGCGACATTTTTGCAACTTGAAAGGGGTGCAGCTTCGAAGTTAGAAAAAACTGTTGGGAGTGTGTTGTTTTCCTAAGCTTTATGTTAGCAGCATGATATATTCAATTAAAATTATTTAATAAAGTACTTAAATATGATATATATAAATATTGTGAAATATGAATACGTTGATACAGAAAGTATATTGCAAATATATTGTTTTTATGAAAATAAGTAAAAATTAAAATAAATCGATCCATTCACTTTAATCATTTTGCATGATATTTAGTTTGTTATTTGTTATATCAAGCTTGTGAAAATAACTTTCTATAATTCAAAATGTAATTGAGTAGTATAAATAAGAAGTGAATGGTTTAGTAAGTCAGGCAATTTTAAAGTTTCAAGAATTTATAGACTATTTAAACTCGTAATATTTTTAAAAAATACTTGTATTTTTCAAATATTAAAAATAATTTTTTTGAAATCTATTTGAAAAATTGTTAATCTTTCGAAGAATTGATAGTTATCGCTTTCTATAGCCTATTTATTTACTCTGTAAAAAACAATTTTCAATTTTCCTTCTAATTAACTTAAAGCTATTATTTCAACATGCATGTGACACATTAATAAGTTATTATAGTTATAACAAAATATAATATACATTTACAAAATTATTCCTCATTACAATTTCCATATTGTTTTATATTTACACTTCAAATACAATTATATTTTGAAGTGCGAAAGAATCCTGTTGAAATATTCAATAAATTGCTACACGTGTAGCACTAATACTAAAAATTAACAGATATATGAAAGAACAAATAACGATAATTCAGCAATTAAAATAAAGTTGTATGTTGCGTTAATCAATACATTAGATGTTTATCTTGTAATCTAGCAGTAAAGATTGTCTTCTTTACATATTTATGGTACGGCAAGGATAAATAACCGCATATTAAATGATTTTTTACTCCGACGGTTCTTTTAGCACGTAAGTTGATACTTGTGTATAGAAGAACTGTAAAGGAAGTTGGTGTAATTTTGTCAAAGTGAAGTATTCTCCAATTTTTTCAGAACTCGGCAGCAACTGTATTCGTTTCCATACGCGCTTTTATATAAATATTGGTGACTGTGCGCAGTAAAATTATGTACAACTACCCGTAGCTCCTTGGGTCAGGGAAACTTTAACCATATTCCTTGTATAATAGCTGTAAACATTTTCAAGTCATCAAAATACTAACTCTTCAAAATATTCCGGCATAAATACCACTAAAGTTGAAAGTACGAAATACATTTTTCATTAATGAAGTGATTAGTGTTTACTAAAACACTACCAATTTAGTAATAAATATTAAATTATTTCTCATTATTAGAATAATTATTATTTGTTCGTAGGGAATTTTTTAATTTAGAATAGTTTAAACATTTTTTTTAAATAATAAATAAAATTGCCTTGTTTTATTATCTCAAAAAAATTTGAGGTTATTTGCTAAGTGTTTTCGTAATGTTGTCATAATGATGCAACGAATTAATTAAAGTTACTCAAAAATGATGTTTATCAGTATAGATTTAAAACAAATACTTTTTAAACGATTCAACTACAATTTTTGGTTAATGTCAAGAGTTCCCTCGTTTATATACATGGAAATTCAATGATAATATAGGAACGCTAATCAAAAGAACATTATTCTTTAAATAAATTTTAACGAAAAAAAATTATTATTCATACTCTCGTTCAACCCAAAAATTCAAACATCTCGAGAGTTGCGTTAAGATCTATGAAAAGTGCTATAAGCTTCTCCAGGATGGAAAATGTTTATATTCAAGGAGATACTCTGCCGGATAAAAACACCCATAACTTTCGCACCCGTGCACTCGCTAACATCCGCACGCAATTTTTCACAACGACTGTACAGCTAATATACTCGTACATCCTTAAGCCAAGAAGCGCTCAGAGGGATTTCTCAGTGTCTCTCCTCTACGGCTGACACTGCCCACTCGCTCTTCCACCCTTTTTCTCCTTTCGCGCTTATTGTTAGTCTCACCGTTATGCAACGTCGGATCGAGAGATTAAGCGCATCTAAGGCGATCTAGCATAAGGAGAAACGGCGCGTAAAAAGTTTATTTAAAAGTGCGCTGCGAAATCGATGGCGCGCGGTATGCGTTTCATAAATCGCTGATTCGATTTGGATGGCTGAATCTCGGCTGTGTAATCGAATCCGAAATCTTATTGATTTAACTCCTCCATTGTCAGACTTCTTCCTTGTCGATTAAATTTAGTTAGTTTATTCTCGGACTAAAATAAAAGTGTTACTAAATATTGTAATAATTTCTTAGAACTCCTTAAATCATCTGCATCTATTGTGAATATACTGAAAGTTTGGTTTTGTTAAAAATTAGCAAAACAGAGTCTTCATTCATTTTGGAATTATTTCAGTCTTTAAACTATATTATAGCTATGTTTAATCAGTGATCCATTTATATTTTTGGTTGTAAATTCGTGTATTATTAGCTTCATAAATTTTACTTACACTTAAGATGACGTCCAAACGAATGACTGGATAATGTCTTGTTTTTTATTAAATGGTGTTTTTTATTATCGGCAACTGAAAAAATCCAGAACAGTGCTATTATTTATTGAATATGTTGAAAATTATGACTATATTTAATCATTTTTTGATAACTTCCATTGATAGCGTAACTCACTATTTTTAGCCTCGAATTAAAATTCATCTCTGTAGCTTATTATAAACTATGCAACATGTTCAGCGTATCGTCGTTTGAATTATATCGTAACACAGTATTATAATGGTACGGCTTTTTTAAAAATTATTCTCTTATAGATCTTATAGATGTATTCTTTAATTTTATCTGCTAAGTTAGAGTTTTATCATTAAGTTGGAATTATAAATATACGAATCTCTATATTGAGAGTAAAAATATATTTTTACTTAAATTTTCTGGAATGAAAAGATTTTTTTAATTTAAAAGTCTTCGTCTATTCTAATAATGTATTTAATAAATTGCTAAATTCACTTGAAAATTTAAAATTTATATAAAAAAAGGATTTACTGCAGGAAACTAAATAAAGAATATTGCATACTTTAGAGTGTCCAATTAAAAATATGTAGAGTATGACAGCTCGTTTAGAAAGGTTTAAAGCTGTAACAAGAATTTTTCGAATCTCTTCGAACCGAGTCTATAAAACAGTGCTGGCGATAATAGAGATCTAAGCGTTTGTGTTTTTTCCATATAGGTGTGTATGTATATGTGTATTTGAGCGAGCGCGTAAATTAGTTTGAAATTAAATAAAAGCATATTTGAAGCTTAGTTTAAACAAGCTTTTAATGATAAAAGTGTGTGTGAGAGGCACGAGATGACGAGCGTCAACGTTTCAATCTGGCGACACGCGTAATTTGCCGGTCTCCTGATCGCGTGAGCGATCGCACGCGGATAATGAGGCAATTTACGGGCGTGATTGTTTCGCTTACGCCGTCTTCTTCCTCTCGGTGACGAGCTTCACGGGCCGCTTCCGTTTCGTATACGGGATTCTTCCTTGCGCGGCACTTGGACGACTTCCGCTTGAGTCGTGCATACATTCGACTTAAACATATGACGAGCGTTTGCTGTCGATAATCTGGGTGTTGCACGTGAGATTGCGCGGTTTTCCACTTTGCAATTTCAAAGGGAAAGAAGCGGATGCGAGGGACTTGCACGTACATACGGTAACAAACTAAGCTTTTGTAAGATACGCGCATACAGTTGGAGTGGATGAGATTTTTCTTGGCTCTGAAAATAAAATCGAGGATTTTGTTGTTCGGGCGGAATATTTCAAATTCTGGGTCGAGGCACATAATATATACATACATAAGTCTAAGCAATTTCATTTTAATTTGATCAGAATTTTGGTAAAAATGTAATAGTTATTAATAAAGTTGAACGAGGAATATAACAAAGAATTATATTCGATTGTGTCTACAGAAGATGATGAGTAATAGCTTTAGTTAAGCTTGATTGAGGTACTTTAAAACGTAAAATAAGAAAGTTTTCACTTCCTCCGCGTTTCTACAGCTCTATTGACACCATCACCGGGAGATAAAATTATACTATTTTACTCGAATGTTTCTTCAAAAGAGATTACGCAGTTTTTTTAACAAGAGATTCTTCATCAAGCACCAATTAAATCGTAATCAAGCTGTTGGAAGATGAATTATATTTAGAAATTGACGTAACAAAGATTAACCTAATTGATGTAAATGACATTAAAAAATTTTTAAGTGATTTAACGAGATCATGAAACTGTAAACATAAAATATGTTATTAAAAAATCATTAAAAATATATTTTGACGGTCATCTAATTTGAACAATTATTTATGCGTTACTGTATACACGTGTACACACAATCGGTTAGATTAAATGATTTTAAATTATAATGTATACGTATTTTATTGGTCATATTATTGAAAAAAATATTGTAAAAAATTTCCTTTCTTTTATTTAGAAATTTATCGTATAAAATGAAATATGAATTAATACGCACTTATCAGTTCTATAAATAAATATTTAAAAATTAAATTAAACAAATTCTATTGGATCTCTCAGTCCCCAAGTATCTATTTTTATACATTAATTGTGTTAGTAAAGTAAAATTAAAAAGTTTATAAAAAATGTCTTTGGTTCATTATTATAATATAATAAGCACCTTTTAAACAGTATAATTAAATATTTGATTTTCATTTACAAAATATTACAACTTAATATTTTTCAGAGATAGCTTATTATTCAGTTTCTTTTATATGAAATTTAGAAAATATTTTATCTTTGGATACTTTTTTATTCAAGGTGTTTTTCAAATTATTTTAGTCCAAGTATTTTATTTGTATTTTAGTCTGGTTCAAGATCGTTATTAAAAGTTTTTTATTGCATATTAAAGGAAATAAAAATTATCGATTACTGCGTAGAATTATTGTTTTATCCTTTGTAAATATGCTTAAATCGAAACTATATATCTAGTTATGCGATAGTATGAGTCTAGAATTAAAAGACAATTACGGTTATAGACTGGAAAGGTAAAACTTGAAACCGCTGAAACTTAACTACGTTAATCCATTTCAAATGCACTTAAAAGCTACTTTGTTTAGCCTTCAGCCTAAATGGTTTTTAATTCATATCTTGTTTCGATCTAATTTTTATAAATTTTTATGCGTTTTTTTTGAAATAAATAAATTCCAAAACATATTTAATTAACAAAATTAAAAAATCAGACAAACCTGAGCAAAGTAATTTGTCACAGAATCAGAAACAAAAAGCAGAGACATAAGCAGTTTGAGTTTGAAAAATGATGCGGGTACAGTATCGGCGTGCGAGTGCTAATTTCGATAAGCTGCGCTGTCTAGTCAGACTCGTTTCTACACTCGGACATTATCGCAACGTTTCAAGCTTTATCGTCGCTGAATAAGCTTGGACATCCCTCAAGTGGTCACTCTTCCCTTCAGCCAATTTTTATTGTTTAAAAACAATTTTAATAAAAGTACGAGGCAACACATGCGTCGGTGCCAGTCTTAGCTTAGTCGAGGTGGATGTAGCTCCGCCATTTGGAATTGCCGAGTCGACAAGTTGATTCGGCACACCACACGCGTCGACGCAATGCATAGCATTATCGTGGTCTTAAGCGAGGATATCGATAACGCGCCACGACAGCCGTTAATCCGGTGCGGATTTTCGTGCGCGATGTCACTCCGACGATGGTAAGGACGAGGGTTGCCGCTCAAAGGCCCTGGCACCGCTCCAATTTTCCGTCCTCCTCATCGCCGGACGGGCGGAGGAAAGCTATTTTGCCTCGCGCGTGTGCTGTGCCTTGGACTCAATAAGTGCATTGACACTGATCCGAAAATTCCCACACTCACGCGTCTGCGCTGAAGACGATTATCCATGGGGCTGTGTGATTATGCTAATGCGCCGTCGATGAGGAATTCGTCGACGAAGAAGAGACGTCTTACTCCTCTTCACACACGGCAGCTGACGCCGCCTCGTCTTCCTCTAATCCTTCTTCACTTCTTCTTTTTGTCTTCTTTTCTCGTTCGCTGCCTTTGCCTCTATAAGTAGGCTTCGCGTGCCGCGGTTAGGGCTCCTGTTATTGGTACTATTAAGAAAAGAAGAAAAAAGGGGGCGTTGCACGCGATACAACGCACGAGTGCGTCTCTCCTTTCCCTACCCCTCCGGCTTCATTGTTGCTCTTTTTGCTTTCATTATACTTGCATTCTTTCGTTTTACTGAGTTGACGTTGTAATCATTTGTGAGGAAAATAAGAAGAATGCAAACACGTTCCTTACTGCGAGTACGTTCTGTATTATAGCCCTATATATAACTAGATCTGTGATTAACGAAACTTTTGGAATAGGCTGTTCTAACTCTGTTTTCTGCTTTTTTCAAGCAAAGCTTTTAAAATTGAACAAATGGGCACGACTATTCGACTAAGTCAATAATCAGATTAGATTATCCAGGTTTTTTATTACTGTAAATGAACGATATTTTTGTGCACTTAAATTTTTTTTAAGATTTAGTTTTTATTCAGAAGAGAAGACGAATGACCGCACGTATCTTCCAATACCAAAATAATTTTGTCGTAAAGTTTCTCTTACAGCTAATTAAAGCTTATGTCTTTGATCTGACTTGCAATTCCTTTATTAAATGTTCATGGAAGTGTTCTTTATTAAAATTTTTGTAATAAAATATTCTATAGCAGACTGATGCCCTCGTCACTCTTTTCATACGTCTTGTTTAAATTTAGATGCAGTGATGATGATTTACTCATTCGTATATATTTTGATTCATTTGCATGCACAAAAGGGTTGATTTTAGATGTTGGCACTTCAATTGCACTCAGTCTCTATAATAGAAAACTTAAATATAAACAGCTTTATTTCGTTGAGTATAAAATAATATTTACTATAACTGAAAGCTAAGAACGTAATATTTTATTACAAGGCATTTCATATTATGAAATCAACCGTCAAATATAAAATTTATATTTTAAAACTAATATATAATAAAAAATTAATTATTATATTTTTTATGATTTGGATTTACTGCAAAATGATTTTCTATATTTCTATAAGGTTTAAAAGAAAATAGTGAAAATATATTTTGGCAACGGTATAAACAATCCGACTGCTTTCTATCATTCTTGAAACTTCTTCCTATTAGACTGTTATATATATATGAGTTATTTACAAAGTTAGTCAGAAAGTATTTTTCGTGTAAGAAAGTTTCAATCGTAGTCGTGGAAGAACTAGTGCTTTAAGTTTATTTTAAAATTTAAAAACTTAAAATATTACTTCGCGCAAGAAATTTTGAAAAATCTGTTTTATAATATTTTTTAATTAAATAATGAGTAATATTTCGTACATTATTAATAAAAAGTACATCAATTTACTTAATTTTAATTATTATTTTTTTATTACAGGAGTAAAAAAGTGCAATGCAATTTCTTTTTAAAATGTAATGTTATTCTTTTCGTAGTTTTGAAGTATGTTCAAAATGGATGAACATTTTAAAGACACAAAACACAAAAATAATTAAACGTAAAATTGACAAAAATATTTTATTTGAAAAAATACATATGTTCTGCAGAACTGGTTAAAACTTTTCTCGTACATTTTTGACTAATTTAATTATTTAATCAGAATGAAATTGTAAATAGAATAGACTTGAAACAATTTGTAAAAATTGTTATTGTAAGATCTAATGAAGCGAATATAATAAAATTTTTTTCGGAATATTGTAATACCGGTCATGAAATTTTAAAATATTTAATTAAAATAATAATGTACGTACTTTCCTATCTTGTATAACTGTTATCTTTCAAAGTAAGACATGATCTTTAATATTAACGTGTTTTTGTAATTTCATATTTATTAGAGCAAATAATTGTTATTAAATAAAACAGAATTTTAAATAGATTGCATGGGATTCAGGTATGTTGTTAAGTAATTGGAAAGTCCATGCATACGTAAGTCGATGTGATTCCATCCTTTTCTAGCAAAGTGTATGGACAAGTATAGGCTTAACGAGGTTGGTCAGCTTCTATTTATTGCCACCCCCAGCTATACCAGGCAGGATAAAGGATAAATGCAAGCAACCTCTGTTCAATCTGACTTCAAGTCCATCGAAATGCGTATTTCTGCGAGTAAACAGGCGCCCATTGCATTTTCATTGTTGTCAGTAATATTAATATTTTTCATATGACTTTAATTTATATTTATATTTTAGTAAAACTTTATAAGAAAAAAAATTCTAATAGAAAAATTTTTTTGTTTGATAAATAAAATAAAGCCGTTATTTGCATTTATAAAGTAACATATAACGTTAAAAAATATTATAGTGAAAGGTTATGGTAAAGGTTATTTAAATTATTTGAATTTATCAACAAGCAAGATATTTCCTTTATTTCATAAAAAATAGAAAAATTTGCCTGCAAAGTATTTACTAAAATAAGAATTAGTGTCTTGTGGCAATTAATATGCAAACAGCAAACGGAAGTTTTATGTCATTTCGTGAAATTTGACATGCTTGCCGTAAATTTTACCTTCTGCACGATAAAATATATGTGCTATTAGATAGAATCATTTTTTGATTTTCACTCCAAAAATCTTATATAATTTTATAGATTGATTGTAGATTATTTGCTGAAATTATAGCTATTAAGTACTTGTTTAAACAATAAATTCTTAACAACAAATAGAATGTTTAGATAAATATAAAAACATAAAAAGTTATGCTTATTAAGTACTTCTTTAAACAATAAATTCTTAACAACAAATAGAATGTTAAAATAAATATAAAAACATAAAAAGTTATGCTTGTCATGCATAATACAGCTTACATTAAAATAATATATATTTACCTGGGCGATATATTATAAATATATGTAAATTTTAAAGAAAAGTTGAGATTGATCGTGAAAAATATTTTATCGTTGAAAGCCCTAGGACAGAGGTATTTATTAAAAACAGTTATATACATATATATTATCCTTATTTGATTTTTTATAGAAATTTATAGAGATTATAAATAATTTATTATTTTTTCAAACAACTAGGATTTATTTAAGATTTAAATCCGACACATTTTTCAATAAAATAGTTAAACCTCTGTGAGTATTATATATTATTTAATAAAATAATATACAAATAATATGTAATTTTAATTTTTCAAAAATTTTATAATCATTTTATTATTATAGCTTAAGGTTATTAATGGTTTATTGAAATAAAATATTTAATTCGATTCTATTTATAACCATAATTTCTTGAAACATTAATTTCTTGATCCAGGTATGGTGAAAAATTTAATTTATCAGACAGAAATGAAGTTGATTAAAAAAGTGAAACGTTTATTGATTACTATTAACACATTTTAATTAATTCATGTTTTACTACATAAATTTACTATTATATATATTTACGACTATTCAGATACGGATCGGTATGAATTTTCTTACTGATCGTAAAATTTATAGTAACTTGGCAGTAAGAATTTATAAAGCTTTTGCGCATTTTTATTTTCCTTCTTACTAAATTTTACAATACAGCAAAAGTTATAATGTGGTATGATAAAATTTAGCATTCTGTATAATAAATTTTTTATTTACAATACCAGTAATTGAAATAGTACACACTAAAATTTCTGAAAATTATCATGATATCTCGATTGCTTTTATTTATATCATAAATATTGTAGAAGGTTTTTATTATAATTTGAAACTAGAATAAAATGCAATATTTTACTTTAGTTCGGTTTATATTAACAAATTAAAAAGAATTTTTTTTAATGCTTTTAATATCTTTTTATGCCTTCAGATGTAACAAACATAATATTTACTGCATCTTACAAAATTTAATTACTAATTTGCTCATAACATGTTTAATCAAGTACACGTATGTTCATAGAGATTGAAATGTTTGTACATATAAATTTTGTTTTGATATACCGACTATATGATATACCTTTTAATATAATAGCTATGATTAATTTTAAAAAACATAAAATATTTAATTATTCTTTGAATTTTTACAAAATGTTCAATTTAATCATTAACAAAATGTAATCTATTAAAATTGTAGAACAGAATTTTGTAACTTCGGTTAAATTACAATTAAATTAAAATAACTAAAATTGTTAATCCATTTTACAAGTATCTTCAATCTGTTTCTAATCTCGTGAATAATATTTTGAATTTTTTGAGATAAAAGATACTATTTTAATTTATGCAATGACAATTTTCGTACTCATTAGTTGATCCTATTTGTACGAAGCTACCCATTTTAAATCGCGAATTTTTCATTAAAAATCGGAAATAAAATAGAAAGCAATGTTGATTTTTGATCTGAATGTAAAAGTACGAAATGTAAAAAATTACTTAAAAATGGTCTTGTATTGAGCTTAAATGAACAACGAAGGCCGATAGCGTCGCATATAGTCTCTCCTCCCTGTATCTTATTGCGAGAGTTGGTCAGCACCAAGATCTATCCACTCGATTCCACCCCATTCGATTTAAAGGAACCAAGGCGTTCACTGCATACGCTCGACTTCTTCGTGAGATTAACATAATAAGGTCTTAAACGCGCGTTGTCTATGTTTTATAAAAAACGCTGCCCGTTTCTTTTTACTTGACCGGGCAGACGCAAGGAGACCTCCATTGTCCATTGTTCGCTTGAAGTCGATGTTCTCTCGCCTCCGATCTTTACTCTCTCTCTCTTTCTCTCTCTTTCTCTGTTTTCTTTATCTTGCGTTACTACTCGGCCGAGCCCTAGCCTAGGCTAGAGTGAACACGAATTTCACGCGGAAACCAAGGAAAAAAGGCTCTAGAGGCAAGGACTCCCTTTGTGCGAGAGACTGCATTGTTGGGCGTGTTTTGCGAACTAGAACTCCAAGAGCTTCGCGAATTTTGTGTCGCTAACTCATCGGACGCGGATTATGGGTGATTTCAGTTTGAGAAGTATTGTCTTCGAGATTTATGCGCACGCGGAAGACAAATAATATCGTGTCTTTCACATGAGTATAGTAGTATTTTTATGATTAGTTAATTGGTTTGACGTCTAGATAGGCTATTAACTATTAACGATTCAAGAAAGCATGAAAAAGGTGCGAATGTTCCTCGTTTAGTACAACGTACGAGTATATTTACCCAATTTCGTAAACAATTTTGCCAACTCATCTTTTAAACAAATGAAATGATATTTTAATTTATACAACTTGAAGAAATAATGATAATTTATTTTTATCAACATTTTTCTAGACAATACTAATATTTAAAAGTTATAGTTTACTTATATATAGATAAATTAAAGTATCTTAGGATGAATTTGCTGAAGCCTATAAGAATTTGAGAAACACGACGACCAGAAAGATACAGAAAAAAATTGTGACATGTTAAAAGAATGTTTGCCTATAATATTATTCATACTTTGTAAATAAGTAAACCAAGTTAATTATAAAAACTTATCTTGCAACTTTTATTTACATTCCATTTTCACCTTCACCAATACTGGTATGTTTTGATCAGTTAGCGATGTTCACTTTCAATGATTTTAAAAATGAATGACTTCACAGTGAGGGGGTGGCATGGGATCTTCTTTTGAAATGGCATACTGCGTTGTCCGGTATATTTGCCTGCGTATCGCGCTTCTGTTCCGCTCCTCAGAGAGTGCACAAACGGCTCAATACACATGTACCTCTCACAAATTAAAAGAAAAAAGGATGAGAGAAAGGACGATAATAAAAGCAGCGAAAATACTCCATTCCAAGATACAAGAGCCATACATTGTGCCTTGAGCGAACGGCCGTTGAGAAGGGATGGCGGATAGGGTGGGGAAGGGGACGAAGTCGTCGGCACGAAGATACCAGAAGACGATCGCCATCCTGGAGAGTGGGAATGATGCATCGCCAGCGATACAAGCCCTACCGGGTTGGACGCGCGGAAAGAACCAAAGATAGAAGGCAAAACGGAGAAAACTCGCTTCCCTCTCTCTTTCTCTTTCACGACTGGAGTGTACGTCGCGCGCGCGACAACGAGGACTACGATACAAAAGCGCCCGACGAGCTGCTGCACGGTATCTATTCGCTCAAGGGGGAAGAGATAAAGGGAGAGGGAGAGAGAGAGAGAGAGAGACAGAGGGAGCGAGTCGGTTGCAGAGAGAGAGAGAGAGAGAGGATTGTTTTCTTGAAATGCTGCTGAGAAAGATTGATGCGTACACGCTCTTGAGATAGAGCACTAAACGGGTGCGTGTAAGGTGAATAGTCTTATTGGCGAACGTTGTGTCTCGTATGAATTGCGAACGGTTAAGCTTTTATTGATGGAGTGCGACGCGATTTTCTCTCTCTTTTATCTCGATGTTTCTGGAAAATTTACAAGCAGGATATAGAGCGGTACAAGCTTCAGATAACAAACTGTATAACAAGTTCTTTTGAAAAATTGTGGGAGCGACGTCTTACAATTGAATGCTTCCCTCATAGCATGTCACAGTCACTGTTTTTGTCACATCCGCCAATGTGATGTTTCTATTTCACTTCCTGCGAGCTCCCACACTTAATGCGAGCTAATAAAGTAAATACAGAACAGCTAGTGGATGCCTGCATACTTTCGGATGGCAAATTCATTTAATAAAAGCAAAATAATAATTACTATGAAACCCCATAAATTAGTACGAACTCTTCCGTTGCTTCAATATTGCGGCAATTAATTTAGAGGTCTGAGGTATAATCTAATCGAGCGAAGATTTAAAAATTATGGTAATTAATAGCATAGCTAAAAATAGGAGTAATAAATCAATTAGAGATTTAGATTGCGCATTGAGAAAATTGAATCGAAAATAGGACTCGAGTTTGTATCATAAAAGTTTATATACTAAAATTATACCTTTTCATAATCAATATATCAAGCGGCTTGATTTTATATTACATATTTCAAAAATGGGCAGGTGGAAATTGTTAGGATTAAATTAAGAATCAATTATTTTATAATAAAGTCTAAGGGATTTTATTTAATTATAATACTTGGCTGTTAAAAAGTATCTGGCGTTGACAATTTCGATTTTCCGATTACAATTTTCTCAGTGTACATAAACCGATGCAACAACTTTTACATTTAATTTTTAGCCACTTCTTACACAATTAATTTAATGATATATATGTACAACTTGTTTAAGTATTATAATGCGTGTATCTTCGCGAAGAAAATGATTATCTGCATTCGGGACTAAACCGAGTCCAAAGCCCGTTTACGCACATTTTTCACGTTCCATGTCGTTGTGCAGGAAACTGTAATTACGGCTGCATACGATAAAGTATATTAAGCAGATTCTTATTTAAAAAGTGAACATGACTAGTATGAAGTGATCAAGCGAAGCGTTTTTCTTGACATAATTTATAATTTTATGTAAATTTTTGAATATGTAATGTATATAATTATTCGTACTTTATACAAGCGAAAGTAGTTGTTCGTTGCAAGTACACACACTTGAAGTTCATAAGCATGCCAGGAATGGCTTTTAGAATGAAGCTCATTATGGGACTTTTTATAGTGGTCGAACTTCAGTAATCGACGCTTGCGTTAGCCACACTGCAGTAAGCTCGTATTTTATTTTAAAGTTGGTAAAACCGTTTGCTACGTGAGCTCCGACCGGGTAATCGCGGGGCTACGCGTTCCGTTGATTTTTCCGATCCGCATGTTCTGCCGCGGTGGAGTAGTGGGATAGAGAGTGAGAGAGACGAAAAGGGAGGGAGAGTGAATGAGCGAGCGAGGAGAGAGCAAAAAACACTACCATAATGAATCGCACGATACCATGCAACTGATAACAAGCCTGTTTCAGCCTCTTCTCTGTATCCACTCTCGATCTTGCTGGGAAAATAAACGGCGCGTTTAAGAAAAGCCACACGACCGTAGTGCACGCGGTCAGGAACACGCGCGCAATTTGTTCGAATCTCCTTCACCCCTCCTATCCAAAATTCGCGCCCAATCGCCCAGCGCAGGGCATTTATTCTAATTTCTAACCTCTAAGCAGGTATAACGCTAACGACATCCGGTTTTGGTCTTATACGGTCCAAGTCACCAGGAGCTCGAGTGAGAAGCCGGGCGTCTTGCAGTACCGAAGGTCAACCAGAAAATGCCGCAGAGGGAAACGCGCGCCTGATAATCAGGGCCGCGTTTCCTGAATCTATATCCCCGAGCACCTGCCACGGCGTAAATCTATCGAGGCACGATGAGGACAGCGACTCCTTGCGTCTTCGTTAGCGATCGGATCTTTTTCTTTTCGTAACGAGTGCGCGAGTGGGTAGCAACCGTGGGTGCGGTCATTTCTTGGATGTAATGCGATGAATGTAACTCATGCACTTGTCTTGACTAATTCTTGCAATTATCTTTTCATTGTATCGCACGCTCCAACTTTTTACACTTTTCGGAGAGAAAATTTATTACATTGTTGAGAGGTATTAGGAGGCATAATTATCGATCCTATAATTTTTTAATGTTCCAGTCAACTCCAATTCTACACGCATAAGATGATAACGTCATAGCTCATTGCATTGTTGCAGAAGCGTAATTTTCGTCTGTGACTGATACGTTTAATTCAAAGCGAAGTTCCGTTGATGTATAATGTTATCCAGAACATCCATTAATTTGATGCATTTCGTTGCCAAGAAGATGTACAGCTTCTATTAATTTATTAATCTCTCTGGCATTTTAAAATATCAAATTACTACTTGTTTTATGCAACAAATTTAATTAACTTTTCTAAAATTAAGGTACTTTATTGTGCATTATGTTTGAATTGAATATGTTTAACACTTATTAAATCTAAATGCCGGTGACAATGATCGTATGAGAAATTATGTGACATATTAACACGCAATACTATAAGTCATGCTATTCAACAAGGAAAAATATTGACCTCGACTGTAAGAATTCATATCGTATTTCTAAAGTTTAAAGAATGTGCAATGATGACCTTCATGACACCAGTTACCGTTCTCACTCGGTATTAGTTAATAGTTCTAATTAAAAATATTGTTTGATTTAAAAGAAGTCAAATATTATTCTCCATTTACCCATGAACTACTTTTGTTCAGTTTTGAGCAACTGTTTTAAAGCTTCAAGAAATATTATAAGAATGTCATTGAAATTTGATCGGTATAGGAGGTCGCTCCATAAAGTATATTATAGAATTCATTCTTGAATATAATTTATTAAGCTTCTTACGTTTAAAAAAGTTACTAAATGATTGTTTAAGCCGTCAATTTTTTTATTTTTTCGTCGAAATAAATTTCTTGGAAAATAATAGCTCAAAATCCTGAATTAAGAAATTTCTTTTTTAAAAAGAATATCTTTTATTGTAGATCATAATTATTAATATGTTTAAAGACAAACATGTTGCATATTAAATGGTAATGACGTGTTTCATTATAATTAGATTTATCTGATATTTGACATTTTATTATTTTTTAATAAATCAAGTATAATGTATAATTACTTTATTTAATTTGTTAAATTAATTTTTTATATTTTTTTAAATTTAAAATTAACATTATATGATATTTTAATAAAATAATTTTTTCAAAATTTCTATAACGAATGTATCTCAATGAAGCACAATTGTAATGAATTATTGAAAATGATATATAAACTACATTGCTTATAAGGAAATTTAAGTTGCAATAAATAAACTAGAAAAACATAGCAACATATATATTATTGATCATTACGAAAGATCATAAAAATTATAAAATATTCCTTAGTATAATAATAATATCTATTTATGTAAGATAGGAAAATTTTAACAAACGCGCTTATGACGCATGCATTAAATTTTAAAGATAATTATTATTATACAATTCGTTTTTCATTATGTCAGTTAAAATAATACAGAATACGTATCTTTTACTAATTTTATTATTTCAAGTGCATTTGATAAGAATTTTTGAAAATATTATATGAAAAATCTTGTCAGTATTTTTATTAGTTAAATTATTCATTAGTTTATTGGTTTATTAACTAAATTAACATTTAGTTTCTGATATCATTAAGAAAAAATTAAGCGATATAAATAATTAAAGCTTTTTTTTATAATAAATGATACCAATGTGAATATGAGAGTAATTTATGTATGGCTGAATCTATTAATTTTTAATATTAAACTTTGCTTACTTTAGTAATAAATTTATTTAGTTATAAAATTAAATTACATTTTTTTATAAAACTCATCTAGTTGTATAGAGAATCAGATAAAATCCTGAAATATATCCTTACATATTTACAATTTTATTCTTATAGTCTTCCTATTTTATAAGAATTCAGCTAATTATGTTACTTTCCTTAAATACCAAACGAGATATAATAAAAATATTTAAATATTCAGAAGCGCATAATTTAACAGTAACGAGTCTAATCTCGTTTAATGTTTCAGAAAAGTATATATATATATACGCCCGTCAGCATAAGTATTATTTATTTATATTGTTATTACGTAAAGTCTTAGACATATTAAAGTAGAATATTTATTGGTTAAAACTTAGCGATTCACAATCTATTAGAAAAGTTTACGACACTTTTGAATATATTTTGATAAAAAATTTGTATCATCAAAGTGACATTCACACGTGCCAAAACAAATGTTAACATTCGAATATTTAGCTTGCCAAAAAAGTTTCATAATTAAGTAATATTACTTACCTAATTATTTTTACTGTCAAGAATTTTGATTAATAGCATCATTTAATAACTCAATATCCTTTTTGTTTATTTACTAATTAGAATTGATTAATTATGCATTTCAAAAGGTTTGAATATTATAAACATCATTGGCTTGAATTATAACTACTCATTCTGTACTAGATTGATAATGTTTTTAGTCTTTTGTACTGAAACTACCACTTTAAGAACCTTAGATAAATAGATATAAATTTATTTTATAAAAGGTAGTAATAAGCTAAATTATAATACGAGTGAAAAGAACAAATTTATTAAGTAGTTAGTAAAAATATATCTATCAGTCAAATTTTATGTGCGTAAGAGTACGTACATTTTGCGGTAATACATTAGGCCGTTTGTAAATGAGTTTTTAACCTACAAAATATATCCGCATAGGTCGTACAAATAAATTCACATAACAACGCTTACGTTTACTGTTATTTAATCAAAGCGCAGAAAATACATAAATTCATCGGACGTAATAATTATAACACGCTCATTTAGAAACTAGTGATGCTCACGTTATTTATGACATTCAAAGCTGACGCTCGATTAATATTAATTATCATAATAAAGCCACTACATATTTATACGATTCAAAGAAAACCAACGCCAAGATTGAAAATTATTGAAATCTCTGTTTTCCCGTGGGCAAGTGTTGATAAAATCCATAAACTTCACTCTTTTCGCGCACGAACTTACAAGAAGTAAACAACTAAGTAGCACTGGTGCGAAAATTAAGAAAGAAGAGTATAATTTTCCTGTAAAATACGTTTACAAAGCCGCACGAGCGCTCGACGAAATTATACCCTCTCTTTTCTTTGTGGTTGTGACGAAAAAGAAACACGCAGTGCCGCGGTGCACGCGATTTCGGTATTTCACACGCATTGTCTAAGAGGGGCGACTTTTGTCTCCCCTGCGGAGGCCGTGAAACGCCGCGTGAAGGTCGCGGATCGTAATTTCTACATTTGCGTAATTCTCGAAGCGTGCTGGTGAGACTTTGGTTGCTTTGGATCTCACTCGTAAAGTGGAAGCTCGGACTATGGATTATATTTTCTTGCGGTGGTAATGGCTCGGGGATAGACGTCGTCTTATTGCGCCTTCGAATCCCTGTGAAAAAGCACGAGAGCTTAGAGTTTGAATGCCGCTCTCCAATGGACGCGTGCTTGGAAATACACTCGCGTTTGTCAAACGCATTTAGCTCCTTATCTCGGTTATTTGTGCATTTGGCTAATTCTGGGATGATCCTCAGCGTCAGATTTCGTTTTCTGGTGTGCGCACGTAATCCAGCGCGTGTTCGTTCTATTTAAAGTTTCTTTTTTATGACGCATTACTGGCCATTTGCACTGCATAAAGACGAGGAAATCTCGAAGACTGGATTTCAAATCAACAATCATTATACAGAGTAGCAACATCTTACGGTTCTGTAGAATTTGACATGATGAACGTAATTAGCAGGATTTCTCGTGCGTCCTATCTTTTCTTTTCTTTCAAAGATTTCTTAGTGATTGTGAAAGATTAGTCTAGAATTTTCTTAAGAATCTTAAATTGCGACAACTTGTTTACTATAACCTAGAGTAAAACTATTCTTCAGAAATTATAGTATCAAAAATGTTATGTACAACTTTTACACGATGATTTAATTCGTTGTTTAATGCGATTATTAGAATTTTTATATATTTATTTTACTAAATATTTATATTACTAAATATTTACGTTATCTGACGGTAATTATAATGTTTTTTTATTTCATACCCTTAAGTAATTACATATTTATTATGATACGCGTCTATTAATTATTATTTTCTTTATACGATAAATGTGAGATTTTGAACAAATTTTATTTTTTATAAATGAATGAATTCTTATATTGTCGATATATTCACTATGAATAGTGACTAATTCTAATAATATTAATTAGTTAATGTGTAAATTGCAGTAAAAATATATTTGTTACAAATAAACTTTAATGCATTATTAATTATATTTTAAAATGTTTAATTCAAGCATTATACATATATTAAGGTAATATAGTAATTGTAAATACATCAAATATTTAATTAAAATGAGTGTAACAAGTTTCAATATTTTTTAAATTAAAAAAAATGTTTAAAATTATTCTAAAAATACTACTAATGTAATTTAATATTAATCAATAAACTGATTTTAAATTATTTTTTCGAACGTTTGGGATACTTAAAATTATCAACTCCGTTTTATTTCCATCCAGAATTTATATTGAAATATATTTATATCTAAAATGAAAAAAATATACATACGGATATAATTAGATATTCTAAATTTTTATTTTTATATATCCATCATTTTTGTATAATATTATTACTGGTATTTGTAATAAACATATGCGATAATAAACTTAGTATCACAAGATTTAGTACAATTAAGTAAATTAAATTTTTAATAAGACTTTAATCTTTGAGAATTATTTCAATGGTACCTGTTTTAAAAAAATGTAATAATTTGTTATATTAATATTAAATTTTATTTACCGGATATTCAATAAAGACATTATATTGAAAAGAATTATAAAAAAATTTTTTTGACACTGTATCAAAATTTTAAAATGGAAAAAATTAACCGTTTTAAAACAATTGACAGCTATTATTTTATTTAACTTAATACATAAATAGAATTTCAATATTGCTTTTACTCTATATTGAGAAGATCAAATCAATTTTTATTTTCAAAGAGTATAAAAGTTACAGTATTTATTGTATTTCTATTAAGAGAAAATGTAAAATTCTCAAGTAGTTCATTTGTTATAATTGATAAACTCTTTATTAAATTTATAATTATATATTATCATAATTGATTATTTTTTATTATAAAATATATTGGAAGATTGCCTAAAATTTTTGTGTTAAATTTAGAAAGTTTATTAATCAACAAAAAGAAATCTATTTTATGTTTATTTCTTTTTAGAAGAATAGTTGATTAATAATAGAATTACCTACAGATTTTTAAACTTTAAAAGTTAACTTATTTATTGTAATAGTTTTATCACAAGAAGGAAGAAGATTAAAATTAGATACATTCAAGAAATTTAAGATTTTTTTTTTAAAGATGACAAAAGGAATGTAAACTTTTAAAATTATATATAAAAATTGAAAAAGCTGAGACAAATAATGTATAATAAAATATTAAAAGCATTTAAGAATTATACTTTCAAAGTTATTAGATATAAAATTTTTGAAAATTAAATAATAGTTTTATTTCTATTAAGCTGTAAAGATATAAAAGGAACTTTATCGTAAGTCTTAGCAAGTGCTGTAGCAAATTTGCAAATTAAAAATTTTACTTTATATCTTAATCTCCATAATAATGCTTCAAGAGTTAGGGATTCTTAAACGATTGCTTGTATTTTTCGTTGATCCTTAAAAAGCGTTATATGTAAAATTTGAACCAAGCTATTAAAATTTTTTATATACATATATTTGAAAATTTCTTCTTTTATTACCGTTATGAAAGAAATATACACGATTTTTACGAAAGCAGTATTCGAAAATTCCAATTAATACGTAAGATATTTGAAAAATTATTGTTTATGGGTCTTAAAAGTTAATAACGTACAATTACAGCACATCAAAGTGTTCGATTCATTACGTAAAAAAATTTAGTTTGCAGCGCACCGAGACCAAAAATTCACTAAAATCATCGATATTCTCATGTTTATGTCGAGATCTGGCGTTATCTCAAATCATATCATCCAATGGGCCAAAAAATGAAATCTCGCGCCCGAGTGAGAATTAAAACATTTTCTCGCCGCAGTTGGCTTTCAATTACAATTAACGCGTCTGCGCTGATTCGTCCGAGGCGATACAAGGCCTGCATCGAAAGTATCGCGCAGTCCCGACATTAATCAGAGAAGCCAAGCTTCGGCATATTTTGCGGAAGGGCATATTTCCTCGTTATCTCAACGCCGTTTTTCTACGCGATGAGGAATCCATTTAAGAATGCGTTATTAATAATCGCACGGGTCCGCCCTTCGAATTCCTCAGGGAGATAAATTCGAATTTCGCGGGCAACCCTTCGCGGCTGCCTTTTTTCATTCCCATCGGGAGATGTCTTGGGTGCTGAGCTGTAATTTCATTGCTTCTGGATCGCAAGCCTCGTTGGCACATTTGTAATTGTGATTTTACACGTGGAAATTGATTATAGCTTTACGCGATCGTGCCTGTACGCAATGGTTTGCGAACAGGTCAGTGCGTTTTAAACGCGATGGATTCAATTCGAATCGAATAACATAATAAATTACAAACCTATGTTTTAATGAATCTTCTGTTTGAATTTGCTACAACGATAAATTGAAGTTTTCCGTGTTCATGAAAAGGTTAGCTGCGCAGCTCTCACGAAGATAATCCAAGAATTTTAATGGAAGAACTAAAACTCATTTATTGTAAAAATTATTCAGCGCTCGTCTTATAAAGTGAATTATTATATATATATACGTATATATTTTTACTTTTATCTCTTTATCACGCGTAGATCGTTTTGATTTGAATAACGTTAATAAATTGAATAAAGATAAATTTCTTTGATTAACATCTTAAACAATTTTGTATAGAACTTACGATAATCTATTATCCAATAAATTTCATATGCTTGAGCATTTTCTCGTTAAAGGGTAGTTTTCATATCGAAGAATATAAATATTCCTAAATTACGACTTATTGTTTAGTCGTGAAGTTTGGTTCGTTCAATTACATAATCAATCTATTGTAGAACTATCTTGGAAAAATAATTCATCGTTTAAAATATTTTTAGCCTTGTTATTTTTATATAATCTCATAGACTTGTCTATTTATACGTTAAAAATCGCGAATATGTGTAAGCAGAATTTTAGTTAATATATCATTTCAATTACTATATACCTCAAGTATATTGAAATTATGTATAAAAGACATTGAAATTACGACTCTGGTCATTTTTATTAAAATTTAAACAAGTTTGTTCTTTACACTGCAACTGTAAATGAAATTCTTACGACAGTGATTAGTTAATGCATTAAAAGCGCATACAGTCTGCCATGCGTATTAAATAATTATTTGCGCAGGCATCTTATTGAAATAACAAAATTTCTTAAAACACATTTATTTCAATTAACTTGATTAATACCCGAACTTACGTAAAAATCATCTCGGAGGGAAAAAAGCAAAAATTTACTATATTCAAATACATTGTGCATTTACAAAGAAACACTATGGAAACACTAAAACAAAATAAGCTTCAGCTTTATATTGACTTAAACGAAACTAGAACAAAAAAAGGCATAAATTTTGAAGAAAATTGATACAATACAACGATGACAATACACGTAGAGGGCACTTTTCTAATGCAAAAAAGACATAATTATCCTTTGCTGGGTTGAGATTCGATTCATAATAAAGCAGAACGTCAGCAGTCGTGAGGTTGGCTCGCATATGCGGTAATTACGAGCGGCCGAAAAGCTGGCGACTCCCACCGAACTGAAAGGCAACGTCTGTTTGCAGGCGATCCTCTTCTACACGCCGCGCTGGTTGTGGAAGGGTTGGGAGGGTGGCAAGATTCACGCTCTCATGATGGACCTCGACATCGGGCTCTGCTCCGAGGTGGAGAAGAAGCAGAAGAAGAAGATGCTGCTGGATTATCTTTGGGAGAATCTGCGCTTCCACAACTGGTGGGCGTACAGGTACTACCTCTGCGAGGTGCTCGCCCTCCTGAACGTCATCGGTAAGTCCCTCTCTCACTCTCTCTTGCGCCGCGCTTTGCATTTTTTTCAATCCGACAATTATCATAAATCTTGGCGGGCGACGCAAGTTCGCGTACTTCGAAAATTAACCTTCGCCGATACAAGGGCATTTTCCCATACTCGTAAAAATATGATTTTTGCACGGCCGAGGGCTCGTCTTATTCGCTGGGCTTATCAACGCGAAAATCGAGCGTAGGATGCGCGTCGCCTCCTGGATGGCTTGCATTCGCTAAAAATCGAAGATGTAATTAAGCACTTCTTTTTGGGCTGATGCGGAGTTGGATTCGTCCGAAGCGCTCAGATCTTTTGACTATTTGGTTCGACTCGCGCTATTATTAATTCGCGGCTTTCGTACACTGCCTCTCGATGAAAATTGATATTTATGCCTTGGAATCGATAGCCAACAGCGATATAACAATTACGCGCATCGTACCTTCATCTAAAATTTTTATCTATTTCTGTTACTTACTAAATCTTGAAGTTTATTTTGTAATAATTAAGTTTCCCATTCGCGCAAATTGATCGAAACTTTTATCCGTGAAGTATTAAGAAAATATTGAAATTTAATGTTGCTAGAGAGAAATAACTTCGGCATTCTTTGTTCACTATGAAGTAAAGTTGCCAGACTAAACTGCAGCATCCATTAAAACTTTCATCGACTTGTACATAAAAGTTGTTTGCATTTTCAATAAAAGTTTTTACTTTTAACAGCTATAGTAATTTCCTTTTGCTTCGCGACTGCAAAAATATGAATAAATCTTTTCAAACGACATCGCTATAATAGTCAAAACTAATCGCCTTGTATTTCAAGCACGAGTATCAATATGTTTGTCGACGTATAGCCACGCTCAAAAACGGTTGGTACAAGCGCGTCGCGAAGGTGTGGCCTGGGAACGTAGAAAGCCGCTCCAGACAGAGGCGCGCGTGCGAATGAGTAGTTTAAGCGAAAATTTTGGCAGCTGTACAGCTGGCGACTTCATCGCTCAACTGGGTGCAAGAGTCGCCAAAATGGCGCATGATTAAAGTAATGACAAGTAATAACGATGAAGGAATTCTTCATTTACAAAATCATGGTGTTTGTTATTATAAAATCATCAATAATTCCCTTCCTTATTTTCATAGTATATCGAGCATAACATCGCGGAAACATCGCAATTTACAAAAATTAAAACTGAATTTGACTTAAGACACGAATTTGAAATGAGCTTGTTCGATTAAAGCACTTAAATAATTAGTTGCTTCTTAACTTTACTCGTCTTTCATAATTCTGCCGTATGTAAGGTACGTAAATTTGCTAAGCCACGTGTAAATGAATTTAATAATATTGCCCTGATAAATGATAATGATAAATGATAAAATTATATAAGAATATTAGTTTTTTTTTATAAATTATGGTTTCATAGGATCTAGGATTCATTTAAAAGGAATAATTTAAATCATGATGAAGCTACATTCATCACCAAGTGCAATCTGCAATCCGTGTAAAAGAAAGAGATGTTCACCTTGATATATGTTTACACATGATAAAATTATGAGTTGGAAAATATATTAAACAAGCATAAAGCAGTGAAATTTCATCAAGTTTTGATCAATTTGATAAATGTTGTACATATTAAAGAAAACGAAATGATCGAATTATAGATTAGAGTTTTATAGAAATCCTATCAGAATGTTTCAAACGAAGTTATATGCTATATAATATATTAACTAAATATTGTATTTATAATATACTTATTATTTATTAATTCATATATTGATGTTAAAATTTTTGGAGCGTGAAAAAAGTTATCGTGTTAATTATAGAATTTAATAATAGCAAAAATACGTACTACCTTGATATTACATAATTTGAGACATTAAAATATATTACGTACTTTCTTTCACCATACATTACATTTATATCGCGATAAATGTTTTGCGACAAAAAAGTGATTGTTCAACTTACAGGCCAGATGTTCCTGATGAATCGCTTCTTCGACGGTGCATTCCTGACCTTTGGCATCGATGTTCTGCGCTTTCTCGAGTCTGATCAGGAGGACCGCGTCGACCCAATGATTTACGTCTTCCCACGCATGACCAAGTGCACCTTCTACAAGTACGGCGTTAGTGGCGAGGTCGAGCGCCATGATGCAGTTTGCATATTGCCCCTCAACGTCGTCAACGAGAAGATCTACGTGTTCCTGTGGTTCTGGTTCCTCTTTCTCGGGGTGCTTAGCCTCTTGACCGTCATTTATAGGGTAAGATCAACATTTTGCTCTGCCCCTCCCAACTGAACATATCTTTATGCCTACATAGTTGACATTTATGCAGATATATCCACAAAATAGTACTGAGAGTACGATGGGAAATATATGTAAACTATATCATTAACGTTTAAAAGGAATCAAGAATAGCGTATGATTTTTGTAATATTCGTAAAAAACTAGGCTTTTAAGGAATCATACCAGCCGAGTCCCGTTAAAATCGCAAGATTAACTTAAGCTGTGCGTGTATACATATAGATAAATACACGTATCATGGCTAATGTATTCCGAGTTTCAACGGATATAGCGTCCACTCAAATCCAATCCTTGTATGTAGATATGTAACCAATGTTACTCCGTTAAATTTATTCATTTCTTTTTTTTAAATTTTTATTTATTGTGAAGTCAGATTCTGTCTAATTATTTTTAAATATTATAATGACATTAAAGTATTATCAGTAATTAAAAGCAGTATGATTTTAAATTCGATAAAGTGTCAATTTTACGGAAGAAATTATGAAATCTATTGGATTTCAAACGGAAAAGTCTACGTGAATTTTACTTTAGTCATTTGAAAATAAAATAATCAATGTATAATAATTAATATTCTTGAGCAAAGAAAAAAATATGGTTTCAATCGTTTTTTGCATTAAACCAATTTTCAAAAACACCGAGATGACGAATTTATTGTGTGATATATTTTTTATTTTGCATTTGATAATTTTGTAACTAATTTAAGAAATAATTGTTTATTCTTCTCTGTATTTGTTCATTCTATTTTTTTTTCTTAAAAAAGCACAGTTAAATAAAGCTAAAAGATAAAAATACAATACCGAGCGATAAAATACGCGCATAAAAATATTGATAAATTTTCAATCCATCAATTTCACATCATTTTCTATGCGACACTGTAAATTTAATAAAAGTTGATGGAACCTATTTACAGTAAATTTAGTATAATCACGCTAAAATTTCAGACTTTATTAAAATATTTGACGCGGAACGTGCCGGGTGTACGACATTATGTTATAAACGTATCATAAAATACTTATTAAATAATGTTTTAATTAAAAATAAATCTCGAAATTATAAAACGGGAAAAATTCTATTATATCTTTCGGGCAAGTCAAATGATCGCGTAAACAGGATATGTTAGTCGTTAACTTATGGCGTTGTAAATTATGATGCGTTGAAAGTAACGAAAATGTCCAATAGGAGGCGATTAAATGATTATTCTGTAAATACGTAAATACGTATGCAAATGGCATTGCGTTTTAGAAGATTAATGCAGCTTTTTATGCTTTGTATATATCATGGAAGTGCTGATCGATTTACCGATGTCACTTTGCAGACACGCGCGATTCTGCCAAGTTTAGAGTCTGTTAGCAAACTTTGCTAAGGGCTTTACTTATTAAGAAGATTATGCCGCTTAAATAAGCTCGTTAAATAACTGGCTCATTTCAGCTGCTGCAACCTTCCAGCTTATTTAAGACAATTCTTTACGATGTTTTAACGTGTGGGATGTTAACAAATAAAACTAGGTTACTATTGTATTTTCCGTCTTTCCGTTCTTCACTATTTAATTACGCCTACCAGTGAGTCATTTCCGGTTTTATATTTTATATAATCACAACTTACTAGCTAGATCTACTTCATAATAAAACGCATCTTTGTTTAATGCCCCCTCAAGATATTTACATCAAGATAGCGTCGTCAGTAATGGAACTAAATGCCAATACTCATTAGAATTATTGGTCATTAATAGTTTTAAGATTAAATGGGAGAAAACTCTTTTTATTTATCAAAAAATATGTTGTTTTAAAACAATTTAAAAAAATGAAGATTCAATATAAAACATACTTTTTTCACTTAAAAATTTGAATGTATATAGTTACAATGACGGATAAATGAATGAGTATATAATATTTATAATATTTGCAAACATTGTAAAACTTTGAATGCAATTGCACGTGTATGTTGAAATAATGGGATAATATGAAAATGGTGGTGGTTGAAAACAAGTGATTCCCATGTATTATATCTTCCACAACGAAACTAACCCTTCTCTTGTACTGGCAATGTGACAAGCACTTTTATTGATACGCAGATAATCTTTGAACAGAAGAGATTAAAGTTTTCTCGATTTGCTACTGTGACGTCAATCACTAAGTCAACGTCCCAAGTCCAACTCTGATGTTGCAAGTGATATGCAGAAAAAGTGACCCCTACAGAGACAATATCGATTTAAGATTCCGCAGCGATTTGCACGTATCCCTAAAGGAAAAAAATCGAAAGCATTCCGAAGCAGAGGCATACGAGTACCTGCAACGAAGATGCCCGAAGCATAAGCAAAACGTACGTTCTTTAGCTGAGTTTTCAGATTAATCGGACATATTAACCTCCCAGACGGTATAAGTGAGATCGTAGCCGAAGCTTTCGAAGAAATCACCTCATTGTCTCGACGCATCGATGTAGAGAGTGGATACATCAAAAGGCTTCGGAGAAACTGCTGCATCATTAACAAGATAGTGAGAAGCATGGAAATACTCATAAAGGCCTCGGATCCAATCTGGATGCTATTGCGCGTGCCAGTTGAATGTTGACGGCATGAATAGAGCGACTGACGGTATTGCTTTCAAACTCGTATCCACTTTAGAGTTGCTCGCGCACGTCCTCGAATGGTACCTGGAAAAGTCCCTTATAGTTCACCGTGGAAATGAAAAGCTTTTTACTCGCACTGTCATCATTCGAGCATCACCGTTTCCTTCTACAACAGCGTGGAAAATGCAGGGAGTCGTTAGATAGTTGCAATGGTTTCATTAACAACGTGCCGTTACTGTAACTCACCAGTCATTTTTCTAGGCATGCTGAAAAAAAGCTCGTGATAGGGTAGCTAGAAGCTTCTATCTTCTGTGGAATTTTGATAAGTGCAATTACTTAATTATGACAGAAAAGCACTACTTTTTTGATGACATGAACATTTTTTAATTTATCAAAGAATGGGTAGCTTGTTTCACATCAATTTCGACGGTGATCGATGAAATTTTAATTATACTCGAAAATCTGAACTTTCAATCTTCATAGTATCAATTTCTAACTGTAAGATAATATATATATACAAATTACTATAATGCATATTACAATTATTTTTTAATGGTATGGACTGGTTTAAATTTCTAAATTGTAGATTTAGCTATCTTTTTTGAGTTTGTATGAAAAAGCTTTACGTTGCAAAGATAAAAAAGCTAAGCTAAAATCATTTCAGAAAGCGCAACAAAACAAAGATGATATTACCAATTGTTCAAAACTTAAATCGGTTAACTTACTATTTATACATGGTGTAGACTAATAATGAAAAAAATTGTCATGAAATTTTCTTCCTAGAGGATTCTTATCATTACAATTTTTTAAGTAAGTGCTATTGCCGATATAGACGATATGAGCAGCTAAATAATAAGCTTGCGTAAATGTGACTATATTTATGTCTTTTGAGTGAATGTACATTTTATGTTGGTTTCAAGGAGATGACAAGAAGATAAATGCAAGTATTATGAGAAAAGTTTAATACAAGAGTCAATACTGCGCGTTTGATTTTATCTTAGGGAGAAATCAAATCAGCTTTTCTTTATTATAAAAGTAAATTTACCTATTTTTCTCTTATATAACATGGACCTGCAATGTTATTGGATATGATTAATGTAGGAGATCATTATGATGAATTACGAGTGTTGGTTGATTCAATTAAAAAATGTTGTAAAATTTTATCTCAATAACTTGATTATAAATTACAATTGAAAAATTTACAAAAAAGTTATTTTCATCCGATAGACAGGCATTTTTATAATAATATGAGCAAGATGTAGAATTTTATTATCTTTTTTAAAGAAGATACATTGATTTTTAATGAGCATACTAAAATTTTAGACTTTTAGTCACATTCTTTATTAAAAACTTATTTGTTTAAATTATAAAACCTGATATTCGTAAGAGCTAATAATTATTTTTTGCAAATATTTAACCTTTATGTTATAAGGGTTATATTAAATAAAATAAAAATAAAAATAGAGATTAGCATTAAAACTTTTGAAAATCATTGTATTGTTTTAAAAAGCTTATAAAAAGTACAAAGTAATTAAGTTTATAATTTTTCGCGCACAGGTAAAACAGTTAGTTCGATGGGAAATAAAAATCTGAATAACCGGTGTAAAGTACTATATATAATTCAAAAGTACAATATTAAAAATAAAATGCAATGTTTATAATTTTAAATCTGATGTTTAATCAATGTTTTCAATACGCCAAATGAGCTAAATTTCTTTGAAATTTTTTAAGCAAAATTTGAGATCAATAATATTCTTTTTAAAAAATTAATTTATCTGATGAGCAGTCGCTATATAAATTTAAGCATATCGTGGCTTGAGCAACAGTAAAGATAAAAGAGCATTGCCAGAGAAACTTAAAGCCGCAACTTTGGCTCGCTGCCTACATCAAGAAAGTTCTTCTATTAAAGGGTACGAAATAAATGTAAGTCTCTAAAATTATGGAACTGTGCAGGTCATCATAATATTCTCACCGCGCACGAGGGTATACCTGCTGAGGCTGAGGTTTCGCCTGGTGCGTCGCGAGGCCGTGGAGACGATAGTGCGACGCAGCAAGGTCGGCGACTGGTTCCTTCTCTACATGCTCGGCGAGAACCTCGACACCGTCATCTACAGGGACGTAATGCACGAGTTGGCAAACCGACTGGCCTCCAGGCACCATCACAGCGTGCCCGGCGTCAAGGGCGAGCTGCAGGAAGCCTGATCTCGGTGAGACCCTCTCCTTACCTTCGCCTTCCTACACGCTTACACTCGCCTTCGGTTTACATTCCGTCGACTCGGATATATGTGGCTACGCACACCGCTTAAATTCCTTCGGAGTTTTACCTTAATGATGGATCGTCGGCCATGAGCAATTTCGAACTGCTCCCTTCGAATTTCGTGCTTTCGAATGAATGCCGCGGCTGCGAAAAATGAATCTTCGGAATTTCAAGTTCAACGAGCGAGTTTGCGCCGGGAGATTGCAAAACATTTTAAACCAGTGTATCTTTAATTAATTTAGATCCCTTCGTGGAAAAAATTCATGGTTTATGCTAACACCTATCAAGGAACTGCTTTTTTTTAATTATCTGATGTAATAAATTTATAAAATATAAATAAACATGCGCGTGATCAATGATTTTTCATTTATTCGTGATTAATTTCACTTTTTCTTTGAGCTCATTTACTTTGTATCAATTCTTGTTCCATTGGTTTAACTTTCATAAATCTGTACGAAGTAAAAAAATTCAAAATCTGAATATGTGACAAAAGTCTGTATATATATATGTATAATTGACATTTGCACATCGATACAACAATCTTTACATTTATCAGGAATTTTATTTTCATTTTATTGTTCATGTACGATGAACTGTATTATTCATTAGCTATTATTAGTAGTTAATATTTTCTAGAAAATATTTAAATCGAGTATAATTAATATATTAAACCGAATAATGGAGCGTAGCATATCTGAAAATGTTGTCATCACTCTTCATTATTTCATTAAATTTGATCGTACATTATCCTGAAAATAAATATGCTGCGTGAGACGTTCCTTTTTCATTGTTATATTTGATTCATCATATTTCATCTTACGTGATGCAGGAAAAAAGCAACAGATCCCATGAAAAGTAGTCGGAGTCAATTAAAAATCACGTCCATCCGTGATTACCGACTATTGCCCCGAAGGAAAAAGTAAAGCAGCAGAGCGAAAAATGACGGTTGGAGAGATACGAATACGACGCGAAACGAAGCGATCGAGCCATTGGACCGCGTCTAATTTTACGAGAAAGCGAACCAACAAAAATCAAATATAACCGATGCCGAGCCGAAAATAAGTGCTCGCCCACCTGCCCGCGGATACTTGCGGGAGGAACCGAGATCGCGAGGTTGAGTTCTTTCCACCTTGCTTCGTTCGTCTCATACAATCAGGGTTGCGCTTTTTCGCTTCGCCTCCTTGCGTATTTATGCTCGCTCGTATTGTGTTGGAATTGTTGAATAAGCGTTCCTCATATCTCGGTGTACCGGCCTTCAAGCGGTATGTATTACTCGCTCTCTTTGCATTGGAAATTAGCATGGGCGAAGCTGCTCGTGAGTTTATTTATTAATTACGATTTGTTCCTTCTATGGAAACTCTCCTTTTGTTTCCTGCTTATGTTAATATAATTCGATATAACGGAAACTAAGATGTATAAAATAATCGCTAATTAACGAATGTCTATAATTAAATATTTTTATCAAGTTCTTTAAGATTTTTATCAAACGAAGTTCTTAAACATTAAATTATTTTCAATGGTTGAATCTACTTCTGTAAAATATAAATTCTGTTATTTTAAAATAAATAAAAAATGCTTAAATTTGAGAAAATAACAAATATAAATAATTCTCATTTTCAAAATATTATTATTTTAATTTAGCAGTCTACAGTTATTTCAAATTTTAATGTGGAATAGTTCTGCGTAGAGTAAAAAATTCTGGAAGAATGATAAGATTATAATATTGTAATATTGTAAACTGAGATTAGAATATATATGCAAATATACGTAATTTATCATTTTTATTAAAGATTAAAATTTTGATTTTTTATGTTTTCGGTAGATCACATTGGTTTATTTATATTAATATTCAGTTATGTAGCAATAAAAATCTATCGAAATAAAAAAAATTGTTATTTATAATTATGAGATTATTCTAGACTTCATTATTAAAGAACAATTTCATTTTCAAATTTGTTAATTCAGGCTAATGGGAAAGAAAAACGAAGTAAAGAAACACACGACGGTATAAGAATAAATAATTCTCAGGTTGCTTCCAAATTGTATCATTTAATGAACTTTAACTACCGCCAAGTGCTGCTTCAACTTAAGTTTTTGTTAAATAATTTGATAAATGTATTTATTTCCTTTCCATGTACTTAGAAGTTATTTTTCGCGTACGATGTTTATTTGCTCAATTTCGCGTTCATACGTTTTTAAAACATTTTGTAAGAACGCGTTCATATTTATCGCAAGACTTCCTTGTTTTTACATTTATTATTATTGTATGAATATAAATATCTAATGCAATAAATTTCATGAGATACAAGCATTGCTCTAAAAAATTATTGATATATTTAGAGATAAGAAACAGTAATATATTTCATTATCAACTTAGGAACAACAAAAAACGTTAGTGCTTAAAATTTTCAGCATATAATTTGTCTCTATTCAATTCAATTTTCACAACTGTAGTTAACAGATGGAAAAAAGTGAACAAGCCAAAGCGAGAGAACAAGACCGATAAAAGGGGAAACTCGGTGGACTAAGTTAATAGCAAGGTGAATTTAATAAAGGTCAGAGTCAACAAGCCTCGTGAAATCCTGCCTCTTAAGCTTATAGAGCAACTCTCGATGTTCGCGGAGATGATTTCTTTGTACTTCTCACGTGCGTGCGCGCGTTTTCCTCTCACTCCTTCTCGTGTGAGAAGTAGCGGCAAAGAGAAGAAGTAAAGACGGAAGAAAGGAGCCGCTCGCACAAAGAGACGCCAAGGCGCGTAATCTGCGAGGATATAATGAGAGTAAACAGAGCCAGCTTATGAGCGCAATTAAAATTAGAATTTAAAACGCTATGCGAAGAGAGAGAGAGAGAGAGAGAGAGAGAGAGAGAGAGAAAGAGAGACAGGCAGGGTTAGGGAGGCACGGAAGAGTAGAGTTTAATCGTAAAGGTGGCTGCTGCAGGCTCGTGGACTTTGGTAGTAACGAGCGAATATTAAGTGGCAAGCATCTATCACGCGATACGCGCGGGAATATCCGAGGCGCCCCAAGCCAACCAAAGAGGATTCTAAATAATCTCGTAGCCGTGCACACGGCGATCCTTGCTCCGCATTACGTATATACGCGCGGGGACTAAATGCGCGCGAATCGAGAGTGATCTTGATAATCGTGCACGCGCCGTTGGCTCCTCGCTCTCCGCCGAAGATCGTCGAGCTCCACACGACTTTGACGAATTTACCCTTTGATGTGCCCAACGTCTAATTAATTGGCCTCTTGTTAACTAGTCGACGCTATCAATTGCTATTCTTAGGGAATTCGCGCGCCCATCTAGATCCTCCGTACGTGCGATATCGACCTTCGTGTTACGGCGATCCATCGCTTAATCGTCAGTAGATAGTTTTAAACAATACTTTACGTATATAGAACTCGAATGTCATTGCTGTTGCTTTGCCATTGATGTGTCAATCAGTCTTCGAGGCTATAAGTGCTTTTGCCGACACTCTCAGCAGAAAATAATTGTGTGAAGAGACAATAATGTTCAACTATAACGCGTTATTAATGAAAATCGTAAACGCTCTCGGACTTGTTGCTGATTTCATTCACAAATTTGCGTAGTCATTATACAATCTTTGTGTCCTAAAACATTATCTTTAGATTATCTAAAAAGGCGAGTGAAAAATACGGAACAAAAGAAAACTGGTAAATTTATAAAAAAAAGCGTCAAAGTACACAGGCTCGTTGCACTGATTAATTTAAATGGGCTTTTCGAACGATCGAATGAAAAAAGTAAACAATGAAGACTAGCCGGAAGCTACGAGCATAACATCTAAAATCAGCAGATAATCAAGCAATTCGTGTACGCAATACTTCTAACACAAGCACTGCTCATAAAGCCGATTTTAAAATCTCAAGTTGTCGCGAACGCATCCTGTCGTGATATCGGCCTTATCGAGAGCCGAACAACAGATTGCTGAAGCGCACAGACGGAAATCGTCGCGCATATTATCGTTGCATTCTGGCTGCGAGCGAATCCGCATTCACTTGGGCGGATGTAAGCGCGCGACAAGCTTTTCTACTTCGCTCGTTAATTATAGGCGCCATCGGACGATAGATACAGCGTTCCCCTTTTAAAATTGACGCGCTACCGCACGAAAACTTCCGTATGTCCCGGATGCTTTCTTAATTAGTTGGCTTCCTGAAGCTCGAGGACAAACGGCAAGCGAGTAACTCAAGGGTAGCCCGTTTAAGTGTATACATAACTATGAGCGAGCAAGCGCTAGCCGCGGTTAAGGGAGAGAACGAAATCACATTTCCAGTCATGTAAATTATAGCTCGCTCAATGCTGGGAAATTATTTAAAAATTTGGTAATAATATTCGAATCTAATTAAGCTGCGCGAATCTTAATGAATCGTATTAAGATGAGAATCGAGGAAGGAACTGCTTTGTTTTCAAGTTTCCTATTTTAATCACGATTTGTAAGAAGCATAAAGCGCAATGGTTAATACACAACATTCGCTGTGAAAATGCTAAGAACTTATGTATTAAACGAATTATTCAGCTTTTTTAAATGCATCGATAATTTTATAAATCCTGCAGACTAAAATAGAAAATAAATGAGAATGTTACAACTTTTCATAATATTTAATAAATATTTGATGTATAAAAGAAAAGGCATAATCGATTAAATGACTATTTTAGTTCGTTTCATCTGATTTAGATGATTTCTATAGGTATTGATGGTTTAGTTTTATATTTGTTGCAAAAAATTTTTCAATCTATAATGATTTATACTTATAATTTACTAATTCCTTAATCAGGATAAAATAATAAATAAGCTTTTTAATTTATGTTAAACTATTATCAGTGAAAAAAGAATTTTGTTATAATTTAGCAACTGCTTAATATAGATTTTTCTTAAAATGTAGGTAAAATTAAACAGACAAAATAGTTAATTATTCTATTATTACAAATTAATCCATAAGAGAATCAATAGTTGCAAAGAATCATTTTTTTCTTAGCAAAATAAACCGATTACAATCGATGTTCGTATTACTATTCCTAATCTTCATTAAAAGTTGTAAGAAAAAAAGTTGAAATATATTTTCAAATGGATTATCTACATGAATAAAAGAATATTACATATTTTATTTTAATGGATAATATAAATATGATACAATCTTTATAAATACAAGTAATAAATAATTTGATTAATATTTCGATTGAATTTCTAAATCATAATTTCAAAGTAATAAAATAATGTTTTTTTTTATAAAGTTATTAAAATTTGATTAATAATGTATAGATAATTGATTGCAAGATTTTAAAGCTATTGCTGATGCCTAGCATCGATTAAAGCATTAACTCCGAAACTTAATCCACACTAAAGAGTTCAGGTTTGTACATTATGAACTGTTGAATGGGAGAACAAAAATTTAATCAATTTTATTTAAAACACTCTTTTTATTTTCTCGGTTTCACACGCGAACTCAAACATGAACGAGTAGTTCCTTCTTTTATTGTATAAGATAAAGTATAAAATTGAAATAAATAACTCTGCTTTATAAGTTCAGTATAAACTGGAATTAAATTTAATATATGTTAATGAAAGTTATTCGTTTATTTCTACAGCGATTGATGGGAATTTAACAAGTTAAACATTTTGTTACCACATGACGAGCATTCGTTAATTTTTACATAAATGATTACACTTCGTAATTTTCATAATAAACTAACAAGTGTTTAATAAAATTTTTCGCTTGACAAGTATTACATATTTACTGACAAAATTAAAATTAAAACAATCTTTATAAGTGCTTGGCTCGATATACATTAAAATTAAAAATAAATTAATAAATTGAATTTTATATTTGTTTATAGCACCAGCATAAAACAATTAAGATCATGATTATAAATTCGAGGATGTATTATTTATAATATACAGACTACGTTTATAAGTACAGTAATCTTGCAGGAACTTTATACGACTAAGTAGGCGCTTACTTATTGAAATATGTTTTAACCAGTGGTAAGTGGAGGTCATTGATTGAGACAAGGCTCTTTTACGTCTGACCATAAAATATCGTATTTATTTATTATTTTTTTATTGGAACAAATTAGTAACTTTAAATTATTCAAGTTTACGAGTATCTAATATCGATAATATAGTATCGTTAGCCCAAAACTAATTTGCACATTTACCTTATAAGCACACTTAACTTTTTTCCTAGTAATAATAATTTAATAAATTTACAATTTCAAAAATAAAATAATTTAGAGAAAATGAGCCAATTTTTTGCCTATCGTATAAAATCGAAGAAAAATTTAAGCACGATATATAATATTTATACGAATTTGCTATACAAAAGGTCAATAATATAACAATTTTTAATTATAACGATAAAACTATAAATTTCTCTATTTCAAATAGTTTTTAGTAATGCCTTAAATATAAAAATACTTTATCTATTTCTACATTATATGTATAATTTATCGTACCTAAATCTAAATACAACAATAAATATTTGTTTCTTACGTATAAGATAATAAAAACATTTTTTAACGGTTATTGAAATTTAACGGCTCTAAAAATTGATCAGTGCTTTAATTAAGAATAAAAGATTATGATTAATAAATTAAATATATTTAAAACGAGTAAATTCTATAGTAACGTATTTAATAATAAATTATTTAAACTATTATGATTCAATAATATGTACTGTCTATTGTACGATAATAAATATAGTAATTAATATTGTTGTTAATATTCATAAATTCTTTTTCTTTAGTTACTGATGTATTACGTACTTATCTTATCATTTAACCTTTTATTTACAACTACTTATTCTCATAAATAATGATTTTGTATATTTTTCAACTAAAATTATTGAAGAAATTTATTCCGGAGAGGAAAATATTCTCAAACAAATACATTATTTATATTACTATGTAGCAAAATTATTTAATATTACGTTAGTACATATCTATTAAGTAATTTATCGAGTAAAGCCATTATTAATTTAATAGAATAATTCAATATTTACATGTTTTAAAATTTTTTTTACGACGAATAAGAGATAATTAAAATAATTAGGAACTTTATAAAATTATCACTTTGCTGCGTATATTTACTACATTATCTTATATTTTACGTTAACAATATATTTGCATATATACATAGCAGTTTATTATTATTCATGAATAAATTGACTTATTTTATAGATATCTAGTAGGCTTTAACACTTGTCAATTTTGTTTTAATGTTTTATAACTTATCAGTTATTATTTATAAAATATTAAACGTATTATACGTAACATGAATTAATATTAGTATTATCTCCATTTTATAACTTTGGTTTAATTTTATTCTTGGATTTAGCAGGAAAATTTGTGGTAAGTAGAAATAAATGTAAAACATTTTTATAATATTTTGTAAGTACGATGATATAATAATAAAATAGTTTTTATCTACAGAACTATATATTTATAATAGATGATGTTACAGTAAACTTTAGACTAGAGTGAAAAGATTTAAAATATTATTAAACACAGAGTTATTGAGCATAAGGATAATTAATAATTGTGTATTTATTATTATAGGAGTTAAAATTGAAAAAAATTTTAATTATTTACTTATATTATCTTATTATATATAAATTTATAAAATATTAAGGTCAGTTTAGAAATATGAAAAATTTTAATTTTTAAATTTGAGATGAAATAAAATAAGCAAGATTCTTGGCTCTTGTCAATCTCGCACTATTGTGAAGTATTTATTAAATCAGTAACATTTCTTTATTCCTAAGAATCAGTATTGGTTTCGAATAACTAAAATTTAATATTTTTAATTTTTTTTCAAACTAACAATATTTTATTGAATTAATATTTAATATATATTTAAATAACATTTTTATGATAAATAAAATATTTAAATAAAAAATTCAATGTAAAATTTAATTTAGATATTTCGAATATTAACTTAAGTTCCTATTTGCTAATTATTTCTAATTGTTGATGGATATATAGTTGGTAATAAGATTATAAGAATAATTTTTAATATGCACGTTATGTTGCACATGGTTACTCATATTATTTTTCGTAAAGCGAAAATAACTTATTTGTATTAAAAATAAGTGGACTACGTTGAAAATTGAAAATTATTATTGAAAATTATTAAAATTAAAATTGAAAAACGAATAAACTAAATGTTTAATTATTAAGATTACGTGTTATTAAGAACGTGATAATAATAATACTCTAATCATTATTTTTTGTAATTTTCTTTTATTAGTACATAGGTATTCAAATTTATCTACAATTTAAATATTATATTTAAATATACAATATTTTCTCATTTGAAAAATGTACTTCTATTTATTAATATTTTATAATTACTAAATTCGGTGTAAGAAAATGTGAAAATGATATTTTTAAATATAAATCAAATCTTTTTTTAATTAAGAAGTTTATATGATAAGTTTTTATTTTTCAATTAAACAAGCTAATAATTTGTATTATTTAAAATTTTTGTATAAAATTTAGCAATACTTTAAATAAAACTTTTTAACTTTTATTGCTTCACATTTTTAATATAATTGGAAAACTTTAAAGTCACACACAGTTAAAAATTACGTTGATAATTGAAATGTAAAATAGATATCAATAAAATTCTGTAATAATAGTGTATTCTTTAGCGATATTTATCTTCGAGAATTTATTTATATTTTTTCAATTATAAAGTTGTGATTTTTGTATTTCAACATATATTATTCAATTAAATAAAATAAAATTTTCTTTCTTTTAATTACTTTATTTTCTAATACTAATGCGATTTCCTATACGTTTGAAATTTTATTCTGAATTATGTGTAAAATCGTTAACTGGAAAAACAACATATATAATTTTTATAGTTATATTTTTCTAAGAATGTAGTCGTATCTTTTAATTACTATAATTTCAATTTAGCAATTTATTTCAGTAGTAAATATTTTATTTATTTTAGTATTTAATTTTTTTTTCATTATTCATTTTACTTTTACACGAAATTCACAGTGATCATTTAACGAAAAAAAACAAACTAAATGTAACTGTCATTTTGAAAGTAAACACAACATTTGTTTATATTTTCAATAAAGTATATCGTATTTCTTTACATCTTACAAACATTATTTTAGAGAAATAAAGTTTTTTTATTTAGAAACTTAAGAAAAAATGAAAACATCGTTATTTATTTACCTTCTGAAATTTCAAAATAAACAAGATTCATTTTTTATTAATACAGATGATAATTGTTAACGGTTGCTAACTAAATTTATTCATTGTTTTTTAAATTGATTAATTTCTTTATTTATGAGAAGTTAAAATAAAAAAATTAAATAAAATTTTTTTATTTTTATTTCTAAGATTATTTTAATCATTCAATATAAAATATAAATAAAGTCGAGACAAAAAATCTATTTATTCGAGATAAAATGAAATTCCATTATTTTTGATTTATTAGTTTTACTTATATTCGTCAAATTCAAATTCCACCAAATAACCATATTGTTAAATTGAACCTTTCTTCTTTTTATTAGTAAAAATATAACCGACTTTATATATACACGCGATTCCTTATTTAAAAATATAAAATTTGCTGTAAGATAATTATGTAGCCGCGTTGATGATTCAGCGAAACTTCGAATTTTCTTAGCTTTCAAGCACTTAGCATATTTTTATGCCTTTTGCGAAAATAAGATTTTGATCGGAAAAGCAGAGAATGAACTTTTTTCCAATTTCCTTTCATGAACTCTTTTAAAATAAAACGAGAATATTTTTAAATGCACTAGAAACAGACCATGAAAGTTATTTTATCCTTTCAATACCTTTATTTCTCAAAATCATAAAGATTCTATTTTTTCCCTCATTACACTGTCATTAAATCTATGTCACCGATAAAATCGTGAATGATGAAGCTCAAGGAAGATGTATCTCTTGAGTAGGTGTGTTCGTCATGTAGGCTCGCCGGAATTCAAAGGATGAACTACATCGAAACGAGCAATTTCCGCGCAAGAGCGAAGCTATTCGTCGACTTTCCTCCGAGGAGTTTGATCAAACCGTCCCTCTGGAGTGAAATCAATCCCTCGTGCTTACCGTTTGATTATAAATTATAAAAAGTACTCCATCTGGTCGAGAATCGCCATTAACGTGTCAATCGCACGCGCTATAAATTGCCGCCCTGTCTCGCATGTGTACACTTACCTCTAATTCGCTACCCCAGCTAAAAGATGCTCTAATAAAGGGTGACTTTTGCTTTTTCACAGACATTTCCGCCCTTTGTTCCATCATCGTGGAGGACGGCTGAACCCGCCTCTGGAGAAAAGCGCTGCCGCGCTTTTATCGGAGAGCAATCGAAGAGGACAGGAACGCATTTTCACCGTCACAGGCAGCTCCTTGCGGGGAAATGTAAAAGGAGGCAGCTTTAATCACGCGATTGGCGCCAGCAACTCGTGCTTTTCCTAGCTTTTTCCTTGTTCCTTATCGTCATGCGAGTAGGACACGGGTTGGTGTACCGCTCGCAAGACTCTAGTCGACGAAGGACTCGTTTCGTTTACTTTATCTTTTATTTTATTTTTTGATTGTTTTTAATTGTTTTCAGCATAATCGAGAGAAGAATGTGGCGGAGAAGACGTAGCTCAAATCGCAGAATGTTATTGGAGGCTAAGTAGTTTTGTTTGGTCGGTGTTCGAGGCTTGTGATAGACTGATTAAGCTTCGCTAAAAAGATTCTCGATTTTTGAAATTAATCTTATAGTTTATTAATATTTCATAAATAGTTATAATAGAAAATTCGCGATTATTATTATTTTTTAAAAGGAAATAAATATTAGATCCGATCGTTGTTTACTTTACAAGTCTATCGAATTGTAAAATGTATTTTCATGTTAACATAAATCTGTTTTTTTATGATTATGTTAAAAAAAACTGATATATTCAGTTTATTAGATTGATTTTAGAAAAATTATTGCGTATTTAATAAAGGAACGGTGACTTAATAATATTGTATAGCTGTGCTTGAGATATTTATTAGAAAAATTAAATTAAATTCCAAGTATTTATTTACATTAAAGTAAGCATTGGAATTTTATATTGTATCTGCGTCACAATAATAGGTAAAAAATTAGCATATTTACAAAAAAATTTTTAAATGAAAAACATCTTAATATTTAAATAATAATTAATTTAATAAAATAAAGTAAGCAATTAGTATCCTCTGCCAAGTTTTGAATTTCGAGCTACGTCGCCTTACCATTTTCACACGCGTGTGTATAAATGCCAATGAATGTGACAATATTCTTGAAGAGGGATTTGCCCCCCATTTTCTTCAACGCACTGCCGAAGTGCATCAGGAATGACTCAATTGTTAAGTCAAGGACCATCGTGTTTTCGAAATAACCGAACAAAAGGTCGATGATTGTCAAAGTGCCAAAGAGACGCTAAATGCGCTTCGAAGAGAGACATCGAGAGTAAGAGAGAGTGAAAGAGAGAAAAAGAAGGAATAACAGGTGTGTGCCTTCTTGAGAGAGATAGTGTATGAAAGAACGTAGAGCCTCAATAAGCGCGAACGTAATAGCGGCGAGTTCACTGCCTGGCCCTTGTATTTTAATTAAACCTTTTTGAATATGGTTGAATATTTACCTTTTTGAAAATGTGCCACTCCTCGAGGAGGAGAAAGTCTTATAGATTACTGAGTGACAGAGAAAGATAATAACGATAGCGTAAACGCGTATTTGGACACGGTTGTTTTAAGTTTCTTGCTGGCTTTTCATTAGAATCCTTCCCAATGTGACTGATAAATTAACTTTTCTGAAAAGTCGTTATCTCATAATATTTTACGATAGACATTTTTTAATAAAATTGCATTTTGTATTCGAATACTTGTTTTACAAGTATTTTCACGATTGAGCGACATTATAAAAAAAATATTCAAGATCATTTTTGTGTAATTTTGTTCAATACTGCCATTACTAATATTTGTACTTCTTATCTCTGAATATTATTTTCCCATCCCGTAAAGCCATTCGCTCATCTTGGTTATCGCTTGAATATCCTGAATATTATATGACTGTATGTGCTATAAACAGATATGTATATACTTAACAAGAAATTCTTATGATTCCTATGATCCTAATTTTGTATTAGACAATAAAAAATTTATCGTTATTAATAATTGAATAAAGGAGGATTTAAATGGACAGCCAGTAAATTTCTTTTCACCACGTGCAGTCGTCGTCTAGATCATTTAACGTAATTATTTCCCTATAGTTACTTAAATACGTTTTTATTTTATTTAAATTAATTTTTTGTAAAACCATATACGCGCATATGGTGTGGAGGACCAAAGATAACTCGTTCTCCGAGTCTTCCGCGCCCACGACGATACAGTCCGGGGATAGCGTAAAGGGGGCCAAAAGCGGTTTGTTTGAAAAAATAAGATTTTTAAAAAATGGAAAAAAATGACATAAATATATATGATCAAGGATAATCCTTTTAACAGATTCACAACGGGTATATAATCTACAATAAAAATTGATACATTGTTTTTTGACGACAATATGACATACGATTTGAACCAAATAAACGATCATTAGTTTACATTTCGTTCAATTTTGAATTTTCTCTACGATATAATATTTAGTACTTGTAGATTACTTCGTTCTTTGAGGGATAATATGTATAATTGAATTGAGGAGTTCGCTTTTTTTCTTACTATATAGCAGCACTCAGTTATGCAAAAACGCGGGATTTAAAGGTTACGTAAAAGGGCTACTGCATACTTAAATGTAATTCACGATCAGTTTTCTGTCCTGTCAAATTTAAAAACTTATAGTTGACAAAATAATTGATTTATTTAAGAATGATCATTATTTAAACATTATAAATATTTATGTAAATATAACACAATTTAAGGTTTTATTGATAATCTTAATAAATTAACATAAAATATTTTTAACTTAAAATGTTCTTTGAAATATTTTTATTTAAACTCAATAATATTATTAATTGTACATATTCGTCACGCATTTTTTATATCCTTTGTTGTACTGGACCTGTATTTACTGCTAAAGAAAATCTATTTTTGTAATTTCAATGTTACAAAAGCAGTAAAAATATTCGCAGTCATTCTAAATTTGACATATCGGAAAAAGGATCAATATATGATACTCGAATCCAATAATTAAAAAAATGTTTTGTACAGTCGCGCGCAAACCTTACGGGACGTCTAACCAAATCAGTAGCATCAGAAGACTGATATATGAAACTGCAAACTTTGTTAATGAAAAAACGCTACTTAAGTAATATTTAGTCAATAAAAATCAAATAGCCTTTGTAAAACACCAAGAATAAACTTTAGTCATTGATATATAACGAGCGTTTCGAAACTTACACCTTTGTACTCGATATTTCATAAAAATGTGCTATAATAGAAGCAAATATCAAAGGATGAAAATCATAGTAAAATTGTTCGAAATAATTTAAATCAATTATAAATAATTATGTAAAATTTAGAATTGTTAACCTGTTCGACAAGAAATTCGAACGTGCATACAACGAAATATAATATGTAATTCGCAATAAATCAAATGTTAATTTTCCTCGAGAGCGAGTTTCTTCGAAGATGATTGATATATGAAAAGATAGAAAAACGCGTTTGATAATTTCACCCGTGCCTTGTAGCTTTTTGCCTTTCACCAAATCAACTTTAGAGTACCATTCGTCATTTGGATATATTAGTCATTTTACGTTTGTAGAGATAGAATAATTTTTATCGTCTATTCAAATAAGAGTTTATAGTATTATAAAGTTATAAGTATATTTATATAGTTTTTAAAAAAATTAATTTTGGTATCTTCTAGTAAAAGAAGATGCAGAGTTAATTTAAAAAAAAAGTGTAATTAAATACTTTTTATTCATAGCATTCATTAAAAACACTTTCTATTCAATGAATACGAATGCTTTTAATTATTTAAAATTATCAATTATTTTTTAATTTATTATCTTATAATTTTATAGCACACTATTACACTAAGAACTAAGATGTATCTAATCACATATTTAAGATTATAATTTTCTGAATAATTTTAATTTAAGAAATAACGTTTTCGATATATTACAAAAATATTTTATTTTAGAATAATCAAGTATCTAAAGAAAAAACAAAAACAGCTTAAAAAAAAACTTCTAGAAATATATAAAATAATTGGTAAGCAAAAACGCAACATTATTTATTACAATTTTTTTTTAAATCAGGAAAAAAACTGCTAATAAACCTTCTTTGGTCAATTTTTCTATAAAAACGTACATTAAAAAAAAGTATATAATGATTTTCAAAAAAAGCATTAATTTATTTTTTGCTTTTTCTAAAATTATAAAATTAGGTTAAAGCTGTGCAAGAATAACTATTAAAAGAAAATTAATATTTTTGGGTTCGTAAAATCTCGAATGAAGTTGGGATAATTTGTTCTCTATGGCATGTATAAATATCAGTTAAAATGAAAAAAAATTTGTATATAGTACTACTGATGCACGTGTAGCAGCTTAATCTATTCTATGCTATTGAAGATAAAATGGTTTTTATGGATTTTGCCTTTGTTTAAACATTTTTAAATATCTTAATTGAAAAAGTAAAATGTACAATATGATGTAGTGCCTAAGTTATTATAAAAAGTTAAGAGATGTAAATAAAAGTTATTAACTAAAAAATTACATAACATGTATAAATTTATGCTACTTTCTGAAACAATGAAGTAATAATTGATATAAAAAATAATTTATGAAATTTCTAATTTTAGCGATTATTTGAAAATTTAATAAAAAAATTTATTAATGATATTTATAATATATTTTTTTGTTAAGTCAACTGCATTATTTTAAATAATTAATAATTCGAATTTTTATCGATATATACCTTATTTATTTATTTTTACACTAAAATAAATTATAAATTGACTTGTAAGTAATTATGTTCTCAGCAGTAGTATATATCGTTTTACACTGCTACTTTTCATGAATACCAATGCTTTTCGTTGATTTAAGGGCTCATCTATTTAAACTCAATGATTATATGTCTAAAGACGTGAAAAAATTAATTTTTAAAACTTTCAACTAGCAAAAGTTAAACAACAAATTTTTGACAAATAAACAACATTTGACAAATTTATAAATGCGATACAACGTTTTTATTGACAAGTTTTATATTTATCATCCGAACGTGTGTATATTTTTCGAGTAAATTGACTCCTATGAAGTCAAATCAGATCATTCGTATTCATGAAATATTGCCACATGTAAAAAAAGGATATTCAACCTAACCGCTCAGACATCCCAAGTACAGAAATTTGCATGTAAAAAATTAATGATTCATTGCCATTCTAAATACGAAAATAAATGAATTTTGTCGGGATCTTTAAAGCTTAGGCAGACATCAATAAGCACCAGTAGCGCACAAACTTAAAAAACGTATTATATTTTAGACGGTTCAAGGTGTTCCAGTTCCTCAGTGTTCCAGACACACATTCACCGACGTAACTTTATTCACTACTGAGTTATTCGAGATAACTTGCTTATTCACAGAACTTCAACGAAGTTACGTGTCGTCTACATCGAATGCTCTCGCAACTTGGTTGGCGTTGGCGATTGCATCCTACGGGTCTCGGGAATATTTCGCTCGCCAATATGATTGCCGCGAGCGCATGCCAAATAACGGAGCAAACGAAATTACAAAGGTGGCGGCGCGAGCAGGTGGAAAAAAAGGAAAAACAAAAGGTGGCGCGTGGGAGGAAAGCCAAAAGTCCCGATAACTGGCTTGATTTTCAGTTCGCGCGCGAAAATGCAGGAAATAAAAGGAGCGTGAGCTGAAAAATGAGAATGAAATACCTGAAAACGAAGGATGAGTTGCGCAACCGAGACAATGCAAGATGACGCAGAGCCAAAGAAAAAAAGAAAACTTATTCGGATCGGTGTAAGTCGTTTTTCCATATTCGGTAGCCCTTGCACCCGTGGTTTGTAGTTCGTATTGGTTCGCGCTTTCATTTGCGCTGCCAAATTTATGGCTCTGGATGGTTGGGACTGATGAAGAACCCAAGAGGGATCCACTTTTTGCGTGGATTCGTTTCCTAGCCGAATCCAGTCTTTCGTTGGGGGAAAGCCCGAGATCTCGATAAGAATGACAAAGATTAATCGATGATTCAAAAGTTTTTACAGTTGATGAACTTGTTTTGCGTCCACGTATAAAGTGTATAGAAAAATATTTGTCTCGCTTCTCGTTTTAGCGAACCCAGGCGTAGATAGTCAATTGTTTAATCTTTGAGTTATCAAGAGTTGCGCAATAAAAGCAATGTGTAACTTCTGGGCGTTTTGTTTGTCCTTTCAAGGTATACGTTTCACCTTGGCTATTGAATGTACCACATCAGACATTATTTGCTTAGGGTGTAGTAAACAGGACAGGCATAGTTTAACATGTAATCAGGTGCTTCTAGTAAGACTCTGAAGTGGCCTCTTCATTTTCCTTGAGAGTCGATCTATCTGTTACCGTGAACTTTATTGACAGGTATAATTCGATATCCGTCTGTCCCTCTTTCTTCTCTTCTATAGCTTATGTATATTACCGTTACCTTTAGCGCTTAGCTAAATTAATTTATTCTTGTATTTTTATTTTTATATCACTGACATGTGATGAATGAATGTCGATACATGTAGCTGCTAAATGCATCGAGCGCATCAAGAGTTATTAAATGAGTATGATAAAGGATTATACGATTTTTTTTTCAATGAATATCTTATCTACATGTAAATTAAATTTTTGTGAATCATTATTAAACAGAAGCTGTAAAGCCGAAACAAATTTCTAAAAGGTTTGAAATTTTATATTGTTAAACATAATGAGTTTTAGACAGTTTGACAATTGGCATTTATGAGCATCTTTTTTTTTAGTTTATTTCATGAAATTCATTTTTTCATACAATTTACTTTATCTTTACCTTCTGTATTATCGACTAAAAAATAAAATATTATTAAACATATTTTCTATAATACAACTATCTATTTGTAATTTTTTATCATGTATAAAACTATAATTTTAAACTTAATTTTATCAAAAGCTTTATAAGACTAACCTACTTATTATTAATATTAATATTACTCGATAATATTACACAGTTACTTTTAAGTATAATTTTTAATATTAAGAGTTTACCTTGAAATGTTCAATAGAAAAAATGTATTTAGATTTTACATATATCAAACGTCAACTACACATTTTTATTTTTAAAAAATTCGAATTTTTCAATGTTAAAATAAAATGTTGGTTATTAATTTAACTAATATCTTTGTCAAATTTCAAATCTTTATGTGTAGTTGAACGATGATATTTTTTATTGTGAAAGATATATAATTTATTATATGTAATAAAAAAAAGTTTATTAGCTTTAAACATAAATAATTAATATTCAAAAAATATATATGAATAAAAGTATAAGAAATTTAGTTTATAAAAATTATTTAGTATTCTAAAATTATCTCTTATAAATCTAACTTTTTTCTCATTAAAATCGTCTAAACATATATATTCTTATCACGTACTTATCTTTTTTATAAATTACAACTGAAGTATTATAAATTTTTTTGGTGAATGGTGCAGAAGAAATTTAAAACATTAAGAATTCATAGAATAATGAAGACAAAAAATGCATTAATAAAATTAAAAAATGTTTTCATGTATAAAATGTAAACTTAAAAGATATAGCTCTTATATGAAATATCTTTAGTTGCCTTGTGATAGCAAGGTATTCATGAGGTGTCACACGTATATAAAGCCTCAGATACGCGTTACATGAAAATATTATTTTTGGACTTCTATGTTTTTAAAACATATGTTTTCAATCTTATCAAGAAAAAATTTTTATTCATCGTTAAAAAGGTTGCTTTTTGAGGAAACAGAAAAAGAAAATAAGTCTTAAAAACGTTGTAGATTCATAAGAAATAGCATCAGCAACAGCATTGAGTTAATCTAGAGGCTAGCGAGGGAAAGAAAAAAAGAAAGAGAGAAGCTAAGAGGACGAAAAGGAATGAGCCGAGTTTTCAAGAGCGCAGCTCGTAAATTATAGGGAGGATCGTTAAAAAGTCAGTAATTAAGGAGCACATGCGTGCTGAGCAAAAGTCATTATCTCGGGGAGAGGGAAGAAAGAAGGAGAGCCAGACAAAGAGAGAGAGAGAGAGAGAGAGAGAGAGAGCGAGATTGACGAAAGCAAGCAACTCTGAGAACTATTGAGCAACTGAGCTGCGCGAAGGATTCATTAAAACAAAAATTGTTCAGTGAGTGAGATGATGGTAAGAGGGGTGTTCATTCCTGTTAGATATAATAGGAGGGGGAATGAGAACTCGGCGGCATTTGCATCATTTATTAATATTTTTTTCCCGAATTTTCTTCTCGCATAATTAAATTACTTGATGGTGTGATGTATGTTATTATAGTAAGAGAGAAGTGCGGAAATACGAATTAAAAGGCACGGATAGCTCATTCACACGTGTACTAAAATATATGTTTATCTACATTTTAAGGGTGGCTTGTTCAATATCTTTTTCAATTAACGATTGAATGTAATTCCAAAAATTTGTTGTTAGGAGGGCAAGTATGGAGAATTTTATTATTAACAACAAAATGAAAGAAAGATGCTCTTCATAAGGAAAAACTTGATATGTTTAATATATTTTAAATTATTCTCTCGTAGAATAATTCTAAAATTTAATTTGATTTATTTGAGCAAAATACTTCCATTCACTACAAACTTTCATTAAATTTGACATTTAGCTCTACTCCATATTCCTTATCAAGGTTCATGCATTGCTGCAATCATTCAACATGGATATAACTGCATTTATCTTCGTAGATAATGGATTAACTGCTTTGCCAATCTCTGCTCAATTGATATCGTCGATTTAATAATTTCCATAATCTTATAATAATTGTAACAATTTTATTTTCTATTTAAAACTAAATAATAGATAAAATTCATAAATTTAAGTTTGAGAAGGGATGAAGTAAGACTCTGAAAATAAATTATAATGCTGTAGGTAACCATTCAGGTAAGCATCGATGTTTTGGATCGCGTGCTCGTCATATTGCTTTAATTCTTCTGACTGAGATGTATTTGCTACATTTAAAGTACTTTAGTTATCCAAGTATTTATTCATCATAATTTTTAAGGAGCTAAATTAGTTTTCCTTTTAAATATTCTATTTATGCTATTATTTTTTGTATAAAATTTTACTGTATGTTATTAGTGATTACTGAACAGTAAAAACAATTTTTTATGCATAAAAAATAACTATACAAATATTACTTTTTTAATCATGTATTCGAATTGATTTAATTTTTAATTCAAACTTTTATTCACTTAGGTTTATTTATAAATTTTATGGTTCCAATGAAGATGCTTATAAATATCTGAATTGTAAGGAAAAAGAAGTATTCGTTAACTTTTATATTTAAAAGGTTGTTATAGTGACGAAGCTTAAAATAAATGTAGTATTTAACAAATATGTACATTTTTTTATTGTAAAAATTATTTTATTAACTATGAAAAGTAAAAATTTTCAAATAGATATGCAATATTAATTTAAGTATGCATTTCGTCATAATTATAAATCTGAGCGGATGAGAAGAATATTGAATACGTATCTCTCTAATGGCATAGCTTTTTTTTTACTGTTTCATAATGCGCTTTTGGATTCACAGATAAAGAGTACAGCTTTTGAACATAGAGTATTTGCGAATAATAAATCAAGTAGGATGGACAACGGAAATCATGCGAAATTGTAACGAACCTTCACTATTTAATTGAAGTCATCTGGATAAACAACACAAGTACAATCATAAATTCCTCTTGAGTAAAATATTCCACAAGTAAAAATTTATTCATACGATCTCCCGGGGAGAATTACTCGTCAGGAATCATGGATAAAGAAAATCAAAGTAAGTGTGTAAAATATTAGTAGCCTCTTTAATGTTAGTGTATTAAGAAAATTTGTTAGTAAAGCAGTTAGATATGATCTTTATACAATAGTAGTCGAGAAAATGAATGGTCAAGAGGAAGAAACTGGTATGAAATTATGTACATTATTCTATGGCGGAACTAATCAACATAGTTATGCTACAAGCTTCCTAGTAACAGGAATAATAATGTCAAGGGTCATAGAATTTAAGATTATCAATAAAATAATATCGTTTATTCGTTTAGATAGCTCTTGGTGTAGGTAAGTATGTAGGCTATCTATACGTTAATTTACGAAAGATAAAAAAGAAAAGATAAAACATTTTTTATTAAGAATATTTTTAACGTAAGGAAATTCTTGAATTCTCTTCGCACAATACAAGGATTTTTTTTTTTAATTCAAAACTTAAAATAAAGTAAATCTTCAAACTAATAAAACAAGAAAGCTAACATAATGTCTGAAATGAAAAAGGTCATAAACTTTGATGTTTCTAAGAATTTTATTATTAGAGACACGTAATTTAAAAATAAAGATACATATTAGTTTACTTGGACATCTCCCAAAGAGGTCACACGTAATAAGACAAGTCATCTGTTGATCGATAAAAGATGTAATATATAAATTTTATGCGACAAATAATGTGATTATATATTTATTTTATATATTCATAATATATAAATTTTATCAATAAGAAATGTTTTAAAAGCAAGGATTAAAAATTTAAATAAATACTAAGCATACTAGAAATAAATTAGGCTGCATAATATATACTTTTTAATACACGCAAAATTAAGAAACGTACATAGATCAACGCTCAAATTTAAACAAGTTTTTAATAATACACAACTTAAAAGGTAATGAAAATAATGATAAACTTATTGCGAATTAAAAGTAAAAATTAAATTAAATACTAGAACATATTAAAAAACAAAAAAACTAATAGTTGTATTATAAATATATATAAAATGCAAAAATGTTGACCCCGGAAATACAAGAGCATATTCGAATAATATTATACGAAGATATACATATTAAATGTTTAGATTTCGAACATAAATTTTTTAATTTTAAAAATAAGATATTATAAATGCTTTTTATACACTATATACATGTTTATAAAATTGCTTGGAAAAAATTTCTGAATTCGATCTCATTATAAATAGAATTGTTTCGGGTGTTAACATATATTTTTTATTTAATGTTTAAAGAGATGAATTAAATCAGTCATCGCAAAATTATGAACGTAGAAATAAAAAAAGTATTTATAACATAATTGTAGTACTAAAAGAACTATAATTCATACAATATTGTATTCTATAAAACAAATAATAGTAAAAATCTGCAATATTATAGTATTATTGAAGAACTGTGTTTTACAGAAGTATTTAATAAACAAGAAAATAATGTGAATATGAACAAATTAAGTTTTGAGAAGGGTTATAATAAAAAAGTAATTACATTGTAAGATTGGAGTAGAAAATAATTCTTTAGAACCAAGCAAGTTTTTGAATTAATTGTAATTAAGTAACGTTTTATAATTTATTGCATTCAATTTAATTTTTCAGTGTAATATTATATTTGAAGAAGAAGAAAAAGCAATAATCAATTTGAATAGTATAAATCAAGTAGTTTATTCAAGTCATCCATGTTTCATAGATTAAAAAAAAAATCCTTATTAATAACATACGTATTTCATTCAAAGTAAAAATGGATCTTAATAAAGAATTAAAGAAATATATTACATAAAACAATTTAAAATTAGAAAATAAGGATGGCAAATTTTTAAGTTTTTCAAAGAAAATTTTAACCGATTATTTATAATGCAAATAAATAAAAGAAATATTTAAGAGCATTATATTTAAAAAGTGAATATATAAATATGCACAATAAAAGAAAATATGAAAATCTATTAAAATGTAGCTATTCTTTTGCAATTTAGAATTAAGAATTTATATAAGATTATTTTTACCAATAATTCCATATTAGAATGAAAAGCACTATACTAAATAAGAAAAAATCTTTTAAAATGTTGACTGTAAATGAAAACGTGATAGGATTTTGTAAGGTCTTTCCTAATTACAAGTATAATTAAATTACGCAGATTAAAATAATCCAGGTATACGCTGAAAATAGAGTGTAATATGTATGCGTGTGCACACGCATGTATACAGATATATTATGAAAATTCTATGCATATAGTGCTTTCACATATGATCAAAGAACGAAAATTAGAAAGTAAAATCTCTTTTGATAAACGAAGACAAAAGTGGGAACCTTATATCCAATTATAGTTAGTAGAAACAAGTTGTAACTAAGTATTCCGTATATAATTAGAGATAAAGTGCTAAGCGAAGGGATATTGTTGCAAATTTTGAAAGTCAACTGATACTAGTAATAATAAAATATGTATCAGCATGTTTTCAACGGTATCTATTTACAGTAAAAAATTATAACTGGGCGAATACGCTATGCCATAAAGGTATGCAATTAATCGAAAATTTCTGGTATTAAACAGTGCAAGCTTATTTGATTGCGAAAAAATAAACCAGATGAAAATAAATTTATATATAAAGCAAAAGTTTCGATGCAAATTAAAATTGAAGTTAAAATAACTAAATAAACCAATCTATTTTGTATCTTGGGTGGTAGCTTATTCACACAGTGAATACGAAAAAAGCAATTATCAATTAGCCTCGATTTAACTCGATTCCAAAGCATATTTATAAAAACAAGCGTCTTCCAAAAATATCTATTACTATTAAGGCGCACTAAATTTGTCGTTCGCACGCCATAACCGCGGCGAGTAAAGCCTTCGCCTGTCTTTATCGGAAAATTGTTGGCGAGCGAAGCCGTAGTTTTAAAATTTCTTAGAAACATAAATAAACAAAGGTGAGGCCCCGACGTCGGGATTACGCTACGAGCAAGCGGCGCACATAAAACACGAAATTGCAGTGGCGGCAGGTCCGCGAGATAAACATCCCGTGTGGGCGTGACCCCGCCGCGGCGTTTAGCATCCCGAAATCCCCGCGCAACGTTACGAGCCAAATTGCCGGTGTGTGTGCCTTGTCTCGAGCCGCATTGGGTGGGGAGTCTCACGGGCCCTCCCCGGAGGCGCGAAGGGCCCTATTAAGAAAACGAGTCCTGAGAAAGCAAATGCAGTACGTGCATGCGCTCGCCAGCGGATTTACGCAGCGGTCGGCCTCGTTTGTTCGCGAGGCCCCTGGGCACCGCCGCGAGCTTTATTAAGGTCCGTCTGATTGCGAGGGTCCATCTAGCCAGGGCGTGAAAAAAACCCACTGCTCAACGCAGCCTCATTAAGTAATGTTGCGGCGATTATTAATTGGGAGACCGAAGCGAAAATAAGAGTAATGCCGGCAATGCAGGTGAGCTGACGTTAGCGCTAGTTTTTAAACGATCGCGGGGGACTCGATTGTTGGGACGACTGATGAAGCATCGCGCGCTAAGGGGATGCGTTTGAAGAACAAGTTTGGCTGGCTCTTGATTGATGAAACAGTCTTGATTGTGATTTTATAGAATGGAATGAAAAAAGTCATTTACTCTTTGCAAATGTAAATTATTCCAAGATCTAGTACTTTGATTTTCGAGGATATTTTAGAAAAAATCTTTTATACGTTAATGGTTGATATATGTACGACGGATATATAAATAATTCAAAATATTAATTTATGTGCAAGTCTAAAAATTTTATGGGCTCGAGAAGAGTTATCTTCGTATGAGGAATTAAATCAAGAGAAACCAAATCTAAATTTTGGAATTATGTCAACATCTAATAATTATAAAAACTGTCTATAATGAGCAATAATTTTCGACATATTTTTACTTCGCACATACTTGTAGTCAATATTTTTTATAGATAGTAAAATTCTTTCTTTATAGATGAAAATCTGGACTGCAGACTTCAAAAGCTTAAATATTACATTATAACAACTAATTATATAACCTTTTAATTAAATATTTGAATCAATATGTTTTTACCTGATTTTAAAATAATCTTTCAATTTTCTCCAATGAACCATACTATCATAATATAAATCAGCATTAAAATAAAGTCAATTTATACACCATAAAATTTACATTGTATTATTTTTCGGAACGTTGAAATTTAGGATGACAAAAAAGCAATTTATAATTGTAATAAATGACTTAACTTTCAGAATTTATCTAAAAAACATTTTTGAAATATCATAAATTAAGAAGCAAACAAAAGTATTTATTTGCAAGTGTGTGCAAATAAATATTAAAAGAAGCGAAATATAACGTAAAAACATCAAAAATACCCTAAATGCTGCTAACAAATGTTATTTATAAAGAATGATCCGAAAGTCGACAGAAATTAAACATTAAAACTCAATGAGAGTGATTCTTTACAAGTCTTTACAATCGCGCGCGTAATATTTTATGTATATAAATATATGTGACCACGCGCGATTGCGTGTGCAGATCAACGTGTAGGTGTGCGTATCTGGATGCTGCAGCACTGGACGTGTGGATCGTATTTTTCGAATACGCAGGAAACTGGTTCCACAACAAAAAGGAACTTTTGATACCTAATTCTTGTTGCGAAACAATACTCACACATATACAGCCACACAGGCCCGCGCGCACAGATGTCAGTTTGACTTTGGTTAAATCGTCAATCGATTGGCACTTGATTGATTCTTTGTGTGTACGTACCAATTATCTCAGTGGGCTACGGTATACTTGTGAAATCGTCGCATGTCTCGGGCTATTTTTCGCAACTCGTACGTACATACACGGGTATTCTACTGTCTGCAGGATAAAAGCCGGTTTCATAATGCGCAGTGGGCAGACTGAAATTTTCATGGCATGATGCTATTTTGCGCTTGTCCTGTACTTCGTTCACAGTAATTGATCTCTTAACATGCATCATTTAATGATCGAGATCTAAGCGGAGTTTTTTCAATTCCTACTGAGCCTAGCCTCGAGCAGGATCTTTTAAAGGACCTTTTATTTCAATTGATTATTTCCAAGGTAGACCGCGAATAGCGTTGTTACTTTTTTCATATTTTTCTTTGCTAATTTAATCGACGTTTTATGTATAACGCTGTAAGGCTATTTTATGATGATAGCCAAAGCTTCTGATCTCTTGTGTGTTGAAAAAATGTTTCAAATGTTTAGAAAATAACAAATCAGATGCAATCATGTTAAATATATGTAAATATTATACATTGACTCCTGATAATGCATGTATATTGAATAACTCAATGCTCAAGTAAAAAATATTCATTGATTTTCTATTTTTATTTTGTGAAGAACTAAAATTTGAATTTTGAGATCTTTTAAAAAGAACCAATTCAGCATTAATAAAAACAATTTAATTTTTTATTACCAGAAATTCCAAAATATATTTATTTATTTATAAGTTGCTAAATATTACTTTTGATAAATCTTTATCTTTATGTTTATTCTAACATTACGAAATAAATTATGATTTTTAATTGCTCGAATTATTGTTCAAACTTTGGATATTCTTTAATAATATGAAGCTAAAAAGATTAAATTATAATAAATTATCAATAAATCATAATTATTTATAAGGATTTTGGGTAAAGTCGATAATAGTCGACCACATTGGGTTAACTTGATACCTTGATTAATGAGTATAAAATGATAAATAAATATTTAATGCCAACGTACCCTTTTGAATTTCATAAATTTACTTAAATTCATTAGAGACCTATGTTTTTAAAAGTAAAAGTTTTTCTGTTTGTTAAATCATTTCATCTATCAGATTTAAAAATGTACACAAATATTTCCAAAGGATCATTATTACGTAGTAATAGTTTTATAAAAAAACTAAAATTCCTAGGTTCATTACTTTGGCTTAATTAATTGAAACAGGTTTTTCTTAACAATGATTAGACAATTAATTTGAATGGAATTTTAGATTATATTGGCTATAATTAAAACAAAAATTATCTTTAATTTAAATTTTTCACATATTAATGATTTATTGTATAATTTCGATGACTTTAGTTAATTTAGTTTGAAAAGTAATTTTATTTTAAATTTATTAAATATAAATCATAATATTTTAAATTCAAAGAAGAACTTTTTCCACATTTCTGAGAATGAATATTTTGAAATCTGTAATTTAAAATATTAAAACTTCATTCGAAATAAAAAACTTATTTAATATTTTAAAGATTGTGTAATAATAATTTCTTCAATTATTTCAAATGCCATAACTTATTATTTTAAAGTACAATAAATCGGTGGGAATTAACCAATGATTGTATTATTTTTAGCCTTAAATATTTACTATCATCATGCAAATAAACTTTAATTATGAGAACAAATGGATTAAATATTAAATAATATTTTTATTTAACATATAAAAATATAAAATTATATAACTAAACCAAAATTTAGATGATTATATAATTAAATAATTTGTTACATATAAGGGAATTAAATTTTGAATTCTCAACAAATTTATCATATAATTGCAAATCATTGAATCTATTTATACATATATTGTTAATTATATTTTTATAATATTGCTTATATTATTATTTATTATACAGTTTTTATAACTGAATTCATTGTACGATATTGTTATGCGCTACATAACTTTTAAAAATTTATGAAATTTTACTTTTGCCAATTTTTTTAGAAATTAATTTTAACATTCACTTTTAAATATAAAAAACAAGACTTGCGTAATATTTATTACTATACTTTAAACGAACTATATTTAGAGTTTAACATTAAACATATAGTTTTCTTTACAAGTGAAATAAGATTTCTTACAGATAAAAAAAAATTAATAAATTTATAAAATAAATTCAAAGTATTTATAATATGAATGATGTGTAATATATATTAGAAGCGTATAAATTATCTGTGATAGATATTATCATCCTATTTTTTTATTTAATAAAGAGTGGCCTATATATAGATAATTGGCCTAGTAATTGGAAACGGTACTAAAATTATTATGACGATATAAGAATCTGAAAATAATTAGTTAAAATTAAAATTTTTGCACCTTGAATCGTAATTTATATTTTCATTGAAAAGTGCGATCTTAAGTACAGTTTCAAGAAGATCGATCAATTACTTGTATATAAATCACATTTTAACGCATTTATCTTTTTTTGTTTAATAACTTAAATTCTTGCTTGTACCGACGCATTTGCTAATATCGTGATTATCATTATCATATTCATCGTCAGTGATCAAATTCATTCATTCTTGAACAGGATTAAATACTTCATTTTTGGTGAACTGAAATTGTTTCCTCGTTAACAATAAATAAATTTTAGCTATTTTCCGGATAGTTCACCAAAGTGACCTCCCAAGGTCGGTGCAAGTGCGAAGTAGGAAAATTCACTGAAATATCCCCGTTCGATGTCACTTGAATTAACAAAACCATAGTATTTGAAACGTTGACACGAAGGAATCGAATAACAAGCGTAACGTGCAATGAGCGTTACCTACGCTCGTCCATGCACGAAAAAGGAATGGCGTCGAGTGGTGTCGGCCGTGACCCGGTTCTTCATCTCGCGGTTTCGCTCTTGGTCACGGCCCACGCGCGCGTCAGCTGTGCGTCTCCTAGGATCAGCCGGATTATCACGACGTGGGCGATTTGCCGAGACGCAAGAGGTGCTCCAAGCTTTTTTTATCTAGGGTGCGCTTGCGTCGGGACAAGCGTTGATTAAGCGCCAAGCGGCGTTCGCTTTTAATGGTCGATGAGCTGCTTTAATGGCTAATGAATACACATTGCGGAGGTTCCTTACCTTTGGAGAATGAGTTGATGATCAGCTCCGTTGATAATATTTAGCACCTCCATTTTTACGAAGATAGTTTTCGGCTAATTCTTGCTAAATTGAGCCTGTCTTGGAATATAAATTGGAATGAACTCGTGATTCAGAAATAAATAGGATTAGTTGATTTATTTTTGCTGTTTTTAAAAATGACCAGTCGTTGATATAAGATAAATTCTTATGTTTCTACATTGTCTAATTGTCAATTTTCTACAGTGTTGGGTCATATGAGTTATGACTTTCATTATTTTTCCTTGAAAAGCACTTTCCACAAAATTCTCATTATAGTTTTTTTAAAAGTCACACACGTAATAACTTTGAGCTATTAAGTTATTCTAAGGAACAACTCTCCTAACATTACAGTAGAATTTTAAATATTAGGCAATGAAATAATAGAGAGGACTAATGACACGCACGACTCAGCTTACATGAATTTTTCAAGTTAATTTTATTGCAAAATTCCAGACTTTCAAAATTATTCTAGAGTTAATGAAGTATTGAAGATATCAACGTTACTAAGATATAATGTTACAAAGATATTCAATACTAAGATAATAAAAAGCTTTATGAAGCTGCTTGGATTTCAAAAAGGAAAACATTACAAACTATTGATTATGGCAATAAAATTTTATGTTAAGACCAGCTCACAATGTCTTTAAAATAAATTATTTGATTAGGTAAAAAAATGCTATTCAAATTATATTGAAATAGTTTTACTAAACTTTTTCAAGGCTGAAATATTTTTCAGAGTAACTTGCCAGGTAAGGTAGATGAGTAATTATGCAGGTATCTTTTATAGCTTTTAATAATGTAATGTTAAAATCGACTGAACGCGAATAAAAAATATCCCCTTAGAAAGCGATCATCGGATCAGTAACTATTTAAGTTGAATCGCAAGACTCTTAGTGGTCGCCTTCTTGTATGGCAGAACATTTGTGTTAAAGTATTTATTGAAGATTTTAACTTTAAAATGTAACTTATAAAAAAGCTTCCGCATTTTATTATGTGATTATTAAATAATTAATGTCAATGTAGTGAAGAAATTTTTGAAGTAGATAACGACAACTAAGTTTATCTGTCTGTTAATTAAGATCAAATCGTATCATTTTACGTATGTACACCCACCGTCAGCATAAAATGCAAGAACAATGTAAATTAGCATTGAAATTAACTCGTAATATGTCTTTTTAAATATAGACACACCTGATGGGTTTAATACAAAATCCGGTTTACATTGTTCTGGAAGTTGACGTTAAAGGTGGGTGTATATTTGCCATTAATTAACAGTGCCAAGTTTGGAATGAAATATAAAATAAGATTGTAAAATATGCTCGTTCGAAATCAGAATTTTAATGTTTAAATTCATTAAAACATCGCTAATAATTACAGACTAGATTTAATTAAATAAGCGTAGATATTTTCTCACACAATATTATTTTACAAGGCGCATATGTAAGCGATACAATACATTTTTCATTATCTTCAGCAGATTTCAGAAACTTGCTTTCTTCCTGACTTATATGAGACATAGGATGTGTTCAAAGGAATCATTTGTACATAGAAATAGTGGTGATATGCGTGATGGCCTTGTGATCGATCGAGTTCTCTTAAAAGATTTATCTTTCTTGGTTTCTTTGACATCGACTATTGTAATTGGAATTTTTATATATAGTACATAGATTATTAAGCTAAATAGTAAAAAATTATCAGAGTAATAATGTGTGTTAAAATTTCCCTACCAGATTTGATAGAATTTCAATTTGTATAAAATTTCATTCAACTCTACTGAAAAGAGATGGCTTGTGAAATTAATATTTTGTAAGAAAATAATGCTTTGTCGTAAAGATCTCCTGAAAAACACTAATGTCAATAGAGGACATTTCTTCTCTTTATTTCATTGAATCAGCATCACCAAATACTTAATAAATAATTACAATAAAAACATAATGGATATTCTTGATTCCACAAAAGATACGTAGTGTTAACATCACTGCGAAAAAATCGTGCTTTATTATTTGATTTACGAGATATAAAATTATCTTAAATATAAAGGAATTGAATTAAATTTTAGTACATAAAAACATAAATATCTAATACTTAAATGGTAAGGTAGGTCAAGTATTGTATTACAATAATTACTTAAAAAATAATCTTGGTATATCGCGTGATTATTCGTAGGAACTGGATTATTAATTTAATACATTTGCTTCTGCTATAAAATCATTTTATCGGATTCCCTCCTAAGCAATTATTAATATTTATAAGTAATCATCTTATAAACTTCTAACCGCAATTCATATTGTAATACTAAAAACTGTTTTCTTCATTTACTCTAGTTACAGTATTCGTTATTTCTCTTTTCATTTTTCTATTACTATATAACTCTAAATTTGTACGCAACCATGAGAGTCATTTTTTTCTCTGGCGAAATTTGAATGTAATATCGTTTGCTCGTTTCAAGCTCTTACTTTTTTATCTCTTTCTCTCGTCTTCTATCTTTTATTTTCGAGTAGGTGTACTGCTTACGTACAGAGCGCGGGGATGGAGATTGATGACACTGGTGTCGGTGTACACAGTTCAGCTTATTGCCAGAGAGCGAGACAAAGATAGGTCTATAAATAATAAACACGATATAAAGACCAGTAAAAATGATATCGTAGTCATAATTTCCATTAAAATAATAATTACTACCAACAAAAGCATATGGCGTAAAATTATTACAAATAGATTTTCCGAGATTTTCATACAAGTTACCGTCAAATAGATTGGTATATTTGCTTACATCTTAAAAAAATATTGAAATAGTTTTTGAACAAAAAACTTATTATATCAGTTACGATCTTATATTGAAATATAGATGATTAATAATTTTTCCAAATCCTAATAAATATTATCACAATGAACTTTACACTTAAGAATATTGACCTTTAATAGTTTTTTTTTCTAATCACAATAGTGGTATTATATAAAAATTTTAAATAATTGCAATTGCTTCGATAAATAAATAAATGAACGTATATACCGCACATTGAATGCTTGTAGATCTATATCTGTTGGTGCTACAGGTAAAAAATGCGCAGATGCCCTCACACAGCGAGCTCGAGCGGGCGCACATGTACACACCTGATAGCTTCTGGCTCAGCAAACAATGGTTTACTATGGTTTGCATGTTCGAAGTATTTTATGAAAGTTCAGCCCTCAAAAATTGCAACGGGAATTCAAGAAACGAGTATTTTGCACTTTCCAACTTTTCATTTTTAGTATACGTTTTAAGTATAAAAAATGCAATAAAATGCATAATCTTGTGCAGCATGTTATCAACCATCCCAACAGGCTTCTCACACATAAATTGTAGCCTCAAGTAGGCTTCATCTCTTTTTAAGTGACTCATCAAGATTCAACGCAGAACAATAATCCACACATGAGAAAATATCAAAAATCGTGATTGCTGTATGAAGTTGGATGCTTCTGTAAAGTCTCGATTGGACACTGCTTTGAAAGCTCGAGGCGAGATAAAAGTACTAGTTTTCATAATAATACGCAGCCCTGATCGCGAATGGGACGTTCACACTATAATTCAAGTTATTCGAGCTTAAATACGAAATGAATGATCCGATAGAGTAGTTAATAATGTGTTCTCATAAAACTTAAATGTAATTTGTTGACAACTTGAGCAATATTTCTTTCACCGCAGAAAAGCCTATTCAAATTACATTTTGCCATCAACCAGACATTCAGCAATAAAGGAAAAGTTCTGTACTCAGGAGACGCGGGTTGCATATCAGTTAAAAAAAATGCATTAAATTGCATTCTTATTATACAGATGGGCTTACTAAAAAGGATATCCCAGAATGAAAAAGAAAGTAAGATTTTGAATAGAGTCATCATTTATATTATTAACAATGCTTTTATTAGATTATTATTGCAGCTATATTTATTCAATTATCAACAACATGTAGATAAAAACAGTTTTGGATCTAAGTTAATTTCTTGAAATACCACCAGTTTGATAAGAGTACAGCAACACTTTCGAGAGTAAGTCATGTTTACTTGATTCCAGAACGTAAATATTCCAGCTTCTTCATTTCCCCTTGAGAAGCACTACATATCCTTTTAAATTACGCACAAATATCGAAATGCGCACAGCATAATATTGGCGCAGGATTTTTGTACTGGTTGGTACAATTACTTTATCGCGATTTTTAGCTTTGCCAACATGGAAAGCGTACGGTCATTTGTTTGCAAGGTGTGCTCGAAAACACGGTTCCCCTTTTATTATACATTATCAAACGCTTCCGAGTACCTGGATAAGACGCATCTCGCGGCGGCCGAGTATTTATCGGCCGCGACATCTGTTTACGAAAAATCGGTACGAATCAGCATCCTTTGCAATTCAAATAAAAGCAGGCTGCGGCCGTTCGCTCTGGCTCGCATTATCGCCGCCGGATCAAAATAAGGAAGAAGCGGAGCCGTTGCGCGCGTTCATTCATTAGCGTTTGGAGCGTGAAATTTAAAAAGGAAACTACCGGTGCGCGGAAGAAAGAGAAGCAGAGGGGGTCAGAGAGAGGAGAAGCGAATGAAATATGTCGGTAGTAGCGGCGTCGATATCGAGAGCGGGAGGGAGGGAGGGAGGCAGGGCAATTCGTCCGCGGAAGCCGCAGCTAGAGACCGAGAGACGCCTCGCGGGTGGCGAGATAGAGATAGACGGGGCAGGCAGCGGCGGCGGGCTGCATTCCGCGAGTCGGTGAGAGGAGGAGGTTAGTGGCCGAGCGGCCAGGAGGAGAATGTGCGTGTGCAGCCGCGCCTCCCGAGGAATCTGCTGTGCCTGTGGCCGCGGCCGCGGGAGCTTTGCCCTTGACGGCCGTCCGCGGATGGACACCGAGGCGTCCGCTTTCGGACCGGCAAGTAATTAATGTGAGATCGTTAGCGAGACGCGAGCAATAAGTGGCCTTTGTCTATGTGGGCATTTCGGGCGTCGTTTGGCCTCGTGGGGATGGAGCCTCGACTTCTTTCGTACCACTGGTATTGGTAGGACCTAGGGTTGTTTGCCTAACGCATTGGGTTACGAGATGGAGATTAGCTATTAGTCGAACACGCTTATCGCTATTACTCGTCAGAATGTTTATGATAGATGAATAATGATTTAACTAATTCGCACAAGCATTATAGATTATAGTTTGGAAATAAATATTTGTTCTATTCCGAGGCAATGACGATCGCGGCTGAGAACAGTTTTGCGGAGATTACAATCGAATTTAATTTGTTTTTCTCGGTTCGGTACGAGAGAAATCTACTTAATTGACATCATTAACATCATTCTGGAATAAAACATTTGCGACAAATCCGCTTATTGGCTTAATTTATGTCTCGCATGTTGAAATAAATGTACTGTAGTGTTGTTCATTGTTTATTCAGTTTCAAAAAGACGTTATAAAATAAATATACTTAGTTTTAAAAAAAATTTTTTTTAAATATTAGTTAATTGATCCTTTTAATATAATTTTTAGTTAATTTATTAAATTATATTGTTTATATATCTTCGCAATTTAATTCAAGATAGTACAAATTATTAAATTTTATAACCACAATTTTTAATCTTTTTATTATTAAAAATGTTATCGTATCAAAAGTTTTCCAATTATAAGATTTTTCGTCGATATGATATATTCGAGTAACGTTGGTACGTTCATCAGAAGAGCCTTGAACTTCTTTTATCAAATAATCTTTGTAGAACAATAAAACCGGTTTACAACATGAGTATTAAAGGGTTAAAAAGGTACAAATAACTCAAATTCAAAGCCTTCATATTCCTTACTCACGATCTTCTTATCCCATTCTTCATCAAAGTACTCTCTTAATTTGTTGAAGTAAGAGCTCACTTGTTCAGATTCGATTTTTATTATGAAAATAAATTCAACATAAATTATTCACTCATTTCAAATGCAAGTTGATTAAAAAATACAAAGTAAAACTCAAACAGTAGCAATTAACTTAAAATAATATTAATAGTTAACTGTAATCAGTTATTTAAGAAAACTTGAATAACGTATTAATCGTGTAAATTGATCTGCATCGTAAGACAATAACGGATAGGTAATACAACTATTTATTATAAAGATTTTGATTAATTGTTTGTTTTAAATTAAAAACTGAAATTAATTCGTTTTAATGATAAATCTAATAACTGTAACAAATATCAAATAGAAACCTTCTGTTCAATAAGGTACATTTGTGTACTTGTGTATGCCTCTCGATGTAAGATCGAGAGAAATGGAACTCATGGTTGCAGCTGCATTTTAAATATTTACGCGTTCATTTAAAAAAATATCAACTTTATTATGTCTCCTTCTGCATATAATTTTATTTTTTTATGTTGTATATATATATATATATTATGTGATATTAACTACAATGATTTTAAATAAAATATTAAACTAACATGGCCTTTTAAGTGGAGGGAAACTAATAACATTGCTAAAATATTTTCATTTTAACATGTAAGTTCAAAGGTAACGTACAATAAAAATATATCTCCATACATAAATCAAAATTTTAAGTTAATATTGAACATGAAATTATGCGTGTATATTATATAATTCGAATTCGCGTATATTTATTAAAAATGTTTACGAAAAAAACATACTCTGTTGCTAAAATTTGACAACTATAATTATAGAGAAAAGTATATTTATCTCTTTTTCATGTATTCTAAATTTTTTTAAACAAAACTTACTTTATTCGGTTCGAACGTTATTTATGACGTTGGCCATTACAAATTAACAGCTGAGCCAAATTACAAAATCCATGCACTGTTATTTTCGGAAAATATGCAAGAGTTCTCACAATACAATGTACCTCGATATAATTTTCTTTTCGTCATAAAGTCGTAATTTATAGTATCTTTGCACTCTTTTTTACAAATAAATCTTCAAAATAAGCAAAACAAAGGACTTTCTGCAAGTTTGCTTTGCTTTAGTCTAGCGTACCTTCATATTATCTTAATGGCTTACACAACTTCAGCCGGTATCGTACAATATCCACCGAAACGCACAAAATTCCTAAGCTTTTTAACAAAAACTTTTCTCATCTCACGAGTGTGTGTTTCTCTGGCACAACAAACATCCAACTGCAAACTAATGACAATAGTAGTCCTCTCCCGGTTTAACTATAGTACACCCTGTTATCTCCCGTTATTCAAATCCCCTTTGTTTAGCTTCGGTTTGCCTTCCGCGTAAGACGAGGCCATATTATGCATTGTACAAGTGGGTACCGATGTTGATTATTCAAATGCGCATTTTTCTGCCGCATTCCAGCATGTTTTTTCGGTACGCCCTATGAAATTTCGCACATCATGACTCGGTCCGGACGCCTCCGAAATCTCCCACATAAATCTCCCCCAATCATACCTTTTTAATGTACAGTGGTAGGCAGAGTATCTTTCACCCGAGAGGGCCAATGGGGTATTTATCGCGCGATTACGAGTAAGGATTTTGATATGCTTAACTTCTTGCGCGACTTTTTGACGTTTTAATTACGAGGTTCCCTTGTACGTTCATTGAGTGCCTCTTTTCTTTCTTCTCATCTTCACGCGTGGCGTCACGTTGTTTACGCGCATGTAAATCGAATTTTCGTGGGTGTTGAAGAATGCCGAGCCTAGGTTTACGTTTCTGTTTTCACATGTGAATGCGTTATTCATGCATGCGTTTGAACGTAAATAGTATTAAGGAGCTTTGGAAGCCGCTGTTTTGGAAATTCATTAGTTTCATTTGTGCATAATAATCGACCCACATTCTTTTCATTATCAATGAGTAAGCGACGTTGTTAATAAAAATCACGCGAATATTTATTTAGCCCGTAAATAAATAAATAAATAAATATGAAATTGCATTGTTTTTAAATCTGTATAAATCATTCGAAATTTTGCATAAAAATATTAAATCAAATCGATAGCTCAAGTTCAAAAGAGAAAGTCTCGCGTGGCTCAACATATATATATGCACACATACACGCCCACACATATGGGCATAAATATACGCATATATTTAAATTTATTCCACTCTTGAAACCAATGACAAATTGTACATTCTATTTCTACGCCTACGCGTCTGAGTAATCCATTGAATTTTATAAAATCTACAGAAATCTCTGCACGTGTTAAAATACTTGACCGTTTGTTGTGTCTTATTTTTACGGAGTTCTTTTAGCTTGTAGATTAATGTATGGATAAGAAAGTAATCAATTAAAAAATATTATTCTTTCAGTCTACTATTTTATATCTTAATTTTTAAACTTTAAACTCTTTGCCGAATTCGAAGAATTTGTCTAAATTAAAATTTTTATTATACATATTTCTAAATATTGATTAGTGACTGAGCAAGACATTATTTTATTTTGATTTCAAATCTTTTCATCTAAAACAAAAAGATAATTTTTTAAATATGAAAAAATTAAAATTTCTTTTTTTTATAAAAATTAATAAATAATAACTAGCTTATTAATAATCGGGGTAATATTATTATAAATATTAACTAGAAATAGGAAAAAAAGTATTTTGTTCAAACTTAAAACGACTTATTTTCTCTACATCTCTAATCTGTTGCTTATTCGTTGAATAAATGTAAGTTCAATGCACATATAAACTTGTGTTATATGAGTCGAGTAAGAGTGCCTTAAAAATAAAGCAGTTTATGGTTAAAAGAACAAAAGCAGCTTTTCTACTTTTATTATATAAGTCAAACTTCCAATAATCGCGTCATTTTAAAGTCCTACTTTGTCGTCATTGTGCGATACTATATTACCAAATTCAGTATAAAAATATCCTTTAAAGTTTTTTCGAAATACTCTTTTTGCTGGTATAAATATTTATACCAAGTGAAATAAGTGTATGTACCTCATTTAATCACAATTTAATCAGAACGAAATCTTGTAATATTTCGGAACGCTAAAGCAGCCCGATAAATTCGGGCCTTTTTTCGGAGCTCAAGCATGCATTTATCCATTGTCAAAAGTTATCTTGTTTTTCCTCGCAAGTGGACAAATCAAAGAGGCCGCGCTGTACTAAAATGTCGAGCAATAAAATTGGGTTGGCTTGGTGCATGCAGTGGTAACAAGCGTTATATGGGCTCGATGTCACAGAGTCACCAAGCGATTAATCCGATGGCAAATTATGCAACCCCAAGCCCAGCGAGGCGATTCCGGCAGGAGCCAAAACGGAAATCGGCTGTACCATCCCCCGTCGCTTCGATTTTCATGCTCTTAGTGCGACGACAAGGACAGGAGATCGGCCTTAAAGATGCCGCGAACGGGCCGGCAGAAAGAGCGCTGCCTGAATACAAATTGCAGTACGAGATGTCGGCGAGATTTGACAAGAACGACCGTTTTCATCTCCTCGTTTTTTCCTTCTGCTCGACCGGCATCTCTGCGACGGTGGAGCTCATTCTTCCTGATTACTCGTAAATAAAAATGTATGCGGGCTATTTCAGACGGTAATAAATGCTTCGACGCGTCCATTATGCGTAAATTAAGATAACGGGCAGAAAGGGCTATTTTTTGCCGGGGATGATGTACACCTCGTTTTACGGTATATCGATTGTATCTGGGCACTCTTTCACTCAGTCTGAATCTGAATGACGTTTCCCATTTTTCAGTAGCCTTGCTTTTATATCTTTTCCCGTACTTTATGTGGAACTGTATCACGCAAAGTGTATCCGTGTATCATGTCGGAGTTTTTTCGGCCATAATTATAGGAATGTTAAATGTAAATTATGTAAAAATATGTGAAATTATAAGTGCAATGTAAAGTATTTTTAATGTTAAAATACTTATGCAAATCTTGTAACTTCATCATAATTTTCCTAAGCATGCGTAAAAACACTTAATTAATATTTCTTTCAACTTAAGAGCGGCTCCTGCAAAAATGATACATTAAGGATCGTAAGGACAAAAAACTGCCTTTTCATGGAAGTCATTATGCATTCATTGAAGTTGCATTGATTATTACGAGAGACCACAGTAGCTAAGAAAATTCTTGTTCTGATGTATTTGAATAACAAATTAAATAGTAATAGTAACTGGCTAGCTGATAAAAAATATAAAACTGTTTTAGCCCACAACAAATTTAAGATTATTTTCTGCGAGTTAAGCTATCGAATTACATAATAGGATATAATAGAACATACGTTATGTAAATTTAGATTAGCAAAATAATATAGGAACGAACAAGATTAAATGCTAATATAATAAGAATAGAAAACTGCGTGGAGAAAAGAAGTAACGATGTCAATTTGATCTACGCCACGGGTCGAATCGGCGAATGGATGGAGAAAAATCGAAAAGACGACGCCTTGGACAGAAAAATCGAAATAAATCGACTTGATAAAATATCCGATTAACATGAACACGGCGAACATTTTGCTCAAAACACTGTCAAAAAGAAAAAACAAAGGCCCTCCTGCCGGGCTCGGGGAGCCCGTAAAATTTTCGAATGGCGAGCTTTTCTTTCTCTTTCTCTCATCTCGGTTTTTCGCCCTGTCGTCACTTGTCCTCTGCGATTTCGTCGAGATCGAAGCGCAGCCTGTTTCTTTCTATCCTTGCATTATCTGCCCCTCTCTTGGTCCCACGTGCGTTCGGCCTGACCGTAAATGGCGAGCAGAAGGCCTTGGGCAAGCAGCGCCCACATGCCCTCTACCTCCCCCTCCGCCCGTAGCTCCGTTGCTATTTTTTCCCTCTCCCGGCCGGGAATTCCTAGGAGCTTTTCGTTTTTCGGGGCGATCCAGGAGATCCGGTGGTGGATCGATGTTTGCGGAGCTTCTTGATCGTCTCTGCATTTGAGGCCGTGGGAGGATCTTCCCCGCTCGTGCTTTAATGAAGATCGACGATATTGCCTTTTAAAAGCGAAAGTCAGCCAAGTGTACCGGTTGAAGCCGTTGGACTTCGAAGTTGGATGGAATTTCGTACGCCGAGGCGAGAACGACTTTCACTTCGGTTCTAGCGATTATTTTATTCGAGGGATTACGACGACGGCATTATCACTCCAAGGACTTTAGGGAGAATTATGAGATTATTCTTATTGAAACGAACAAGCCTGATGTTCTAGATAAAATTGAAAACAGGTTCCGTTGTATCTATTTGCTTTTCAGACCAACTTGATTCTAAGAAAAAATCACTATACTTTATTTGCGAAGTGAAGATTTATCTCCTGCTGTTTTTCAATTGCTAATATTACATCTTTTTTACACCATCATTTTTATACGAGTTTTTCTACCTTGAATAGGTCTTTCTGATCGTATTTTTTTTCATGCTTCGAGGAAGCCAACAAGTATTCTTTGGTCCGAATTTTTATGTGTTGCAGTTTATTTATTTAATATATTTTAACACTATTTAAGCTTTTAGAATACTTAAGACGACTCAGTATGAAAAATGGATAAAATATTCCGTAAAATTTGTTGTTTCATAATATCGTATCCTTGCCTTAAAATATTTGAAAAGTTTTCATTCCCAGGAACTGAAAATATTAATTATTGTATTCAAGCATTTAATCAAAATAAAATATTGAGTTTTTAATACGTTTTTATACAAAATACCACGAGATATTTAATATCCTATTAATGTCGTAACAGTTTAAAAAAAATTAATTTTAATCTCGTATTGAAATATATCGTTGACTTGTACATTAACTTTTCTAGTTTTTACTCAGACCTTTTCGATGTTGGTTATGAGCGTGGGCGACATCTTATTATTCGTCCAGGTACAACGGAATAATTTGCAATTCTCGAAACTAGAATTTCTCGAGTGGGTAATACTTTGGTTCAAAATGAAAAGATGCTTGGTAAGTAATGAATGTAGCCTACGATCCATCAATCATTCCGAAAAAGAACTAAAAGAAATTAGTATCTGACAAAATTGTCTTTGAAGAATGTTCATCATGAGATTTTTTGTGTCTCAGGAGTGGAATGCCAAACAGAAGCTACGCCTGAGCCATTCAGCGAAAAAGTGGGAATTTCTTAATTACTTCTACACGGTCCTTACAAAAACATCTGGTTAAAATATCGGACTAGTAAAAAAACGAATTTTTAGAGTTGTTTAATCATTACTTGAGTAATTATGACTATCCCTATCTGTTTTTCTTGGAATCTTTCATCAAAGTCATACTGAAGCGTGCATTACAACTTCAAACGTACGATTTTATTATTAACGAATCATTAAAATAATACATTTTTTAACATACACGCATCGTTGCACAATAGAGACATAAAAATTACGAGCTTGTGAACAACAATGCATAAAATTTATTAAAATCTTGAGCGTGAGAAGCAATTTTATTTTAATGTTATTAAGCTTCATTACTGTTCGTTTAAGACTCTTCATTAAGTACCATATATATATATATATATATATATATATATATATATATATATAAAAATGTTTCTATATATACATATGCAAGTATTTTAACTACAAGTGACTACTAAAGCGTTAAAATACTATGCGAATCATGCATAATTGCAGGTCGACTCTGCGTATGTTATGATGGCATCATGCGTAATGACTTACACGTTACATTGTTCCTATATAGATTTTTAGCATGTAAGAATCGATAAGGTGATCAGCAATAATATTGTATCGACTAAAAAATAATTTTATATTTCGATAAAATTTATTTCAATATTTTAGATAAGATAATTTTGTTGGTTTTCGTAAAAATTAATAATAAATAACTATTATTATAATAGCTTTACTATTTAAATAAATTTACTTCTTTCGCTTATTGTTAGATATAATAAAGTTGTAGAAAAAATTTTTAAATGTCTACATATATAACAAATATTTTTAATTTATTATTATATAATATTTTTTATCTTTATTTAATATTTAAAAAACTATCATTGTTACTTATTCCATAAGTTAAAATCAAGATGTTTTAAACAATTAAAACGTTTGCACTCGCAATCGTGTATTTTAAATATAATACAATTATTTAATACAGAATTTCTAATAAGTACATCATTTTAATATAGATTTTTAAAATTAATATCTGCACATCGTTCACAATTTCCACGTCATTCTCTACACATAATTACGTACTACTTATAACTGTCTGCATTCTGTTTGTACGTGCATTTCACAGATAAAAAATTAATCTATTCCGAAGAATACAAAAGCTTAATAATGTATATTTTCAAATAAAACTAATTTACTTATTAGTATTAAAATAAAGAGTAGATGAAAGCAGCAGGTATGTAACTCAAGTGTCATATTTACGATATAACGATTGTATAACTCAGAAATCGACAAGTTTTACATTACAAACTCTATACATATTTGTATTACAATTTTACTAGGGTCACATGTTGGAATTAAATTTGAGCTTTTTATGCAAGTCGAGAAAATTAGAGCTTGACGGTCTGGCTCGATCACGTTTGAAAGTTTAAGTGGATTCAATAGTTTAGATGCTTTAGAAATGTACAATGAAAAGAATAAATGTGCAAAATACCTTAAAGTATATTCTCAAAAATTCAGAACGATTTGCTTTTCAATATAATTAGATAAATTTCCACTGTAGATGCGATTTTTCAATTCTAAATTACGTAAGCTTTATTGTATCATTTCCGATTAATAAAAAAGAAAAAATCAGATTTGCGACATAAATATTTATATTTTGAAAATGAGTAAAATACTATTTTATAAGATGTTGCGTAAGATAAAAGTATATTTATTAGTTATGTAAAAGTATAAACTATAATGTAGTACTTTCTGTGAAACAATTACTGAGTTGTAGCTATAAATCATTATTTTAAAAGTTTTTGAATAAAAATAAAATAAAACCTGATGATTTTTTATTGACAAATTATCAATTGTTAATGTGCAAAAAAATGAAAATTTGACATAAATTAATATATATATAAAGGTCCACCAAAATTTAACGTTGAATAGAACTTTTTAGTATTTTAGATATTATAAGAGATATAAAACAAAATAATAATTTCGAAACTGAAAAATTAACAATATGAAATGTATATTAAAAAATTAAATCAATGCTTAAAATCAGAATTACATATCAATTGTCAGAATATTATGTATATATTATAATATATATTAATTTATATATTATTATTATATTATTATATATATTATTTACGTACTTAATATTTCTGTAGTTTAATGATTTTTATTATAAAACTTTTTTTACAATATATATATATATATATATATATATATATATAGTATACATATCTTAACTATGATAACAATTGGTTTTAACACGTTCTATCCATCAATACGTAGATTATTGTTAATTGAATATTACTCACATGTTCGGGCATAAATTTAAATATTAAGATTTTTTTTAAGGAAACAAATATTTACTAGATTTATTTAGTTTTATATTTTAAATCGTTTATATTTTTATAACTAATTCTATAAAAAAACAATAAAAATATTAAATTTCATTATTGATAAAATGAAAATACGTAAATCACTTTTTAAATAATTTTTGGAAAAACACATAGAAAATCAAAATATAATGTTTAGACTGAAATATAGATACAGTTCAAAAATTATTCATAAATTTTCTGTACTTACAGACATGTATATTTTCTCATAAAATAACATTATTTATTTTCTTTAAAAAATTTAATATACAATGTAATCCATACAAAATAACTAAACTTAACGAAAGTTTTTAGAACAGATTTAGAATTAGGTACTAATTAAGGCTAAAATTAAAGTCCTTATATTCGGAGACAGTTTCATTTCGATGCATTTCTGTATAAAAGCTCAGATATTTGTCAATTTCATAGCTAAACTATCAAAACTAAAGTAATAAATACATTTGTATGAAAATAAATGAATAATAAATAATTATTGAAACAATAAATAATAATAGCAAAAACTATTGTAACTTTGACTAACAAAAAAATATCTACGAGTTTGAAGCAACAAATGCTTAAAAGCATGATTTACAAGTATTTATTGCATTTTATGCAAAAGAATATTATTAAAGATTTGTTTTTAATTTTTTTTTAAATTAAAATGTGCTATAATTTCAATTTTTTATAAAAACATGCGAATTTTAAATACTTGTGATGATTATGAAAAAATAAATCACGGGCTTATATTCAAATAATGAATTTTTTTTAGAAATTATTTACTAAAAAAATTAAATAAATCAAGTGTGTACATCAAAGTTTAAAAAAGAATTATAACTTTTTAGAAATTGTAAAATGAATATTTATTATTATTTTAAAAATAATATGTTATGTTTTGTAATTGATACATGTATATAAAGCTTATGAGAACTAATAACGAATATATATTCAAAGGAAGATTAAAAATACAGATTATTTAAAGAAAATTTCGAATAACAAATATTGATTTTTGTGTAATTATTTTAAGTAGATATAAAAATACTTAATAAACTTCGAAAATAAGTTTGTTAATGAATTAATAAATTTGATGATTAAAATTTAAATTCAGAGTTTATTTATAGGTAGAAACAATACTTTTTTATCAAAATAAATTGAAAAAACTAAAAATATATAAGCTTTTGTGAATAATTTATTATACTTTTCTTAATATTTAAAATTTTTTCTTAAATTTCTATCAATCTACAGATTTTTATAAGGAAGTTTCGTTTGGTTCTCAGATTGATACATTGTTGTAAATTATAGTATCTGGAATAGCTAAATTAATATTTTTATTCGCTCTAATTAGAACAATATTTTTTTAAAAATACGATAGAATATTATAAATTCGAAATGTTATTTATATTAATCAGATGTGCAAAGTAATGAATAAGAGTAAACTTCAAAAATCAACGCATAAACTTGTAATGAACTAATGTGCTTTCAAAAACTTGACATTATCCATTTCATATATTCAAACAACCGTACCGTATATAAACGTATATTTCATATCATGATTATGTAAATAAGATCTTCATTGATGAAGTCATCTGTTTCGAAAATAAGACATATATTTTAAGTTCCAATTTTTAGAAAAATTTGTATGCGATATCATGACTGTAACAATAAATGTATAGGTCGTACATATCGTACACTTTAGGGTTCATAATTCTTAAGCAAGATCTTGTAGAACATTACTTTATTTCATCAATAGATACATTTGTTTCGATGTACAAGCGATGTAATTTCTGTATGCGGTTTCTTAATATTGGCACGAATGCATTTAAACCATCTTTCAACGATTATTGCAATTCAACGACGGTCGATTCAAACTTCATGTATCAATCGATTCAGCATCCAGAATTCCGTTCGCACCTGAAACCGCGTACTATTAATCAAATCGATTACGCTTTCAAATTCAAGAGCTATCGCGAAGAAACCTGATGTAAGCCGCTACAGCGCATCATTGGAGGGCAGTTACGAATGTTGCTTACTGGAGGCCTTCGGAACACAGCCCATCGCAGTCGAGAAATCAAGTTAATTCGGAACGCTCCACGAAAATAGCCGCTTAACCATAACTGTCAACGCATGAACCGCAGAAAAGAGGTTATCGCTCACGAATCACCTTGGAGACCCATTGTTGGCGAGGCTCCCCGCCGAAAAAGTGACATTCGGGCCAGAGTCACTGGCGCCTCGACGGTAGCTGTGGTGGGCCCGCGCAGCAAAGCCGCAACAGCTGTGTGCGCCCGTGCACTTTGCTCGTGAGCAATAGTAAAAGGCGCTAGGCGCGCTCTAGCGGTCAGAGGGGGAGGGAGGGAGTAAGAGAGAGATATAGAGAGCGCGGGCCGGACGGAGCGTGGGGGAGCGAGCACTTCGGGAGCGGTACTCCAGGGGCCGCTGCGCTGCTCTCGACTGCGGCCCGCTGGCCCAGCAGGCGCATCACTAGTCGCGATCGCACCTTCCTACCTGCGAGCACATCTGGCCGCGCTCTCTCACTCGCACGCTCAACGCACAGGTACGGACGGCGAGCTACCCGCTCGGACCCAAAACAGCCCTTTGATTTCTGTCCCTGAGCCATTTATCTCGGCATCTATCTCCTTTGCTTACTCCTTTTCCTTTTCCATCCACGGCGACCGATCAACCCCTTGATGGGAAGCGCGGTTGATCCCCGACGGGGGACGCGCGCGCGCCCGCGCGCAATCGGTAAAGTCGACGGAGCGAGCAACACCGTTCGTTGACACCTCGCGGACGATCTCCTCGCGGACGCTTATTTTGTGTGCTCGGGAAGAGTCAGCCTTATGTCTGTGTGTGTGCGCGCGCGCGCTGGCTCCTGGCGAACGGTTGCAGCTGAAGTGCAAGTACTTGGTATCGCGCTGGTGACCAGGACCTGGAATTTAAGCGCCCGCGAGCTGCTCCGTTGACATGCTGGAATTTTGTCGGTGCAAGCAATGAATGACCAAGTGTCCTGCTGTACCAACTGCCTTCTGGTCTTGTTGGTCCGAGCGCGCGAACGAATCAGCCCGAAGGGCTGATCGTGCACTTACATCTGACGTCCCGTAAATACACGCGCTAACCTTTTTCTTATTTTTAAACTCAAGTGCGCATGAAGTTGCATTAGAGTGTTTTTTATTCGTGGCCGAGTCAACTATCAGTGTAGATAAGGTTAAAAAATCGGCGGAATCATTCATTTTGTTCCTCTTTACTATTTAACGTAATGGTTAACCATGCATTCGGACAATTTCGAGATATGATAAGGGAATTAGTCGTTGTGTCCTCGGAAATGAAGTATTCGCATGTGCATTTTATCATATGACAGAAGCCATTGAAATTGGAAAGCCGATCACCTTTCGTCTGCAATTATTGTCCATGCGCGAAAGCAGCGGAACGCGCAAAGAAGTTAAGAAAAAAGACGGGATTTCCTTTTCGTAATATTTATACGACATATCTGTTTGATACGCCGTAAAATTTTAAGCACCAGTAACCACCGTGCGTAACCTACCTGACTCTTTCCCGTGTCGAGCAAGTGTCGACGCATCGCAGTGTCAGTAAATTGAGAATTAGTGAACGCGGAATTGTCAACCGAGCGTACCGCTATAGTTCCTACAAACAAAAACAGCACTCGCTCACTTCTATACCCGCCCACCTACGTACACGCGCCCGCGCACATACACACTCAAAGTACATTTCCAACTGGCTGATTCTCCAGATTGCGAGACGGAGAAAGTTTGCAGTTATACGCCGTACTTTCGGTTCATTGTTCCTGTCTATCTATCTCTTTCACTGCTTTTCTTTATCTCATTCTCTCTTTTTCTCTCCCATTGCATCTTCATTTAGATTTCCGGCGGTGCGCGTGCAGTTGATAGGTGCAGTTGTTGTCATTACCGGTGTATATGTAAATGAGTCAATAAGAATCGAGACTTGTGAAATATATGTAAGAATCGGCGACAGCAAAGATGTCAAGGACGTCATTTATTAAAAAAATGTCTTAAAGTGCAGCCTATGTGAACACGAGAAAAAAGGAGATACGGAGGAAGCTCCAGTAGAGCAACATTGCGCTAAGTATTTATATTTTATCACATGCATTATTAAATACGTAAAAAAACGTAAATTGAGAATTATATTATATTCGAGTAAGTTTTCATCACTCGAGGTATCGAAGAAGACTTTTGAATTATATTTTTAAGCAAAGGATACTTATGTAACGATACCGATTATTTTTGAGATTTAAACTGCGTTAAAGATAATTTTTCGTGTATCCTTAAAAAGTATTAGCATACGCGTTTCCAAGCTATGTGGCATTAAGTTGCTTAGTAATAGTATAAAATCATTAAAAAAATAATTCTATGGACAGGCATTGTTATTTTAAATAAAAAAAATTTTTAATCACATCAGTATATTATTAGTATTATAAAAATAAATTTATTAGGATCATTAATGGTGATTCTAATTCACTGCATATTCAGATATTTGTATATGCGCGTATAATTTAATTAAAATAGATTTGTAACAAAAATAATTAATAAAATAATATAATTCTCAGTATATGGTTTATAAATTTTATGTGAAATCACGATTAGAAGCAAAACGAATTGGGTATTGGCGGATACTCGGTGAAATAGGAGTTTTGTGGCATTGTTGTTTTTAAGATACTAGTATTTACTATTCAGGCGTTACGTACGCGAATGCTAAGTCCTCAAGAACATAATGCGATAACTGACAAGTCCACATTGTACATTGTCTCTTTGATAAATGACGGTAAAAAAGAATTATTTTAGGTCGCTACACTCTTAGACTTGTCATGCGTATTACATAATTGCGTAATTCTACATAACCTGCGTTTGTTAACTATTTCTTTAGTTCTTTGTAAATTTTCTTTTTAAATAGCGGAATGATAATTTGTGAAACAGTTCCGAAATATACGTAGGTGCATTTTCATTTCGAGCTTGACAAGTTTCACAATTTTATAAATTATGATTAAATCACAACTTGAGTTATGCAAATTTATTTTTTATCCTCGATCTCTCGAAGAACTAAAATTTTACTGTCAGTGCTAACAGCAACTAAGCACGATACAAATAAAATAAATATTTAATTCAGCATAATCTCTTATTTCGATAAATGCTTTCGAATCGAATCGATTATGTATGTTACTAATCGTTCTTCAGATAATAAGTAAACAACTGACCCAGCCTATAATCCAAAACCATTTATGTGAAGCCTTAAAATTGAGATAATCCTCGCGAAATCTGGATAACGAGCGTTACTACACATAGTACACATTTGTAAATTAAACAGGAAAAAAGTGCCGGTTTACGATAAAAACATACATTCGTAAATCACTGGGATGCTTACAAAACTTAAAATAAATTAGTTCCCCTTAACATAAAGGAACGGAGAACGGAGGAATACAGTAAAAGCCAGTAATAGTAAGAAAGGGTAATTATATTACTCTTATTTCGAAATTTTTGAAATTACAAAAAATTGTACGAGTTGAGGAGAGGAAAAAAGGTGGGCATTATTTCCTTCGAAATAAACGAAAGTAGAACCCGAGCGCGAAGCAACAGGTAATCTAATAACATTAGAGCGGTAATCGCTTCGCTGTTATTCGAGAAGCTTTGAGGCTGCATCCAAACACTACGTGAAACGAAGAAGGAAGTAAAATCGTTATTAAAAGTTGACATTAAAAAAGGCGAATGGTTTATTAAGGATCGAGCGGGCGAGGGCAGAATAGCAGCGAGCCTTTGGCAACTCTCTTCCTCTCCCTCTCTCTCTCTCCCTCGAGAAAGAGCAAAGCGCTTGCTCGCGCCGAGTCACAATGGCGAGGAAGTGTCTCGAGCTCTAGGGCCCGCGGTGAGCGCGCGAGACCTTGAAAAACGGTATTCCGCGATCCTTGGGACGGAGAAGGCGCGCGTCGGGCCTCCTCTTCCCAGTTGAACGTAACGGGGCGCTACGACGAGGCGTGCGCGCACGTACTCGCGCGGAGGAAAGAACGAAAAGAGGAGGATAAAAGAAATAGAAAAAATGCCGCGGCAAAAAGTTCCGCACGGCGGCTCTCCCCGCAGAATTGTTCGGCGTTGCTCCAGATCGACGCGGGAAAACGAACGGCCTGGCCACACGAGCCGCCGTAAATTCCCCCTGCGTAAATGCGCTTCGATACGGAGGGCTGTAACTTCTTCTTTTTCTCTCGTTCTTGGGCCGATATCTCGCGGCACGATAATGTAAGTGTTTTAATGCGTTAGATGCCAACGGCTCTTACCCGCTGGTAATAAAACCACTCGTAATCGATGTTTTTGTTACTGATAGCAGTGTTCGTTGCGCTGTATTCATTTGGATATCTTTATGCTTAATAGGCGTAGATAATGAAAATGTAATGTGTGGTATTAACAATGCTGGAACCGAAGAGTCGAATATAAAGAAATTTTTGCGAAGCCAAGTCCAGGCATGGCGTTGCTGCGTGTCTACTGCGAACTGTTGCAATATAAGTTCATTCATGTTGAAAATGTTAGCATCTTTATTCCCTTAAATTAGGCGTTTATGAGATTTATTGGGGTTATTAAGAAACGTTTGTAATGAATATGCTAAACCTTAAATCACATTTAAATACAGAATAACTCTGTATAATTTTCTTTTATGATATACAATCAAGTTTTATTGTTGTAATGTAAAAAGCAGTAGCAGCAGTCATAACATGAACTTATGTGTTGATAAAAAAATGTAACGGTTACCGGGTTTACAATATTCACAAATTCCGAAATATTCGCGAATTACTCTGGTCGGGGTCGCGAACAGTTATATTGTTCTTCGTGTGATGTATCGGTTGTTCGTTAAAATGTTTCATAAATAAAAAAACTGTTGAAATAATTTAACAGAACATTCATCCAACAAATACTTCGCTATGCTTTTATTATATGCATCGTGACTCTAACAGATAAGTACTTAATGCTTTCTTCGTCCGAATTTATAAAAGTATATATATTTCCATCTAGCTTCTAACTATTATCATAGTGGAGTTCAGCAAGATTGCAACGCTGCGTGGAAAAATTGTTTCTTACAATACACTTAAATATACATTGATATTATGTCAAATAAAGATTACAAGTATAAGTATAAGCTTGGATGAAGAACAAAAATGAGTATAAATATTATTATAATATTACGAGTTATGTCTTTTAAATTCAAATTACTTATAAAATTAATTATTCAATCTTTTAATAAAGTTTACACAGTATTAATAAATTTTTTTAAAACATACATAAATATTAATGTTATAAATACAAGACAATATTACATGAAGTCACGAATTACAAGAATTAATTTTTATAAAGTTTAACGTGTAATGTACTTATAGATTTTAAAATATAGATATCAGATAAAATTAATATCGGTGTGACATTCTTTATCGTTTTTGTTTTATATTTGCGGTTTAGCATATTTCTCAAATCTTTTTTTATATCGAAAATATTTAATGATTATTATTTTTCTAATATTTATGAAATACTATGAGATAATTTTGATCATATAAAATGAAAACATATGTATATATGTATATATACACGTGATTTATACAACAGTTTAAATCATTAAAAATTTGGTTAAACAACTTTAAATTATATTAGATTATTTTATACTATTTTATATACATACATATATTAATATTTCTAGTATAATGTTCAAAGTTTATTATTTTATTTATAATTGTTAGAAAACTCATATAAAATAAAAAATTTAAGTATTTTGATAAAATATGCAAATAACTTGAGTAGAAACTAATTTTCCGTATTTCATTTAACTTTGTCTTCGATGTAAATTATAATTTAGCATCAGAGTATCAAACTTTTTTATCATTAGAAAAGTTTCTTAGGTTAGAGAAAACATTATTTTTAATTTTTATTTCCTTACAATTGATGTTCAAAAGATTTCTTGAACGTATAGTAAAAATTCTTAAACCTTTAAAAAATAAAACCTCAAGAATGTTAATACGTATGCTTTTGAAACAAGTAGTGAAATTTACTTAAATTAATGATAAATATACCTTTGATTTAAATTAGCGTTATACTTACAACTGTAAATCAATTAATAATCAGTGATTCTCAGACTTAATTACGTGATTAATATTAGTACTGAGGTAAAATTCTGAAAAAATTATTTATTTAATTTATTTCAGAAATTTTTAATATTTCATCTTCTTTATCACTATTATCTTCAGTACTATTGTACAATTAATTTAATTAAGGGATAAATGAGGCTATTTCACTCGTAGATATTATACTCTTCGAGATTCCACTAATTATCTAAAACTAATTAATGTTACATTTTTCGTTGAAGCGTGACTAGTTATAAAGTAGTAATTTATCATTTTAGTTCTTTTTTATAAAGCAAGCTTAACCTACGTTTGTTGGGCTTATTAGAAAGTTGTTTCTATAATTACGTAAGAGCATAAGACACAAGACTGTAATTAAATAAAAATACCATTAATAATTTTTTTCCATTAGTAAGTTTTTTCATATTTTTCATTATTTAATCGTTGCTTTAAAATCCTATTAATTTATCTGTGTGAATTTGCGCGGAATATTTATGAAAATTATTTAGTACTACAAACACACGAAGAAAAAATTAAAAATAAAATATATGATAGATGACTGCCGCCTTCCGTTTTAAAAGTATGTTTTTGATGTACAATTAGAGTTCTTAATAAAACGCTCGAAAATCAGATGAGACTTGGATTCGTATCGTAATCGGTTTCCGAAGAACGCTCTTGCGTTATTAATGTCATTTTAACGTAAAAATGTTTTTATGACTTTTTACCGTGTTTTAATACAAAAAATTACACGTATAAGGAACTATCGCTCACATTATAATTGGCGCAAATAAGAAGAAATTTAGGAGAAACAAGCGAAAGATCTCCCGCGGATATTACAGTTAGACACGTAAAACTATGACGATCCATTTCCGCTGCTTCCGTTAGAAACAGTGCACGATATGACGGTCGCGATGAACAACAAATCGAAAAACCAGCTTATCATCGGCACCGAAAACAAAAAAGCTACATTACAGCATTTACATAATTGTTATGTTTGTGCAGGTGAAATGAAAGGTTTCGGCCCGGTTTGCAAAACGGGCGACTTTCTCGGGCGAAAAAAGTAAAAGGACCAATCGGTGAGCAGCTTCTTTATCTCCCATTAAAAGCAATCGACAATTTTTCAAAAGTAGCCCGCACCGAGAGGATTCACTTTCGTCGCGTGAGTAAGGAGCGCCGCACGCGCATCGGCTGCGATTGACACGCGACCGCGAGGAGCGGGACCCTGAACTAGGCGCGCGGATAAAGGAACGTGACTAGCGACGATAATGACGTTGGGAAAAGCCGCCGCGGCATTTGGAAAAAAGGCCTGGAGAAGTTGGATTGAATTCTTTTTCCTTTTTTGCTCCTCATTGTTGTTCCGCTCTCGCGTTTCTCGCGCTCCTTTGTTTCAGGTAATTGGAAGTCTCTCTCCGTTTTCTTCAATAAACGCGAATTTTATAATTATATTTCGACTTTTTCGGACACATTATTTTAAGTCAGCCATGGAGCGGCATTGTGTACTTAAAGGCATTATGAATTCGATGATTGTAAGTGTTTCTTTCCCTGGAAAGAAAAAAAGCGTCGCTCTTGTGGTGAAATACTTTCTACGGTAATGTTCGTGATCAATATTAGCTAGAAATTTAAATAACCACACAAAGGAAACTTAATTGTCATTCGCGATGCGATGAGTAATTCATTTTAACGTTATTAACGGAGCAACGCATCGAATATTACCTGTATGAAAGCCTCTTCTTAACTCTTCTTAATGCCATTACTAGGCATAACCGAAGAATAATGCTGCTTTTATAAATCAGAAGCCCTTGAATTCAAACCACGTATGCAATCGTAAGATACGAAGTAATAAATCATCGCGCAGAAGAACTTCCGTTTTTAAAGAATTTCGAAAGGACGGGAGAGTGTAATAATTCCCGCAGATACCGATACGCGCTAAACATACGTTCGAGCAAACCCATCCTTACAACAAAACGAATCATTAAAAATAGCTGCTCCACGCTTCTCGATCCCGCTAGGAAAAGAGAAGAAGCGAAGGAGCGGAACGGGGGGCAGAGGCAGGCAGGAGAGAGAGGTACAGCTCACTGAATTCACTGAGGCTGGATCCGCGCTTCGGTATCGGCGCCATATAAGTCGATTCGCGGATGAAATCCACATACATAAGAGCCCCGGTTGCGCAATGCGTGAAAAGCCCACGCGCGCGCGTTCGCCTCTTTTGCGGCGGCATACGCATAAATATACATAATGAGCGGCGAAGGCCGGGCTCGATTTTTAATGGCGAGAGGGAGAAACAAAGCGCGACGGGGGGGGGGGGTAAGTAACTGTTAATTAAATCGCTCGTACCCCTGGGCTCATGCGCGCGTCGCATAAATATGCATGCTTGCGCGAGTTATGGGAGGGCGCGCGAAATTAAGCATGGTTACAGTCTTTCTGCGAACGGCCTCCCTTTGAGTAGGATTCACTTTGACTTTTTAACCGCTGATCGTTCGTTTGTATCCGATCGGCTGCAGCGACTTCTTATCGTAAATTTTATTAACGATGCGGTTGTCCGCATCGTCGCTACGCGCACACGTTCCTCTTGTGCGCAGACACACGCGCGCGCGCGCGAGCCTTTTTCTTTTCGGGTTTGCAAGAAAAATCCGCGAAAAGTCCGGCGAAAATCGCCGCGCTTACTCAGTTTCACGTTAATCGCCTTTTGTAATTTCAGCTTTCCCTTTAAATTAAAGCACGCGATTTCTAAGGCACTTCGAATGCTGCGTTTCGATGCGTCCGTACATGGATTGGATCCCTTCGAAGATTTAACGCTATTGTATTTTAAGACTCTCTATTCTGCTGCGCTCCTTTTAAAATATCAAATGCAGTTACGACATGTCAAAACGGCTGGTTAATATATTAAATATATTGTGATAAATGATGCATGGCTAATGAAAACGGAGTTTCACGAGTGTTATGCAAATGTTTTTAATATTCCGATTTTTCATTCGTTTGCTAATGTATTGTACGGACTTGCATCGGTAAATAAAGAATTAGCTCTTAAATTTTTGCAATAAAATACAAGTCTAATTATAGAGTATAAAATTTATAATTTTCATCTGTTTTATTACGTTTGTGAACATGTTATAAAATAGATTTTTGTCCTTAAAGAAAGTAAATTAAGGTGAAATTTTATAGCTAAATAGTATATGTAAATGATAAATAATAAGAAAATGTGTATGCGCCAAAATATTGTTTAAAATTTCATTGAAATGTTTATTGTTTTACAACTAACGTATATCTTGTAAATGATGAAACTGAGAATGGAACTCTCAACTAGCCTGTATGGAATATGGGTAATATATAACTTTACAAAGTCTTTAGACAGTAAATAGCAATGAAATAAATGTACGTGAATAAAAATGGATAAGATAGTAACAATTAATTCTAAAAAGCGAATAAACGGATCACGATTTATTTCGCTAACAATGTCGTTTTCCTGAAATCAATTTATCGCATCTCCATCGCGCGCCGTAATAACCCAACTCAAATAACAATCTTACAACCGTAACATCGTGTACGCGTACAGTACGAGCCCATTTTAAATAATCTCACGTCACGCGGACGCTTTCACGTACTTAATTTGAGAAGGATGAAACGTGAACGCGAGTAAAAAAATGAGCCCCGGAACGAGTCGTTACGCACGGGTTACCGTAACATCGGGCCCGCCGAATCTCCTCTAAACGGTCGCATATAAAAGACGTGCGAACGCTATTAGTGGCGGCGAGTGCGAGAGTCCTGTGCTACTAATTAGGCTGCAGCCGGCGAAAATTCTTGAGAAAAAAAAAGAAAAACGAGGGTGCGTATGCGCAGTTAAAAAGTCGGTGCGAACGCTGGGACACACTCATCCTTTTTCTCGCCAGGATGGTCGTTAAGTTTTTTTCCTCGTCGAGGGGGTAAGAAGCTCGGACGCGTCTTGCCGAGCAGTATAAAGCGATACGCGCATTTTTCGGGCTTTATGTTCCTTTGCTCTCTGTTCATTCCTTTTTTCACGTGATGGGAAAAGAACTTGTAACAAACCAGTTAAGTGAAATACTTCAAAGCTTAACGCTTTTTATTCCGTCGGCCGATACGTAAAATGTGAGAAAATAATGTTCATTCTAATTGTATTTTTGCCTTTGTAATGCTAAATTGGTGGAAAATACTTTTTAGACTTAAAGAGGAACTTCGATAACGTGTATACTTTAAAAAATTCCTCAACAAACATTTCAAATGAGAATAATATAATATATACGAAATTCTCCAATCTCAGAAGTGCTTAAAGTACACACGCGCGCGCGCAAATAAGGATATTTTAATAACACAATATAATAATTTTTTCACGTGAGCAAATAAAAAAGCATAAATACAAATGTAAGGAATAATAATATTTATATTTCAATTTTATAATGAAGGTAAATATGTACCTTGGAAGCTTATTGTAATTTTACAAATATTTTTCTAAATTTATAAAAATAGCAATATACAACCTTTTTATAAAATTATGCAGGTTCAAGTAATAAATTCTGTTCATATATTGCATTCAAGTCTGTAATCGTTTCTTTTTTTACACAATAAAACATGCAATTTGTATATATTTAAAATTACAAGCTATCAGAACATTTTAAATAAATTGTAATTATATATTTAAGCAAATTAAGACGATTTTAGTTTAGCATTATTACTTATCTTCATTAAAATTTTTATAAAATCAATCTTCAGAATTACTTAAAAATTTACTTTCACTAAAACTAAATATAAACAAATTAAAAATCCATCACTGAACCAGACAACAAATTTAACTGTATCTTAATAAAGAACTACGTCTTAAATAACCACTTTGACAACGAAAATTAATGGAAATCTTATTCAGTGAAATAAAGATATAAAATAAAATTATAATTTTAAACTGTTTCTGATATAATCTTTATTTTTAAAGTCAAAGTTATAAATATGACTATTCTTATTGCGATTAAGGCATACATTGCTGGAAATCGTCTTACTTTTCAAAGTTTATGCTTTTACTTCGATTATTCTCTTTACTGCCTTCATGTCAAAAACTAAGTATTATTTATAAAATTGATGAAATTAAATTTTTTATCACGTAGTTCTCTATAATGAGGCAAATTCATTCATAAAGACTAAATTTTTCAATTATTATTTAATTAGTTAGAAGCTCATTTTCCCTACTTAATGATAAACATTAGCGACTGATCGTATATAGAAAAATTATTGACAATAGTAAATAACTAATTAATGAGAGATTAATAATTTCTTCCGCAAATGATATAATTATAAAGCGGTGTCTTGAATACTGAAATCGATAGTATTTTTAACATCCATAATAACTAATGTATTTCAATTTCAAGAAAATGTTATTAAAATCTTAGTTAATATTTTGACTGTTAAATTAATTTTTTTATTTTTCAAATAATTTGATAAATAAACTTCTCTCAATGTCTCAAGTCAATGTGTTAAATGAGCATCATTTTCCAAATGTGTTGAAAAGTTGTTTTTCCACGAATTTTGACAAAATTCAATGAAATATTAATGTTTGCTACGCTCAGTTCCCTACACAAATGTCATTAAAAATTTCGAAAGAACAAACTGGAACGCGCCGGAGGAATAATAATTCAATTAATATCTTAGGAAGTACTTCCACAAGGTGTAAAAAGAAGGTTGTTCGATCAGCTCACTTTTATAGCTCTTATTTCCTCACGTAATTGCAAAATAATTCAAAAAAGCCTTTACGAACGAGGACAAGCCTTAAAAGTGGCAGTGGCTCCGCCATCTTACTCTTGTCTCTTGGTATCTGTTGCGCTCGCGTTGGCTGTATGACGTCACCGAAGTAACGCACAAAGATAGAGCGGGCGACGCTTACTCACCTCCCGTATTACCTCACGCCAACGTACACCTACCTTCCGCCTCTCCGCCGAAGTCCCTTCTATCTCATTCATCCGGTACATCTATCCATCCTGTCTCTCTCTTTCTCTCTTGTCACTCCCCGTCCGCCTCCGAGCCAATTTCCCTTTACAAATTGGCAGTGGTCAGTGTAAAAAATGAGGAGCGAAGGACGTAGAAAAGTGCGCCGAAAGGAGCCCCGCTGACCCGTGATATTATATTAATCTCCGCGGCACGATCGCCTGTTCTTTCGCCCGTTCTTCTCTTCTTTTTCGGCACCCGGATAAATTAAGATACGCCGATAGCGTCGCGGATTCCGCTCTGAATTCCGGTCACCTGATGTCGGAATGCCATTTCACTATTCACATGAACCCATACATTACTGTGTATAATTTATATAACTGATAAAATGTGCACGTTCGCATTCACTTATTTGTTAATTTTAATTTTTTTATCGTAAATATTTGCGCTATATGTTTTTACTTTTCCAGCTTGAAATTTTAACCATTTTTTTGATTTTATAAAATTTTATGATATATATGTGTGTGTGTGTGTGGGTGTTCGATAAAAAGACAAGTTTTATGTTTAATCGATTTTAATATCACATAATAAATGCCTTTTCATTCATATTTTCATCGAACAGTGTTACAATAAAAAATACCAAACTACACGTGTTAATCACGCACAAAAATATATTATGATTTTGGAGAAAATTCAAATTGTAAAAGATTTAGGCTGGATAAATAATAAATAAAAATGGTATATGTATTGGATCCGCTATGAAATTTTCTCGTTAATAATTCCTATTCTTTTTAGCTTTTCAAAGCTTTTAAAACTTTATAAAATTTAACGCTTTTTACATTATGATTAAGAGAGCAATTTTTACGTTTCATCGACTTTAATATCATATAATAAATGTTTTACTTTAATATCAAATGGTTTTTCTTACAATAAAAGTGGCTGCCAATATAGTATATCAATTTTTATAAAAAGCTACACTAATTTATAAGATAACTTAAATTAAAAATGCCTTATACAAACAATGAAGTAAAAATAAATATAAAATATTTGTTTTACAGATTATAAAATTTTAAAAACATTTTCTGTGAGTAATACTATACGGCTAGAAATTATAGTATCTGTATTGTATTAAATATTAATAATAGGTGTTGATATGTTACGAATAGGATTTATGCATACACACGTATATGCGCATGCGATTGAAAAAAATATGTAATAGATATTTATTTGTTAACTTAATAAAAGTAACGTTAAAAAATGAAAATATCAGCTTACACGCATGATTTTAACAGTGTACATAAGTACGCAAATTTTTGCAATAATTTCTATAATAATCTGGTAATAACAATATTTATTGGGGTTATTATTTTATAATATTATTTAAAACCCATATATTTAAAAATATTATGCAAGTAAAAATGCAATAATCGATGTCGATATTTCTCTAATACGCCAGCTTAGCGTGTACGTAATTTTAGCTCTGTATATTGGGCACGTTTTCACCGTTTTTATGAGTAACGGTTACGAGCACATTTTTTTAAGCTTCGTAGCTCGTTATCTACGATGCTACACACCTGCTTTTTCAGTGCACATTATAAACACCCACATCCCTTAATGTGCAGTGATTATGGATATTAATTTTATATTTATCTCCAAAGAAATATGTACTGGAAATATTTTTTGTTATTATTCTTGTTTTACAGCACGAGTAGACTTGGTTAAATATTGTGCTTTTCCTACCAAAGTAGAAGATAAATCACGTTCTCACAAATTAAAATAATCGTAGATTAAAGCGAGGATATATGAAAAATTACAAGGTACTTCGAAATTCAAAAACAGTATTTGTCGCGCGAGAGAATTATTCCAATTGAAACGATTTCAACTCGGACGGCGAAATTAAATGAAAATAAAACTACAAAAGTATCCATGCCAGGAGATCGTTAAATATATTTACTTTACGATTTAATGGAACAAAAATTTCATTTTCATTCGATATCCTTAAAATCCGCATGAATTAGAAAATGTTATTTAAAACGAGTATTATTTGCTTGCAATAAGCACCGACTGCCAACATACAACAGTCCGAGGTCGTCGAAAGGGAAAAAGCTGCGATAGCCAATGCAGCGCGGCCACTTCTGAAAAATCGAAAAACCGGTATTTTCATACTCGCGTCGCAGTAAACCCACAAAAATAACGACACCTCGACGGAGAAAAGAGAGACACACGGCGTGCCATGTCAGATGCGCAATTTAGCGTCTGGCGACTTGTGTACATATATATGCTTAAGCCCCATAAGAAAAGAATGCGAATGTTCAAGGCGCGAGAGGGAGACAGATACTGAAAGTAAAAGACCAGTGAAATAAAGAGGTAGAATAAAACTTTTATCGCCCTTGAATAATGCTAGTATAATACAACAATGCGATTGTGAGTTAAGTAATATATAACATCTATACTTTGAATTTATTGAATCAATTTTTTAAAAATATTTATAGAATAAATGTTATTGCGATTGATAAATTAATTTGCTTACTTCCGCAAAATTGATTATTTTCAATTTATTTCGCAAAATAAACTTTAAGACTTACATCAATAAAGTTTTTTAGTGCTAATTATATTTTATACTTTATTTTAGTGTATTAAACTTTTTATTACTATTTTTCGCATCAAAGATATTATACCCTTTTATATCAAATGTAAGCTTTTCAAAGTTTGAATGTTTCTAAATTTACAAATAATATTTTCTCAACTCGTTTCAAACTCTTCAAAATTTTTCCTATATCTGCTTTTTAAACGTAGCTTTAATACGTTAGTTGTTAATTTGTAGCCCAATCAAATTTTAAACAAGACAAAATAAATTAGAATTCACAAAAAATTTTTATGAGTCAAATATTATTTTTTATATTGAAATAAATTTAAATAAATCTATTTATAAAATTGCTTCAATTCAATCATCTGAAAGATTAATTAAAATTTACACATGCAGCAATCATATTTTAGCTGATAATAATGTATATATAACATAATATGTTATTTTAATGTGTGTCTTAACAACGTGAATCTACGGCTTTTGCAATTAAGGCAATTTTTACATACCTTCATTCATCAAATAGTGAGATTACCGACACCGCTAACGTTAGGCTAAATTATTTTTAAGAAAAAATTTGTTTCGATATAAGTTTTTAATTAAAGAAATTCGATTTCTAGCAAAAAATTAATGGGTGACTTGCTAATTCGTAAAAATTTCTTTCGTACTTTTATTTTAGATTTGTAAAAGTCTAAAATTTTTAAGTTTAAAATCACCGTAAGAACGATTCAGAAAATTTTTTATATTATTTTTTAATTTTATACATTTATACTGTCAAAATATTTTTATAATTATCTTTTATTTTTTTGAAATATAAAGAAAAATAGCTGTTTAAATTATAGTATATATCGCTACTTTATAACGACTAATGTAATTATTTTTTTAAAATACAATAAAAATATCAATATTCCATTCCAATTTTTTATATTTAAGTAAAAATTGTAATTAAAATTGATTTTTACATTATCTATTAATATTGCATAATTGCTATTCTTAAAAAGTCTTTTGTTAAAATTACGTAGAAAATTAATTGAAAAGCTGTTCAATAATGAAATTGTATTTTTTAACTTGAAATATTTACAACAATACGCTACTATTTTATTCTACAATACGTATACTATTTAACTTGCATCGATTTAGAAACTCAAAGGAGTAGTAATAAATAAAGTTATTGTTAGTCGGCATTTCGATCTATTATTCGTCACAATACCATAATACAAAATAAATTTTACAATTGACTAATGACGAAATAAAATATCGAGGACACTGAGTAAAGTATATATACCGTAATGAAGTGCAAAATCTGAAAGAAAAGAGAGCGAGCATGAAGTACATAGTCTTTCGAAGATATTGTAGTCGCCTACATAAGTCTTATAACCTACACAAATTATATGTACATTAAAATAATGGTTGTAACATCAAAATCTAATTGTTTCAACTATTGTCTGTAGGAAAAAATGTAAAAAATTAGTTAATTAAGTGTGAATATTATTCTTAGTGATTCTTAGTGTATAAAATAAATGTTCAGCCGATAGTCAAAGTACACAAGAAGCGTAAAGTTGAATAATCTGGTGGATCTCGCTCTTATAAATGCAAATACAAAAATTGAAGTTTTTCTTTTATTATTGAAAATATAATTCATTTACTTGTTTACATAATCCGACTAAAAGGAGCTCAAAGCTCCAAGATAGACCATTAAATATTTGATCACTGATTTTCAATATGACGTCGAGTACGCAATTTTCAATTTTAATGATGGCAAAAGGCACTAGAAATAGTAAATAAAAAACGGCCTAACCGGTATCCCCAGTCCGTTATTACTCAGCGTATCACCAGAACAAAATGAGCCGCTCCACCTCCGGACGCTGAAATAAAATACAGACCACCTAGAATAAAACATCCACCCTCTTGGAGAAAAACAAGAGCGAGGAAAAAAGGAGGAGGCGAGGCGAAAAAAGGAAGACCGTGGAACGACCGCGAAGACGCGGCGAGCGTAACAAACGCTCACAGACGTCCCGCGTTTCGTTGTGCGTGCGCGCACGCAGTGAAAGTAGTCGCAGCCACGGCAACAACCGCGAGAGACTCACCGAGAGAAACGAAACTGCGGTACTCTGGACGCCTTTGCACAACACGACGAAGAAATCCGTCAGCGGCGCCGCCACTCGCTGATTTTCACTTTTTCATCTTCTTCATTTTTCGGCGCCGCCCGAATGGACCGCGACCGCATCTACTGACGCACTTGTTCTCCCCACTCTTGCTCCTCTCTCTGTCTCTCTCGCAGTTCTGATTGCGTCGCCTCGAACGGACTCGAAGGGCTTCGTCGAGACTGTTTTATGGTATGCTCCGGTAAATAGGGAGAAGCCTTACTTCTAATTGCTCGGATATTATTGCGCGCGTTAAAGGTGTCTATCCGGGACTGGTTTTTCAAGAACTTTACGTAACTTTAGCGCTGAGGCGGCGCTATGATCGCGAATTTTTCATTAAATTTATATATGTATATATGTATATATCTGCGCGTATGTCGCATACACGCGCATGCGTATGTGCGTACTCGCTTGTGCGTATGAATGCATATAGTTGATTATTTACGTAATTAGCCCACATAATTTATTTGTCCGAAGGCACTTGGGATTTTTTCTCAAAAAAGAAACTTCTTCGCTTTTTTCTCTCTCTTCACTTTACAGCCACTGAAGCAAGATTCACTTTTACTTTCGACTTTTAACTTTTATTTTCGATGTGTCTTAAGATTTGCTCGAAGATACTTTTAAGTGCAAAAGAGACTTGTGAGTGAATCAAGTGTAAGAAAATATTTATTTATACTTATCTTGAAAATAAACGAGTGGAAAATGTATTTAATAAAGTAATCCTTAGTTGAAATTTATGAAACGACTTCGAGACAAGTAGTAACGAAGGAGCATTATAAGAATATGTACATAAAGTAGTAATTCTTGATAGAAAAGTGCTCGTTTCAAGCATTTATCAGACAACTTTTAGGTTTATCGATTTCCCACTTTTCAGTGAGTTTCTCGTGCACCAAAGGTTTCGCAAATGTACCGCGGCATCCACCGCTGCTCTGCTATAAATCCAACCGTTTACGCACGCAACCTTAAATGGTCACTTTTCTATCCGAGATCGGTAAGAGTTCTCAAGACGTTGTCGTAATAATAAGTGATCCTCGTAGAAAAGAAAGCAACCCGAGTTCGTGCCGAGTCTCCAACAGCAGAAAGTTTCTCCGCTTAAGTAATTAGCGGCGCGAGCGAATTACGACATCCGATCGGACATCGACGGACAAATAATAAGCGCGGCTCTTCTTCGAAAATTCCCGGCCTATCGCGAAATCTCGAAGTGGCGCACTTATGCGTGCCAGTCGCGAGTCGAGTGAAGGGGAGAAATAGAGCAAAGCGAATAAAGGCCACGAGCGGGGGAATCGGAAAGAAGGGGAGGGAAAAGGCGAGGAGAAGGTCGCCCGCGAGCCTCCCATTCGCTAAGAGGCCGCGATAAGCGGCGCGGATCCTCACCGCGAACGTTAAATGGATGCGATCGCATCGTTCCGCGGGAGCCTCAATTGCGCCGAGAGAAAAGGAGAGATTACTGTCATTTCGCTCGGAGATATCAAGAAGGCAGGCAACTTTGGGAAAGTCTCATTGTTTTCAATGATCATTTATAAAGCACTGCTTGCCCGCTTTTCGCGGACGATCCGCTCTCTTGTGTTTTACACCTCTTGGTCTGTATTAAGTGCATTTTTGCGTCAAAAAAAGAGGAGACGAGGTTTGGTTTTTATGGTGTGCTTTATCACTTTGCGGGAATCGTCTTGATTTTTTTTTGCGTAGATATAAGGCTTCATTCGGTTCGTTGGTGAGAACAGCCGCGGAAAGAGCTTTTATAAATTTTCCTCGCGTTCGCATTTACGGGTGTGATATAAAGTGGAAACGGTACAAAAAAAGTTACAGCATTTTTACTCGAGCATTTTTATCCAGCGGTATTTATTAATGCACATGTTATTTCATAAAGATACCAACGAAATATTTATACGACTTGATTTTATCCATGTTACTATTTCGAGGAAGTAAAGACATTTAAATATTTATTATTTCCTATACTCCATTGAACCGATAATAAATCTGCAACATTATCTCGATCAGCATGAAAAAGTTTCAATAAGTTTTTTTCCTTTAATGGAATTCGTGCTCCTATAAATTGTAGAGAAAATGAGTAGGACCATTAAAACAATAACTTTTTAGTAATCAAAAATACCTTATGCATATTTATATTGATTTTTATGTACATAGACGTTGAGGCTGTATTACAGGATTAATTATTATTATTTTCATCGCAAGCTTGGAAAGTTTAACGTACTGCTCTCGGTAAAAAACACGTAGCTGTTTAGGCGTCATGAAAATTTAATACACTACTATTTGCAAAAATAGTTTTTATAGGGCTCCTGATAAATATTTCATATTTCACTATCCCACAAATGTCAAAGCATAAAATTAGCGGTTTTATTCTTTTATACATCACGCATCTCTTGCGTACAAAAATTTCCATTTACATTATGCATATTGAAAAAGGAGTAAAATAAAGTGACGCAAACACGGCTTCTATCTTGCTTCATTAATGACCATAGGACAGCGTCAGCGGTAAGTTGAATGAGGTTTTTGCCATTTTAAAAATGCTCCGTGTACCCTAGAGACTATAAGACTCGTCATCGCGGAAAGTTCGACAACATAATGCGTCAGTCATTCGCATGCGAAAGTGCGCAAAGTCGTGACGCCCGTGTTTGTTCAGATATACGCGCGTGTGCGTGCGCGCGTGTATTACGTGAGTGCATGCGCACGTAATTTTGTGCATTTACGTTATGTATCTTATTCAGATCGAGGCTTATTAAATTATTTCTGTTATCTTTGTACCCATACACGTCGTCGCGGAAGTACAAAAACATTTAAATGAATTCTCGCATTTCTTAACGGAACCCTTTTTACACGACTGGCCATAGGACGGTATTTATGATTCGGGGTTTAAAAAATGTACTTGATTCATAATATTGGAGTGATACGAATATTACTTTTTGGATTGTATTATAATAACGATATATTTTACGGTATAGATTCTATTTTTTTTTTTTAATTATTTTTAAATTCAATATTATATATTTGTAGGTTAAAATGTTGAAGCTAGTTTAAAAATAATTTATAATATCTACATCTCGTATAAAATTATACGTATATGTTTACTTCAATTCAGTTCAATTAAATTGCATAGAAAATAAAATCTTAAAATATTCTTATAGTATATTGAAGCGATTAGTTATCATACGCTAATACTGCCGCTTTAAAAAGTTAAATATTTTATTTTTTAATTTATTTATAATATTAATACCTGGAAAATTAATTTTTTATTTCAAAAAATGGATATGGAATTGTAAGGCATTAATAAACGATTCACATTAGCAGCAAAATTTTAGTCACATCTACTAAAACTGAGTTTCATGGCGACTAATAAAGATATTAAATTCAATTGGATTCTTTTTATGACATTTAATTTTAATTAGTGTAGTATTTAGTTATTCATCACAACTTATACCGCACAACTTATAATTTTAATATTTTAAGTGAATCAGTCGAATATCACATTATTAAAAGCGATTTTTTGGAGATTAAAGAAATTAAAATTGAAAAACATTAAAATATGTACTTTTATGTATCCTTACAAATAAGTAATCCTGGAAATATTTATTGGAAAAAGAGTATTTTATAAAACTAAATATAGTTATAAATATAGTCCTGAAAGTAGTAACCATCTAGAAATGTCAATTAAACTTTAATTATAAGCGAGAATAAGAAATGAGTCTTAAATTTAAATTTTTAAAAGAAAATCTATTAGCGTCATTATAAAACGAGTTAAGGCAAATGTGTTTAGTAAAGAGTCACTTAAGAGTGGGAGGTTAATAACACTATCGAGCATTGTTGTCAAGGTGAGGCGAAACCGATACTTCAACAAGATTGCACTGCGTTTTGTTTTCGTAAGAGTCACTTTGTTGTTTTCAAAACTTGTAAATGTATATATAAATATACGCATCGACGGCCGATGTAAGTACATTTGCGAGCAGTGCGCATAAGGAATGAATAATGGCTCAATGAAACTGCGCGCGGTGGAATTCAAAGCACGGCCTCTCCTCGCGCCATATCATATACCTACGGAAAGAAAGGGAGAGGTAAGAGAGAGAAAGAAAGAAAGAAAGAAAGAGAGAGCAAGACATAAAGTCTGAGAGTTTTAAGCTTTGTTGGCTTTGTACACGATATTCTGCGTCATTCCTCGTCTTGTTTTAAGCGTCCGGAGTATGCGTGACTTTTTTCACCTTCGGCCACCTGACTTTTGTTTTTCATGAGCGGCGATGCGCGCAAATACCGGCAAAGAACTCCTTTGTTTTTTCTTTCCTCCTTAGACTCTAGACGACTTCTAATGGCATATTACCTTGCAACGCATCTCATCACAGTTTTAAGGTGCCGTGATAAACGAATCGCTGGTTTATCTCCCTTTAAAGTATTTTTGAAAAGGATTAACTATGCATGATTCGAAGGATGAGTGTGTTAACTTTTGCCTGATTATCGTCTCGTCGGCATGATTTAGAGAGATAATTTGTTATTGTGTAGAAAATAACGAGTTGAAACTAAAACTTGTGGGAAAACTATCCACTGCAATGGGATAGTATTCTTATATCAGAAAAAAAGAATTCCTTCAAGATTTTAAAGTCGTAATAATTGCTGACAAATATAGATAACTTTCACTACTAAGGTGAATCATACGTTTTTTCGAAAGCGTATTCGGAATATATATGCACGAACGTTTAGGGTAAATAGATTATATTTGCGCATCATTTGATTTAAATACATGACTTATAATTCACATCGAATCTAAATTTCATCTAGAGATAATTAAATTTTTAAGTTTTTTTACATGGGAAAAGAAATAAACCACAGTTTATTCTAGAACCATTCCGATATATTGGAAAAATTCATCGAGATACTTTGTTTCCCCTTTCAATAAAAAAATTCCATTCGCGTTATCGCTGATATTGTATCGAAAACACGTATAATCAAAAGTGATGTACCGCATTGTAAGAACGCAATTGGACAAATACAAGATAGTTTTCATGCCGCAAGCATGAGTGGAAAAATAATCAAGCTAAGTTGAAGTAATAGTGTCACGATTCACTACACATCACGAGAATTGAATACAATTTACCGATCGACAAAAAAAAAAAAAAAAACAATACCACAAGACTTTCAATCCGCCAATACTGAAATGCATGTGTTAAAAATACAAATACTCAAATACGCAATGAATCCGCAAAATGAAATATGACGTAATGAGAATTTTTATATTTATATGTTTTGCATATTCCACTTGAAAATGGTACAGTTGAGGAGTAATATAAGTAGCGAGTGAAAGGTATTATTATGAAAATGTTTTAAACACTATAATTGATTCTAACAGCAAACGTCAAACAGCTTAACGTTTGTCAGCATCGGAAATTATACATATTATATAATTTTGTAAAATATCGAAACTTGATTATCTGTTTGTGAAGTGTATTTGCATTCGACTAGTATTTACGACAAAAGTGACTTTTAATAATTTATATTATTTTCTATTCAACATTTTGCCGGAGAACGTATCTTCGCGAATGTTACCTTCCGACGCACACAGGGACAGCACATCGCAAAAAATTTCTTGTAACTCTGAGCTGCAAAAATAAAAATCTCCAGTAACCGTACGGCATTTGCAATTTACATTCGCCAAGTACGTAAATCGAGCCCAGGCTCATCGCCACCGCCACATCAGCGTGTATAAATATATTTCATACATCGAACCGCGCTTACGCATCGGCTACTAACTGCCAATCCCGCCTTGGAATAAACTGCACCAGCTGTTTGCATTAGACGTGGGCACTTAACGCGCGGCTATCATTAATTAATCTGCCGTAATTAATTCGCCATTGAAGAAGTCAGACGTGCGTCTCCCGGAGCTCCTCGGCCCCTCGCCCCCGTAGGAGCATCGAGCTAATTAAAAGATACGCCGCAGATCGGTGGATCGTCGGTTGCGTCGGTCGTCGGGAGCCGATATCCGTCGCTAATAATATTCGCCCCTCGTCAACATAGAGTAATGGTAAGGCGCGCGTCGGACAATCGACTTGTGATTGTTGCGCTTGAGTAGTGAGCGTATAAGGCGACTCGGTTCGCCGGAAACAGCGAAGGACACCCGTGCGGCGGAGAGGGGGGTGGTAGGAGAGACGGCAGGGGGCTGGGCTCTGAAGCTAAGCAAGCTTAGGAGACGCCTGTACATGTGCGCCAAGGAGCGCCAATGACGAGTCATCGCGACTTCCTCTCTCCGCGGGCCAACGCACCTCGGATTCCATCCTGATTCCCGAGGATACGCGCTCGATTGTTCCCGCAAATGGAATGCGAGACGCGCACACGCGCCCTATGATTGAGCGCCTGTCCGAACCTCGAGGCGCGAACAATCCCGGGTAAAATGCTGTTACGGAATTCTGGCCAGTCATCGCAATCGTTATTTATGAATTATTTATGCGCGCACAATTGCCAAATTTGATGGCACGCTTCGATAGTCCGGCTCCTCGAATACGTTGTTCCCATTGTGCTGTAGATGTCTTGCGTTAGCCCATCGCTTAATAAATTTATTTCCTTGGCTTTTAGCATACGTGTGATTTTTTTATAGCGGATTATCTGATCCCACGACGTTCCGTTCGAATGATCTCTGTCAAAACCATTAAAGGAGAGCTCTGATTTAGCACTAGAATCGCTCTATTAGTAATGAAATTATAAGCGTAATTACTGTTACTTCTATTACGGTTGCGATTTTTCTGTATAAGGATACACGTGTGTATGTGTGCGCGCGCGCCCGCACGCGATCATCAAAGTAACGTACAATAAATATGACTAAGTTTTGTGAGCTAAGGTCTCGACATCGTTTCGAAATAAGCGCTTCGATGAATTAATCCATAATTTCAATCAATTAATGTTTTCATGATTTCAACTGTTCCGTTTTTAATTTTACTGCATTTGCCCGACATGTAATAATTGCAAAATGATTTTCACATTAAGCAAAAATGCATTATTTTCATTTTTCACTGCAGCGAGAACGCTATAAAAAATTTAAATCTTTTTATTTTGTTGCTAAATTACAATGTCTTACGATATTTATAAATGGAAAAAATTTATGAACTCCATTTAAAATGTAAATTTACACGATTGCAATAAAAACAAATGTCTCGGAATTCTGTTGACATTTATAGTGGAATAGGGATCCTTGGTATCGCTTTCGTGGAATCCGTAAGAGAACCAGTACTGTTGCAATAACAATTAGGTGCCCAAAACTAGTCCCACTCGAATCCCAAAGAAAATTCTTTTCTTCAGCGCTCGGTAGCATCCTTGGGATGCTGCCAAGCGTCAGTACGTGTAAGTTCGTGCTAAACGAGAGCATCGACCCGACTGTTTTCAGGGAGCAGCGTCGTGTCATGCGGCTGACGCAGCGAGTGTGACAGTAAACGAGATAAAAGCCCGGAGGAGCCCGAGCCGACGAAGGTGCGTACGAACAAGAACCCCCCTCACTCTCTCCCCACGCTTCACTCTCCCTTCTTTTCCTTAAGACGGACGATTATTATGCAAGCGTTGGTGGTGGCGCGCTCCTCGTTTTCTCGATTGCGCGAGCCGCAAAATCGCTCCTTACGGAATTGGCCGCACTCGAGTCGGAAATGCGACTATGATTAATGGGCCGAGCCGTCGCCCGTTCCCTTTGTTTGCTCGCACGATCGTATCTCTACGGCGTGAAAATAGTTGCTAAGGGTTTTTAAGAGCGCGGATGGCACGGAATTTAATTAGGAAGCCTTTATAGATGGGGCCCCCAGGATTAATTAGTTGGGGTGATGTTTGGTGGGCCCATCGATGAATTATGAATTTCCGGAAGTGTATGTGAAAAGAAGAAAGTGGAATGATTATCGACGTGATTGGAAATGGATGAGGATATCCTAAGGATTGACTCGATTATATTTTTTCTTCCTGCATCCCAATCTTTATTTAATTAAGAGCAATTAGTTTTTTATGCAATTACCAACAATGCGTTGCAACACTAAATATAACTTGCAGCAGTCGTGACTGCTTAGGTTAGTATTTTTTTTAAAGCTGAACCGAGACGCTGGAACTTGTGATTGCGTGATTATTAAGCATGTATATATATATATATATATATATTAATATAGCGTGCAATTTTTTTATAATTTAATGTATGATTATAGCGGTATTTCAGATGAATTTTACCAAGTGTTGAGCCTCATTTATGACTTGACTCTGCCAAGTTTTTTTCTGAAACTATGATTACTGTATATCTAATTTAAAATTCAAATTACTCTATTACGAAATTCTGCGTCCTATTGCACGCGAACTGGAGCAAAGTACGTTAAAGAGATATAGAATAATGCGTTTCTCCATCGAATATGGTTCGTAATGTATTCTAATTTATGCTCTTATCTCCCCGTGATCATGCTTATTATTAACAAAAATATTTGCTTTAGTGTTACAATAACAGTATCGATTGAATTAATCTCCTTTTGATAGGTAAACGAAGTAAGATGAGTGAAAAAAATTCGTACGTGCGCGCTTCCACCTCTTATAGCTTGTGTATTTTATGATCGGGTAATATTCGGGATGGTAAATAAAAGTAAAGCTGACCATCTCCGCTGACGTCTGAGATCGAACCTGATTCGAGCGGATGAGAGACAAGCGCTCAACCACACACCCGTACACCTCTTGAGGCTTGTACGCGTCCTCCCGAAGATATCCAGTTGGTAATCTAGAAATCTTTTTTTTGCGTCGATTAGTGCCAAATATAATATTCGATATGACATATACGTGTTGGTACTATGATATATCACATGATTTACTTTACGATTATTTGCTGATTTAAAAAATGTTTATAGATGGAGCATTTTTCAAAATTCATCGACAACATCATTTTTAACTGCTAGATGATTTTGTTCGTTTTATACGCAGCGATAAATTAGTAATTAGCACGATTATAGTTCTTTTGTTCTTAAATATTGCGTACTTAATAAAAAAAAATAGAAACAGCCTGGTTTAGACTTATTGATATCTTTTCATTACAGATTAAATATAAGTGATAACTATAACATAATTAAATTCTGGATTGATTTTTCAATCAACTTATAAAATAAAGGTACATCACTAATAAATGTTACATTTATTTTTATTTGTTTATTTAGTCATATAACGAGAATTATTGATTTCATTGCATTGTTACTATTGTATATCACTTGTAACCATTACTTCAGTACAATATTGTTAAGTCAGCTAATTAGTTTACATACTCTTCATGAATTTGTATATGGAGTTCATATTTATGTATTACATATCGAAAACATGAATATTGAAGATATTTATTTAAAAATTATTAACGAACTGCATTAAATTAGCAACACTCATTATATAATACAAAAACTTAATTTTTCAATTATGTCGAATTATTAATGAAATTAAAGCAGTATAAATCGCTAAATATATTTTTTTATGAAATTATTGCATCAACAAAATAATAATGAACCATTAATTTCCGAATTTTTAAACTATAAAAATTAATTAAATAATGTACTTTTTAAAATGTGAAATTAACAAATTTTTAGCCCAGATTTATAAATAAATGTATTTATAAAGAATTCTAATAGTCATGTATAATCGATTATATTAGTATACGAATACATAAGTGAAAACAAAATCAGTATATTTAATCAACTCAGTGGTGTGACTGGTACTCGTTCAAATATAGGCGATAAACAATTAAAATATCTCTCCCTATAGTGAGATAATTAATTCAATCGACGTATCACTCGTCACGAAATGTATTCGGACATCCGACAGCTTCATCATCATTCAAAATCAGGCATATAATTATTTCTGAATATAAATTAAATAATGCCTATGGCTTCTACTTAGCCATTCGCATCCGCGGGCTCGGCGACGGGAGCGAAATTAACGAAAGCCGGTGGTGGCGTCGTAACGCAAATCTCCCGAAAACATAATAACACCTTATCACGGCGTCCAGAGCCAGGGCGGAACAATATAATCGGCCACGCGTGCGCTAATGCGCGAGAAACTCGAGAGTTGGCGGTGCTTTGAGGGGCGCGCTGATAATTAACGTGTGGCACGCAGGAGCAGAAGCGCGCGCGCCACCCCCCACCCTGAGGCGGGCGTTTAAATCAAGCCGCACGAGAATCGAGCATCATGAACATAAAAGAAGGAAGGAAAAAAGCGGGCGCGGTACCGCTTTATTTACGTATGCGAGGGCGAATCAAGATCGCTTGAGCGAGTGTAGCGAGCCGAGGCCTCGTAACGGTGTCGTGACGCTTCGCCGAGCATAAGTTGTAAGTTGAACACGCCGTTCCTGGACCAACGACTTCTGCGGCCTCGAGAACGCGTCTGCAAAATGCGAGGGATGCTTGTAGGCTGCGAAATCTTATTTCGCGGGGGTCCGGTATGGGATGCGCACGGGGCCACTCTAAATCGCTGGGAAGACCGGTTATGAAAGTGACTATGATATGAATTGTTTTTCAAAATAAAGGCTTTGTGTTCATTCGATGATAAGTTTGATGCATAGCACAATGCGACGGGATTGGCGTCGATGAATAAAATATCGGTATCGCCTACCGCTGAATTAAATAATAACGTGGCGATTCCAATCCCAACAGCTTCTAGAAAGTCATGCACCGTAGCCATGCTTCCATAAACTGACATCCTGCTATGTCACTGTATTTAAAACATTCTCCCGCGATTACATTGATAATTATTATCCTTTTCAATCTTAGGAGTTGCACTCTCGGTATTTATATTACCGAATGCCCCCACCTCGAGCCCTGGGTGCCCGTGGCATTCCAACGAGAGCAATGCAAGCGCTGATTGATTATTAGCCGTTGGTATCTGCCGCAGCGCAGTCAAAACGAAAGTGCGCGGGATCCGATATATTTCGCCTTTCGGTACGCGCTAATCGGTACTGCTGCAAAAAAGCAGCCGCTTCCTTGAAATTCCATAATCGAAACAAAGGACGTGGATGCGATGGGGATTCCGCGAGCGCCGTTTTGCAAGGTCCGTGATACGCCCAAGCGAATGCGTTCCAGCGCGCGGTATCTCATCGCGGAATGCGGGGGAACGAGGGGGAGAGGGAGAAATGATCAGCGGATGAGCTACGTTTTTTTGTCCCTGGCCGAACCAATCTCCGGGAAATTCTTTTCCCCCCGGGCGGCGTGCAGATTTCGTGCCCTGACGTCACGGACCGGCGACGTCGCCGTGTCCCTTTTCTAGTGCCCCTTCCCTCTAACGTCGCCACCGCCGCCGCACCCCCGGGCCCGACGTATAGGAGCTCGACGTGGAAACGAGTTTGCGATAAAATCCCCCGCACTACGGCCTCGCGGCGTACGCAGCGTTAGGCGCGCGTTATAAATTAAGTTATTCGGAGACAGATAAAAGTTAGATGGAAAAATTAATGAACAGCGAGTGTGGTGTGTTGCTGCCAAAGACGCCCACTCGCGGATACTGGAATATCGAATAACCGGTTGCATATTCGAACAGTTTATTATGAGCCGTTAAACCATTTTCGAGATAAATTATGTAAAAAATCGGCACTTGAAATAAATTTCCGATGCTGCGAACTCCTATTTTAGACGTTCGATTTAACGTTCAATTGTTTGAGGTGAAAGGTGCCCTTTTGTCGATCAGGATATAGAAATTTTCAAATATATTCTACTTCGTTTTGAAAGATCGACCAATAAAAATTGTCAATATAATAGTAATAAAAATTTGCACAACCGACTATGGAATATAGTTTTTTTTTACAATTATCTGCTTGCATTCGATCTCGTAAAAAATAGATACATGAAAACTTGAATATTGAGAAATTTGATTTACGGTTGTGTATCTTTATTAATTAGAGTATTCGAACTGCCCTTTCGGTTCATTGTGTTTAATCAAAAATCCAAAGCGCGTGTTCCCTGCTTCGTATATAATGAAACGAAACAGATGTGTATATTATAATAACGTATTTAAGGTAACTTTATTTGCTTATTCGTAATACGAGCAACGAGCATCTTCAATACGATCATTCGCAGTCTTTCAATAGTTTTCTCGGTCTTTAAGTAACTAATTTACAGTCTCTTTTAACAATAAATGTTTGAAAAAAAATTTGATTCATGATAGTCTCTAATACGATTACGCGCATACAGCCAGCCTCTAATACAATAATTCAATGAACATTAAACGATCGGTAATAGCCTTCATTATCAATTAATGTTTTCCTTGATCATTCATAACTTCAATGCAACGGTGCTGCTACGCCGTAAAGAAAATAACCGTTCGATCATGCAACGTCGCTATATAACTAAGTAACGACACGCAGCCGCAGCCGCAGCTGCGTCTTCTCGTAAAACTCGCAGTATTTTCAGTCGCCGATGATCTTTCGCTAATTTTCAATAAACCCACACGCACCCGACTGTGCGCAAGCAAAGCAAAAGCAACGAAAAAAGGAAAAGGAAAAGTGGGGAACGTCCTCCAGCTGCGGAGCTCACTACGCAATAAACCACCTTGGGAACGGAATACTCGGAAGAGTCGAATGGGAAAGCCATAACGAAGGTTAGGCTTGAGATAAAAAGGAAGGGGAGGCGGAAAGAGAGCCGAAGGAATTCGCTCCAGAAATCCGTGCGCGCTAGGATAGGAATCGGCTTCGTCCTCCTCGGCACGGCTTGAGCGCCGATAACAATCCCCTCGTGCACGCACGCGGGCGCGGCGGAACCATTTAGAAATGCATGTGCCGGCCCTGCCTTCCCCCGCTCATTGTCTCGATATCCGCGGCCCGTAAATACACTTACGGCTCTTATAATGGGCGCGCAATCGTTCGCGGTCCATTACCGTGAGGGGCCGCCTCGCGTCTTATAAAGAAAACGACCTTGCGGCCGAGGCCCTTTTCTCGCGCGCGGCACGCCGGGGCTGCGATAATGCTCCGAAGGTCGTCCACGACGCTAGACTCGCGTCTAGGGGGGCTAACCCTTCGTGCGCTCGTTAGGCCGTTCGAGTTTCTTTGATCGTACCGATTCTCCTCGGCGACAGTCTGCCCTAGGTATTTACTTTTAGAATAATGAATTGCTCGCTTCGGGGAAAAATTTTACATGGGACAAGCGCGAGGGACGCGATTGTGCTGCAAAACCCACCGATCTATAAACTTGTACTATAACAAATTATTTTTAATCCTTAATTGAGGATCGGCCTAACTTAGCCTTGGAGGAATTTTTTTACAGGAATTTCGTGTTGCTTAAAACAAATCATAAATTTTTTAAATTATACCTGATATTTATCGGCAAATCTATTCACGTTTATAACTCGAATCTCATTAGCACTTTTAAGAAGGGAAAGCGATACTTCTTCGAGATAATATACTAACCATGTATTATTTTGAATATAAAACGAAATAACAAATTATTAAATTATCCAAAAGCACCGCTGCAATTAATACGGCATTTTTACGATGCATTGCCACATTTTCCGAAGCCCAGTGACGCGAAAATCTAATTAATGGTTGGCTTGCAAAATAACTGTCTGTCTTTTTTACTCTACTTTAAACAGAAATATACATTATAAAGCTCGCTTTCGTTCATTTGAAACTGTAATTATCCGCGTACACTGGAAAACCATGTTTAAATATCAGTTTTTGTATAGCTGTAATATCAAAGCATTTCGTTTAACTTATGACGTTCGCCGTTATTAATTCATAGCATGAAAATTACATTTAAACTTTAATTTTCTCCCTTTTAAGGGTAAGTAATACGCCTTTGTATCAACGGCACGATTTACGCCCGCTTACACATATAGGCGCAGGGACGAATAGACGGGCGCGTACGCTTTCGAGCATTCGTTACAAAATTACCTTTTCTCGCATTTATTTATTATCTGTGCCGACTTACCAACACACCCAGAAAAAGCCCAAACACAGGTAGAAGTAGGTGCACGTAGTTTCACATGCGTGCGAATGCGCGCGCGTGCCAAAGAACGCGATAACCGACGAGAGTGAAAGTCGAGCACGAGCTGGAGTTCCAGCCGACGCACACGTCGCGGCGCTCCCCCGTTGGCATTGAGGTGTCGCTATCTATATTGGCTCGCTGCGCGCCCACTTGTCTCGTCGGGCACTTTTTTCCCTCTTTTTTGCGTCCTTTCCCTTCTTCCTCGAGATACACCGACGTACACATTTTTTTCCACCGTCCATCGTGTCGACGAGGGGCCCGATGCAGCAACCTCGGCCCCGGCGCACTCTCGCATCCTACTGTCGAGACGAGTACACGTATACACGTGTTTTTTCGAACTCCCACGCCCACCCTGTCCTTATTTTTTAGGCCGCTGATGTCGTAGCGCGATTCGAACCGCCGCGATCACGCGGCCGGTGCCGGGCGCGTTCCCATCGACAAGCCGTCACCTTGACTCGCGATACGCGGTTCCGTGCACAAGTACTCGCGAAAAGCGTTCGCCGCATTCTTTCCAAGGCGAAACTCCTCAATAGAGCGCAAGAAGCTCAAGCGGTACGACAAAGAGCCCTGGATTTAGAAAATGCCCCCCTGAACGGTACTAGTCAGAGCTTCTAGTCAGTCCGCTCGTGTCCCCGGTCTCCTTGGGACTCAGGGCAAGCTCATGCCTGACCATTCGCAAGGAGCGATCTTATCGGCTCTGCGAGCGAGCGAACGCTCGCCTGTCGCTGCTCCTTTTTTTCCTTATTTTGCGCGTGACTTTTATTCGCAAAAGCGACGAGGGCAAACGATATGCCGCAAGGTGTACACTCGCTGTGTTATTGGGTAAAGCGACGCTATATTGCGGAATTCATGCACGGCATAAAGCGGGCTTTTTTATATTTAATGCCGAGAACGAAGATTTCGGAACCTTTCTAATGATAAAAGCCATAGATAAATATTGCCGTTGGATACAACAGTCTTGGGCTTATAACGGTGAGCCAGATGCAATCATTCTAAACTTTATTAAATACAAATCAATAAGTCGCGCTAATTCCAAAGGCCGAAACTAATTCTGGGATATTCTCTTAATTATTTATTATGTTCGTGTACGTAGGATTGGCTTGGGTTTGCGCATAATTATTATTTGATATTAAAACTGCATTTTTTAATTAGGTTATAAGATCAGAAAATTAATTAATAATTAATATTCTATTCGATCCTTATTCAAATACGGTGTTGAGCATCGTAAAACCTTTTTCTGTACGTTTATTAAGAATATTTATAAAATTATAAAGTATTTTATATTAATAAAGATAAAATTCCAATAACTTAACGATTGGTATATCCTGTAATATTGAGAAAGGCGTTGAGATGGTAATAATTGATAATCATTGGTTCAACTTAATTTTACGAATTATTTTTAGAAAATCATTTACAATTCAGTTGTATTATCACTGGTAAGTAATAAAAATATTAAGGGTAAAATGGAAATAAACAAAAATCGAAAGATCGCAATTTCGTTCATTAAACAGGTCTCGATGACTGAAAATTTTTATGCAAATTAGATTTAGTGTCTTTCAAAACCCTTAATTTCAATCGACAGAAATCAATCAAGCTTATCGACTCAGTTTACCGAGTGGAACTAAAGTTACATTTGCAAAGCTTATAGCTTTGTGTTTCTCCTAAGTTTCAATGCTCAACTACAACCTATTATCATACCGCACACTATTTAATCCCGGGGCAGATGAATAACCGGCGTATAATAATTGTCCTCGGTAAATTATACCGTGAACGCTCGCAACTCATAACCACATTCGTTTTCGTGTTACAGATGATGCGTTCAGCCGTGTCGATCCTGCTATGGGTCTGCCTAACGGGCAGCACCCTGGCAAACCAGGACGACAGTGGCAACAATGTCGAAGATGCTCCGTCGCGCGATCACGGCAACAGCATCGAGGTCGACAAGATAGGTCTGCCGATCTACACGACTCTCAACGGTTCAGTGACGAACCTTAACGAAATACTTCCCAGCATCCATCTTAATCGCACCAAGGCCTTCCTCAACTGCTCCCAAGGCAGCATGCAGGTCGAGCTCATGTTTCAGGAGCCGTTTTACGGTCTGGCTTACGCGGATTTCGATAGGAACAGTGCTTGCATGACCAAAGGCCGAGGACTCGACACTGCTAGAATTGAGTTGCCACTAAAAGGTACGAGAAACTAGTGGAATTTCAAAAATATTTGGAATTGAAAATATATTAAGACTTGTCTTCTGCTTATTACGACTAGGATATGAATAGTTATTTTTTGTTTTAAACAGAATGTGTAAATATTTGTTTGTAAACTGGTTTTTACTAAAGATAATTTAGAATTTGAAAGCGTTTTTAGATTACATAATGTACATTTATTTATAGACTGTTATTATCTTTACTACTCTAGACTCATTTTTATCATTAACATTATTACTATTATTATTATGAAAAAATATGTCCTGAATCGACAAAGTTGTAGTTGTCAAGTATGTCACTTATTTACATTGGTTAGATACTTGTTTTTACTTGCTTGTTGCAACATACTTCCGTTCAAATCGTAAAAAACTTTAGTTACTATTTCTTTAGCAAGTCTTCTAAGATTTATAATTTATAAAATAATCCGTGAGTGATAATATATACAGGTATGTATTTATTTAACTGAAAATACACGCGACACTTACATTATATATTTTAAAATATTTTTAACAATATTTATTAACGAAAACATTTGATGCATATGCACATTATGTTGTTAAGGTTGTGGAACGCTACAGGATCCACCACGAGTCTTTACGAACAATATCGTTGTGCGTTTTCACCCAGGCCTTGAGATGGATGGTGATGAAGTTATAACTATAGTTTGCCGATATCCTCCAGCAAGAGCGGAAAAACCGGGTCCCTTACTTGCACCTCGCGAATCACCGTGAGTAATGTTACGATGAAATTGCAGACTTTGAATTTCCGAGATTATTGAAAAATTATCTTACACACATTAGGCAGTCAACAGATAATTTATGGCGCCATTTAAAATGAGATAGTTTCTTTTGTTTTTTAGGACCATCAAATTCTGTAAACAATTTATTAGATTAATTTATTGAACTAATTAAATTTTTAAGATTCTATTACAGTAAACTTTGTGAATTATAGATAAATTCATCAATAATACCAATTTTAAAAACAGCATAAGTATGTGATAAATTAATTTTTCTTCATTAAAAAGGAAATGATTTTATGTGATTAATATCTTAATAGTGATGCAACTAAAAACTATTTACAAAATTAGTTAAATGCATTTAAAAATATATGGCTTACGGGTGCAATTAATACAAAATATGATCTTTACAAACTTTTAATATAGCAACTAAGTAAAATATATATGCAATTCACCGAAACTAAAACTACTCTATTTTAATTTAAGTCACGCCTACAATTACTGGCCATTTGCATAATTACAACATACTATTTAAGCGATTTGTCATGCTTACAGCGCCAATAAAAAATAAAGCAAAATTGACGAAGGAAATCGTGGTAAACGAAAAAAATGACTTTATTCTCAGGCCACCAGCGGCGCCGATACTGAGCGGTTTCCACATCCTTTTAATGATATGCACGCTGCTGTTCCTTGCGCTGCTCTTGTTGGGACTTGGCTGTTCATACATGTGTCTCAAGCGCAGACCTGTCCCTGTCGTTCATCATCAGCAATTCGCCGGCTCCGAAATTACAAAGGTCTCGGGCTCATCAGCACTAAGTCGTATATCCATGTTTGACGACTTCAAGATACCGAGAATCATTGGCACCCAGCAAGCTTACGGTAGCGAGGCCCATTTGGTAATAGAACACTCCGATACTCTGCCTAGCGATTATCCCAGTGAAAGTCACTCCGAGGTATGTCCACTTTTTCATCTGCTAGTTTTCTCTATATCAAGTTACCTTACGTAAATCATCTTTCAGTGTATTAATATAGGAAAATATTCTTATATTTATTGTTTACAACTTATTATTATGATAATGCGATTGAAATTTTTCTGTGATTAAATAAAATTGCTTTCTTTGATCGCTTACAATTAATTAAGTTTTATAAAAATCTAAATGCGCCGAGTGTCCGGTAGAAAATTTCTTTGCAAGAAGAACTATAAATAACAAAAATGTTATTGCATTAAAAATTAATAGGTATTATTGAGCTGAATTATAATAACTTAAAAACTTTGTACATAACATTTTAAAATGTATAGATATATAATAAATCTGTTACATTAAGCGATACATGACATAAAAAGCAATTTCATTTTAAATCAATTCAATAAAAAATAATAAATAAATTAAAAGATGTAATTTTAAGTAAAAACATTTATTTTATTATAAAAATTCTTCATTTTCAATAGGTTGATGAGGAAAGATCTCTTCCCGTATCGTCGGCTGGCTCATACGAAACCAAGGCATTCATCCATCAACAGGTGGAGCAGCGTGCTTCGAGTTCTCTATATTCGGAAACAATCAATGAGGTAGAAAGTACAGCCGTTACAGCTTCGCGTATCACCCAGTCCCGCCATCCAGTAGCCATGCCCGTGGAGCCTAAATTCGATGTACAGATGCGAGTTAAACGCGCGCCGGCACCTCCGAGTCCGTTACCTTCCGAATCCGATGCCAGTCTGGCTCTGGAGCGCAATCTAACAACAATTCTCGAACGCGAGGAAACTACGAGAACGATCGAGAGTCCAGAGCCGCGTCTAACAACCTTTGCTTACGTACCCGAACTCCATCCCCCGCCTAACACCTCCCGACAACAGACGCCTCCTGTTTACTCTAGAATTCTACGTAAACAGGCCGACCGTGAAACAGTCACTGAAACAATCAACGCAGCGCCGCATGTCACCCATCGTCCTCGATCCTTGGCTTCCCTCAACACCGAAATGACGGATACAAGATCGCTTACCGAAGTCACCGATGCCACTCATGCCAAGTATCGTGTAGCAAGTATGTTGGCACCATCATCCTCAATGCATCCACCTACCATTAGTCATGTGACAGAGGACTACCGTGAACATACCAGAGAAGAGGTGGAACCTCTGGTTGAGCCAATCGTTGCATCAAGGCGCCCAGAAATTACAACACACGAAGTGGACGATGTTTTCTTACGCACTGTCACAGAGAAGAAGACTATCGAAGATATTGAACGACATCGTCGGCAAGTCACTGAATATCGAGCAAGACAACAACCACTTCTGGATCCCAAATGGGATGTCACAATCAGGAACTATCCAATCCAAGAATTACCACCGCCTCCACCCGAGTGGGAAAACTTCTCGGATGTGAGCTCCGCTTCAAATCTCACGATTATTAATGAACCTACAACTCAAAAAATGAGAGACGAGCCCATTGATGTTCACATTCAACCAACATACACCGTAAGAGCTGACATTCCTCGAAGTTCACCTCGTGGCCTAGTTAATGAAGAAACAGAACGCAGTACTACAAGCTGGTATAATTTGGAGCGTGTGTTGGAGCCACAGTATGCAACAGAGTTTACAGAAGATGAGAGAAAGAAGTGGCGAGAAATCATAACGACAGAAAGTACCCTGAAAACTTTGTTAACTGAGGCAATAGTGAAAGAGGATTATGAGCTAATCAGAAAGGATGCAAGGTATGTTACTTTATTCCCACCAGCAAAGTGGGATGTCATCATACGTATTATTAGTCCACCCAATGCTGGATCAACTTCTTCGTCGTCTCATGGTAAGAGTGGACAACGTTATAAACGTGGAAAATCTACTGAATGGGACAACAGGTCAAGAAGGTCATCTTTACCGACTTTATACGAGTACGAAAGTGATGGAGGAAGCTCAGCCAGGACCTTCGGACAAGATCAGTTGCGACATGCAGCTGGTCCTGGAGTACCTGGTATCAGAATTAGGTAAAAAAAACTAGATTTTAAATATTTTAAATCATATTTGAAATATTTCACACAATTCTTAAACATAAATAGTTACGATGATTTTATTGTAAATTTATTATATGAATCTAAATAAATTGAAATATAATCAAATATAATCAATTGTATCCAGTTGATATTTTAATTCTATTAAATATAATTGGTTAGTTAAAGAAAAATACTCAAAAACATGAAGTTTTTTATCACCAAAGATTTTATATATACTGTATTAAAGTAATATCGTTTTAGGTTCCAAATTTATTCTTTGTTTAGAATGTAATTATAATATATATATATATATATATATATATATATATATATATGAGAACACAAGTAAAATCAATCTACAGTATTCTTTAATAAAAGGTCAAATTTTTTTATATAAATATATAATAAAATTTAATATTTATTCATTTATATTCATTTAAAATTTAAATTTAATACTATTTCATTTAATTTTAATTAGAATTTACCTTAATATAAAAATTTTTATATTTACAAGATATCTAAAAGTAAGATAAAACCATTTTTTATAAAAGTTATATTAAACCTGTACTTACATAGTAAACTAATATTAATTTTTTTTTATTAATATATTATAATAATATAATATATATATATAATATAATAATATATCAATAATAATTTTATTATTATTATTATTATTTGTATATTAATACATTAATTAAAATTGTTTGAATTTTATATACTCACCCTAACCAAATGGCAAAGAAACGAATCATTTTAATTATGAAATATTCAAAATTTTTTTTATCTAATAAAAGTAATAAGTAAAAAACGATTTAGGTGAGTTTAATATGTTTTGTGTATTTAATTTAGGAAATTAAGCTCGACGACGAGAGGAGGCAGCGAGGCTGATCTCAGATCAATGTCTGAGATGACAGTTCGAGACTTCGCACGCCTGGACAGGGATGATCAGACTAGTCTTTCATCGTTTGAAGGCGACTCTCTAGTTAGATCCCTGAGTCAGCCTAGTCTAGCTAGATCAGGCTCAGAATTCACAGAGCACTGGGGCGTACCAGCCCGCAATTTGCCACATTGGGGCATCGACGATGAGCCCTGCAGTTCGACAGAGACGACACCAAGACCTCTCAGGAGAGAAGTCGTACCCGCCTCATCCTATGAGGAGATCACAAGGCAGGGAAATACAATTACAGGTCAAAGTACCAGCAGCAGTTTCGCGAGTACGTCTAGATACAGTGAGAGGGAAATTCATGTGCAGAAATCCAGTCAAAGGCCATCTAGCTGGTTCCATGACGACTCCGAACCAGAGATGCAGATTTGAAGATAAGGCGTGATAGTGAGCCTCAAGTCCGATAAGAAGATATGAAATTGCGTCATAGCTTGCCAGTTGTTACTTTTGTTACTGCAATCGTAGCCAGTGCAGCTACATACTCAGTCAAACCGAACGCAGCCATCTAAGAAGGACGGCTCCTTCTTTTATCAGATTTTTAGCTTCACATAGGTTTTAACATCGATTCCAATCCATAATCTCGTATACTAACCCTACCCAGGTTACCATACGCACTCATACAGTGCAATTGCTACGTGCAAAGCTACACTTAAAGGGCTTTGATCGGGGCGATGCGATGCTCTGGATGCAATTGTATCTCTAGTAACGAATTCTTCAACTTCGTATGGCTGCGAAGTGCGTGTGCATTGCCAAATGCGGGTAGTTGGTACACATCCATCAGTGGACTGCGCTGTAAATTTTATGCAAGATGAACTTCGATTAACGCCCTAAGACGATGCTCTCGCGTACACGAAATATGTTACGTTGTTTTACGCATTGGCGACCGTGGACGTGGAATTGAAACGCCTCTCGCGGAGTCGTAAACGTAATTTACAGCAGGTGCTTTCGGTCGCGCGTATCCCGAAACCGAGGGATGACTCACGTGCTCCTCTCTCCTATGATGGGCCGCGCTCTCCGTGTTTAACGAGACGTGTTTCGTACTACATGGGTATGCACGCATCACCTTTTGCGTTGTGCTTCCTTCGCGAGTGCCCTTTCCTCGTTATGGTCTCGAGCGTCGAAAGATTTATCTCGCGCGAAGCGAGAAGACGATAAAAGAATGTAAGGAGGGAGCAATGCATTTAAACGATCGAGAACACCTTACAGTGAGGATTCCCGTAGGAGGATAGAAAATAAGGATAAAAAATAAAGGAAAAAACAGATGTACTTGGAGTTGATCGACGGAAACATGAATTACGACGCTGGACTTTTCTCTTGCCACTCGTCGCATCCTTGCTACTCCTTTTTCTTTGTCTCTTCCCTTCTTTCCTCTTTTTTATGGACTATTTTCATGAATGTACTCCTAGCCTTTAATACTTCTTTGCGTTCGTCCCTTAGCAAAGCACGTGTTTGTTGACCGCACAAGGTTTGTCATTCATACGAGTGGAACTACGAAGTCCAGCACTAAATTTCCTTTTATAGGTGTTCGAGAAACATGAGAAACGCGTAAAATACATCCCTATCTCTTCTCTCTTTCTCTCTCTCTCTCTTCTCTCTCGTCTTCTCTCGTATTCTAATACAAGTCTGTCTATTTTTCTCTTAATCTTCTTTACCCTCCTTGTCCTCGGGATTTCTGCCCACGCCTATTTTACTTTGTGCACGAGTTGAGGGAGGAACGTTCAAAAATACTTAGAGAGACAGTGGTTTAACGCACTTGAAACTTGGCTTCCTAACACGGAAAGAAAGAAATACCCAGCGACCATAAAGATGCTCGGATACGCCGAGTCAGATACAACGATGGACGTTGAATTATTTATCTGTATTGACCGGTAGTTAATCATTTCAAACATTGCTTTGTCACGTTTTTGAAAACATAATTGCCCGGGGTTATTTTTAAGCTAAATATTAAATTAAATTTAATGAAGGCAAAAATTGTATAAGCGTTTTGAAGAATTTCATTGATAAGTACTTGAATAATTAAAAAAATAAACAATATAATGTATCTGTAAATTATATAATATAATGATGTATCTGTAAATTATAATGAAAATCATTCACGTTAGAAGTCGCTGGGTAACAATTTGATGTATTTGATCTTTCCTGAATGCATTAGTGATAATAGTTACGTAAGTTTTCAAGAAAATAAACACAAAAAATACGGTGCTGGGTCTACGCTTTTCAACCTACATGTTTTTATTTTCTCTTATACTATCCCTCTTGTCCTTATTTAATAAGGAATCGCGAAATATTTTTATATGACTATATACATAACTGACTAAAGTATATATGTAACAAAATAATACTGCCTTGTCAAGCGAGTAGACCTTACATCAACACGAATTATTCTGTTTGTAAGAGTTCGATATGTTAAAATGAATGAAGAAAAGAAAATAAGTATCGTGTTTTCTTTTTTTTCTCAATTTGTAAAAATATATTAAAGGAAAAAATATAATAATATTTTTGATTTGTAATAAAGATAAAATCGTCACAATAGTCAATGACGACGACAGGCTGGTGATCAATGGCTGAAATCGCTGTGCAATATTGAGTTTTCTTTGTAGTAATTCACGAGAGAAAAATTGGTTATTATATACCGTTCGACTTATATATTTTTCTCGGACGTTCAACTCATGAATTTTCCATGTGTGTGTCCCGATGCCATGCGCGTGGTATATATCAGATCCAAGTATATCGATGGGAAAAAATAAGAATAAAGCTTCTCTCTTGCCGAGATACTTTCTTGCTTTATTTTCAATTACGTATCTCCAATGCATTTCCTTTTTATATACGCGATAGCTTTAGTTGTACTACGTATGTAAGGTGCTATTCTGTAAATACTGACATTGTCGCATGAGTAAATAACGAAATGAGAGATGCGCTCTCGAGGTTTTAAACTATGATAAATCATCAAGCTATCAGTGTTTTCGTCCCTAATCGGATTAACTTCACCTGAGATACACGATGATAAAACACTGTAAATCTACTGTACCGAAATTTCATTGTGAAATAAATGCAATAATGCTTTTAAATTTTGCTGATTATTTATCCTATATTAGTGAAATATTCAATATTACTTTGCGTAAAGAAGGTAATCAAACTTTTTTGCACAATCAATAAATATTTTTTTGCTTTATATTTCTTTCAATTGTGCTTCATCTAATTCAGAATCAATAACTATTTATATCGATATAATAATATAAAACCTATATATATGAATATTGACTTATCAAAGTAAGCGCGCTCTGTTTATATAGATTTTATAGAAGTTTACTTCTGTTTTATACTTTATTTTATATTGAACGTTTTTCTTGAATCCTTGTCAATATTTTCATCGTAAAGTTACCTTCTTTATGTTTGCTTTAAACTTAAATGATTTTCCACCGAGTCATACACAAGTTTAATTAAAATAATCCTTTGGAAATAATAATTTCAAACTGTTGTTGAGAACTGCGATAAAATTGCTTAATACTCTACACGAAACATTTGAATATATAAATTATCGTCTCATTGATTTCAATCTTTTTTTTATACTTTAAAAACTACTTGATACGTTTTAAAAAATGTGTTTAAAAAAAAATTAGTAATTCTATTTAAATGATAGCACAAAACAGACAATGCGAGAAAGTTAGATTCAATTATATTTTTCGCTGAAAATTATTTCTTATCATAAAATGCTTTTATCAAAATCATTGAAAAGATTAATTAGGTGTGATAAATTTTAACGAGAAATCCTATTTAACTGATTGACCACGGATAACTTTTTTTTTAATTTTCCTCGACAATGACAAAAAAGAATGGATAAAAGGAAAGAAGCAAGCTTCGTTTCAGGTCAATAAATTGCAACTATTTACGGTCTTTTTGTTCTAAGTTGTGCAATTTCTATACGACATATGAAGCGTGAGCACAAAATGATCGATTTCTCGTTTTGCCTCGCGAGACCGATTATTTCCGACCTTAAAACGATACTCGCCCAGCTACTCGTTACGCAATTCCCGTCCGCGGCTGCATCTCGGCGATCAGTGCTCAATGGAACTGCAAATGTCGAGGGTAAATATTTTGGGGGGCTTAACCTACTTTAACCGCGCTTGTTCACTTGGCCCGGGTTATGTTGTGTAAATGTGTGTCCAACTATAATACGAGAAATACTTGATTTTCGAGCGCTTTAGTTGCGGATTATATTACGACATCCGCTCGCATAATGTATAGATAATAGTCTTTTATGATGATGATGATGTTTCGGTCGGTTGTAAAAATAAAATTGTAGAGTAATTGTCATTGCCTTATGAAAAGAGTAGTTTGAGCAATCTTATAAAAATCGATTGAATAATATTGTAATAATGCAGTAGTTTGAAATCTTGTTATTTCAAGTCGTAGAAATGTTCCTCTTATATTTATTGCCGAATTTCCCCTGTACTTCGCTGAATAATTATAATTTGATGTATATAATTCGAACGTGGTTTTCAAAATTTATAGTATATTATTTTGTGGAAATTCAAATAAATATTTTTAAAACTCTAAAATTATTATTGAAAAATACTTTTCAAAGATGTTTTTAATTGAAAAGTAATGTTGTGTGTTTTCTTAATTTAATGGATACTGTCTTAAAATGTTCTAGAAATTTAGAAAATGTATACAATAAAAAATATTTTAATATAAATTTATTTATCTTTCATAAGGTATGTTTCTATAGTAGATTACTGACTCGTTTATTCAGTATTAAATCAAAGTAGTTTTACTATTTTTTTTAGTAATATAAAACTTTTTAGAGCTGCTTAAATTTTTCTTCTAATTTAAGCCTGTATCATGTATATATATATGTATATATACACCACTTTTCAAGTTATCGATAATTTAACATTATCATAAACAAAATAAGCCATTAAGAAATAAATTAAAAATACGTGTTTATTAATTTATATTGATGAAACTTGAAAATTTCAATTTTCATAAAATTATTATTATTTGAAAGACATCAACATATATTATACAAATAAAATTTATTTTATAATAAGTGCTTAGTGAAGTATAAAAGACTAAATACGAGGTATTCGTAAACTAAAAATACGAAGTTGTTCACAAGCAGTAAACACTAGGTAATCGCAATCGTAAGTTGTCGAACTTGGCCTCCCTACATAAAACGACGATGACTAAGAAACCCTCCGTATTAAATCACGGACTTGGAATTGACCTGGTTCAGGTCGGGGGTTATCCACTTCGAAGATATTCCTAGGGAAATTTTAATCGTTGTATGGTATGTACAAAACCACCTCGACCTCATGTTATACTGAAGATCAAAAGTTTTCGCTTATCTCTGAGCTCTCGACGCGAAAAAAGTTCTTACTTCTTTGCGCTATATTCCGGGATCCAGATCAAGGTGTCCTTGAAAGATCCAAATATCGCTTTAACGTTGTGGGATACCACGAGGTGTATTTTACATCTTGCGCAAGTACGATTAGAGCTTTTCTGATTTGCGTACATACAGATAATGGTAACTTGGATTACATTTATTTCAATATGACTTGATGAGATAGATGAAGCTTTGCATTAACGTCTGATCTTAATTTTTGCAAAAGTTCGAAATACAAAGAAAATTAGAACCTAGTATTGTAATGAAAGCACAGAAAACTTAGGTATTAATATTTGACATTTGAAATGAGGATTTGAATCATAATTTCTTACCAAACAACGAATGTTTAATCCTAAAGAACATAATAAACAGAAATATATAATATCTAAAAAGACCAGTAAATTTCAGCTTTTATATTTTTTCGAGATAATAGCACTTATTTAAATATAAATTTAAATGTCTAAATAGAAAAATTATAAATGACAAAATATTAAAAGCAGACTAAAATTTTAGAAAAATAACAATACAATACTAAATTAAAAAGCTAATTTTATTGTTAAAATTAAATATAATTAATTTTAACTTTGCAAAATAATGTTTTTAATTATTAATCTAATTTTTTCAAATTTTTTTATCTTAGCTCGATAGTTATAAAAATTGATTTTATTAACGTTGATAAAATTTACATTTTCATTAATATCAAAATGATATTATAAAACAATGATTTTATTTATAATTGTTAGTTATGCATTGTGTACAAAATTACTTTTCAATATTTCTCATAACGTATAAACATCGATAAAAGCTTCGAATACTCAACATCATACATTCCTCCAGCGAAGAAATTTTTTATTCACAGATCAATCGAAGTGTACAGGTTAAGCTAAATCATAGAATTATTCAAGTCATGAAATTAATGGCATGTGATTTCATAAAATTGCCGAATCAGAATATTGATGTAGTATAAAAATAAGCCGTCCAAATGTCAGTTGATAAAAATAACTTAAGCAAACAAAATAATCGTTATTTTTATTTTCTTAAAACTGTTGAATTGACGTTTTTATATTCTTAGGAATACTTATTCTAAAATTTTCATTAAATATTTCAAAGTTTTAGAATATTCATTTTAATAAACATAATCTTCGGTATTAGTGTTTCCCACGAAATACCATCAAATCAAATAATGTTTGCAATACTTTAAATTTGATCATGCATCTTGATTATGACATACAATTTTCTAAAAAATACATCACATAATCACCAGGAATTTAAGTTTCTCAAATATGAATTACAGAAATTTGAAAAATTCTGAATATTATAACAGGTAAAAAAGTTATATTATTAAAAACGTAATTTTTTAAAATATATTTCTTTAAAAAATTATTTCATTTTTCTAAAGATTACTAATTTTTGTTTTGTTTCTATAAATATTTGCATTTTTTATATGAATAATTAGAATTTTACATTTGAATACAAAAACATATCTTTTTTTCTCTCTCTCTCTCTCTTATATCACAACGTTTTCAGAACTCCAAGACTGCTTTTTCATTTAAGAAGCACGTGCCATGATACAGCTTTTCATGCATATCCGATTCGAAGCAATTCTAATAAGAATAATGTGAATATCAGCTTTATATTCAAACGCACACATACGGGTGCGTGAAAAACCGCACGCACATGAATACACTTTATGGTTAAAATCTGTGAATGTCAATTCACGTTGTTTTCATGAGAATTGCTTTATGTCGTGTATACGTATACAATTAATAAATTATTACAATTAAATACAATACTTGTATAGGCATACAAGTATTCATTCATTTTCTATTTAATATCCTTGCATTTTTGACAGTGTATGCCATCAAAAGTACTATCTTTACTTACCAGTTGTTTTATCTTGTATGAAACAAACCGATGATTGACATAATTCATGAACAAAGTTAGAAACAGAATGGAATTTACTTTGCGGAAAAACTAATATTTCTATTAATTTTATAGCTGAATACTACTCTAAACTTAATTATGCTTTCTCCGTTTATTCAATTATATTGATTAAATATTATATACCAAGTATAAGACAATGTCATCCGGAAAAGGTTATTTTATGAATTCAAAGCACATCACATAAATGTGACAAATAAAAAATTAATTAATTAATCTGACTAATTAATTTTTACCGAATAATTAATATTTATATTTAAACAAATATGTTTAATTCTAATATTTTCAATGAAAATTAGAATTATCTAATTGTAGATATTTCAATTGAAGTTTTAAAAACTGAACTTTAAATTACTATAGGAATAATAACTAAATTCTAATCGCTACTATGAAATTGTTGGAAGTGACTGGAAATGGGTTATTAGACAATAAATACAGGTAAATAAAAGTAAGTACTTTGATATGAATTATAAACCTTCGATATGAATATTTTCCTTATTATTATAGATATCTTATGAAAAACTGCTATTTTTTATTGCTGATGATAGTTTATGGATACTACGATTAGTCGACGTAAAGTGTTTAATTTAAATTCTTTAGAGCGTTTAATTTTTTTATCGTCGTTAATATTAAAAAGGATCTACGAATAGTTCAATAATAAAAAAATCATTGAATTCCATGTAAAATGCAAGTATAAAATACAAAGAATTTTTATATATTTTTCAATATCATGAGTCATAAATCAATTATTTTCAATTAGGAACAAAATTTAATCTTTTAAAAACGTTATTTCCTTTTACTAACTATACTTGTATTAAAGGTACAGAAAATTGTTACTAATTGAATAAAAAATTAAATTATACTCTTTATTAAGATTTTCAAGAAACTTTATTAAAATATTTATAATTTTATAAATAAAGTCATTCCAAAGAGAATAATTTTTTAATAATAACATCTTTTTAATTTTATAAAAATGCAAGAAATACATTTTATAACAACTTAATGTTACAGTGCAAAAAGAAAAAAAAATTTGTCTGCATCAAGAGCTAGTGCTACTTTCGATATCACTTAAGCTTGATAAACTTTACGAGATAGATGTACTCTTATTATTTAATCCTTAAAAACACCGTGATTAATTTTTCTTTTACTTTTCATCGTGGTTTCTTTACGAAGTCTTGAAAAATGCACAAGTCAAGGAGGTTTGCAACTCTCTAAAGTTTTCTTTCGAATGAATACAACAACACTAACACTTTAAATAATCACGTATGCCATACTTTGTCGACCAAGAAGTCATTCTAACTCAAGTGATTTTCATAATGTGACGAATAAATAATTGAATAAGTTATTGGCAAACGACACAATAAGTTCGACTTTAAAAAGTTTTATAAACTTTTAACAACGACGTTTAAAGTTTTTACGCGAATGAATAATTTTTAATTCGTTCCTCATCATAACATTGGTTAAGAAAATTCAGCTTTCTTATTAACTTTGCTGTAGGAACTGACAACGAGAAATATTTTTTATGAAATTATTATTGATTTTTTATATATAGTGGAAATTTAAAACCAAAAATTTTCTCAAAATAATTTAACCTATATATTCACGCTTAGTATATTTTATATTAAATTCATATTGTAATGAAAGTTATTGTCAACCAAAATCACAAATATGTGATATGTAAGTGGCAATGTTTAGGTCAAAAAAATATATCAATTGATATATCAACAAAAATATATCAATTCCGTGAAATTGAAATGAATTATTATATTTTAAATATTTAGAACTTTGAGAAATACTTTTGACATATGTAATGCAAATTTATAATCTAAGAAAAAAATTTGCTTGAATTTAGATTTGAACGAACAATCAAAAAGTCATATGAATTTTGATAATAATAGCAAAAATATTTTTTTAATCAAATAAAAAATTTGATATGATAAAAATAGCCTAATAAAAATACTCAAATTATATAAATATATAAAGAAATATGGTTTAGATATTCAAAATTTATTTACTTTTTATTATAGAAACATTAATTTATTTGTATAGAATATTTTATTGATAAATAAGATACTTCTTAAATTGATAAACATATACATTAACTAATCAATATATTCTTTTTAATACGTTACAATTTTATCTGTTGATAATCTCATTATCGAGAAAAGAAATATATGAATAAAACAACTTATACATATGTCATATTCTTATTCAACATTAAAAAAAAGTTTTTTCTAAATATCTAAAAATTTCAACCTACAATTAAACCTTGATTTGTTTAGAAATAAATTAAATTTCATATACATTTAAATGGTAGTTATGACATTACATAAGAAATGAATACATGACCAATAAAATGTAAATATGTTAATAATTATGTTAATAAATACATAAAATAAAAATATGTTTTTAAATATACAATTATTAACCATTTCACGCTTTTATATAATAAAATAAAAGTTTCAACGAGAATAAATGACATTAAAAATATGTATCTTAAAATTAAATTAAGAGTTTAAATTTACAATAAAAAATAAAAATGAAGTTATTTAAATAATTATGCTGAACTTTAAATAAATTTTGAAATAAAAAATTAAATTAATAAAATAAAACTTACTAATATAAATTATTAAGAAATATAAGTTATTGTGATAATAAAATTATTTAACATATAATGAAAATTTTATTTCATCATGAAGAACTATAAAAATGTATATTTATCAAAAAGATGACAGTATATTCTTAAAATAAAAATATAATTTATACATTTAATAACAATTTAGTATTATAATTGCAATCTAAAATACTTTCAATAAAACGAATTTAGAATAAAAAATTGTTTTATATTAATTCAGCAGCAAAGAATGATAAAGCTTACATAATTATTCTTAACGCATTCGATACAATGTTTTTTTTAGTATCCTTCTTTTAATAACATAATTTCTTTTATTGTTTAGAAATAAATAGAAAAAATGTTAAAAAATAGTAATATCGTTGAAATAATTTCTGGACTAATACGGTAATACGGAATACCTAAATCAAGTACTACATAGGAATAGAAACAGACGACAAATATCCTTTCTTATAAAATACTTCATTGATTTCTATGAGACTACCATCATTGTTATCTACTATATTGTTAGCATCATTAATATACAAATATAGTACTAGGCAAACCAAACTTTTAGCGTATAACAAGAGTTTAGCTCTGCTGAAAAAATAATGCTTTCAATATTTTTCAGAGAGACAAAAAAATATTAGCAAATTTAAAACAAATGTATTTATTATTAAGAAATAAGGTTTATAACAAATCAATATTGTCAGCGATTAGATTTATTTATTACCAATTACCAATTAAACAGCATGAAAGTATACAATTGCTTTCGTAATTTTTATTGGGATATATTTCAACTTTGTTATTTCCATGTTCAAAATTAAACAATTGAATGATGTATTCATTTTTTATTTATTTATAAAAATTTATAAAATTGAAATTTTATTTATAAAAAATTGAACGATATTTAATAATAAAAATGATTTGATATATCAAATTTCGACTAATGATGAATATTATTAAAATTAAGCACTTTGAAATTGAGTAAAAACATCATGTTTTTAATTAGCTTATATTATAGTAAAACTTTATAGTCACAAGATATAACTAAAAACTGAATCGTGAAATTTAATTATATTTGAATAATTACTACGAAAATATTATCCAAATTAATTTGACTTAATTGACGAAGTAGTTTCAGAATGTAATATAAATTGAATATAGTTTTTCCAACACCAAGTCAAAGTATTTATGATCCAATAAATTTGGTGAACACCAGGCGATAAAAAATTGGTGAGAGTATAAAAAAACTTTAAAGTTTACAATTAACTTACAGAAAATCCAATATCCTGAAATACTTGTTATGCCGATCGCTCACAAGTTTCTACTTAGTTTCTAAAATAGTTAACTTCGGAACGCTAAGTTAAATTAAGTAGAGTAAATTAGTCGGTTGGAACGTTGGAACTAGCTTAGATAAGTAAGCGAATCTGCATTTATGAAGGCGACTACATTAACTAAGCTTCGAAGTTTAATGTTGCAAGATAGGGGCATTATGTAAGCCTACGATTACGCATTAACGCACGTATTGCTGTAATTCCGGCAAGACGAGTCGTTCTTCCGCGAAATCGTGCGTCTAAGTATCGACGGCACAATTACTTTCGCGCGGGCAACTACGGAAGGAAGTCTCGGAAATCCTACTTGGCACGACGTGCACGTAAGGTCCAGATAGAAATAAAATTAAAGGCGCTCGGCGATAGAGAAATAGGAAAAACAGCTGTGAACCTCGGCACATAAATCATGCATTATTCAAACGGCACACCGGCCTCCCGATTCCTCGGGTCGCGTAGTGCAGTTACGAGCTGCAGCCGCAGCCTCGTCCTTGCGCCGTCATCGATACCCGCTGGTGGCTCGAAAAGCAACTAAAAAATGAAAGGAAAGTAAGGGTGAGAGAGGGATGGAAAAAAGGAAAAGAGGAAGCGGTCGAAAGTGAGAGCAAGGAAACGCTTGCGCTCTCGGCTACTCGGCGCGTGCGATCGGCGTCCCCTCCTCCCGCCTCGAGGACGCAAGGGTGACGGCGGCCGCGCCGCCACCGTGTGAGGGAGCTGTGCACGTGCACATCCCGCGTGCGCATAACCCCGGGGTGGGGATGCGTGTAGGGAGAGAAGCGGAGCCGGTTTCGCGCTCTTCTCCCGAGTATCCCGCGGCCGTTCCCGAACCGCCCAGGTAAGCGGACGCATCCGCACTCTGAGATCGACGATCGCGCGTCGGGGGATGCTCACCCTAACCGTGGCCTGGAAGGAGGCAGGAATCAATCGTCGGGAAGAAAAGAAAAGTGGAGGAGGGGTGGGGCGTGAGGTCGCCAAGGTTGCGGCAGCCACGTGCCTACTGGCGCCGTTGGTACCGCGAGCCCAAGGTCCTTCGTGCGCGGATTTTCACGCGGCAATAAAATTAAGCGACTAACCCCTCCATTTCTCTCTCTTTCTTTCTCGCTTTGTTTGTGTGCGTGCGTGGGCGCGAAATGCCCGTATTCGCGACGGAGGTGCAGAGCTGTTTTCCCGTCGGGTCGCGAAGGAGCGGGAAAGTCTATTCGTTTTCCCGGCGCGGCACGCGCGGCCGACGCCGAGGACTCGCGCGCGAGTGTCTCGCACGTGGATGTGCGATGGCCGGGCGCGGCGGCGCTTCTTACAGGAAGTTCGCATTGAATCAGGACGAGTGACTAGTTACGATTTCTCGAGGGAGTGCTTCTACGTCTTCGCGAAGACGTATTTTTAATTAATATAAAACTCTTACTGCTGCGGTGAAATAATCAGCTTGATGGAAATGGATTAGCTTGTGCGATCTAATGGATGATTCATTTCGGTATTTGAATTAAGGTAAGTGTGACGTAAAGTTACAGAGAAATAGAAAAGATTCGACACAACTAAAAGTGCATTTTGATATTCTTATAAAATTTTTGGGCCGTTGCGTTTACGAAGATGTTAAAATATTATAGAAGAAAGTAAATTTATTATAAAAGTTAAACATTGAAAATTGATTATATATACACGAATCAAAATAATTTATTTTTCTACGTCTATTATATAAAAGATTTGGATATAATTTCCATACGAAAACCATGAATATACATCAGATGTATAGAAAAATTCAGCGATTACAGAAAAACTTTGTACTAAAATATGTAGTATGCAACACTAGATTGATTATTTTATGTATCTTTCATTACTTAGTTGTATAAGAATTTAGAGAAAAATAAAACTGTAAAATTATACAATTTTCAAATAAAATAAATTTATTTTTATATAAGAGCCACATTTCTTCCACTTTAATCATTTATACATTCAATTATTTTTAATTTACTCGGATCTATCTTAAATCTGTTTCCAAATGTATATTTTATTTGTCAGTAAATTTTGTAATTACAATTTATTAAATAACGTAAACTTGACATTTTTAATTAAAAAAACCTTTTGCAAGTTATAAGTCTTTCTTATTCATTACCAATACAACTAAATTTTTTTTGTTTAATCCTTTTCTAATTATTTATTTTATTTGATAATTTCAAACATTTTGGTAAATACAAAATTTTTTCAATAAATATATTGCTTATTTACTTTGGTTCCATTAAATTAATGTTTACACCGAAACCATACCAATAAGAGTCATCTTTCACAATGAATTTAATACACTTGTAGAAATGTTTATCGTACAAAATACACTAATTTTTTGTTTTACTTTTTTAATAAAGTTATTTTAAAAGTTAGAAGCACGAATGAATCAATTAATTAAAGGATTGAAATTGTATTATATAAAGTTTTACTACATAAATATATAAATATAATAGTTATCAAAATTTGAAAAAAAAACTTTATGTTTTCGTTTTTTTTATATTACTATTATAAACAAGTTGAAAATATAATTATTATAAAAATACTATTTATGTACTGAATATAGATTATACAGTACCATTAATAGGATACTTCAATAATGTAAGTTTATTATTTCATATATCGATTAATAGTAATAAAATTTTCTGACGTACACGAAGAACAAATCATAAAGAAAGTAATTCTATGATTTAAAATTTTATAAAGTTTATAACAATATTTTTTCTTACAGGGTAGAATCCATTTAAGTTTTTCAGTTAAGTCCTGCGATTTATAAATAAAATGCTTTTTTGTTAATAATTTATATATAATAATTAGTAAGTAAATGAAAATGAAGGAAAATTATTATTTTTAAGATATAATTATAAATAAATACGTAATTTTTGTTTTGTCTTTGACTCTTGTTTATCAAAAACTATTTTTAAAATACGTTAAATGATAATTAAAATTATTTTTAAACGTTATTTTTTTAATTATAAAGCTAATCAAACTAATTTAATTTTTTAAATTTAATTTATGAAATATTATATTTAAATCTTCATTATATATAACTAAAAATCAATGCTATTACTTACATATCCACTATCTAAAATTTTTAAATTTCTTAATAATTTTAATTTGTAGTTCAATATTAGTTAAATGTGAAATATATAAAATTATTATTTTTAAAATGTTTATTATAATCAATTAGAAAAAAATATTCTTTCTTAACTAGTACTTTATATAGCTTTAATATATAATTTTTTACTTGTTCTATAAAAACTTGCTGAAAAATGAATATTTAATATTTCACAAATAGAAAGATTGAGATAAAATTTTATACAGCGAATTTTTTCAATGTTGACAATAGTTTTCAGTCTGATCAATGTCAGTTATCCTTTGATATGAAATCTGGGGATTGCGTGCGTGTACAATCCAATAATGTCAAATCAGAATCTTAAGTATGAAATATTTAATGTTCGGAAAATAAGTAAGTGTAAGATATTCAATATTAATGTGTTGATTATTCAAAAATCATTTGATGCTATCTACAATATACTTTAAAATGCAATATAACTGATTTTGAATTCTAATGTTAATTTATAATAACGGTATATGAAGAAAATTGAGTGATCGATTGCAAAATCTCTGTACGTAAACGATGTAAAAAGGTGTATTAGTGAGATATCTACTGTAACTTTAAATTCTGAAGAAAAGTAGAACATCAAAATAAATACAAAATTTTTATTTTTATTTAAAATAAATTTAAGAGTTTTTTTAAGTATTGGCTTCATAAAGTTGCTTATGTTATTGATTTTTTAAAGCTTGAACTAATATACGTATATTCTTTGTTTTTATGTATTATTGCGATTGTTTTATTAGTTTATTACCGATGTTGTCTATAAATGTCTTTGCTTTAAAAATGAACAAAAAATCCAAGAAGAAAACAATGTTGCTCTTTATTATTTGAAAAAATATTATAGGCAACTGAAAGAAGCACCGCATAAGAATACTAATATTGTAACTATCATTCTTCAAATTTATAACTTATGTTTGATCATAAAAATCATAAAAAGTATAAGCTTTAGAATATATTTATTTATATTAAAATTTCGTAAGCCCATATAAAAGAATTTACTAAACCGTATCTAAATTTGATTAAATATGACACTGAAATATTTTCTAATTATTTTTAATCATCGGTCTACAATAAATTTTTTCTTAGATGTACTGATACAATATGAGTTAGTTATCAAATAGCTTTACGACCTTCATTAACCTATCTGTGAGAGCTAACAACGGAATTTTTTCACAATTTTAGTATGCACTTTTTTTTAAGAGAAAAAATTACAAAAAAAAATCATATTATCGATAATCAAAAATTATAAATTAATATCGCGGAAACGAATAACATCTTGTAATCACAAATATTTTCTAATAACGTAATATTTTATGTCATTTTTAAAAAAAAATTTTGTCGTAATAATTTAAAAAAAATTATTATTTTTGTAAGTGGTTACAGTAGCAAAGCTGATTTTAAAATAATAACTACGATGCAGTTCATTTAGTAAGGATTCAAGATTTATATGCACAAGTTAAAATTAAATTTATCTTCCTTGTGATTTTTAATATTTTATTGTATATATCATAATAACGATTTAATAGCTTTTTATAAAAAGACATTAAGATAGTTTTAGTCCAATATGTATTTCTATTACAATGAACAATTGCACAGTCGAATAACAGTGTGCATCAGTGGAAAAAATTTCGTGCATGATACAGCGTTTATATATATTTTTCATAGACTACTTTAGCTATTATAATATGGAGTTTGATCTTTGTATCATCCCTCATTAAAATCAATAGTGTTTTCTGTGAATCTTCCATTAAGAGTCTCGGTGCAATCTCCGGATAACAATACTAATATTTTAGCACTTTTGTTTGGCGCATCTGCAGTTGTAATAATGAAAAATGAGAAATGACAGAAGGGGGCGAGCCCGGGGAGAAAGAAAGTTCGTTTAGAAACGAGAGAAAAATAAACAATGCTTCAGGTAGCTCGATGCGAGAGCCATCCTGACAACAGGACGGTGGAGCGGGGAAGCAGGAAGTGCCGGAAAATGAGCTCGATAAAGAGGACGACGGGCCAGAAAGAGGCCATCCCGACGGTCGGGAACATCGCCGCGGCCCGCCGCTACGCCCTCCCCGGTGGGCCAACCTCCAAGAGCCTGCGTAGCCTCATCCATGGGAGCTCGCCCATCTCGCCGCTGCGGATACGGTCCAAGTACGAGCTCAGGAGCATCAGCTTCGAGGGTAGCAAGGTCCTCCCGTGGACGCTCAGGTAAGGCTATTTTATAATCTATAATCAGCTCCAAGCACTTTTGCTACAGTATCAGACCTTGAAAGTCTCTCTGAGATCGAGGCCGGACTTCGGACCACCTCTCGCCGTTCATTCAAAGCTAACAGTCGTTTTCTGGAGGCGTGGAATTTAGTCTAGCAAACAATAGGCCTCGATACAATGTACGGATATAATCTGCTTTTTCTCTCTCACTTTATTTATCTCTAATGTTCAGAATCGTGCATCGCCTTCATTGTGCTCACTTTTTAATTTTTGAATCGATCATGATTTTTACACCTTCAAGACTTGAGCTGCAGTCCTGTTATTCTGTACAACTCTTTCCTTTTCAAAGAGTAAATTATAGCTTTTTGTTTGAACTCAAATATTTAATCTGAACGCAGACTCTATTCTTACATTATAATTGGCTTAGATAATATATACGCCGAGGCCTTTGAATTTAGTGCGGAATCTAATCAAAAGTTATGGCTCTAAAAAATGTAATTGCATGATCATTACTAAAGTTTATCTTGTTTTATTAAGATAACTTGCTTTTTGACAAATAAACAATAATCTTTGTTCGTAAATTTTTATTACAATTTTAAAACAAATTTCTTAATTTTTGTCAAATTATACGTTTTTGGAGAACATTGAAATGTATAAATAAGATACATAATGTAATCCTGTTTTTCTACGAATAATTACTATTTTTATAAATTTTTTTTACAAATTTTATACAAATATTATGTTAAGCCAATACCGAATAATTTTAAAATGAAAAAGTTACAAATTTTTAATAAAATATCTTTACTGTAATAAAAAATTTTATTTATAGATTAGGGTGTATAAATCAAATGTGCATAAAACAACTTAGAATATATTTCTTTATGATACCGATATTTGTTAAATTTTTTTAACTTTAATAATATTAAAAAATTTTATTGCCCCTGAATTGTATAAAAATTAAAGTTAAATGCCAGGATGTGGCATCTAAGGAGGTTAATTGTATTGACCTACATTTATCATTGTGCACAAATAATAGTCAATAAACGAGAGTAACTCTAATGGTATATTTGTCAGATGTGAGAAGAACAAATATGTGGCGTGCCAGTAGTAACTAGTACTTTCCATATCTTATCACAAGATGCTATCTAAAGTTGCATCGGATATGCAAAAGAGTATAAAACATAAGAAATGACTCAACAAGAGAGTACAAAGCAAAATTTTTCAGCAAAGAACCTGGAGATTTATATTTTTGTGAACATAATTTCTATACCTTAATACATATTTTTACAAATTATGTTGAAATATTATAGTATTTTCATAAATTTTATTAACTGGAATTTTACAATATTATCTTAAATTTTATTATTTATAATTACGTAATTAATCAAAATTAAATTTAATTATAAATTTTTAGAATAATGTTACTCAAGTTTTAGTTCGAATAAAAAAAAATTTTTTTTTAGAAGTTCTCCTTAGTTGAGTATGGGCAAAGCAATTGTATTATACTAAAGTACATTAATTTCAAATGCTAGAATAAATAATTATTAAAATTTTTATTATTTAAATCTTTAACAATAAACATAATTTTACTTATTTAAAAATCAAATAATTCAATTTATTTACGTCAAATCAAAAAATAAGTGGTTTCGTTTTTAATAAATTTATTAATTAAAAATTAATTTATCATTTTCAGCATTTATATATATATACTATTCAGAATTATAAAAGAATATAAACTTGAAAAAATAAGTTATTATATACACATTTCAAATAAAATAATATATGTATTTAAAAATATAAATAAAAATACTTATGTGTTCATGAAAGTAATAAAAAATACCAAAATAAAAAGTTATTATATTATGTTAAATTTATAAACGATGCAATAAACTTTTTAAATAAAAAACATCACTTATTTCAGCTATTATAAAATGATAAAATAATCGTAATTATTCAGAAAGACTTTCATTCATCTGTTCATATTTGAATGTACTTACTCAAGATATATTCATGTAGTTTAATTATACTTGGAAACTTCTCATAATAAAGTTGATCATCTTTTTACTTTTATTTATATTTTTTGTTATTTAGATATTTTATTATTTTTTATTATTTATACATATGTTACTATTATTATCTTTGATTTATATACTTCTGATTTATAAATATTTGTGAATTAATTTATCAAATATCATAGGTTAATTTTACTTTATAAAAATTATTACATTAAATGTATAAATATTTTTTATTAAATATTCATAATTTAATTAAGTTATTTAATTTTTAAACTATATTGTATTTAATTATAACCTTGTTCAATTTTCTTTGGTAATAAAGTATTTCAAAAATAATATCATTTAAAAATCTTATTTAAAAGAAGGTTAATTTAAAAAAAATAAGAATTGTATATCCGTCATTTTATTATAAAATTGTTTTAAGCGTATTCTTATATTATAATATATTTATATATAATTTATTTACTGTGTTCATAACAGTAACTATGATTCATTCTAAATAATGTAATCTAAAGTTTAAAAATATCACTCTTTAATAAAATATCAATTTTTTATGGAGTTAATGTTTATCAAAATCCATTATTTTATCTTTAGATGAAAAACATATTTAACGTATATTTTACATTTGCTTTTTCAAATCTTGCAATTTTTATTCGTAATGTTTTTATGTATTAAAATCACATTTTGAATAAAACATATATTCTAAATAATGAAAATGTTTTCTTTTGGAAATATAAGTAATAATAAATAAAAACGTTTTATTTAAAATTTTTTAAAGGAATATTTTAGATGTTTTAAATTATTTTTGATACACGTAGCATAAATAAATTTGAAGAGAAATTTATAATTTACACAGTTAAGAAATACATTATTGTACAATGTAATTAAACAACAAGACTGTGTTTCATCAATTCAAAAAATATAATGTTTTAAAATAATTTTAGTGCTCTTTATAATAATAAACGTGTTTAAATAAATTATACTGTTAATTACTTTTAATGACCGAGAATAAAGTACAATGTTTACTTAAATTTAATATTTGGGTGAAGTTAATTTATGTAAAATTGAAGTTTTAAATAAATTTAAAAAAAAATAATTTAAAAATAATTTTTTATTATTTTATTTTTTATTATTTTATAATTTTAAATTAAAAAATTTAAAAATTAATGAAAATTTCATTTTACAACTTAAATGAAGTACGAATATAGATTTTTGTACTTTGATTCTCTACTCTTTTATTTTGACTTATATTAATAGCATTCAATAATATTAAATGTTATCTTCAATTATTTAAACAGTATTAGTTCGATATGGATTTTATTCAAAACATAGTATAGAATTTCATATTTATTAAATAAAAGTATTGTACGATAATAGAAACTGTTATAATCTGAATGTATACATTGCGCTGTTTATAATTTCTGTATAATACATGTGATCTATTTTTTAAACAAAAAATCATTGCATTAAGAATTCGAAGAATCTTATTCCGAAATTATATTTATAAAAAATTTTCTTGTTAAACAGAATTAAACTAAAAATATATAAAAATTAATTAACTTTTCTTATAATTATTTATAATTTTTTCAAAGAATGTAGATATTAATCATGTAAAATTATATTTATTTTATGCGCACATAATTTTTTCATTATTTTTTATTATTATTCGTACTAGTGAAAGTAGAATAATGAAAAGGCAAGCAAATTTTTTATTTCCAATGATTTTTTTATATAATAAATGTACACGTTTATTTAAAATAAGAAACCTAAATTATTATATTTGTATGAAAAATAAGCTGTATTTTGTTTCAAAGGTCATGTATTTATGATTCAACGTTTTATACTGGAAATTTTGCATCTGTACATTCTATGCTATTCTGTATGAATAATGTAAAATATAATAGCTATAAAGATTTATTATATACTATTTAAAAAAAATTTGTAAATATGAATACGCATTTTTTAACCTTGCAACAAACAGGTTAAAATTTAATTTTAATTCCATTGATTTCTATCACAGACTATTTTTTATTTTCAAAATACAACATTTATTATAATAAGTTTCTAATCTATAAAAATATTGTTTCTGTATTTTTTAAAGTACAACATCCAATTCTTTATTGAAAAAATTATGCCATAAAAATATTGTATGAAATAGTTTTTTATGAATATATTCGAACTATCAACTATGGATTGAATTATTTTATATATAAATTTAATGTAACCAGTACCTAAATATACAATACCTAAAAATTTTTAAATTTAAATTTAATTGTGAAATAAAATTGTTAGATCTACTAAAAAATTTTTTTTATTTATTCTTAGTTTAAATTAATCTTACTATCTTCATTATTTTAAATTTTCTCATGTCAAAAATTTAAATTAAAGAGTTGTATCTACTTTTCATAAAAATCATTAACAAATATATTATAAAGATTAAAATAAATTTAAAATAACAATAATTCATATTTAAGTGCTATTAGTAAATTGTAGCAATTTTAACGATAAATTCTTTATTTATCTTCCCACTAAAAATAAAACATTTGTTATTAGAAAAAAATGTTATATAAACTTGAAAAAATTTCAATTATGTTTTCTTTTTGAAAGTATTGTTTAGCTGAATTTATGTGTATTTCAAACATTCAAATAATTTTTAAAATCAAATTTCTATAGTTTCGTAAGTAAAAATTAAATAAATATGAATAATGAATTCTAATGAAACAAGAATGTAAATAGACATAAATTCATATTTTATTATTCATAAAAAATTATATATAAAAATAGAAGTTGTGATCAGCGGAGCACGAATTATAAAATAAATATTTCCCCATTCGCCATTCTGTGTCGGAAATCTACTAAAAGTCGAGGAGTCAGTTGCTGACATCACACTTAAATTTGAAAAATCTCCAAGAAATCATTGAAAAATCGCAACTTAGTAAAATGTAGCAAGAGAAGTTGGAAAAAACGGTGATATTTGTCGCTTTCGAATGCTTGCAGTTTACAGAAAAAGATAAAGTGAATCATTCTTAAGCTATAAGCTACCAGCATTATGGAATTAAAAGAACCATGAAGTCCTGAGCAGATTTGAAAGATGTCGCTACGAGGTTGGCAATAATCGTACCAAGGTATACATAGTTAAATATGTAGAATCTGGTGAAGAAATTTTTTACTTATTTATAAAATACAAGATCATGTTTATTGAGTTATTATATTTACAAAGGTATATATGTGATTAAATTTCTGAACGTTGAATTTGTGAAAATATCAAATCAAATTGTTAGTATTTAACAAATAAAATTCCAAAAAAGTATATCATATTTATATACAATATAAATTTAGTACTTATTTGTACTCGGTTTATCAACTTATTTCTGAAAATGATCTACAAGTTACTAACCATACATTAGATTCTTTTTAAAGAAACATATTAGATAATGTTTTCAATGTTTAATACTGTATCGAATAATATAGTCCTAAGATGAAAATATAAAAAAATTCTATCTGCTAACTAAGAAAATCATCATAATCAAGTAATATAATATAATAAGATGTAATATAATAAGATAAAATAGAATAAAATAAGAAAAATTATTGAAAAAATACAAAATACAATTTGACAATGTTTTCTTCTAGTAATATAATTAACTTTTTATTTTTATCATTTCTATTCTTTGCAATAATTCGTACATCATTCTAAGTAGCTGAAAATAGAAATCTAACAGCTTGAATTAGAAAAACTAAAAAATTTAACATAAACGGAAATTGCTGGAAAGCTTGCTTATTATGTGAAAGTGACTTTTATCGCCTTCAAGGAACCAAGTAAACCAGCTATTTCTCTAAAGATACTGAAGCAAGTTAAGAAAAAACAGCTTGGAGATAGAAATCTATGGATTTCTATATATATACAAAGTATAAGGTAAATATTTTTCTGCAGATATTAACTATCAGTTAAGTTTCAAACACAACGTCGAGTGAGAACTAGCCTTTTATATTTGTTATCGTTTATATTCGTTCAAATAAAAAAAGCTTTTTCTTAACTTAATACACAAAAATATTTTGAATTATTTTTTTTCATTATTATTATTTTATAATTTATTAAATTACCGATTGCACTTTCAAAACAATGTGCTGCAAAGATTAATAAAACTTTCAGATTTACATTTTTATTTACCGTCCGTAATTTAGTAATTTATTTTATAGGGAATATGTAATGTAGGATTATAGAAAGGGTTATATATATATAGAAACAGTTCGGAGTTAAACATTTACTCATTATTTCGTTTCTTAATACCACGATATTCTGTGACATTCATATTCCGGCGGTCGTAAAAACAATAGCATCTTTCCCAATACAATTCCAGTTTTTCATGCTGTGGAGGTAAACGTGTTATTTTCTGTCCAGTTGAGGTAGCGCAACCTCAGCCCTAAAACTCTTTCCTTTAGTCGCCCGCGCATTCTCTCGATCGCATTTACCCACACTTACCGCGGTTGGCTTTACTTCATATTCACCCGATGCTCTCGTATGCATTTCTCTTTTGGCTATCGCACTTTATGAAAATTCACTCGTTTTTAATCTCACTCCCAGTCTCACATTATGGAAAAAAAATTGTAATTCAGTAATTAATAATACTTTAAAAATATATTCTATTAATCTTTAAATGTTCATATTCAATAATAATAATATTCAATTATTTAAAACTATTCAGAATTAATTGTTGAACTTGAAACAAATTTCAAATTATTAAAACAGTAATTTACGTTATGACATCCATTATTTGAAAATAATTCTATTTATTTTTTCAACGAAAGAAAAAATTTAGATATTTTTTCAAATCATTGTAACAGACATTATTATTAAGTAATTAAGTATCACATTTTAATTTAAAATTACTTATATACACTAATATGGTATAAATTCCGATAAATTATTGGATTATCTTATGGTACGTGATATTAAAGCATAACAAAATTACAATAATGTTCTTTTACTAGATACTCAGTGTATAGGTATATTCTCTATTAACAAAAATATTAATCCTCGCGTAGCTAATTAAACTTATCACAATGCAAATTTAATACACACACAATAAAATAAAACATATAGTAGAGTTATTAGCTACTTGTAATTTACTAATATTTTAACTGCATGAAAAATTCGTAAACATAATTGTTCAATATTAGCTTTTTTAATTAAGATTATAAGAATTTATACCATTAAAGCGATAGGATTGTTAAAAGCAAAGTAGCAGAGTGAAAAATAAATTAGATATAAAAAATCTCATTAGATAGACAACATTTATAAATTTATAAAAAGATATTTGAAAATTATAAAAAATACAGCGTAATATTGAATTTCTGTACAATAAAAGGTGTTTTTAAAATTATGATTTCTAAGCGACGCTAAATCAATTCGATTTCATTATTCTTGATCCGATATAAATGATGCACTATTATTTTTTTTTAATTTGATGACAAAGATGTTTTCACGCATAAATTAATATAAATATTCGATAGTTTTCAATAGATTTCATTAATATTGTGTTATTATTATAAGATGGAGATTATTTTATCAAACTTCCATATGAGATGTTGACACCTGGAGGAGAAATAATATTTAAAACGGATTATCTGTTTAATTATGAGAATAAAACTATATTGAAAATACATTTTTTATCTTTAATAGATGATTTTGTAATTATGTGAGACTGGAGAAAAATTAGTTCATCTTGAAATACTAGAATGAAAGAAGAACCACTGCAAGTAGACGACGAACTTACAGAATGTACCTAAATGTTGTAAGTAAAGACCCTTATAGCATACGATAGACTAACAATAAGATTTACGAATGAAGTATCTGTCGGCGTTTGTTACTGTTTTAATAATACAAAAGCAACTACTAGAGATCAAATTCTTTGTAGTCGAGTACGAATAGAAGAGTCTTAAACTAATGCAAACGTCCTGAGTATGTACAGTTTACTTGCTGGTAGAAATTAGCTTAGCTTTAACAATGAGTAAATAATATTTAAAATAATTTTATTTTATTTATATAAATATTTATTAAATTGATTCTCGATAGCTGGGATTCTTAAATTTCGAAAAAAAATTGAGCTATTTGTTGTCGACTTATTTGAAACGAGCAGCAAAATCGAATGTAGTACTTTTAATAATTACAGTTATTTAATTAATTTTATATAATGTATATTTTTTAATTTCTCCCAATTCAATATATATATATATATATTTCTATATACATTTTGCAATATATTATTTATATATATATTCATTTTGTTTTATGTAACGCTTATCAATTCGTTGCCTCTCATAATGAATTGTAAGAGATAAAAAAATTATAAATATTCAAATCTGAACTAACAACATTTTTTATTCGAATAAGTTCATCTTTCAATTATATTAAATGTAGACTTTTATGAAAGATAGATGAAAGTAGTAGGAAGGGAAGAAAGGATTTTCATGAGCCTATGACTAGTTAGAAAGAGAGAGAGAGAGAGAGAGCGAGAGAGAGAGAGGGAGAGAGGGAACTTTGTTGAAAGAAGAAATGTTTTTTCAAATTTATCACGGTTTAATTCGGAATCGTATTGATGTTAATTTAAACGAATAAAGTTAGATGTTTTTGTTATTAAAAATTTTGTCTATTTTTAATGTTTAAATAAATTTGATATAGTGGTAATGGGCGTGGAGAAGTGAAAACACAAAATAGACTTGTTCATATAACATATCGTTTATTTACTAATAAACCAGCATTTGTAGATACTCATTCGTAACACACACACATGAATGTTTTTTGTTGTGCTTCTTAGAGACAATCTATTCCCCCTTTTTTTTTCTCTCGCAGATATAACGCGGACCACTTCTCCGCAAACTCATTGCAGTATTACCTCTCTTTATCTTATCCACTCATGCTGTTTTTTTATTCTTTTCTTTTGCAAGCATTGTCTCTTCCTTTCACGCACATACAATCTTAGCGAAAAATTAATGGTTTAAGTATTTCTTATTTACCAATCAAATATTTTCTCACAAGAAAAATTACTTCATAATAGTAATTTTGGAAAAATTAAAAAGTTATATTTGCACTTTTGATTTGGGTTATATTTTAATAATTCCAATAATAGAGCAAATCGTTTATTGACCGAATGGGTGAAAAGAAGACTTAATTTTATTTAAGTTTACGTACTACATGGTTCACTTTTAAGGAAATTCAATGTGAAGTCAATTTAGTCGTACACTCAGTGCCAATTATCAGCTTCCTATTACTACGCTCCTATGATCAGTGTTCACTATATACGAGAAGTAAAAATTCGACTACCCAATGTTTGTTGATATTTTATTTTTAATTCATTAGTAATTTTTTAGTATCAAATTGATTTAGTACAAACAAATATTCTTTACGAATCTGTATGATTATATATACTTGCTTTTGAGCTGTTCGTCGACAAGATTGATTATACCTATGAAGTTTCTCTTCTATAATGAGGACATATACAAACTATTTGGTAATATACATATAAATATTCCTATAACATTAACTTATGTTATAACTTATGGATTAACTTATGTTTCAGTCTTTAGAATTTAGTTCAATTGTATATAACTAAGTTCACGCTTATATTTGGGGTATAATAAAAGTATGTATTATAAAACGTGCAGATTATTAGTATTATGTATATAATGAAAATTTGAAATATTAAAAATATATAAAAATGAAATAGAGGAAAAAAAGGAATATTAATTCATTTATTTAAGCCATGTGATTTTATAATAGATACATCATTTACAAGCGATTTTTCACATGATTTACTTAGCGCTTGAGCAAGCCGGTAAGTAAAATTTAATTGCCTTTTAGTTGGGAGATTCTTGCAACTAAATAGGCCGATACGTTAATTCTTATCCATATTTTGTTGCTTATTAGACATCTATTTATTTTTATAGGCTTTCATTCGTATTCCTTTAATAAGTGTTTTACAAATATATTTTTTACAATGAGTAACTAATTAGCTGAAATTAAACTAATAATTTTCTATTTGTTTTTAATGATTATGTGTGAAAAAGATACGTTGTACTGAATTCTTCTGTAACAAGTTGAAACATCATTGAAAAACTTATCAACATTGTGAAGTTAATTAATAAAGTAATAATGAATTTTGTAATTTGTCTACACCTTCATTGTTGATTGAATCTTAAGCTCATTGCATCATAACAATTTATAAAAGTCTGCTGGTTAATAGTTTTATATTTATCGTACAGAAAAAACTTAATTTATTCATTAATTTTTCTTTAGCTTGTTCTTTAAAGCATTCCGGGAATACATATCCAGAATACTTCCCTATCAACGTAATTCATCCAGCACTAAAGCTCTCCGTCAAAATAAAATGCGACGTTCAAAAACCGACGAAAATACGAGTATGTTTTATCTTCGCTGAAACTCAATCGAGCATCTGCTGGTATTTTTATTTCGCTTATTGAAAAGCTGGGATTGACCGCGCACGCAGCGTCTGATTTCCTCGGCGCGGTCGTTCCCTCGACAGTGTCGTAATGTACCGAAGCGGCGCTTTATAATTAACTCTTTTGCCGCCAAGCAGAGACGGAACGTCGCTCGCTCTCCGGACGCTTTGCTCTTTTGTGTCGCTCATCGCGATCGATCTTAATCATGCTTGACCGAGTGGAAGTCTGACCATCGATGCAGCTGCCTCTCCCCTCGGGCGCTGCTCTTATCGATAGCCGCGCATCCACCTAATGCGCGCGCGGCTTTCCTTTTTCTCTGCTTTAGCTCTTTGTGGCGATGTAGATGCGTTTCTCTTTTTGCCGTGACCGCCAACACGGCGTTCTTCTCTCTCTCTCTCTCTCTCTCTCTCTCTCGGTCGCCGTTTCTTTCCGGCACTGAGGCCCAACTATTCATTCCATGCTTGCGCTCTATTTTACGATTAAGCTACCGTTTTCGCGGTTGCTCTCGTTATCGATAACGTTTATCGAATGAAGATAACCCGATGCTGTTGCGCTTGCGATTGAGGCATTTTGCGCGAGGTGTTGGTTTAGCATTTGCGGCTCGGGTACCGCAATCACGCGAAATTCAGCAACTGCTATTAAACAACGTATGTGCAAGTTCTATCTGCATTTATATTCAGCTATAAAATTATAATAAAATAATAGTAAATTTAATAGGCTGTGCCAACGTTTTATTAAGGAAAGTTTATGGTTTCCTTATAGCATTACTTTCTAAAAAAGCGAAAGGTAGAAATCACGTATGTCATAAATCAATACAACTATAATTCATTTTAGTTTATTGATCAAGATTACAGATATAGTAAATCAATTTAAATTTGAGCTTCACCATTTCTTGTAGTGGTATATAAACATCAGCATTGCTTAAATTCTTTTTTTGTCCAATGTAATGATAAACACTGGAAACAACGATTACAAATAAAATCAAAGATATTTATGGATTTCAATTGATTTTTATGAGTAATCGTTCAACACCTAACTCTTTTTAATATTGAAGTTTTTATTAACTATAAAAATATACCTACAAATTTATTATTATGTTTACGTTATAGATTCTTCATGGTTACGTTACTTGTAACTTTTGGTATTCTCATTTTATAACGTCCAACTCATACGTTTTAATCTACAAATTATACATAATCCATTATAAATGCATATATTTGTTCTGTTTATTAAGTGGGTATAAAATAGTAACTTTTTTTTAAATAATTTTTTTTAAATATCGTTAGTATATTTTAGCTCATTTAGAGAATATTAAGAAATAAATATGAATCTGTGAATTTAATTTTAATACAAAATTACGTCATTCAAAATTTTAATTCTAAGCTTAACTCTATCAAAAAAACGCATTTATTTATTTTTTATTTCAACAATGATTATGAATTATGTGTTATTTATTCTCATTTTGTATAAAATATTTGAAGTAATAATCATCTATATACCATCTGTTTTGATTAAATAGAAAAGTTTATTTAACAAAATTTATTAATTGTAAATGAAAATATGAATTGTATTATGAATTTTATTGATATTTCATGTAAATTTTTTATTCTTTTTTTTTCTAAATATTTTTAATGATGAACTGAGCCTATTTAAAATTTTTCCTCTTATTTTAAGTAATTAAAATTAATTTTGTGATGATCTTAAGCAATGTTTATCGATAGTGAGTACCTATTATAGTTATGTGCTTCTTTAAAAGTAAATAAAGCATTCACTTTTATTATACTTATAATCAATGAAAAATGAAATGAAATAAGAAAATGATTATTGTATTATTATTTATATTGATACAAAAACTGTGCTAATATTTTTAGTAAAAATAAATTAATATTTAAGACAATAAAGCAATGTCTTTTTATGAATTTAATAATTAAGATTTTATATTACAAATAATATCTAAAATAATTGATAATATTTATGAATTCATAGAATAATTTGAAATGCATACTTTTTAATTAATTTATATAATATAACGTTTCTCATCATGGATACTTTCCGAATGTATTTACTGAAATAAAGAATAACAATTAAAGTTAATTAACTCAAGTGTTGAGGGGATGAAAGCTTCCCTGCGACTTCAAAATGAAGCCATTCCCTTACCATAGTACCATGGACTTTGTTTTAGACTAAAAAAGAAAGTGAAAAGCATGCCCATATATTCACCCACAAAACAAGGAATTTCCAATAATATTTTTCGAAGTGTAAATTCCGTTTGTGTTGTTTTTTCGCTCGTGTGCCGCAGCCTTTACCTCTGTTCAACAGAAGGAAAAAAAGGTTCATCAACCTGTGTGCAATCTAATAGATTGATATAGGTTAAGCCAGGCGTTTTTGATATGACTTTGTAGTTGCAAGAAAAGCTCTGTATGTGATGCGTTGCGAGTTACGTCATCGCTTTCTACATGTATGAAATACGCGAATGGTTTATAAATGCATAATGAACGAATTGGTAGAAATTCAATGCTTTTGATTTGCGGAGCGAAAGTTAAACCGAAAAAATTTTTAAATAACATTCATGAATTATCGGATAATTATTAGAAAAAAATTGCTTAAAAATGCAGCTGACATTTATTCTCACTTACATACAAGTATGTTATATATAAGTATATTATAAATGAGTATTTTATACTAGTGTAGGCAGGAGTCATTAATCTCCGGCTGTCACCATTTTAGTCAAATTCTCCTATTTTGGAGTGAAATTTTCGATTACTCGATGTATATTCATTGGATATTTTGGTATGAATTCAGTACCTCTCCTAAATTTTCCTCAATTAAATCTTTAATCCAATCAGCATCTCTGATTCATTTAATAAATTGTCTGTAATCTATGAACTTGTAATACTTATTTACTTAGAATAATAGTTAAATTTTATTTAAACTACAACATGTACATATTATCATTATTAAAAAGTAAAATAACTCGTGTATTTGATTAATTTTTTAAATATGAAATACATACGAGGTAGGTAAGTAATTTTGTAATTTTGATACTATTATATTTAATTATACTTTATATCTGTAAAATAATAATTTGTATTGATCATCTTCACTATTCTCTTCAAAATTTCTATATCATCAAGTATTTAAAAAAAAGATTCTATTCAACTATATAAGAAATTAATAAAAATTTATTAAAAAATTTTAAACATATCAAAACTCAAAAGATTCAGTATCACCACTATACTATTACAACATAAAATCCATCTTTACGGAAAAAATACATATAGAGTTGAGAACCTTGCAAACTTGTATATTGATTTTACCGGCTTAATGTAACGAATAGAAACGAAAAACGTGAAAAGTGCTCTTATTTAATGCAGTTTGTCATGATTTCACTCTTACGGCAATGTTTTGTTTTCACTGTATTGTTATTGTTATTATTCTATTATCTTAAAAAGGGAATAAAATTATTTTGGCGTGAAAAACTAATCTTTTCTCTTGATAATGTAGGATACATTGAATAAGTAAAAATATGATGAATAAGTAAAGATGAAATTGCAAGAGATGAGAAAAAAGTGAAAGCATAAATTATACAGTAGAAAATATGTGAGAAATGGAGAGGAGAAATGAAAATATACAATTTATAATGTATACTTTATAACTACTTTATTAGTGCAGTATGCTTTCCATTTATTAAGAAATAAATAAAGCTTATATAATACTCAAAACGAAGCTACAAATAATCGATTGTAGTTTTAAGTATGTCTTATCCTTATTCGATGTTAATTTTTGTCTCGAAATTTTAAGACATACTTTTTTAACTGCTACTTTAAGTTATTGTACTTTGATTTGTATTAATAGCATTTTCTTACAGATTTATACGTATATGAATGTATAGGATAAAATAGTGTATCTGGAAAACAACTTTAAAATAATTAATGTTTTATAAGTGCATACATTTTTCAGTTTTACGTTTTATTATCTTATCTAAAAAAATACAATTTTAAAATAATTGAATAAGTTTCTTAATTATTGAAAAAATTTTTTTTATCATATTATTTTATCATAGTAATACACAACATATATTTAATAAAGCTAATGTATTCAAAAGTTTTTTTTTTGTAATAATCTAATTCCTAAAATTCTATAAAGTCATTATTATTATACTGTTCCATTTCAATATGCATTATAAAAATATAAATATTCTAATAATTATATTATATTATACTATATATTTTTATTCATATTTTTTACATTACAATAATTTTTTTAAATATACATCTAATTTTATGTGAAAATTATGTTTGGAAATATATTAAAAGATTATAAATTTATATAAAAAATCATCTATTCTATTATTTTGATTAATTATTTATATTGATTAATTATGAATCATTTAAAAACTTATTTATAAAAAGTAAAAAAAACTGTAAATTAATATTTTAAATAGATTACCAATTACAGAGTTAAATTCTATGATCTATAATATTTTATTATAAAAATTACTAAATTTCTAATATTCTGAAAAATCAATTTTTAAAAAAGTTGATAAACACACATTTTAAAGTATCATATCTTACGATTTTTGCCTGTGTATCTCTTTTTCTAAGCTTTTAAAAAAACAATACATATATATATATATATATATTTATTTATTATCGTAATGTTTGTGTAATTGATAAATTATCGAAAATATTAAATGCATTTTAATAAAAACAAAATAGGCACATATAATATATAAAAATATATGTACAATACACAATTATATATAATTTTTGCTTAATTGAGTTATTGCGGTTATGTATTAAACTAAATATTAATAAAAAAATATCGTAATTACTTTTATTACTACAATTTTTTTAGTTTCGCTATATAATTTAAATTTAAAAAGCATTAAATATATTGTAGCTGTATATTCCACAATAATAAAAAAATTAGTAAAAACTAGTAAATATAATAAAAATTCTAATTTTTTCTTATTTGTATTATAATGAAATAATCTATATTTTCACTTATTTTACACTAGTAGATAAAGGCAAATTGAAGAAGTTGCCCTTACGGAATTGGTGCTCGCGTACAAATGCATTTTGAAAAAAAATGTTGTAGTAGGAGTCAAAAAATCTGAGAGCGATATTTAAAATACATCTGAGCTGACGGTAGTTACAGGTGCGTAGTTTGCCCTTTGACCTCTGTAACTTTTCATACAAACCAATGTTTCAAAAGGAGTAACTAAATGAAAAGGATGAAAAAAAGAAAAAGTAGAAAAGAACGTAAACGAGGTGAGAGGTGGAAACTTTCCGCGGTCATGAAGAATATGCTCCTGGGCTGAAGTTACTTCTTTTATTTTTTCTCTTGACCTTATCACCTTTCTTCGAATGCAAATGAAACAAAATTTAAATATTTTTCTCGCAATCGTAATCATTTCTTAGAATTTTCTCTGGAAATTGAAAAATTATGATAGTGGCCCATTTGAGAGTAGATTGTTTTCCTGAATAGTTAATTTGCAGAATCAGCAAATATAATACTTAAATTATTCATTTTATATTCACTAAATTACGAAACAAATAAATCAGTAATGAGCGAATATCTTCTACATTCAATTAATTTTCGTAATTAAATTTCCAAAATATATTAATAAATCATAATATTATGTTGAGATAATTTTATCAAAGTTTATTTACAGAAAAATTAGAACATGGTTTGAATCATAATTTTTTAATCTGCTTTTACTTTATTTTAAGCTTGAAAAATTATTTTGATAATAATTCAATCTTCATATAAATTATAATAACAAGTATTGATGTTGCTGTAATAATAAAATAAGATAACACTGCAACTTATGATCTTAATATAAAATAGTATTTATTATTTTTAAAAGTTTAAATTTTAAAACTTTATCTTTCGCCTTTGAGTATGAATTAAAAAATTTAATCTTATTTGACAATCAAAATTTTGGTCTTACAACTACTTGTTTGTGATTAAAATATTATTTAATTTCGATTAAAAAAAACTTTTTAAAAAAACAACAACGAAAAGTAATGAAAGCCGCAATTTACGGTTAGTTTTATAATAGTTTATTTAAAATTAAAAGTGGAATTGGATTTATACTACATACGTACAGAGAGTATACGCATGAGTAGTGTCACTGTATTCAAACGCTTGAAATAACGATTCATATATAATGAATTCACATTGATACCATTATAAAAATCTCAAAAAATTCACCGAATAATTCTCGTTTCTAAATTTATAAAATGAAATTGAAACAACATTTATTTCGGTATAGCAGCACCGTATCTAAAAGCAAAGTTAGTAATTCAATTATGACAGTTCAATGTAAAATATTTTCTACAATCTTTACAGTTAGTAATAAATATATAGAAAAAATTAGATTTTTCGAACGATACTCGACATATCGACAGCAACGGAAATCATCTCTCGATGCGTCACCCGTACACAAAAACCTGCTCAGCAGTAATCGCAGGTGATGCTCCTTTTCCTCAAACGCAAGCGAGTTTTGAAGCTAATATCTCTTAACCAGTAAACGGAAGCAGAGTTGGACGGATTTCTGTTTTATCTCGACTTCGCGCCTGCTTTTGTGTCTGTCAAGACCACGCCGAAAACTCTATCTCCGTATTCGTCCTTCCGCCTTGTCTGAACAATGCGAATCTCGTTAGTTCGAAAGGAAACAGGACACTCTTCCTTAAATAATATGCTAGTGTGTTGTGTTTGCGGTATTCCGTAATCACCGATGTGTACTTATACGAAACACTGGGTGACTTGATGAGGGACTCCTGCCTGAGGACCAGAATTACGATGCGGGACACAATTTAAGGTCGTGCTTTGATGTTTAGTCTGGCGATTGGGTACGTGAGCGCAATAGGAATTCTATTGAACGAAAATAAAATGAAGTTTTTTTATCTGAAGTGCTTGGTACTTTTCTATCCCCTTGTTACATTTTAAGAGTTTGTTTTTAAAATTTATTTTTACACACTTGCACAATTTAAGATTTTCTTTTTTATCGAAATATTAATTAAATACATATCCAATTTTTATACTATTTATAAAAATTTTAATATAATTTATAAAAAAAACTACTGGAAATTCGATCACTGCTGTAAAAAAAATCAATGATCGTGCATTAAAGATATTGTTCATAGATTTTTTCAAGTTCAAAATCAAAACTTCTCTTGTAGAAATCTCCGAATCGCTTAGAAGCATTTTCAAACTAAAAAATTCAGTTCAAGGACAAAAAATGAATGACTCGTTTTGTAGGTAGCTACGACTTCATTACGTCCTGAAAAGTTACTTGGAAAAGAGCGTTTGAAAATAATGACTTTTCTTCTCACTTTTTAGGATACTGTACTTATGAGGAAAATTTTGCTTTTTTACTTAAATTTTGCTGATGCTTTTGCAGATGTAAGTAAACATTTTTTGGGTCAATAAGTTACAACGGAATTAATTTCGTGATTTTATCTCATTTACATGCGTATATTAAAATAATCTTGTTATAAAGAAATGATTGATTTTATGATTAAATTTTACAAATTATAATAGTTCTTCAGAGGTTTTTTTAACAATGTATAATAACGCGTTATATTTTTACAATTTATTGAAAAATAATGTCTTACTATTAATCTTAATTCGCATTTCACAGAAAAAATGTTTTAGACTTAATTTACAAAGTTGTATTAGTTTGTAATTTTTTTTTATTTAATAAATTTATTATAAATCATAATTATAGTTAGCAATTTTTTATATGATAACATGATTTTAAATGTTTTTTGCCATCTTATATTTTCTTTGATATATATTATCACTTCTCTAAGATATAATAAAATTCAACGCTAAACGTTTCTATAATCGAATATATTAAATTGATTAAGTAAGTATTTTTAAAATTTATTATGTATAAAAATTAAAAATTTATTTACGTAAAATTTATTTTTATTTTTACAAACAATATTTGATAAGTTGTGTGATAAAACATTATTTTGTTCGAACTTCACTTTACGGAATTTAAACGAAATTTTTTTTCAAAATTATCGTAAGAAATTATATTATTAAATTTATAACTTATGTTTTATAAAATCCCCCCTCCTAAATCTTCGATTTATAAGAATTACATTTATTCGCAGTAAATAGCCAACTTACGAGTAAAATTCAATTTCAAATTCAATTTCGATAGAAATCATTGGTTAAGTAAAAAAATTGCTTCTTCTAAATTTTAATGAGATATTTTTAAAAATTTCTGATTTTTTATTAAATTAAGCAAATATATTTAAGTTAATCTAATTACAAACACTAAAGATATATGAAATATACATTTATCACGTACTTATAAAAAAATAGTCATATTTTATTCATAGAATTCTTTTGAAGTAAAAGATTACAACTTTAACAAAGTATTACAAAAGTTGCACAAAAATTCAAAGGATTCTGAATATATTATATAAACTACATGAGAACATTATATGCTGAAACAGTAGTTAGAGCGATATCACTGATTTTAATAGTAACTGCTGAACGGACGAAATCTTTTCGTATTAACTTCATGAACAATAGTTATAATTTATCATATCAAAGCATCAGAACATTTATGCGATACGTCAAAATATATGTGGGATGTCAAGGATTGGAAAAAAGTAGAGGGGATAAATATCGGATAAATAAATATAAGTCGGCGACACTTCAATAACCACAAGAAATTTTATTTATTTTCGCCTAATCTTCTTTTAATATAAATCCTCAGTCTACTTTCTCCGTCATTCATTTTGCACTCCCTATTTTAGGAAAAGCAAGCCATTTTCCTCTCATACAATCGGCGTAATGAAACTCGACCCGAAAACCTTGTCATTCTACAAATGGTATACATACGTAGTTGCATAGGTTCTCTTTTTCTCGATTCATTTTCGTCGGTTCGTATCACTCGCTCATTTTCTCTCTCTCTCTTTATCCTCTCTTTTTCTTTCTCTCTCTTTCTCTCAGTCATACAACTATCCTACAATATTGATGCGAATTCGATAAAATCAAAGTTAAGTAGATTTAAGATACTTTATAACTAAATTCTAATTTAATTATTTAAGTTATATTGAAACTTTTATAGTGTAATATTAACATTTAAAATAATAATTTGTAGCATTGGTTGTACAATTATAAGCAATCAATAGAAAAAGTTAAAACTAATTTTGTTATATTTGGTATTAAAAAAAAATGATATGTGAAATATAATAATAATATATTACAAGAAATTGAAGTATTCTATTTAATGATTTTATAGTAAGTCATTAGTAATGCAATATTCACAAGTGATTTTAAGTATGAATAGAAAAGAAGGAGATTATCAAAAGTCGTTAGTAAAAGGAGGAAAGACAGATTATGTATGTATGTTTGTCGGAAACATAAAATATGCTATTAAGTGATGTGTGGAAAGAACATGATTTCCTTTCCGGTAATCCGAGAGAATCCTTTCATATGCACTTCCGGAATGATTATGCAACCAATGTAAGCTTTAATATATATATATATATATATATACATGTGTGTGTATATATATTTAGTAAAATTCATTTATTACTAGATAATTCTAGATTCGATAAGCTTGTTTGAAACTTTCTCATGTTACATACTTATTTTATAAGCTCAAATCAACAAATCAACATTCGTAAGTAAAAAAAAAAAACAATATATCCTAGTGCATCCTGTACGTGTGCATGCGGCGCACAAATCGATCAAGAATAAGAAAGAGGGACCTTCAAATAATGCATTTTACAAGAATACGTTTGCAGTGGTCACGTGAGCGGTCGATCATAAAACTATACGTATGCGAGCATCCGCGTCGAGGAGTTAAAAATAGACGTGTAAACCGATTCATTCTATTGCACATTCCTTGCACCAACTGTAATGACTTCCCGTTAAAAAAGCAACCGAAATTTCTTAAATTTCAATTTCAGTGAAAGTTTTACAAATTTACCATTCACATTGATCTAATAAACTTTTACAAGAAGATAATTATAATATTAACAAAGAAAACTGGTCTAAGAAAGCATATTTTACCATCTTCAATAGAGTTGGTCCAAAAAAGTGTTTTTTTGATAATTAAAACAATCAGTTTATTTCAAATACGTTACATTAATTTATTATATTATTAATCAATCTAATCATCAATATGTATTTTAATTTCTTTAGAGAATTTAATTTTTGTATCGTGAAAAAGTTCTTTCATCAATGTATGTTTTTCTTTGAAAGATTTTTAAATTTAAATATAATTAATATACTAATGTGTTTTCATAAATTTAAAGATACGATTTTATGTATAATATCTATTCAATAATACATTTAGCAAATGTGACGTTTTAAATCATAATGATAACATATTTTTACACATAAATTAATATATTCTTATTGAATAGTGTTAATTATAAAATCCAAAAATTCATCATTCTTTATCAATGTATACAACTTATTGCCTATTAAGTTCATAGTATGTATTCAAGTATTTAAGATTATGCAACATTGGAAATTAAATGTTTTCACAAGACTTTCTGAACTTCATTTAGATAGAAACTATTCTTCGTACTATTATTACAAAATGTAGTATTACAAGAAATTTCAATGTAAACTACCGTTTTTTTACCGTTACAAAGACAAGTTATATGTATTTAGATTTTTCATTAAATTTGTAATATTTTACTTTTAAACATTGATTTACATGCTTTACTATTTAATGAAAATTCATACTCACGCACTGTAGAAGTTTTATTACCAACACGTGGTAAAATAGTTGAAAGATCATTGATGTAGAACATATTATCGACATTACAAGCTATTACGAAGTAAATTATAATTTTCTGGAATTTATTAATTTAGCAACAAATATTAAAACCATTCGTGGCAACTAACTTTAAAGTATTTGTTCTCGGGAATGTTTCCCAAGATCCTTCAGTCGTAATGAATCTACAAAAATTTCATATTACGTTACAACAACATTTATAAATTTATAAAAAGATATTTGAAAATTATAAAAAATACAGCGTAATATTGAATTTCTGTACAATAAAAGGTGTTTTTAAAATTATGATTTCTAAGCGACGCTAAATCAATTCGATTTCATTATTCTTGATCCGATATAAATGATGCACTATTATTTTTTTTTAATTTGATGACAAAGATGTTTTCACGCATAAATTAATATAAATATTCGATAGTTTTCAATAGATTTCATTAATATTGTGTTATTATTATAAGATGGAGATTATTTTATCAAACTTCCATATGAGATGTTGACACCTGGAGGAGAAATAATATTTAAAACGGATTATCTGTTTAATTATGAGAATAAAACTATATTGAAAATACATTTTTTATCTTTAATAGATGATTTTGTAATTATGTGAGACTGGAGAAAAATTAGTTCATCTTGAAATACTAGAATGAAAGAAGAACCACTGCAAGTAGACGACGAACTTACAGAATGTACCTAAATGTTGTAAGTAAAGACCCTTATAGCATACGATAGACTAACAATAAGATTTACGAATGAAGTATCTGTCGGCGTTTGTTACTGTTTTAATAATACAAAAGCAACTACTAGAGATCAAATTCTTTGTAGTCGAGTACGAATAGAAGAGTCTTAAACTAATGCAAACGTCCTGAGTATGTACAGTTTACTTGCTGGTAGAAATTAGCTTAGCTTTAACAATGAGTAAATAATATTTAAAATAATTTTATTTTATTTATATAAACATGTATTTACTTATCTTTCAAGTTTTGAAATATTTTTTCTCTGAATTTTTCTCATAAAAAAGTTTTTGAATTAAAACGCTAAACTTTTATTTTATAAAAGATAAAAATATATAACAAGAAAAATATATAAATAAGCCTTAGTCGTTTAATATCTATATGGTGAAAGTTGTAATTCAGAAAAATAATTTGAATTTCATGAATTTCATTTATATATGTGGTAAGAAGAGGCAGGAGTGGATAAGAGTGAATTAATAAATTAATTATATAATAAGAGCATATGGAGTCCTAAATTTTTAAAAACGGAAAATACGAATATTTGAATCAAATAATAGTTGTTACTAGTAAATTTTATTTATCTTTATTTTCTATTCATTAGATTAATTCAAAAACTGAAAGCATTTTTAATTTCTGTTGTAGATATAATGACAAAAATTTTTGATAAATTTGGATTGTAATCGATTTTCAAGAAGTTACACATATTTATTTTAATTTTATTAATCTTCTTTTGACTATACGCATATATATTTCAAAATTATACTATGTCATTCTTATTCGAAACCATTTTTATTGATATTAATAAAACAAAAATTTTTAATTAAATTATTAATTTATTAAAAAGAACTATATATTATCTATGGGTATTTTCTGTAAAATATTTTGCGTTAATAATATGATAAACATTTTAAATATAATTCTTGTAATATTAAATAAATAATATGGTTTTAATTGAATGACATCGATATCAGTACTATTTACAAGATGAAAATATTAAATCACCTTTAATATAAAATTTAATTCATACAAACATAATACAAAATTGATTGGAAATATTTTTTTATTTGTTTCATGAAGCTAATTGAAAAAGTATTTATCATAAATTTTGTATAGTATAGTTAAAAAAATGAGGAAAATATTCTGTCGTGAGTTAGAAAATTTGAAATAATAGAACCGAGTCCATGGAAAACTTATTGTTCTAAATCAAACGCTTATCTCCTAGGGACGCATGATGGCGTTTACGACAGAATCTGAAAGGTTCGATGATGCAGAGAAGTTAGAAAATAGCTCAAGAACAAACTAAATATGATGTGCATTTCGACTTTACTCAAACGTAAGACTCGGAGTATTGATTGTCCTTTAGACAGTTTGCAAAGTTTATTAAAGAAAATATAATCTTTAATCTACTTCTATATGAATTTGCATTAATATTACTATCTTCCAATAGTCTTCGTGTAAGTTTTTTAACTAAATAAAAATCATTCGAGCAAACAAATTTAATAAGTGGATCTCATCCATCCATAAATTGTAATTTAAAATATTATATAAGAGGCATCGTATAATATAAATTTCTGCAAAGTATTGTATATTAAAGTACAATAAAATGTTATCGAATAGTTGCATAGTTACAGTATCCATAAACGATAAATGTATAAGCTCTTAAATTCCGAATCAATATATTCTATTTATGATTGTATATTTGCATATTAGTTATATATAAGTTTAAACATTTTAAGCTAAGTTTCCATGAAAGTCTAAAATGTCTATTAAACTCTTTGCATCTTAAAAAGGATTATAATTGAATAATTCAAATATTAAGAATATTTTGTAATAAAAAACAAATGGACCACAAAGTATTTAAGTTTTTTTAACAAATGCTATTTGGTATTATTTTTATAAATAATCTTGCAAATTAAAATTAAATATAGTCGACTATTTGTTTTTTATATTAATTTCGTTATTAAATGTAAAATAATCGAGTTTTTACTTTATTTGAAGTAGTGCAAATAACGAAATTGGTAATTCAATGCTATTCAAAAATTAGAGAAGTGTAGTTAATCTACATTTGCTTTCAAAAGTTAGTAAAATATTAATTTTCTCTTACTTTTAACGAAATAAAAAGATCATTACAAGGCTTTAAATAAAAAATTGATTTTTTTAATTATATTTTAGATATACGTATATATAACATTTCTATATATATATGGCTTAATTTTAAGCCTCTTGAATCTAATAAATTATATGTTTAGATAAAAAATATAATAGCTATTAAATTTTTAGATAAAAAAGATAATAAAATATTGTAAACGATCAATTTTTATACAAAGATTAAATTGTAAAATGTGTAAATAAATAAAAAATCATTTCATCACGACAAATGTTGTTCTATCGGGTTTACAGGATTCAATATTTTCTTTTTAGCAATTAGTTTGAAAATCGTAAGTAAAGGTCATGAATTCACAGAAATACCATTTCTTCCGACATGTAACTCACAATTTACAGTAAGAAAAAACGTTGGCTACGTGAGTTAAAGTTACGATGGGGTTAACTACAATTTCTTTCTTACATAAAATAAAAGAGGTCACGGAAGTGCTCAAACAGTACGAAAGCTCGTCAACAAAACCGCGTTCGCCAATCAAGAAGAATAAAATGAAAATCCAAACGAATCATTGGCGTTATCGAAAAGTCAGGGTCGCCCCGGCTCTTCTTTTACAACTTATCTCAAGCCATCTGTTTTACAGCACCCATCGTAACTCATGCTCATGCCGGTGCAAAAATATAATATCGGCATATCCTTTATGTTTACCGGCATCAAACGGTAGTTATGCTCGCAAGAATCGCACAGAAACACGTCGAGCGGAAAAACGTCGCGACGAGGACGGAAATAGGTCGGAATGACGCGCAAGTGCGTTCGTGTCGTCGTGATAGGAGGAAACATAAGAAGGCGAGTCGAATTCGGATAATAATTCTGCGTGAGTCAAGCCATGAATAGGTTTTATCTTACAGCTGAATGCGTAGTGTCGAATCAAGTTTTTTCATTTTATTTCTTTATTTCAGTCTTAAAGGTCGTCTTTGGCAATAGTTGGCTTCTTTATATTCATATCTCCATTAAGGATTTCATGACATTATTTCTCGAGTGATGATGAATCTTGATGTCATCTATGATTTTGTTAATAAAGGTCGATAAAAAAGCCGTAAATGAAGTATTGAATGTCTTTTTTCATATTACTTAAAGAAATGAAGAAAATTGTATAATCAAAAAAAGTTCGGTAAAAATATTATTATCAAAATACTTGATATACTTAATTCTTTAATAAAATATTAATCTCATTCAGAATTAATTTATTGGAAATATATGGGATAAAACATTTCAAAATATAATTGTACGATAAACTTAGTAATTATAGAGGACAGTATTATATCTACGGATTTGTAAAACGATTTTTTATATAAATTTTACTTTTATATTTAAAAAAAGTTAGATTTAAACATTAATAATATTTATTGAAAATTATGAATCATTTTAATTCAACTTTGTATATTTATGTATTGTATTTTATACTGTATAATTGAATACAAATTATAAAAAAAAGGTTATAATAGATAGGAAGAATTAATCGTATTTATACGAATACAAAATCATATGAGTAATTTTTTTCAATATTTAAAATATTTTTCATATAAAAAAAATAAATACCCAAAATATGCTTCAAAAATATATAATTTATGTTTATATTATTAGAAACTTTTGATTTTAGCAAAGTATATGGATACTTGACTTTTAATCCACTTTTTATTATAACTTAAACATAATAATTAGCGTGTACTACGAAATACATGCAAGTAAGTTAGCTGCATATACTTTTTTTAAATTTCAAACTTTAGAAAAATAGAAACAGTGATTACGCTAAATTTTCCTGAATAATGAATTTATTGTATTATGCGGGTTCCTATATACTTTTATACTTTACGAACAAGCTTGAGTAAAATTTAATAATGTAAAATCTTAAAGTTTGATCGTTTAAAATAAATTTAAATTTAAAATACTATTAATAGAATACTTTTAATTTAAGATTTGTTGTGAACAATAAATTATAAAATAATATTTGTAATATAAATCCATATCTATGTTAACTTCGAAGAGACATGGTGTTTTTTACGTGATCACAATATTTTAAACTTGCCTTTCACAAAGATACGGAATATTATACACGTCAAAAATCTTATTTAAATGTGCAAATTAAGTAAAACAATTTTTTAATTTTATTTACATATAACGTTTAAATAAAAAATAATTTTTTAAATCCAATTTTTTTTTACATCCTAATTATAAGAAAATTTGTCAAAAAATTACTTTACTTTTATTTCTAAAATATTGCTGAAAGATGTTTCTAAATATAAAAGAAATTTATATTTATTGAAAATAACAAAATAACAAAAATATTTTACTAAATTTAAGAGAATTCATATTAAATTCTCTTCTATTAACTAATTTCAATATTCAAATTAAATGAAGAACTTTTCTATCAGCGGCATTTATTCGTATTATTCTTTAATTATCTAGACATTTCGGCATCACAAGATGGAATAATATTATGTATTTCGAAAAAATACATAAAGAAATAAAAATCAAATGGAAAGATTACTTTGAAAAGCATAAAAAGCAGTTACTAACATGTCGTAAACTAAGCTTTTATGCAAAAGCTTTTACAACTTTTTCTTCTACCTTTGCCAATTTGCTTTTCTCCAATGATGGCTATGCGAAGTTCACCTCAGTAGGATTGAACAGTGTTAGATATGCGTATTAGCTGGAAAATTTTCACGTTTTTATAACTAGTATAAAGTGTATTCAAGTATTCGGTGAAAAAGATAAAGTGATTTAGGACTTGTTGCAAAAGTGTCAATGGAAATGTTTGACTCTTGCGAAACTTTCAGGAATTACGAAGAGTTCTTGTTTTCTTTAGTGCCTGTTTCAGGAATATTACTTGATGGATTATGATAAACTATTATTTTGACCTAAAGTTTATTTTTACTATATATTTTTGCTTGTACCTCTTATTTTCAATTCATCTAATTTCTGGATAAATTACATCCATGTTCAATATACAGTTTGATGTAACATATGAAGATTGATTCCCAAATAATTTTATGTTCTGTTCATATATAAAAAATTAACAAACTTGTTTTTTGATATAATAACTATCAACTGATCAAAACTATTAAGTTGATTAATAGATAATGAAATTTATTTTTTTCTCAACAGATATTAATATTTAATTATTAATCCATTAAATTCTATATCTATATTTAGTTTAATTTAAATAAATTAGTTTAATAATATTGCAAATAAATTTATTGTATTGCGTCACTAATTTTGAAAACAAAATTTTAAATTATTGCCTTAAATTCGTAAGAGAAGTTCTAATATCTTTGTTTTTTGTTAAATATAATAAAACAAATGATAGATTTAAAAATGTCTAAGATTTCTTAATATTAAATATGTATTTACAAATGTGTTTTTCAATTTTAAAAGTAGTTTTAAAATACTTTTTTATTTTAATAAAATTAGCATAATATTTCTTAATGCATATAAATTTAATTAAGATTTTTTCATTATACATATTATTCATTTATTGAGTTAGTGCACTGTAATAGGAAAAAATTGACAAATAAACGCGAAAAGTTTTTAATAGCATTTATTAAAATATTCAATAAAATACTCAATTATATAATTATTATAAATATTTTATATATAAAGTGCCCAATGAATTTTTATGACTTTAATAAAAGTTGGAACTAAATATGAAATTTTATACAATTAATCAACTTTTGTTGAATAAATTGCAACTTATAATAAATACTTTATGTCATAATACTTTGTATCAATTGATTGCACACCAATTATTACTTACATGTTTCAATGGAAAAATTCATTCATTCAAGAACTTTAAGTGTTTGTAAGCTCAACAAATCTGTAGTAAAAGTTTGATCTGTGTCCTTACTCAACTATAGATATTCTTTGTAGTAATATTATGTCTAAAAGTTTGTATAATTGCATGTAACTGCGATAGATTATAAAAAAAAACTCCTGTATGACCTCCCACTCACATGAATATATATATACAACCTGAGATCTTGATCCTTTATCCTATCCTTAAAATTTTCTGGACCCATTCTGATTTCTGACATGTGAATCGAAATTGAGCATAATCTACTCTGGAAAATGACTTACGTATGCCGAAATATTGCGACCGGATGTCACCGTTGGGAATAAGATGAAGAACGTGCTGGTGAATAGTGAGAGATTTCGTGAAATTGCACACGAACGGGAAAAGGGACATCCTAGCCGGAAACCAATTTTGTTTTGGACAAGCGATTTGGCTTTTGTTAGAACACGTTGACATCTTCTTTTCGGCAGTGAGATTTTACATGGACGAATGGACTAGAGATGCAATGGCTTCATTCGGATGGTGAAATAACTTTTTTATCTTTTTGTTCGGAACGGATGAATATTGATATAATTCTTACAAAATTTTTGAGTGTTTTTAAGTTTTAAAAAATATATTCCCATTAAATTAGAATATTATCAAGATATAGTATCTGAAATGAGACTTTACTATACAAAGTTTGAAAAAAATATTGATATTTTTAATCAATCAGTGTTTTTTATAAATGAAGCCAGATATGAAATTTTATATTAGTAATAATAAAGTTATAAATAATCCTTAATATTTCTTTCATTGATTAAAATGATGGTGGTAATATAATCATTATTCTTCTTCTATTAACTACTTTAAACTGCTAACTTAAACTACTTGCTTAAAAAGTTAATTAAATTTAGTTTAAAGTTCAAAATAATAACGCAGCTGTTTTTAATTATGAACATTTATAATTTATTCTTGATTAATCATAAAAGTATAAATAATAGAAACATATAATATAAAATTTTATTTTCAAAATTCTAGTATTCTTATTTTTAACACATAATATTAAATCAATGGGTAAACTTTTTACGAGTTTCGACCAAACTCTTGAAATAGTTTCTTAATACGTAAAAAGTAACATATTTGTTTAATAATGTAATATAAAAGAACATTATAGTAAAAAGTATTATCATAGAGTAAGTTTTTCATTTCATTTGATAAAATAACAGATGAAAATGAATAAAACATTAAATTCAATTTATATACAAAAATTTATATATATAAGTATGCCATGTATATCTTTCAATTAAGTTTTATATATGAATTGAATAAAGAATTTTAATTAACATATATTAGTCAAAATTGGTTCATAAAAATTATTGCTTATTTAAAAGATTTCTTCTTAAAACATGTAATTTAAAATATTATAAAAAAAATAATAATAATAGTTTTATCATCTTTTTTCTTTGAATGAATATATAATAAATTGTAAAAAGTTTATTCATTAAACCCCCTTAATGAATATTAAATAGTCTGTATTTTTATTATAAATATTAATAAATTAAAAATATAGTAATTTTACATATTGAAAATTTTTAACAATATCAATATGTACAAATTATATTTCAAAAATGCTCAATGGTTCTTTCCATTCGCTCAAATTTATTTTATTCAAATTTTTTTATGAAATATTTTATTTATATATCAATGACCAAGATTTTCATCGAAGATTTTTCTTGCGTTACCTTATATGATACATAATGTTAATACATTAGATGGCGGTACAATTATTGGAATAATTAACTTTACATTAATTATTTAATAGTAATATAGTGCATCATTCTAATATTTTTATTTAAAAAGTTATATTCAAAATTTCAGATCAATAATAAATAGTCTGTTATTTATATAAATAAATAGAATTTAATTTTCGAATCGATTTTATAAATATTTAGTATTCACATTTGAATTAATTTGTGTTTCATATATTTTATGAATAGAAAATGATCCAATGGTTTATATGTTTCAAGAACATCAAATTAAAAAAGACTTTTTAATAAATTATTAGGAAATACATACACACTGTTTTTGTCATAAAAGTACAAGTTGAAATTGACGCTTTTATTTTTCACTATTTTATTTCTTTTCATGCACAAACCTTTATACTTACAAAAAAAGAGTGCAAAATGGCTTTTGAAATAGAATAATGTCATAAATTTAATTTCTCATGTTAATTCATGACAAATTTTTTAAAAAATGAGTTTAAATTTGTATACTGTTGAGAATTAAATTAATTTAAAAAATGAAAGGCATTATTTCTAAAAAAAATGAAAATAATTTATAATATTTAATATATAAATTAAAATAATAAAATAATTTATAATATGTAATTATAATTTTTCAAATGAAAATTTTATTTAAATATAATTTCATAGTATGAGTTTTCCCAATACAAGCAAATTTTAATGTATTTAAAATATGATGAAGTGTAAAAATTTTACATATTATATAATACTCTTTATATTTATTTAAATACCCATTACTTAAATTTTAAGTTTTATAATATTTTTGATAAAAAGTAGTCACACTGCAGCTTTTTTCATCCAACAATAAAGTAGTAAAATATTAATAAATAGGATATGAATGTAATTTTTTTTATAAATTTTTAAAATGTGACTCTGTTTTTTTTTACTTTAAACTCGTATTGTCTTTAAAATGTATCTTTTTAAACCGAATATTTAACAATTTAAAGTTTTAGTTTCTCTTTTTATAAACTAAATATTTTTATTTTATAAATAATCAATTTTATAACTATCTTATCAAAATACAATCCATTTTCATATACATAAAATACATAAAAAATTTTAAATGCATTAAACCAAATTCACTCAAATGTATTTATAAATTATTTGTTATTATTTAATAAAACATGTAGAAAAGTCATCTATTTAAATAATTTACTACGTATTTCTAGAATGTATTTCTTTTTATAAAATTAAATTTATTATTAGTATATCAACATATATTATAGTGTATTAATCGTCGCGATGAAATTTCGATAGTTTCAATTAAAAAGATTAATATAATATTCTAATAGATTTAAATGTTATTACTATACGACGTGTTAAAATCTGAAATATTCTTTATTATCGTAGTCTAAGTTATACTTATCGGTTTAAATTTTTATTTGCTAAATAACACTTATAAAAAATAGTGTTTAAAAAGTTTCATTAAAGGGCAATATTTTCAATCGCAGTAACCTAAAATTAATTTTTTATCTTTTAATTCAAATATTTAAGTGCACATTAATTAATAAACATGATTTATTATTCAGTAATGTAATTTAAGAAATATCAATTATTAGCATTATAATTGACTTGTACTACTTAACTAGATAGTATTTGCGGGTAATTTCGATATTGAAGAAATGTGTGAAAACTAAGTAAATCAATACTTCAAAAATTATAAATACTAAAAATTTTTAAAAATAGTCTCTGGAATTCATGTGATTATCTTATAATAAGCAAGCAAAAAAAATTATACTTAAAGTAAATGTGAAAGTAAAATTATTCGACATTGGAACGCCTCTCTAGCGCCCGATAACGAAACTTAATGTTAGAAAGTTTTGCTCGCGTTTCCTAGAAAATGTTCCATCGGTATAAAATTTTCCTACTTTTCCGCTATCGACGTACTAGCATGTGAGTTACTTTATCAACTCGGCTGATATCTGGTAAGAGGTTATTGATCATACAACTACTGCCGACAGGGTGGCTCAGCGTGATGATTTAAGTACGTATCAACTTGGGTGATTTCCACTATTGGCCAGTCGATCATTTGTTCCTCATAATTCAATTAAGAGTTTTCAGATAAAATTATTACAAGTGAAAAATTCATAATGTAAAATACCGGAAAAAGATGTTTCTAATTTTTACCTAAGAGTTAGTTAATAATTATCAATTATTATTAAAGTTACTTTAAAAACCGAAGATCTAGATATATATCACGAAAATTTATAGTACAAAATTTTTTTTTTTATTTTTAAATCTTTTGAAAAAAGGTTGCGAGTGAGTCAAATAAATTTCAAATAAATATTTCTTCAATATTTAATGAAATATTATTCTTGTATTATTCCTTACTTAGTTTACGAATGACCGAATGAACTTAGTAACAATTAGTATGCAGTTTATAGTATTTCTCAGAACTGACACGCATTCATTTAATTTCTATGGAGATTATATTAAAATTTTAACTTATAACATATATTTACGTTGTGATATTTTCAAGATGCAAAGTATAGATATATAATTCAGAGCTTGGAATTTGCATTTTTATTACTGTTTACGAATTATACACCTAACACTGTATATTACAATAATAGCAGAATACGTAAATAGTGGGTGTACATATTTAAATATAAAAATTAAATTAAAGTGGAATAAAATATTGCATAAAATTTTTTTTAACAAATTTTTTATACGTTTACATTTCGATCTTCTTTTATCATATTATGAGTTAATAAAAAGGATCATTATCAATACAAAGAATGAATATAGAGTATCTTATGATTATTGTGCACCATACAGCATAGTATGATGGGTATTCTAAATATGTAGTTGTTATAATTTGTAAAATAGTATTTTGTTTCAATATAACTTTATCTTAATATACATTCAGACAGAAGTTTTTAATTTTTAAATAATTTTAATACTATTCTATAAAAATATTGTATACTTTTAAATAAAAATAAATATGTATTTTCATTTTCTATTATAATAAGTATTAGATAATAATAGACAATCATACCTAAATCAAATTATACTTTCATTAAAAAAATGTGAAATGGTATTCGTTTATTTTATGTTTTTAATTTTTTCCTTGCGAAGATAAATAATAATTAAAGTTTGTTTTTCGTATTTGATGTAAAATCTTTGAAAAAATAAAAAAAATAAAATCTTTGTGTAGTTTAATAAAAATATATTAGAATAGATTATATTAGTTTTGAAAAATTTGAAATCATCTTATCATTATGGAATTAATTATAACATTAACAAAAATAAATGAATTATAGAAGGAAATCAAATACATCATAGAAATTTTTTCCATTATATAAATAATATTATTTTAATACAATAAATTTAACGACATTCATATTAGATTCATAAATAAATTTTTAAAATATAATTGGTTCACTTCTAGATTAAGTAACTGTAAGAACTTATTGTAGTCTTCCAACTCTTTAAGAAGATCGTATGAGTAAATCAACAATTTTCTTATAAATGAATTTCTTCCACGTGGAATTTATAATTGAGTCGATTCTTTCTTAAACTTATCTCGACTCACAGTTAAGGCTGAAATAAAAATTTGTACTCGCTTACGTTCAGAATATTAGAAATGTACACTATGATACTTTGCCAAAAGTTATCACTAAGCTTGAAGAAGTTTCCACTATTGTGCCTGAAAAATGGGCTGTGTTAACTTTAAACTTCAATATAATCTTAAGAGTTTATTTTGCGTCTTCGATTAAAAAATCAACGAATTATAAAGAAAGTTTGAAACATTAACTGGTATTAATTAATTATGAAAATAAATATTGTTTAGTATGACTATTATTTTTTTTTGCCTTACGTTATTTGTAAAATATAATCTTTACTCGTAAGAATGTTATGCCATAAAAACTTTAACGCACTTTCTGTTATACATTGTGCTGTTCATTGTTGAAGTGATAAAATCTACACGAGATTTTTAGTTAGTACACAGATATTTTTCCTCTTCAAAATAGACATTTAAAAATTCACTACAGTATAAAAAAGTAATAACGTTTTGGAAAAACTTTTTTCTTTCATGCAAATATTAGGCTTTAATTTCAGTAATCTCACATTTAATTTTTGGAATAAATTTACGAAATATTATTTATTTTTTACTTCTTTAATTTAATTTTTACTGATATTAGAATCTTTAAATTGAATATAATAAAGCAACTTATGTTCGAAAATTTTTCACACATATAGAATGAAAATATAGTTACATGTATAAAAGTTTCTTGGCGATTTTTTATACAAGAATGATCACGTGCTCATTTTTTCATGTACATTACATTATAAGGGACGAATGTGCAACGGATGGAACTAAGAGAACGTGGATACAAATGCAGATTAGAATGTACGCATATATACATAACTTGGCACTAGAAATTTTACGATCTTCAAGAAAAATACTCTGTTCGTTATTGGTGCTAAAAATTATAGCTGAAGAGTTATTTTTAACGTTAATATTCTTAAGTAATTCAGAATTTTCAGAATTTATGTTTAGAATAAATTATTTCGATATATATAATTTTATTATTTTATTACAAAATAATTTTTGTCAGTTTTGGGTAATAAATATTCTAAATAATATATATTTTGAATAAATAATTTATAACAATTATGTTTAAAAAAATTTTTTATTCTTAATTTTTATTTCATTTCGAATTTTCAATTTTTTCATTGATAATTTTGAATATATATTTAATTTTCTATGCCATATTAATAAATAAATATTGTTTATTCTTAATATAGTATTAAAGTTTTATCAATACTTATAGATGATTTTCATAACTTACAAGTATCAAAATTCAAAAAGAAGTCACAGGAGCGTATATCGATACGATACAAGGTCTATTAATTTTTTACGAGTAGATACTACTTCATCATCGCAATCACAAATTCATTTCAAAGACATCGATTCAATCTCTTTAAAGTCGCAGTCTAAAGAACTTCTAGTAAAAAACTGTACTGAAATAAAAGTGCAAGTTCTAAAAAATTGTTAAAACGTAAATTTTATCTTACAAGAAGTTAAAAATAGTACGTATCCAGTGATGAATATAAATTAAATTTATATTTATTTTTTTTTTTAAATAACATATTTAAAGTAATTTTTTAGTAATTACTTACTAAATAAAATTCTTGTTTATTAAATGTTTACTAATAATCCGTTATTTTGAAAATTTATTTTATTATATAATTGAGAATTTTATTAATTTTTACAATAATTTTTAATTTTTAAATAATTTAATATCTAATGCATATATAAATTTTAATTTAAAAAATACAAATTTAGAACTATAACTCATCAGGTTATTGATTCTACAACTCAATTTCAAAGGTTTATCTATCAATTTATTATAATAATAGTAATAATAATAATAATAATAATAATAATAACAATACAAACAACAACAACAACAACAACAATAATAATAATAATAATAATAATAATAATAACGATGATGATGATGATGATGATGATGATGATGATGATGATGATATTAGTATCAATAAATTTCAAAAAAGTATTTCTATTCTTAATTTTAAGGATTGCTTACAAAAATAATTTAAATTTACAAATTATTTTGAATACTTTGTACATATCACAAAAATTTGTAAACTATTTTTATAATAAATTGTATCTGCTTTAGTGTAATAATTTATAAATTAATAAAGAATATATATTTTTAACGTTTTTAAACAATTACTATAGCAAAAAAATATATATTTGGTCACACTTAAATGAAAAAGCTACATTTACAATTAATAAGATTTAATAACAATTTTTTTATAAGTTAAAAAGCTTGTTTTATTGATACTAATATTGATTTTCTTTCTTTTGTTGTATAATAATAAACTGTATCATAGAATTTAATTTTGATAACTTTGTTATTTGCAAATAGTTCACACAAGTTCATAGTATATATAATTTCTTCTTGTTAGACAATCAGCTTTTGATTGAAAAATTATGTTTTACGTTAAATATTGTTCATTTAAAATTTGATACAAATTCAGAATTGTTAAATTGCATGGTATAATTCATTAGTTTTCTAAATTTCGTTGATTTTTTAAATGTTTATTCAAAACCAATAATATCATTATTGAACTCGGCCATCCACTGAGCAATGGCTCATTCATGACTTCGTCGATTATTCCTTTTCCATTGTTGAAAATTTTTTTTGGTCATCTTGGAAACTGGATAATATTATTATTTGATTGATGAAAGCTCTTAAACTCTTACGGAATATTCTATCCAGTTTTTACAAGCCAGATGTACCTGATTTTATTATTTCTACCTACTCATTTCTGCAGTAATGCTAACCATAAGTAAACAAGAGTTCTACATAAGTAGGTTATTATTTCGAGGGTTCAATATTGTTTGAAAATTTTGTACTAAGTTATAAATAATATTATAGTTAGAATTTAAATCTTTCTTGGATAATCTATTTACAGAATTGTTTAACAATTATTAATTTAAATGGTCAATATACATTTTCTTGGTGCAGACGAGTCCCGTTATCTATCATATGCGCTTTTATATCCTCAATAGTATTTAAGACTTTCCTAAATGAGGTAATCAACTGTAGTTGTATTAGAAACCGTTATTGTTCGAAGTATGTCAAAACCATACAAAGCTTTAATTGAGTAAATACCGACTCTTATTCTTAGCCACCATGGAGGCTTTGAATCGTAGTATTCGCTCAATACCCTGAGCATAAACCTTCATCAGCTACCTGTGAAAATTTTCTCGAGCACGTTTTTGTTGTCTGACCTGTCGATTTGCTACTAGACAACCTCTCAGAAACGTCAGTCTTGTTTACTTGGATCTAGGTGGAGATTGGACCTGTCTTTTCCGAATCCCTTTTTCCGACTTTTTTTTATAGTTGCTCATTTAATACTCTATCTTTTCGCATCCATAACATTTTATTGCAGTAGAAATACTGTATCGAATCGCAGAATCCTTGCTTGATTTATCATTGCACTACGAATATCATTTTAATATATTTTAATATAAATTTCTTAACAATTTAGTCTACCCCTCTATTTGATATATTTTAAACATTTTTATATGCGCTTAAGCAGTTCTTTATTTTAGTTCCTTAAAAATATGATATAAACTTATAAATAAATATTATATAGTAGATAAAATTACAAATTTTCGACTTTAATATGATACAAATATTTTTCAAACCTTTGGAACATATAAAATAATAAAAATAACTTAATTTTAAAATATTTTTTATGTTTATTATTATTATTCTTTTTTTGTTATAGTAACTTGAAATAGTAAATAAAAATGTATTTAAAATCGAGTCAAACTATTGAAATTTGTACCAGTTTATTTATCCTATTTTATTTTCTAAAAGCAACTTACTAGCAAGCAAACAAATTAATCCAAGATAACTAATTTAATATAAAAATAAAAATATGTATATTTAAATTGATTTATGTATCTAATCATCATCAAACGATGCAACTCGAAGTAAAATATGTACCAATATGAAAAATACTATTCAGACTACCTGACTGAATAGCAGCAGTCATTCTTCAATTAATTAAAAATGTTTGTTATTTCACGTATATTAAGTTTTATAAAACTTTATAAAATAGCTAATACAAAGATAAACTATATTTCAAATATTGTGGAAAAATCAATCGGACGTGTAATAATAGTTATTATTAAATGAATTTCATATTTAACAAGGTAATAATCATATTTTTAGGTTGACTTTTTATATTCTCAAAGTTGATTAATAAATGTTAAAAAAATCAGTGAGAAGTAGTCAAGTATTAAGTTTGTATGAAATAAATTCAGAGTCATTGTTGCATTAATTAAAATGAAATATTTTATAATTCAAGATAAGTTTAATAACAATGAAGGTTACTAAATATTCTTGGAAGATTTTACATACGCTATTTTTAAATCTTGCATAGAATGCAAGAAATTTTATTAGTATTCAAATAACGGAGCTTATTAATTTTCTAATGTTAATTATTTTTATTATATGTGTTATAAATATTTAGAAAAACTTTTAACGTTCTGAAACTGATGGAATGATGGACACTTAGATATTTATAGTATTAATTTGCATTGCTTTATCTTGCATAGAATACGTAAATGCTTTATAAGTTACTTACAATATAGAAACTATTAAATATTTCATGTAACTGGATAAATTTATATTGTTGTAAAGTCTCAATATTCTGATAACTATTCAAAGCTATTAATTTTCTAGTACTGTTTCATTATCTTGTTATTATTTTCAGGTATAAACATTGCACATATTCAACGTTTATGAATGCAACCATCTTTTATGAGTTATTTTTAATCTAGCACTTGTATTGAAAATAAATTATAAAATTATTATAACTAAAGCAGAAAATTATAAAATAGAAATAGGAATAAAAAGTAGAGATCGAAGAATACAAATATTATTGTGTAAATTTATTCGAGCGCACGTTTCTTATAGAAACACAAAATAATGAATAAGTAGATACGTCTTATGTAAGACGAAAATTACAGACAAGTAAAATATACATTATTTTTTTCAGATAAGTATTGAAAAAGTCACTCAAGGGAAATACAAAAAGTTTCTTCTACTTGTTATTACAAATAAATTGACGAAAGCTTGAATTACACATTCAATGAATAAAAATCCTATTTAAGCTGGGTTATTGATGTTTCGATGTTGACTCGTACAAATATTATATCTTTTTTATTTGAATTTTTCTTTATTATCGTAATGCATTCCATCATGTATAAGTGATCTAATTTAAATTTGTTGAAGAATAATATATTCAAATAAAAGTTTCACAGTGAAATGGTACGAAATCTAATAATTTATAAGATTTTGTTGATAACGGTTACCTTTAGACCAAAATATTTCAACACGGATTAAAAATTTTTAATAAATATTTTATACAAAATTTTATTTTATTAAACTTTTAATTATAAAATCTTGAACATTGAAGTTGACCATTGTTAAATTTTATTAAAAAATAAAAGTATCATTCAAATTGCTTTCTTTAATCATATCCCTCTTTAATTCACCCTACTTTTTATATTTAGTATATAGAAGTGAATATAAAAAGTTACTGATTTGGCAAGCATTCGGTGAATTTGAGATTTTCATTTTTCTTATTATATTTTGTCCATAAATTTTAAAAATAATCATTAATATATGCCAAGTGAATAGAAAAAGGCATGAAAACTACAATGCGCTTTTCATGTGAAAAACGCAGATAATATGAATCCATGTGAAATATTAAAATTATTTCCCCTTTTGCTTAAATATATTTCTATTAAAATTTCGGATTTCTAGCATAAATTCGGGGAAAAATGTAAAACTTAGCTTCCATATTCGTTTTATAATTTCAAAAATTCTGCATTTTTAACCATTTTAATCTAATTTTTATGTAGCATTTCCTAAGTTAAAAAAAAGATTAATAAAACATTTAAAAAAAATTAATTTTTATTAATGTTTTTATTCCCTGCAACTATTTAATTTTTTAATCATTTGACTTTCATTTTATTTTAAAATGAAATGAAATATTATATAGATAATAAATAAAAAAGGTGAAATATAAAAGAATATTGCATTCATCGAGAAGTTGCCAAATCGGTATATTTCGTTCTTTCTTTTTACTCGTTTAATCAGGTACTTTAATCAGGTAAAGCAATAAAGTTAAAAAGAACTTATCCTGAAATGTAAGTGTGCATGTAAAAACCTATATTGTTAGAAATTTCTTAGTTTCTATAATTTAAACAAAGTTAATTTATATAAAATTTTTTGATAAAATAAATTTTATTTGCACTTAATAAAGTATATCAAAAAATAGAATTTCTAGATTTATTATTTCCTTATTTAAATCTTTATTAACAATAATTTGTATTTATAATTTTTATTATTGAAACAACATTAGCTTGAAATTAATTGTGCTGGTTTTTTCTCGCATTTTTCTTTAGTCAAGACTTAATTAGAAATGTATTTATGAGGATAAATACTTACTCGCACACACACCAAATTGCATCCATATTGATGTAGTGATAATTTACTACATCCATAGAAAGAATATGATAGCTTTTAAATTTTTAGATTTTTAGCTGTTTCATGTATATTTTTTAGTTTTATTTTTATATTGAAATAATATTGGCTTTACTTTGTCCTTTTTTCTATCGATAGCGACAGATGAATTTCTTTTGTTAAAAATTAATCTGAAATAATAAATCTAATAAATATAATATAAATTAATGTATAAGAAGAACTATCCTAGATTTTTTTAAATTAAAATTGCAATGTAGAATTTAAATCCAATTTTTCAATTTCATTTAACAAAGTTTTATAGCTATAATGTAAACATATCACTTTTTGTCAGAAATTTATGAATATGTCTGTCTTTATACCGACTATTTATGATATTGAAGTAGATAATATTGTTTATTAAGAACTTTTTGAATTATTTTATTGTTTGAATGAATTTAAGCTATATAAATTGTATTGTATTCAATTAAATTAATTTTTTCCAAATAAGTAGTATTTATTTTGTAACTAAAAAAATCGGTCAAATTTATAATCATGAAACTATTTATGTTTATGAAACTTTAATTGTTATACATATAAAATGTTATAAAAAATATTAATATTTTGCAATAATATAAAATAAAATAAATTTAATTCAAATATCATCATACGAAAAATTGATAAAAGTTTTTTAGTTGATCAAAATTAGAATTCTTTTCATGCGAACATGATTAATGTAATCACTCTATTCAAGTTGTGAGAGAAATTCGATCAAAGAATAGAGTGACCTCTTTTTCAAATTAAAAAAGCAAAGAGTAAATCTTAACGAGATAATTAGAATTATTTTCTTTATTACTTTACCATTATTAACACTAGAATAATTTACAAAATAAAAACGTCTCTGTAAATACTTTAAAATTTCGAAAATAAGAAAAGAAAAATTATTTCACGCTAAAATGCGAAACTTAACAAATTATCATAAAAAGAATTCGTTTGTTATGTATGAAGAATGAGGTTGTTGATATAAGTGACACTTCATTGGAAAACGCTCTAACGTACACAAATTTTTTTTGAAAATAATTATAAATTTATAGGTAAGAATTCTTCTATTTATATAATCTTTATTAAAATATGGAAAGAATTGGATGACTTATTTAATCAAGCTTGCAATTGTGTAAGACATATTAATTATTAAATAGACTCGAATGTTTCTAAATTACCAAAGTAAATATTATAAAAATATATAAATAATAAATAAATGAGAACTATTTTTAGGTTTTCACTATAATTTGAATTTCAGAGTATAGTTTTTTTAAAATTTAAATCACATATATACAATATTGATTTTGAACGTTTCGTAAACATTGCAATTCAGTTTCTCAGGTCAGATTCATATCTGCTTGAAAGAGTATAAGTTTCAATCTACTTGATGAGGTTAAAGGGAAAAATAATAAAAAAATAAAAACTTATCAATTAGAATTATATTGTTTTATTTTTATTTTTAATTAAAATTATTGTTACATCTTATGTAATTTTTTGTGATTTATAAATTAATAAAATATCGATGTAAAATAAATTTATAAAATATTATTTTCCTCGTTGTTATTTATTATATAAATTACTAATTAAACCTTTTATAAAATTTGAAAAAATGTGCAATTAAAGAAGTTATAAAAAACTTAACAAAGCCTTATAGAAATATGGAATATGTAATAAAAATATTAAAGCAAAATTAATTAATTAAAAATATATTTATTAATATATTATAAGCAATTTTTTACGTAATATTTGTAGTATTTTAAAACTAATTGAATCTTTTTAAAAATTTTATCTTTTTTTGTATTTAAACGTAAAATTGTCAATTTAATTATAATATATCAAAAAGGCAGTACTTTAATTCAATTATTACAGAATTCCATAATTCAAGTTTCATAATTATTTTGGAAAAATTCCTAATAACTTCATTTTATTAATATTTTAAGTAATCCATTATGCAAATATTTGATCACTTAATCAATCAAAATCCAATTTAAAATATCACACTTGTAATTGTTTCAATTGTAGTTTAAGTTTTATTACTATTAAATTCGATTATTTATTACAATAATAATTTTAAAATAAGAAAAAATGCGTCACTTCTTTGCCGAAAATTAAATAAAAACTTTGACTTAATTAATTCGAAAATTCTCTTAAATTATTTGCATATTTTAAGGTATTAATTTTGGTTTCAGGATAGTGGGTCGTACTGATTTAATCTCTACTTTTGATAAGGCTTACTGTACTGTATGTTTGATGTACAAAACCACCTCATTGTGAGCTAGAGAGAGTACTTTGCTTCTAAAGCCTTTAATTAACAAAATTTAAATTCCTCGTTTATTCTTAAAAATTTATTTGGAACTTAATTAATCAATGAAAGAATGTCACTGAAATATAAATAATTTATTATCATTTTATTTATATTTCTTTCTAAAGGGCTTAATTATTTTCTCCTGTTATACAGTGAAACTTATTGTAGTAAAATTTATTGAATAATTTCTGTTCTTAAAAGTGTTGAAATAAACATTTTCTTAATAACAACAAAGTATAATTATAACAAAAAATAAAACAATAAAAAATATAAGAAGATTTTTATAATAAAATTATATATTTCCTTCCTATAATTCTATTGTTAAATTATGATTTTAATTATATTTACTACGTATTAAAAAATTTATTTTTTAAGTTTTTTGAGTTTTAATTGCAATTCTCTCAATCCATAAAATTTATATGTATTTGATATATTTAAAATTAGCCATAGATCAACATTAAGACTAAAAGGAATAATTTCAATCATACAAAGTTTAAATTCATTAACTGCATTAATAAAAAATATGGATCAATTGGAAAATATTCATTATATCATTACATATCATTTTCTAAATTTTCTTTGAATAAATTTAAGTAAAATAACGGCAGGTTTTACAATACAGTGATTTACGTTTTATTTATTCTCCTGAGATATTTCGAATACTACAAAGCATCTCAGTTAAAAGTTAAAGGTCACCCATCGAAATACAAAACGTATCCCATAACTTACATCGACTTCGGATTCAGAAGAAGAAAAAGTATTACCAGTAGTAGTGCTTTCCATCCGCTGCACTCGATCACGCCTCCGAATTTATAAGGATCCCAAAAGTCCATGAGATCGCGTGAAGGAGCAGAGCGATTTTCCAGCTCGAAAAACTCGCTTTCTTTTGTATCTGAATCGAGTGTCAGTTCTGTCTCATGCACGGTGATCGCGGACCGGTAAATAGGTTAAAAGAGTTTACGCATATATATGTAAATTTCATACAACATCCATATGCGCAGTTAAACTAGCGAGCGAAAAAAGGTACCGATTCGTGTACGCGCGCGCATAAGCATGCAAGAAAGAGAAGGACAGAAAGAACAATCGAATTGCGAAGACAAACGGGTAAAGCATACACATATGCGATCGTATCTTACGTGCGCACCATTGATGCTATTGTGCGCACTACTATCGCCACCGCCGACTCCCCGTGTATTTATGTGCTATATCAAAATAAAGCACACGGTTTTGCCATTAAGTACGTCTGAGTGCTTAAATCACTTCCAAGGTTCACCTGAACGATGACTATTTTCTGAGCTAGAAATTTCCTCTTAAATCATTTGGGAAGTACTTCCGAAAACAACGTTAGCTTTTCCTACTTCGTTCTTCAATTACCTGGGTTATATTTGCCAGAAGCTGCTGCGATCATTAGCCAATATTACATTTAGATTTTTTACTGCATTCTCTTTAAGCTATAGTTGAAAAACCAGCACCTTCTAGAAAGAACAGTTCGGAGAAATTATATTAGGTTGATGTACCTATTCAAATGTTGGTGCCCGCAATGCCTTGCTTAATATTACTTCCCCAACATTGTAACTATTTTTGTAACTCGTTGTAATCCCGCATGATCTTTCTTTTCATCGAATGAAGGAACTCATGGAAAGACAACAATTTGTTACTTTTAAAAACATCAAAAAATCGATCGCTGAATTAGCTACGTAATAAAATTTTAGAGGATAGAAAATATATCAATAAAACTACTTTATTTGATGGAAAATTACCTCGAACGTGTAAGTGATGCAAATATATATGAATGTAGTATTTCAAGCTAATAGTGAATTAAACAATTATATATTAATGCAGTATTGTAAAGTAGTGAAATGATAGATATTGGTGGAGTAAATATAAAAGTGCCGTTAATATCTTCAAACTAAATTATCGTTACATTTATCTATCATAAAGAGCAAAAATTTGCTATTTTCTAAACTTTTAATCGATTATTTCAATAACCTTATAAAACGGATGGGAAAAAAGATTTTTAAAATGATCGTGTAAAATTGAGTTCACGAAGTAGATTTTGAGAATTTACCTTGCCCTTATATTTGTAACTCCTGGAAGTATTTTCTTAAAATCAATATTTACAGAATATTAAGAAGGATCGATGCAATAAATAACCCGTATAAAATTATGAGAACTAGAAAATATGTTTTTAAACCTAATCATGATGAGTATATTTCTATTAATTAGAAGCCACGTTTGTATTAGAAAGTTCATTACAATATGATTAAATCCTAAAAGTAAGTTAAAAAGCTCTGATCATACTTTGAGTAATGTACATAAGTTTTTTTAATATGTTTAATTTCATATAATTTTTAATTTTTAATGCTACAAATAATTTCTCATCGTTCGCAAATTTTACAATATCAATCCAAACAGACGATATGCGGAAATGAAGAAAGTCTTTGGCAATGTTATTTGAATCCTTTACATCTCCTAGTTACACCAAAAACTTTAATAATAAAGCACAATAAGAACGGACGGTTAATACACGCGCGAAAGTACACGTCGCGTAATCGCGCCGGCAGGCGTAAACAGTGCACAGCGGTTTTGGGCTCTTCATGAAGTTCGCTTGGGCTTCCATTAGTTATACATAATGCAGCTTGGATCCGAGTTACTACACTAGATGATCTTTTGTGCGTAAGCTCGACGTTATACTACCCGGTAAAGCTTTAATCGGTGAATTCAACCGTGAAAACAAGTAGCCGGTGTCAGCACAATATTAGTCGTCGCTTTTAAAGAGGAAGAAAAAGGGTGGCTGCTTGAAAAATACGTCGACTATTTTTAGTAAATATTTATCAGAATTAATACTATAGCTGGTATATATTGCAGAATTATAAAAACATAATCGAGTTCGTGCTTTTTTTTAGTATTATTGAGAAAAGCAGCTAGAGATTTTATATAGCATAACTGGATTTTAACTTTCAAGTGATGAAGTCATAATTGATTTAAAATTTATTATCCAATCTCTGGTAAAATTTGAGAAATCAAGGCTAAAAGCTATTAAAGATCAACCCCCGAAGGCTTTGAGGTAATTGCTATAGTAATGTAAAATCATTATGTTGAGTACAATTTTATTACAAGCACATGTTTTAATGAAAAAAATAATTCTAAAATCACGTGCATTTTGTATTCATTAGTATTTTTGAAATTTTTTTATTATTTAATTTTTAAGAACTTTGATTCAATTTGAGAAAAGATATAAAAATCATTTATTAGTAATTTTTTAAAAGTAAAAATTTATAACTATTAATTAAAATATTCAATTTTGTAATTCATTTCTTAAATGAATAATTCCAAAATTGTAGAAAACTTAGTTTATTCGAAATAAATTTTAATATAATTATTTTTGGACGTAGTTAATTACAGTTTGAGGTAAAATTCAATTTGCAATAAGTAAAATTTACTTTTTCTGAAACATGTAAAAGTGAAAATCATAACAAGTTTAAAGTGAATTAATTTTTGTATTTACACTCCTCACGATTATAAGATAAATTTTATTTGAAAAAGATAAAAGTCAAGTTTTTGTATAAAATTTAAGTTCATAACTTTTCATTTATCATATAATCGATATCTATTTCTTTATAAGAACTGATACCAAAATATTGATATGATGATATGATATAACAGTAAGTGTTGTTTTCACGTTAATTAAAATAAACGCTGATAGCTCGCTTTTATTGAAGTCTATCCGCAACTGCGCGTAAAATACTCGCGGTATTTAATTTGGTCATATTATACGAACTAATTCATTTAATTATAGCAGGTAGATTTACTAAAGAAATTATCAAGCTTTACATAATAATAAAACTTTACAAGCAGTATCCTCTTAACAATTTTCATAAACGTGAATTAAAATATTCTAATCAATTATTAGTCATTTCCATAAAAATATTTTTTTATTTATAAAATTATTAAAAAAACATAGATTTTTTAAAAGAACAATAAATTTATATTGATTATGTTATCTACAAGGTTTCCCATTGCATACAAGTCCGTAGTTTTTATATACACTTCTATTTGCAGTTTTATTCAATACAAATGTGTCATTGCCAGATCAATCTTGATGAAACGTAATCAAATAAAGCCATCGTAACAAAATATAAATAGCTTGGTTTAAAAGTAAATGCAAACAAAATTATTTATTAAGCTATCGCTAGTATATTATATCATAAGATATTTATAAATATTTTTATATTTTCCTATGTACATGTGTTTATTCAGATAGGAATACAAGCGTTTACAAGCGGTATACAGAACACAAATATACTATATGTATTTAGAACTAGAAAAACGTTACCATTTATTAGAATAGTATTTATCTATTTGTTTAAAGTATCAGCTCTTTAGCTATAGATGCTAGTGGAACTTTTTGATCGTACAAAAATAAATTCTACTCTTTAATGGAGAAATATTAATCTAAATTATTTTGTGCATTATTAATTTCATTTAATTTTTCTTATACATAAAAGTAAAATATGCAATACTTAGTGTTTTAAAGAAGAACTGCTAAGAAAGTCGCCGGACATATTTATAACGTTAGTAATAGTTCTTGAGTGACCTGCCAAGCTAATACTCATAATTCAGGTAATTCAAGACGAAACTTCATTTTACTAATTGTTCAAAAATTTATAAATAATTTACAGTAACGTTTTATAATTTAATATATTACTAAAAATAATTATAAAAAAATTTTCTTTCTGTTAATTTCTAATTTAATAAAACGAGTTTTTTTAATTTATAATTTTTTAACTTTTTTGGAAAAAAAGAATATTTATTAATCCTTAGAAATGATGAATCAATGCAATTTTAATTGTTATAATTAAACACTATTTTAAACACTATATCAAAAAAATACTAAATCACCTTTACTAATTGCTATTTAGGGGTAACAACGTAATCTGTAATAACGGCTATTAGTTAATTTTCGAATATTGGATAAATAATAATTGACTCACAGATATTAGAATGTTTTTGAAAGATGAATTTCTAAGGATGATGACAACAGCAAATGAATTGACGTCGCATTAACATATAATAAATAAATGTAAGAATAAATAATAATAAAACTTATTATTATTTTATTTTTTGTAAATATGAAGAAAATTACTAAGAATAATAATTTTTTATACTTTTAAAAAACCAAATAAAAAAATTTATATATATTTTTTTTTAATTAGAATCCAAATTTTTTAATACTTCAAAAACTTTTGGTATTTTCAATGACTTTAAAAATAATTGTGATATATTTTATTATGATTAAATATTTCACTAATTATGAATTTTCTTCACATGTATTCTTTTATAATATCATAATAATTTTGAGGTTTCTCAAAGAGCGATAAGAAATATAAACTATTATTTTTTTAATGTTTAAGCATATATATACACTATCATAAGATTAAACTATAACATCGTTCTAAATAAAAAATGTTAAAATTTTATTAAAATAATTTATATAAATATTTTTTATTGTTATACTGATTATTTAAATAATTCACTTTTATTTAAATAAATTTAATAAACTTATACTCAGAAATATAGTCATCATACAAATTCATTTAGCCGATATATTCAGCATATTTTTTATTTATCTTTGAAAACTCTATTGACTATGAAAATTATTTGTATACAGTTTCTTTTTTTAATACAATATTTTGAATTTTTTTACATTATTTCATTTTAAAAATAATTAAAAGTACGCTTTAAGTAATCTATATATATTAAAATAACTTTAAAAACATTTTTAATTCACTTGTAGAAATATGTTATAAAAAAATCTGTAACGAAGAATTTTATATTAATATAAATATATTTATATAAATTTACGAAAAGTCATGAAATAATATGCATCAGTAATAATAGTATAAATAAAGGTATGTAAAAATTATCAGTCTTTCTTATGATTAATAATAGATATTATTTTATATTTTTTTGTATAACATTTTGAACAATTGTTGTCAATTAAACGAACATAAGGGGTGTCTGAAATATAGCAACATACAAGCTCTCTAATTACTAATCCAATATTAACGAAATCGAATTTCCTGACAAAATCAGTATCCATTGAACAAACAGAAATAATACTATTTATTTTTTTTTGTTAACTACTTAATACTATTAATAAAGTGTCACAAAATTGTCCTGCCGAGCAACTATATTTTCTTAATTTTGAGTAAAATAAAATTTTTACTCATTCTCATATGCAATAATGTCATGAAATTATCTCGAATTATAAGTATTATGTTCAAAGAAGTAATATGATCTCTATAGACTATAAAGTATATCATTTTTCGCAGAAAAATAGTATTTGAACAGAATCTTTTTAAAGATACTATAATGATCATATAAACATAATATCAATTTGCTTCAAAATCAATAAATATCTATTTTCGTTGATTACTTATGTTTAAATTGAGCCTTTGTATCGATAAGCGGGCTTAATCTTATCCGCTTAAAAGCCAATGTACACACATATCAAAATATCAAGATTTGCTCAATTCATGAGTGTTACACCACTAAAACGAGCCTCGACTCATTTTAAATTCAAGCTGTCGACCAACGACAACAAACTTTTAGTCGATAAATCATCGACTCGTATCGGAAAAGTGTAAGAAAGTATTTCAATTTAGATTTTAGTTCCGGCGAATCTCGACGCAAACAACAGTGCGGAAATTCTTATCCCCTTGGCTATCCACGGAGTCAGCATTTCCTGTCGCGAAGGGGCTAACGCACCAGGAGGCGCACGCAGTCGATGCACCCGAATGAGCGGCGCCAGAGGTGGTAGGGGCGGTCGCATACGTGGTGCGCGCGCGAGGAACGCGCGGAGGGAGGCGCGCGGCGCCAGTCGGGCCGAGCGTCTCCGCCGGAGCGGCCGCGCGCACAGCTTGTGTGTTACGCACGCGGGGGCATTAAGTGTATGCTACTTTCTCTATCTCTCTCGCTCGCTAGCTGGTTCTCTTTATGTTTGTCGCGCGCACACTGTCGGGATCGCAGCAGTTGGGGTTGGAGTCCCGAGCGGCAAACACGAGCTGAACTTACACCCCCGCACGTTCGCTCATTCCTGGCGGACGTGATTTTTTGCGCGAGTCTGAGTACCTGCTGAACTACTAAGCGCGTATATCTGTAAGTATACATGTCTAACAGCTGCATTGCAAAAGTTGTACGGCCAATTGTTGCTGTCGCGTAAGGCCATTGTTTTCGCCGAGTGCTTAACCAACCGTCTGGGACTTTTCTTCTGTTTTTTTCGACGATACTGGCAATTTGGCGGTGAACGCCTTATCGATGGTATAAATTCGACTTTTTCTTTATCGCGCGCGCTGTTTTTATGTTTTGTTGTTTCAAGCATTGCAATGGCCCCGTCACGAATGGAGCATCGGAACTAAAAACGATAATCGAAGTTGCGTTTTTGTTGACGTTTATTGCATCGATGTCTAAGTAAATGTAAAGGTGATAGTGTTGCGGTAATTATAAACAATGGATTTCATGTTCTTTTTTTACTATTTCTAATTACTCTACAGAAAGTAAAGATATTATTATTTGATCTCGATATAAATTTATTTTGTTACGATGAATCATGGAAATAGTAACGAATATTTTGGTACGATGAAAAAGATTTTGTTCGTTATGCATATATATATATATACAATATCTCTTTTCTTTGAATATCGAGAGAAACTTTATTTGAAAACGTAAAATTTTTATTTTTACGGTGAAAAATATGATATGAGACTTTAATGAATAATTTGTATTCATAGAGATGAGCTACTTTTACTTGCAGTAACTTTAAATTACATCCTATTTTACCATGACTATTAAAGGGTATTAAAATTAAACATACAACGTGGGAATAATTAAGTTCAGTCAATATTACATGCAATTTAATATTCAAGTAATATTAATCAATAATTTTAATTGGGAATTAATCGATATCAAATTCAATATTATCTGTTAATTTAAGTACTTACAATTTGATAAACGACTGAATAAAAATATGAAAGCCCGATAAAATACAAAAGTATTACTAATTATTTACATCTTTATACCGCATAATTAAGTAAAACCAAATTGAAACGCATTTTCAACAAAACCTGAAAGTAGGCGAAATCAACAAATCGAGGTTTCTTTAAGCTTCTTTATTAGAATATAAAATAAAAAATAAAAACAAGCGTACACTGTTTGCCTCCTTCTTTCCGTATTCAAACGTTAAGTATAGTAATTAAACGCAGGAATAAGCTTTTTTAGTTATCCTATAACTAGCATGCTAATTATGGATATGTACATAAATAGACGCGTGAAATAGAGACGGGAAGTTTATTTGCCTGCAGTTACTTACACTCGAATTGTTTAGAGAATTCCGTGATTATTTTCTAATGTGTGGTGTGTAGGTTGTAATTCTGATGTGTAGTGCTTATACGCTGTGAAACCGGAACGTAAAACTCCTGAACTGTCTGAAAAATTTCATTTAATTTAAGCTGAATCTAATTGCGAAGTGATCAGCGGTTACGATCGAAGCTTTAAAATAAACTTTCCATTTAAAAATAAAGGCCAGCGTTGCACACGACAGCATTAAATTGAAGAAATTTTTTAACTTTAATAAAAAAAAATAGTTTTCGTATTAGAGGGAAAGATCGATTTTATAGTAGACAAATATTACGTGAAGTACAATGCACATACAAAATAGCGTATAATTACTGCGGTACTTTTAATTCATTCCATTAAACGTTTAAAAAATACAATATCTGCAATGTAATGAACTTTCATAGTGTTACTCTTTTGAAACAGTGAAAAACTTGATTCTTGCTAATTTTTGCACTCTATATAATTATATTACCTACATATACGGGTGTTTGTATTACAAATTACAAAAATTAGAGAATTGAAGGATGTTACGTAAATGAAACTACTGTTAAATAAGAAACCTATTTACCTTTAATTAAATAATTTGCTTTTAAAATAAATTTTATCGAGTAATGTAACTATGTCTCATGAAGAAAGTTTGTTTGCTTCTTAAAATATTGAAGTCTGCTCTTTAATTTTGCATTATGTTTTTAATATACCTACAGTTATATCTCTTCCATGAGTTATTTTTAAAAAATGTTCCAAAGATTCAACTTGTTAAAATCTTTAATATTGACGTTTGAAACAGTATTTTTCGCTTTTTATGTGACACAACTCGTTCGAATAGCCGTTGACCTAGTAATTTTTTTCTGCATATTAAATTCTTTTCATATATGAATATAAGGTTCTCTCGTTAGATCTTTGAAATTATTTTTTCTTATAACTTACATAATCTAACTCAAACATAAGCGATATTAAAGTTACGTAAAATTTATCAATGTTGTATTCATTTAATGAACTTCGATTCTTTTACTTTCTTCGATATTAAAATTTCTTATTTTCTATAGTCCGTGATTCAATATCTTTTTGAAAAACACAAGAATCTAATAAACTTTTATAAAGATAATTTACAAAGGTTTAATTTTATTTCCGTTGACGAAAACTGCACCCTTTCAAATTCACTATTTCTCTTGTTGATTCTCATTGTAGTTATGTCTATACATTTTCTGGAGAACCAAAAATTTTCCTGACACCATCTAAATATCTATTTAATGTCATATATATAACAAAGTGGAAGGACATATTTCAGCCCATCATCAAAAACGAAACTCAATTCAACTCTGATGAAATTACGTAGATCCCCAAGTCATGTATTTGTATGCGTAAACGATTATCGAAAATTGATGCTAGGGGTCAGCGACGGAAGCATAGTTACGCAGGTGAATAATGGGTTTCAGCCTAAATTCGCATTAGAAACGTAGGCTATTCTGAATTTAAGGACGCTTCTACTGTTTCAATAGGTGCGATACAACTTTGTAGCTTACAGTAATTTTCCAAGTCTTCCTTCGCCTATTAATTGCTACTTGATAATGGACTTTTGAGAATATGTGGTTAAACAAAAGTGTTTGCAATTCTTTCAAGATTTATTTAACCTGAATTTTTTATAAAACAACCTAGTAAAAGTTACTCGCATGGAAAAAATTAAAAAAAATTTATTCAGCGTTAGATTTTTTCTCAAGAAAGTTAAGCTTCATGTGAATGATCTCTGCAGAATAGTAAATAAGTTTATATAAGTAGTTTTGTTTGTAATTGTAACTTAAAATTAATGCGAGTATTTAACTTTTTTTAAATAAGAATTATATTATTTAAAGAGAAGAAAATCTAAATTATTTATTGCAAAAATTACAAAATATAGGTTCACCTGTAAAAACTTTGATTAAAAAATTCAATTGTCGAAATTTATATTTCATATAATATATTAATAAATGTATTAAATTTATAATATCTTAAAAATATATTAATAAAATTTAACATTTAATTAGTAATGTAAAAATTTATAATCGTAATATGTTTGTACAATTCTTCATTTATTATAAACAAATTTTTGTTTAGTAATTGTTTTAAAAAGTTAATCGTAGATCGTTCTAATATTGTTTATTATTTCATAATTTATTTATTTTATAACGCTCATTTTGCTTTTAAAATAATTATACAAATTAATATAATATCTCACAAAATATGATATCTTATATTCCTAATTTTATTAGCTCATACATATCCTAAATTATTAGAAATTATATTAAACGTATTAAACTTAAAGTATCGCATTATATACACGGATATTATTACAAAAAAAAATGAGTAAACCACAAGCTTACAATTTACAGGTCTTTTTACAGCTAACATTCTCGCAGATCTCGTAAAATAAAACTCGAAATACACATTTACACGTATCATGAAAGTGGGCAGCTCTTTTTTGTGGCAATACATAAAAGCTATACAAAAAGGGATGTTTTTTGAAAAAATAAACATCTTTAGGCAGAAGAAAAAGTAAACTGTGCATCGACGTGAAAAAGTGCATTTTTACATGAGCGCACATGTCAGCTTAAATTCGCTCTTCCTCAACGGTTGCTTAATAAAATTCATGGATTCCGTTTTGACTCGGCGGTTTTTCCTTCTCCCTTTCGCTTTATTTTGTAAGTTATAAGAGACACAGTAAAACTTTTGCACATGGCTACGATATGTATAAATCCATTTGCAAAACGTATTACCGGCATACCTACGAACGCGTGTACCGTACACATATTCACGTATCGCCTAACGCACGGATAAAGGGGAAGATCTACAAGAGTTTCGGAGGACCCGAAGAGAGAAGAACAAATGTGTAAAAAAGAAATAAGACCTCGTATGGTTATATTCCAACAAAAGAATCTTATAGTTGTAGCAAGGATTCCAAAAGTCGTATTTTATTTTTTAGAAGCTCAATATAAATCTTGTTCTTCTAACTTTATGTATAATGTATACGTATATAGTATATATTTTATTATCTAATTTATTTTTTACGCAATCTTAACAATAAAATAAATTCATATCAATGGGTTGACTCTTTCTTCTTTAATTAAGTTTGCAATTTATTTGAAAGAATAAATAACAAACGCAAGTTTAATCGTAAATACTTCTTTTATTTATTTTTTATGAGATGACAGATTCGAATTTACATTTATGAGGATTCATAACATTCATATTTATTATGTTACCTCGAGATCGATTGTAAAACTAAATCGTTTCTAACATTGCAACAGGTACTAAGTTACTTACTGATTATTAAAAGTTTTATTATGTAAGTTTGACAATTATAAATTGTATCGATCTTTAATTAATACCAAATAAGTACTAATAAATTTACTACATTTTTTTACTTATAGAATAAATAAATACTCATTTAAATAAGAAAATTATACTATTTAAAATTTTTTATAAATAATTAATTTTTTTATTCATTGTATTTAAACAATACTAATGACCACGACTTTCGACTTTGCTTTTAAGTATTCGAGAGTAAATAATCTAAATGTTAGTTACTTCTACGAATGTATGTACATCATGGTACATCTATAAAAATAAACGTACATATAATATTAAAGTACCGACCGATTTTTTTAAGTACAATAAAATAATGTTTTAAAAAATGAATATTTGAAGAAATACTTTTTGTCTAGAAATAGTAAAAGTTTTGCTATTTTTATGTAATAATAAATTTAGTAAAAATTAAATAAATATTTTTAAAATAATAAAGATATGAATTGCACATTTTCTAAATTAATATTATGTTTATATAACTACAATAATTCTATGTATAATTTTACTTTTTGATAAATTATAATAATTTTTAATAGAGTACAATACATAATATTTTAAGTACAAAAGCATTATAAATAAAAATTTTGTATTTTCTATTCTCATACATGAAATCTTATTGTTAACCACTGATTAGACAATTTTATATTTAATAATTTTATTTATAAATTATAGCTTTGAAGTTTTATAAATCGGATAAAAATGTTTTAATTGAAAACTATCATTGTCATTGCTTATTGTAGAAATTCTCAAGGAAAGTAAATCTCATGAACGTAAATTGAAAAATTAGTACTTAGATGCGCTAAGATAAATACAGATTTTTAATAAAATCACTTGAAAATGTAATAATTGATGAAATAATACCAATAAATAATGCAAATATTGAAGCAATGATTTATTATTTTACAGCAGTTGAAGAACTTTCTTTTATTACATCATTAAGATTTATATATTCATTTAAAACAATAGAGTATTTCTAAAAAGTTATAAAAAGTTTAATAACATCTAGTGCCGTTGAAATATAAAGCTTTTATCGAACAAACTTATTTACCTCTTCATAGCATTATGATATACTAAGCTTGTTACGTATTATGGCTTACTTTTTAATCATTTTATTTTCTTTTTACCATTAAATAAAGTTTTATTTTTTGCTATCCTAAATCTGTTAAGGAATAAAAAAATGTTAAACGGATTATACAATAATTATTTATAAACCAGAATAAATAAACTAATAAAATATTTAACAATGCAAATACGAAGGCTAATCGATTATCTATCGAAAAATTTTCTATAAGTTAGAATTGTTTAATCACACATCGTTCATCATCCCGCGTTTTTAGGTTTTCGTTCAACAAGCGCTTTCGATGTTTCCTCGATGTTTCCAAATAACATTTCAATGTTTTACCACTTGAAAGGAAGAAGGAATCGATTGTGAAGAAAAAGTCAGCGTACATAAGGAGAAATCGCTGCCAAGTGGAATATCGTGTGGTAATCACACGCTCAGTATCGGATTTAAAGTCCCTGCCGAGTAGTAGCGGTCGATTCGCGTCAGCCCGACGGCCGCCATGCATAAAGTGAAAACTCACGAAAACGCGAGGGCTGTCTCTTCCTTGACACATTTTCAAAATGAAGAAAGGGCAAAAAGGTGTATACCAAAGTTCAAAATATGCCAGTGTGGGAGGGGTTGAATTTTATTAGCGGTGCAACGGCGCGCGAAGGGCAGGTAAACTTGGTAACAACCCCGGTAACAACCCTTGAGAGTAGAGCGCCCCAACAGAAATAGCCTGAACTGTACTATATGTAGACTCTCTTTCTCTCTTTCTCTCTCTCTCTCTCTCTTTCTAACGAGCAACTATGTCTCGGCTTCTTCGGGCCGATTGCTGTGGTAAGATGAAGGTGGAAAGTGAGATGAGAGCAAGTTTCCAAGTTTCCAAGCCTTGCAGTAGTAGATGTGCTAGACCGCCAGGACAAGAAGTTCGATTGATTGACTGGAAGAGCTTAGTCGTTAGCAGAAGTGGCGAGACGACAACCTTAGCAGATAATCGTCTTTGACTTTCTCTTTCTTTTAATATTACTCTCCGTATTTTTTCTCTTTTATACTATCTGTTTAGGTTGAGATACTAGACAAGGAGTATAGTTAATTGATGTTAGAAAATACGTTTGTCTGCAGTAATCAAAGAATAAATTATCCTATTGTTGAACGAAAATTTCGTGCGACAAAATTACTTTTGTCGATTGTTTTTTATTACATACTTTTAGATAGCTCATCCATCTTTTTATACGTTGTTTACTATTTTATTTAGTGAAATAGCTATCGACTTTGATGATTAATTATTTTTCTGTTATATAAACATATATTTAACTTTGATACGTTGTTGCTTAATAAAACAATGTACCGAACAATTAATAATTTATATCCGTCTTTTTAATAACTAATAAATTGTATGTTGTAAATAGGTATATGTCATATCATAATAAAATAAACTGTCATAAATAAACATCACATTCTTAAATTATAATAATAAATATTTATTATTAATTTTGTTATTATTTATTATTAAAATCTAATTAAACATTTCTATATATATATATATATATATATATATATAATACTATATATTTCTATTAAACATTATATATTATTAAATATAAATTAAAAAATTATTACTTGAGCCAAAATAAAAACGGTCTATAAAAGATAAAAACATTATCTAACGTTAGATATTAGTTTATAACTCATGATGAATTATACCTACTTTCTATATTTACTTACAATTATTAACATAATTTATTCGAATCGTGTACTCTTAAATCAATTTATAATTTTTATTTTATGTAATTAAACTAGAAATACTATTAAAATGTTAATGACACATTTAGTAAATTTGTATCCTTGTTTTATACATAAATGTAATTTATCAAGAATAAACATTAAATAGTTAGAAAAATTTCTCGAAAAAAATGATAGTACACTGGAACTAAAAATAAATTTCTTAATAAAATATGGCGTTTACTTTTTCTTTTGAAAAGAAGAAAATATATTTTTGTAAAAGCTGCATAAAGTCAGTTAAGATTGATTAATATAAAATTTTATTTCTTATTTATTAATATTTTAAAATAAAATCCCAATTGAATTTTTCCTTAATAATAATAAAAATTAAAAATTAATATTTTATTTAATTTTTGTTAATTATTTTTAATAAGAATATTTAATATTATTTTTTCTATTAAAAACGAATTTTCAATGATTATTTAATTTACAATGATAATTAATTTATCTTGGATCAAAATTTAAGAGATATGAAGTCTTTAAAAAACATTCTGTTTTATAATGTTGATAATTGGCCTTATTTGACGACCCGAAATCGTGTTATAATATCGTCACCATTGGTATTATATTCTTAATCATTTCTTTGTTAAATTTTTTAATACTAATAAACCGGTAATTAAGTACGCAACAAAAATAAACGTTCAATTTTTAATCTTTAACTTTTTACTCTCATTTCTAACCTGAATTGACCGTATCTACTTGGACACATAATAGAGCTCCATAAATTCTGAGGATAATAAAATGGTTGAATTATCTACGTTATTAATGACTTATGAGACAAAATGATTTATAATCCACAAAATCTTATTGTTTTTTCTTTATTGATTTTTAATTTATTTTTCATGTTTTAAAACATCATACTACTTTTAATTCTTTTTTCATAATTTATTCAATAGAGTACACAAAGAGCTTTTGCGTAATTATATTATTCTTTTTAAATTTATATCAATATTGTAAGCAAAATTTTAATGAAAAAAATAACAATTATTTGATATACTATTATCTACAAATATTCTTTTATGTATACAACGCTTCCATTATAATACTTTTTTATTTAGGTTCTTTTAGATCTTTTCAATATTTTTGAAGATTTTGTTCAGCTATAGAAAATAGGATATAAAAATAAAGCATTGAAAGATATAAAGATATATTTTAGTTGAATATAAATATTTTAAAATCATGTTTTAAATTCAAATATTTCTACTGTTGAATCATCGGATTTTCTGATCAGACTTGATTTGAATAAAGAAAGGAAAAGACGTATTAAGCTCGGTAAATCAGGATGGTAATAAAATGATTCTGCGATAATAGTTAAAAAATCCATTTTATGAAATATAAAAATAAGTAAAAAAATGAAGAAAATGAAATAAGAATGTTTATGCATCATTATTGATACATGCTTTCTATTTTTTCAATATAACATGTAGATTGAAAGAACAATGGCACATCAGCCTGTAATAAGAGCTTTTTATTTTTATTATTTTATAAAAATTAATTATATAACAGAACTATACTATCTATTTTATAATAACAAATAGTACAATATTAACTTTCTTTAAGTATTTAAATTAAATTTTAATATTAATTTTAATGTAATACTCTATCTAACATAAACTTATAAGCTTTTTTGTCGTAACTTATAAAATATAATACATCTATTATAAATATATTCATTAAAATTAAAAAAAATCTTTGTTAAAAATACTGTTGTTTTTGAAAAAAAGTTTTTATAATTAAACTATTTGTTTACAAATTTTAAAAGAAATAAAACACTTAAAGTTGAGAAAAAAACTGTACTTAAAATAATACATTATAATTGTTCATATGAATTATAATAAACGTTAGTACTAATGTTCGAACAATAATTTACATGTAAATGTTACTGTATTTTGGTAAGATTATACTTTACTTTATTTAATCCCAAGTTTAGAAATAAGTGTAACTCACTAGAAGCAAATTAAACATCCAAATAGCTTATGTTTATTGGCCAAATTATAATTAAAACTAAGAATATATTTTTAATTAAAATTACATTAAAACGCAATAAATTATATATCACAATGTAGGAAATTATAAACGTACTCGAATAAAGCAATTTTTATTGACGATAATATATGTACTTCACTTGATTTATACAGTAATATTAATAATGAAATAATTTTGAAGCGGACACTTGAACAATGCATTTTAAATTTCCCATTATTATCTTGTAAACTAATAATAAAGATTTCTTATTGAGAAACATGATTAAGAAGAGATCGTTGAATTTAAAGTTTGATATAAAAAGTACATTAATAAGACGCTTACAAATATTTTAATTTACTAAGCAGTGCACTAATTAATATTACTGGAACATTATATCAGGTCATACACTTACTTTGTGTTGGTTACAAGTTACGAAGTTCTCGTTGCTTTATATTTAGAAAGATTATAAACGTCATGTTCTTAAAGAATTTCATTATATATTTCAAGGAGATTTTTTTTAATTCCATCGATAAATTAATGAATCATATAATGTACTTTCAAAATCGTATTAAAACGAAAAATTGAACACGCTCAATCAGACTGATACATTTAATGGACGTTTTCATACATCTAACTAAAGGCTAGAAGAAAGATCGATACTAAATATATATGAGAAAAAAGAAGAACTGAAAAGAGATAGAAATTACGAAGATGTCGACAAAGCACGAACGTTAGTAGCAATTTTCATTCAAAATAGAGGCGATATTATCCTGACCACTGTTACATGAACATATTCTAATCGCCCGTCTAATTTTGCTCAATTTCTCTCTCTCTCTCTCTCTCTCTCTCTCTCTCTTTTTGTTTCTTTTTCTATGTCTTTCATTGATACACTGTGTGAATAGCAAGTGAAAGAACAGTGACAGAGCTAGAGAGGAAGCAGTTGGAATTACGATTTCTGCTTAAGTAAGTCATTGGCGATCGAATATATATGCAAACTTCTCTGACTCCTCAATCTGTGCACGTACGTGAGCGGACATATATGTATGATATAAGCGAGGCCTCGTAAGCACGTATATGTCGAGTATTTTGTTTCGATAAGCAACTTTATGCTTCCCAAACGTCTGAATTCTATGTATTTACGAGGTGACGCACAAATATCGAGCATTCAGTGAAGTTAATTATTGAAGTTAGAATGTAGAACCTTACGAGAACAGTCTGTTAATTAAGAATACATGAAAATGTTTCGAGTTTAAGCAAGTAAAAATAACTTTTATACTCATGCTAATTAAACTCTTAAATAAATTTATACTCAGGGTTTCAGATGGAAGACAATCGTTTACATTTGAAGCATAATATTAACAATTATAGAATTTTTAAATTGCGTTTTAATATTCTTAATCTATATTTCCTTCAATGTAATCTTAAAGCACTTTCTACTACTCTTTAAATCATTTTATTAAATGCAAGTTTGTTTTTAATGCTAAGTTTTTAATGCTTTAATTAATTAGTTAATATTTAATTTAAGTAAACAAGTGCTGTACGTTATGAACATTAAACATATCAAATAATAATAATTTTTATGTTTAAAAACGTAAAATTCATTGTATATAGTAGAATTAAGTTCATTAAAAACGTTGAATCTTTTCTAAGAATTAATCACGATAATGTTCTTAATAATAAATATAAATGTTTTAAAACTAAATTTTTTTTATTCTCACGGAAAAGTAAATAATATTAAAATCTTAACATGTTTACCTGTTTATAATAATTTTTTAAATTATTTACGACACACGTTTAAAAATAGTTAGAATTCATGAATGTAATTCACGATGAAACTTATTTTCGCCTGATATTTTAAAGCAATTCAATTTATATTTAAAAGTAATTAAATAAAAACCAAAATTAATTCCGCAATTCCACTTTACTTGAAAGTTTGTTTTTTCTCGTATGTTTTATCATTTTTCATTATTAAACATGATTTTTACAAATATTACAATCGTGTTTTACTTTATCGCAATTAAAATTCATTTAAATTTATAGAATTTAAGGTATAGTCAAAAAGTTTTCATAAATAAGTGATATTCATTAATTGAATTCTAATTAAATTCCATTAAATCAATATTCAAAAACAATAAAAACCAAATGATGAAAACTCTGAGTTAGTACAACGACAACTGTTACACATTCTAATTATCATCAGCTTATGAGCTTAAAATTATTAAAACTGTAAAAAAGAAAGTGAGAGCTTTTTTGCAAAAAATCTTACCTGGTTGAATAGGTGCAAGTATTCGCATTTCTTTTGTACCACTTTTAATGAACGATGAGTGGCGCGACTAGGTAAGAAGGAGCTTTTCGTTGACTCGAAAGGACGCTAAAACTCTTACCTCATCCGGTCTCCTATCTTTGAAGGAGTTAAAGACTTTCATGCGCTAGAGAAATTAATTCGAGCGTCTTTTCAAACTATCTTGGTTCATTACGCTCTTTTTTTCTTATAAAGAACAATTTCTCCAACTCTTACGTAGATCGCTTCAATTGTCGCAAAACTTAATTTTTAAGATTTATAAATTCAAAGAGATGATAAATTACTCGTGGTAAGTGATTATTCACTGTTTTAAAAGGATCGAATCTATAGTATTTAAATTAAAATATAAAAATTTTATTTGGTCTAACAAGTTAACTTTGACGCAAGTTTTGACTATGTTGTAACTATACAATTATTAGTTGAATATTTAAAAGTATGTCAATTGAAAAAAGTTATAATTCCGTGTCTGAAAAAATGCTAAATTGCTTTTAGAACTTTTATAAATATAATAGTACATTATTTTGATTAAAATCTATAAAAAACATATTTCATACAATGGAAGCATTTATCAGTAAAACCATATTAAATGTTTACATTAGTTTTGTGTTCTTGTAATCGCAGTGACTCTTATTTAATTTTATTTATTGTGACAATATTTCGATTATTTATATATTTATTAAAGTGTTATCTATGATTTGATAACCTTTGATTCAATATTAAATAAAATTTATATATTCACTTTATATTATTCACTTATAGAAATTTCACTTATAGTATGCTACAGTTAAAGAGTACAATATAAAAGTAAATCATATCTTACTTCTCGAAGATTCATAAATTTTATGATAGCATCAGTAACGTATATTATAATAATATTTAAGATCCTATCAATTTCAAATAAAAATAAATACCAAACTTTACAATCTTAGTGTATTACTGCCTCTTAAAAAGGAGAACTACTATTTAATGTACACAGTCATTGTTAGTGAAAAGATAAAAAAAAAAGGAGCAAAAGATGGAATAAGAAGAGAGTACAAAATAGCGTGTTTGGCAAGTACATAACAATGAAAAGAATAGAAAGGTGGAAAGACGTAGCTACGCAAAGCTGTAGTGCTGCACTTAGCAGACAGCGTCCGTCTTTTTATTTGAGGCAAAAGAGCGCGTCCTAAGCCCATAGATACCGGGGGAGTAAACTCGCGCTGAGGGACATAAGAAATTGAATTTTTAAGAAGAAACATAGCGCGAGAAAGAAAAGTTGCAATCCCGAGATCAAAGACGCTGATGGCGACGATCGTGGTTGTCGACGCACCGCGACGAAATAATACGTTCGCATGTTCCCGACCGAGGATAACAAAATAAAGGAAATTTATCTTTAAGGAAATAGGAGGTTTCGAGGTTGCAGTTCTCCGAGAAATGAAGAAAATGACAGAAACAAAAAGTAAGCTAGCCGGTCTCCATTGCTTGCGTGCTTACTTTTTTTTGTCTTTTTTCTTTTCTTTTCTCGTTTTTCGATTTTTCAAAAGTTTTATACAGCTGACGTCGCCAGAGTTTTTCGTTATCGGTCGCAGAAGGATAGAAAAAATTAGATTATTTTCAAGCGAAGGAATTCGAATCTATTATTTGATCAATTAGCAGTATTGCCGTATAAAGTTTCATCCAGAAAAATCCAATGAATAGGTAGAAATGAGACAGGAGGTAAGACATGCACTTCATGCTCAGGTAAAAATACACTATAAAAGCAGAGAAAAGAAATTAGCCGGAACATTCTAGATATCTAATAAAAAAAATAGGTTGAGTAAAGTTTCTTAATTAAGCGCCAGCTAACAATGAAATATATTTTTGTTCAATTTTACTGAAGTACTTTAGAATTTACTCAAATCTACATACCTATCTCATTTATATTGTAATATAATAAAGAAACCAATACATTATTCCTTGGTATTTAATCGCGTTTAAGACGTATTTTTTATTTTAATTTGTTGTTAACTTATTGCTCGTCTCGTTAATGAAAAGACTACCTCATTCGCATGATGTTCGGTAAAGATATTTCAATGAAAGCTCTGGTAATTTTAGTATTTAGGTATTAAATAATAATAAAAAGGTACCTATTAAATTTAATACTCTTTCATTAGAACTGCGAGTATTGTGTTGTTTATAGATATGTGTGTATTCGAAATTTAAATATTTTTTAAAATAACAAATATTCGTTACTAATTGAAATAGGTGACGTTTTTCTTCTTTTAAATCCTTAGCAATTATTTTTATAAGAAGCGATGTATATCTGGGATTATATGATATATAATTTTATTTTTAAACTACTGCAATAAAATCTTTTTAGAAAATTTATAATACCAATATTTTGTACCAAAGTATAGTTACTATTTCAGAAATCAAACCTCAGAAAAGCCAACTAATCATAGAATATTTTATGTTTTTTATAGAATAAGCTTTTAAGAAGTTTTTTGAAATTACAAAAATTTAAATAAACGTGATTAAATCAAGAGATAGGAGAAAATAAGAAAATCAATATACTTATATTGGATAAAAGATTTACAATAGCTACGTGTTACGCATATATCTTTTAATGAATACTTTTTCCAAGCTTATCTCTTAAATTTCTAATTAATGTAGGTGAAAGCATTAAACGTAATTTTTAAAATCGGTTTTCTATAAGCTCCTCGTGACTCATTTGTTATTAGATTCTATCACGGTAAAAGAAGTATATTCTATCCCATATTTACTTGCAAATTACAGAAACGACGCATCTATCTTCGAATACCCAAGCAAAAACACCGCAAATCTCCGGCAAGTGAAAACATCTGCAAACAATAGGACCAGAGTTTATCGGCAGTACCTGGACAATAAGAATCTGTCCATCGACGGTGGAAGATGTCGATACATCTGTGCCAGAGTCAACCCAGAAAGCAAAGAAACACCTCCAGCGCCCGAGCTATCGACGGTAAACCAGAATAGTCCCCGAGCCTTTTATCCGCAGCTTTCCGGGAGCTTTTATAAAGCACAGAAGACCAAAAAAATCGATCAACAATGTTGTGTTTGGACATGAAGCTCGTATCGCGTCTACGGGGCCTCTCCTCCAGCTCTGGGTCGAGCAACGGCTTTATGGGCTCCGGAGGCCAGAAAAAAGGCTCTCGCCGCGGCAGCGGTGGCACCCTCAGCCCCGTGAGCGATGATCGTGACTGCAGTGACGACGAGGGCATACCCAGCATCAGGATTGTGAGGGACAGATCAAGATCGGTCTGTATGCCCGTTCTCACCTCCTCGCAGCTGAGGCATCTACACAGACGAGCTAGCCACCACGTGTACGTCCTGTTTGCTTCTCTTTTCGCGACCCCTATTTTTCGTGATAAAAGCCGCGCTGCGACAGAGCCACTAGGGGAAATAAGGCTTTTGAAATTTACGAGCTCCCAGCGACTACAATTTTTCAAACGCTTAGGAATGTAAAGTAATCCCAAAGAAGTAACAGGAATGATAAATTATTGATCCTGCGTTAATACACGTTAAGGTAGATCAGGCAGGATGTTCGATTCAACCGAGCTTCTTTGTGCATACGTACCATCAGGACAATTTTCATAACTTAAACCGTATTTTTCTGCACTTTACATACTGCTGAGCAGGTTTATATTTATTCTAAACTTCAAAAACACTTAAAAAATTGTAATTATTTGCAATGATACGTTTTTGTAAGATTTCATTGAAAAGTAAGCATTTTTAGGGTACTAGAGATATATTTCATGTATTGAAAATTTTTAAAATCTATAAAAATTTTCCTATTCAATATTTCTTAAAATAACAGAGATTACAACTCATTTTAAAATTTACGCGTATAATGCACACAATCTTAACATGTCGGGCAGCGAAAATTTATACTAAAGTTTTATACAATATCCAAAAATTTTCAAATTACTCATCATTTTTGCATTGTTCGATAATCTATGCCAATAATGAAACACTATATTCCTATTAATTAATTATATTTTTATTTAAACTAATTATGAATAAGTTGTTACTTAAAATTTAGTATTAAATTTTTATAGAGAGCATTTACTAACAATGGAAAATATTTATTTGTTAATTATTAATTTTATAAAATATATCATAAATTTTTGGTTTTTCTGATTCAATGGTTTTGTTTAAAATAAATATTCTTATAAAATAATTTTTAAACCAATCTGTTCATATTTTAATTAGAAAATGTGAATTAAGGAGAGAGAACTTGCTGAACTGGTACAACATTTCAACAGTTTCATATATTTTTCAAACTGAATTTAGAAAGTAGGTTAAATTTTTTATCGTTTCTAGAAATTGTATATAATTTTCAAAGTTTTACGATCTGAAACTTTTTAACTGTCAAATGAAATTCTATATAGTTTATAAAATCAAAGATGTAGTTGCTTCTAAAATTTAATTATTTATTTATTTAATCAATATGTGCAAAATTTACTTCAATTTCGTGTCAAATTTACATTACAATATTGTAAATATTTCTTAATCTCAACTTGAATCAAATTAGCTTAAAAATATTCATATACTATCATGATAATATTAAATAATTTTTCAAAGTTCTTACATTTTTTTTTATTTTACAAAATGTTACTGTTTACGTATAAATATCGTAAGCATAAATAAAATAAATTCAGTGAAATATCGATCGATTAAATATTTTTAGATATTTTTATCAATTAGAAAAATTGGATTATAATAAACATTCTCAGTATCACTATACATTACTTGTTTTCGCGTCCTACAAAAAATAATACATTGCTGATAATTTTTATAATTCTTAGAATTGTGTTTAATATGCGAAATATTTTACATTATACAATTGAATATTTCATTCTTGTAATTGTTTTAAATTTCAAATAAATAAATAAAGACGTCTTATTTATATTCAATTAAAGTATAAAAATACAAATATATCAAATCAGTTTAAAGAAGAACAAAAAAAGAATAAAAGTCAATAAATTTATTATAAAAGATTTATATTTCCTTTCAATGTAATTCCATTAAGCGCATGAATAAGTTTCAAAATTAATTCGGCATAAGCGTAACTTTTTACAAGAAGAAACTGCATCAATTAGTGAATTTACACCCTGAGAACATATAATAATCCGCAGCATCGCTTGAATCGACCGATTCGCATATAAAATTAAAGGCACGGTTCGAGGATAAATGAGTCACTGGCAACCTTAAAATTTGATCCCCACCCTTAGCTCTCAATAAAGCACGGGAAAAATGTAGAATTGCCCGATCATACGCTCACTGTATTAACTCACATACCAGTGTTAAATCATTAATTTTAACGATCTGAAACTCAATGCGCCAGAGTTAGGGGGTATTTACATGTAAACAAGCGCTCCGTCCTATTGTCGGGCGATGTGCTACGTCCGTGTTTTTTAATTTGCTTTTTTTCTATTTTCGTGGCAGCGCTTGACGAAAAGCAGCCGGTCGAACGCGCCGCATTTCAAAGCTTAACCTCGATAGATAGGTTAATATTTCTTAGAGCGATAAACGCCGGTGGCAACGAGGCAACGCGGCTGTGCGCGGACAGGAATGAAAGTGGAACGCTCGTGCGCTTTTAGGAATTGCGCCCGAGGAGGGAAGAAATGTTTCGATGGCGTTGCTTTTTATTTAATTTGCGGGGTCGAGGTATTTGGTTGGCTCTATTGCTTAATCGTTGTTAGCGATGAATTTTAATTATCGAGGCGTGATTGTGCTGCAGTTGGGAAATGAGCAACCGTTCACTAAATTGTTTTTAAAGGGTAAACAAACACTTAGTTAATTGCGTTTATTTGTCGAATATTTTTGTATTTTAAACTCAAAAGATCAGATTAGCTGTACTTGAAAACATAAACATTTAAAGGGAAAGTACCGAACCTTTTCAACATTTACTTAACATTTTTTTTTATGATTATTTTTCCTCTATTAACAAAAAAATATGAATCACATTAAATACGGTGAAGAATTTCATTTTCATACTTGCATTAAATCACACATAATTTTTTAATGATCATAATTTCGAATTATAGTTTTTTTAGGAACTCAAAGAATGAAATTAAAATAATAATAAAATTCTGGTAACATCGGTATCAAAATTCATTCGCTTGTCTATGTACCTATATATATATAGTTAAATATATTAGAAATACATTGCATGGCACAGCCATTAAAAGCAGAAAAATACTTGGTATTCAATGATTTTTACACGGAAAACGAGAATTACTCGACATGCTAAGCATACGCTATAAAAAATACGGTCAATGAAATACAGGAGGTAGTACATGTCTACGCACTTTTTTCTCGCGTACAGCAAATACAGGGAAAAATTTTTTTAAACCCACTAAGTTTCTTACTCCCTTAATTCCTTTATCCTCCTTTCCTCATTTCCATAATGATTCATCGAAGTTAGTTCACCAGGCAGTGTTGCAAATTGTTCCGAAGCACGTGCAGCAAAGATGTAGAGCACATGCTACTGGTGGTAGTTGTCGCTTAGGCTTCGAAAACTCCGATATTTACATCGTTCCTTAACAGCAGAATTGCCGCGAAAGTTGTTACTGCCATACGGGCAGTTGCATAATAATCACGTGACCATCTCGTCCGTGCACAAACGTAAGCTTACACGGTATACTTAAGCCCCGCATGTGATTCCTGTACTTACTTCATAGCATGGTCGCTCTAATTTCTAAGCGCCGCCTATTCATTATCAATTCTAATTCCTGCAATTACTCTTTAAAACGTAACCGTTTTTTTTTATTCGAATTATAATCATGTACGAAGTTGCGTGTCATCTTATATTGTCCCATTTTATTCCATGTCTTTTTTAAGCGGAGTATATTTTGTCTGTAGATGTGGGTTAATGCAGCTTTGCAAATATTCTTTATCAACAATTTTTTATTTATCATCGTTCTATTTTATTAAGTTCAGTCGACGTTTCCATTCTCTTTTACTACGCCTTAAGTCTAACATTAGGTGAGCCAATACCAGCGTACATGAGTAGAGTACCGCGAAACTAGCGATTTTCGTAATTCTTATATTTAATAAGATGCTAATTATCCTCGATTTTATTTAAGGCATGTTTTATGCAATTTCCAGATTGATAAAATATGTAAAATTATGACCTATTAAATACTGTCAAAAATTAAAAATTAATAAAACTTAAGCCCTTAAGTACGGAGAATTTTCAAACCTTATTATTAAAACGCAATACTAATTAGGAATATTAAAAATATTTGCATGAGTAAACAAGTGAAAAAGCCTTTTATCGCGATTCTAAGTAAGCAGAAGAACAAAGATGAGCCCAGAAAGAAATTACATTATGATTCAACGCAGTAACGTAACTTGATTAAATGAAAAACGTAAGCTTGGCACAAGTTCCAAGAAAAAGCAAAGTCGAGCAAATTTCACGACGCAGGACATTAAATGTCTTCTTAAAAGCGTAAAATCCTTCGCTTAAATGCCTTAAAAGCCCGTTACGCTGCCGACCAATCCATCTCCGATCCTCTCAACCCTTTTGATTCATCAAGCTCCCAGATCTAACAACAAAGGGGTACATTAAAGCACTTGCCCCGCTTTTCTCTCATGCTTCTGAAAAATCGAAAGCCATTAGAAATTTTATAATCCTCATAATCTCAGCCAAGTGATGCTGGCGATGAGATAATCACTAAAATGCGTAGTGTGCCCGATGCAAATAAAATCGCGAATTACCATTGAATAAATGAGACTCGGTGTATGTGTACAAGAAATCGAAGAGTCGACAACGATGAAAAGCAAATAACACTATTACTGCCAGAGTTTTATCTTATTTTTCTCTCAGAATTTTTGCTCAAGCTAATCTTAAATAATTGATTTTCTCCTTTAAATTGCAATGTCGGAGAACGTTCATTTAGAAAAAAAACGTGTAATTACGCGATTCTTTCAGATAATTGTAAAGTATACTGGAAATGTTTATTCGATAAATTAGTTAAAATGTCAGTGAATGGTTAAATCATCTTAGCAGCTACATTTTTGCAAAATAATACTACTTCTTTTTACAGTTTCAACATCGATTTTCCAATTATAGTGAAATATTATTCCAAATTAAAGTAAAAAATGATTCCATTAAAGTAATATTTTTTATGACATTATTTAAGTATTTAATGCCATATACACTTGAAAGTTTCAATATTAAGATAAGTTAAAAAATATCTTTTTAAATCTTAATCAGAATATATATTCAAAGATTCATTTTATAAATTATTTATTCAGATGATTATGACATTTTATGTTTATTTTGTTTATTTTATGTTCATAAAAACGTTTGATTTCTAATCAATTGGCAATATTCACTTTATTATATGCAATTTACTTTAATGTAACTTGTCGAGAAGAATGTTAAGAATAATTAAAATTATTATGAATAAGATTTTTGCGAAACATCAAATAGCACATATTCTGCATTTATGTATCTTACAAATTAACTTTCTAAACTATTAGTTGGGGAGTTAGTTACATGTACTTCCTCCAAATTACTTACAACTTGACTATAAATATTCAAACACTATTATTTAAATTACGGGTAAATTAAAATTCATAATATTTAAATTTATCCACTTATTTTTATGCAAATCAATTTCTTTAAAAAATAATTTTTATTTATTTCTTACTAATTAACTTTAATTTTAGAAAAATCATTATTTAGAAGTACTAAAAAACTTCAAAAGTAATTTTTTATTACAACAATATTATTAATGAAAGGTTTTTCTTTTTGTATACTTATGTAAGTTTGACCAATAAAAAATTGCAATTCTTTTTAAACTGAAGATGATTATAAATTTAAGTTCTTAAATTATAAATAACGAAATATATATATATAATATATATATATATTTGTGAATAAAAAATTTGTCTTAAATATCTTAAAAATACAAAAATTATGTTATAGGATATTTCTTTATAGAATTCACTCGAATAATAATAATAATTTAAACTTTTAGTTTAAAAAGAAATTCCATTTTAGATTTAGATATATTTTTCCTCTGGAATATCGAGAATGAGCTTTTCCAGTTCAGCTAAATATCTCGAAACTTGACATACCAAAAGCTCAATAATTCAACGACACAACTGTATATGCTACCTACAAATCATCTCCTATCCGATATGTATAGGAAGAAGCCGAGGGGGAGAACAAAATAGAGATAGAAAAAGACGGAAAATTGAACGATTCCACTTGATTCAGCTAGAGTTAAAGAGTAGTGTACGAGTGAAGAAAATGAAGAGAATAACGTAAACGAGTAGAGCGAATGAGAAGCTAATAAAAGAGCTGGTCTACGTCGTTTCCAGATTCTCGTCGATTTCTTCTCTCTAAAAAGCTGTTTCGGCACGTTTGAACATAAGCGACAGATCTCTTTTTATTCGTGTGAAAGTTTCGTCGTGTTTCTGGCGCGAGCCTAACCGCGCACAAGGTTGTCTGATGTCTCAGAAGAAGGTCATTTATTTAGAAACAAATTACTTTGAGATTTTTACTTTGAGAACACCTAAGTTTTCATTAATTCTTGTGTTCGAAAAAATGTAGGAACTTTTTTTTAACAAAGTGTCTCATAAATTTCAATATAACATAAACTTTCTATCAGCATCGTATGCAAAGAAAATTAGGGTTTTAACGAAGAAATGATATTTTACACGAACAGTGTGAAGTTTCGATCACTGCTTTAATAAATTTTTTGCTTAAAGCTCAATAGTGAATAAAGTTAACGTGAATTGAATTTAGTAGCTTTTTTAGAAAGCAGGGATATTTTTCTTATAACTTTAGAAATTAAATATATTTAGCCTTTAAAACATAATGGGCATCATTTACCAATAAAAACTTAACGCGTATTATCACAAAGCGCAATCTTAGACATACTTATGATAATTAGTGCCTTAAAATATGACATTAAGATTTTAATGATCTTAATTTAATGATTTAACGTGCTTTAATAATAATAAAACAAAATATCCCTTTAGTTATTTATAATATATTCTCTGCTTTAAGAGAAAAAATATGCTTAAATATAATTTATATTTATAATTTAATTGATGATTGATTTACCGCTACTATTATAATGCATAATTAATTTAAATAGTTATTGTACTTTTATTGTTTCTATTATATTTTCCAAAATAATATCAGTAATTGCAAAAATTAATCTCCGATTTTTACTTTATTATAATGTTATAAGCTTTCCATAATACCCGTTTCGAATTCCGTGGTTTAATTTAACCAATCTTGTCTAAAACATACATTAACGTTTTTCCGAATGTTTTCTAATAAATCCAGTGATAGAAATCCGTCTACTCTATCTGTATGAGTACATGTAGAGATTATTTTTCAATGGGAAGATAAGCAATGCAATTGGAAAATTCGCGGCTCGCTATTAACAATGCGCTTTGTTCCATGGAATTCCGCCGGTCCTGCTTTTCCGAAATACTCCTTGAGTCTCGAGGTGGGCGCCGAACGGCGGCGTTGGTGGCGGCGAAGAGGTGCGACCTCAACTCGTTCTCATTAACCCAGATATTTACACGTTGGCGAGGAGAAGGGTGAGTTAGAACAGGTGCGGGAGTGGGCGATCGCCTGAGGGGGAGGAAGATACGGCATTCTGCGCGGCTCCCGAGAAGCACAAAATTTTTTATATTTTACGGTGGGGGTGAAACGCAGATGAAATAAGCGACATTCTATTACGGCAGGTAATTCTGGTGCTGAGGCCACGTGACAAATCTGGAAATATTCTGAATAGTTTCTTGTTTTTTATTGGTGCGGCTGAAGCTGCGAAGTATTGAATCTGCGGCGAATTTTCTCGTGCAGAATATTGTAAAGCTTGCCTTTATTTGTTAATCTTAATAGGTTACGGAGATATAAAATTAATAATCAATATTGTAATCTAAGTGTAAAAATTAAATGTAAAATTCCTTCCTCGAAAATACATTATTTTCTTTGCTATTTAATAAGGAAATATGTTTTCATTTTATAAACATTATTGTTGCTTACATTAATATTACACATTTTCAAATTCTACAATAAGTATATTTTTATAGAAAATATGACCAATTTTGATTTTAAATTAAACTACTTTTAATTAAGTTTTTTCTCAATTTACAGAAAATTTTGATTATTATTAGTTTCAAATAATATACGTAAATTTATTTATTTAAAAAATTTAAATTATTTATTGCATATTTATTTTCAATATATATTCGCCAAATATATAATTTATAAATAGAAATTTAAGCTTATTTTTAATAGTATCGATTTAATTCTTTTCATAATAACTTTGAAAATAAAAGGTATTATATAATTTTTGTACATTTTATTATTCTGTAACAGCTAAATGTACATATATACGTAAATATATATGTGATTATTCGGAATATAAGTACTTTCATAACCAAACAGATTATTTTTAAATATTTTATAAAACTTTTTATCCACCTATTTTTCTAAACAATAGTGTAATAATTATTTAATATATATATATATATATATATATATATATATATATATATATATTTAGCGTACATAAAGTAATTTGCATAGATATTTAGGTCAGCTTTATATATATATATATGATGCATAATATCTTTTATGAATTTAAATTATATTTTTTATAATATTCAAAAATTTACATCAAAATTTGTGACATAACTGTGTTAGACAGTACAAAGTAATTTTTTTCTTGAATAATTATACATCTTTTACAACTTTTATTTCGTTAAGTGCTACTAAAATAATTTAAAGATATACATTTTCTGAATTTAACATTTCTTTTTATAAATGTAAATATACATTTGAAGAAACCATCCAATAATTGTTTTCATATATATTACAACTGTTGGCCATTTTTTAGGACTTGTATGATTTACATTAATTCGTCATGATGTTACAAAAAGCTATTCATTCTACAGATTTTAAACAATGTTAACTTTTTCACAATTCTTGTATAAACACATTATTCAATTTGAATCATTGGTCTAGATTTATTTTTATATAAATAAAAAGTAATTACTTTTTTCTAACAAATCGTAAGTTAAATATATATTGATATTTGATTCGTAGAAAAGTATTATTGTCGATTAATTTTATAATCCTATTGAGTTTAAATATAATATATTAAAACGATTTATTTTAATATTCAATTATTAGTATATTATTACATGATAATATTAATAAGCAAATAAAAAAACTTTGTACATAAAAAAATTTCTTTCAAATTTTTTTATAAAATTTTAACCAATAAATCATATTCTTTTATTGAATATATTCTCTAACATTCTTATCATACATATGCGATATATAAATTATACGATGCTTAAGAAAAAGCCTAAAAATCTCAATACCTAAAATAATTTTTATAACGATGTTAGTAAACTTTTATAAATATTTTAAAGTATATTTAAGGAATACTTTTATATGTTATTTTTAAAAATGTACTTCATCAACAATACTATAATTTTTTAAGAAAAATTATAAATTTTTTTTCTCATAAATGTTGCTTTGTATTTTGTAAAGTACATTTGTGTCAGATATAAACTTTAAATGATAAATTGTAAAACGTCGCTGAATGCATTTCATCAAACCCGGTACTCATACGTAAATATTTGAGTTTTTTGAAGTACTTTATTTCAACAATGAACTTTTTCAACTATAAATTTGCTACTAGACTTTTTAGCAAGTATAATGATATAATTTTCTCTTAATTAATATTGAAATAATACTATTCCGATACTATTTATGACGCTTTGTTTTGATTTCGGAATCAATTGATTCTTTCAATTTTTCTTATCCTTTTAAAATGAATTATTTCATTTATTGTATTTATATACTTAATTAAAATTATATTGCTTTAGTATTGATATTAATTATTTATATAATTTTAGCTTTATTATTTTTTAAACAATAGAACTATATTCTTGTCTATTTTCAATTAACTTCATTCAATTTATTGTCTCATATACAACTTCATTCAACTTTATTGTATCTCTAGATGATTTAAGTTTATCCTTATAAACACCTCTCATCTACGTCTGATCTTCACCGGACCACTTATTTATGTATTTATAATTACGTTTTCCTTGTGCATATCGTACAATATTCTCAAAGTTCGAAACTATAATATTCAAAATTGATTGATATTTTGAAAATTAGTATTGATAGATTTAAATTTGAATAAATAGAATATATAATAGAAATTTAATAACATGTTTTGTTGTTATAGTTTATATAATCTAATTCACTAATCCTTACCTGTAATGGTATTCCATTATGCAAGGTGTAAACGTTTTCAACGTTCACAGTAATTATTTCGTATCTATTATAAAAGAATATTTTTAATAATTCTAAAAGTAATTATAATTTTGAACAATAATTCATATTAGCGTGTATAACTATATATCGAATAACTTTTTAAACTTTATATTTTCATTTTACTTTACTACTTTATAGAATTTTTTATTTGCAAACAATATTTTTTTATTTCATGTTTTCAGAGGAAATGTGTTTGTTATTTTTTTCCATTAATTACGTACATTCTTTTAAAATATGCTGAATTAACACCCTTATTCACGATAAAAAAAAATCTAATCCATAAAATCACTTTAATTCGACTTTGAGCTGCATGTAAATTATGTTTATTTAATAATTGTCTTTTCCAAATTATAAAAGAAAGTTCGCTAATAATTTCTTTTGATTATTAACTACATAATTTTTTCTATTAAATATGTGTATGCTTTGTATATGTGTCAACTTAATTATATTTATATTAGAATTGTATCTTAAAGTAATATTTTTATTACAGTATTTAGTAATTTTTTTTAAATTACGTACAAAATTATTCAAATTAAAATCAATAGTATTTTAACTTGTTGAAATATACACGTATGTAATGTATTTATTATTGTTATTGCTTTTTTTATTCACTTATAAGGATCAAACACATGATCGCATTCACATGTATTTAATATTACCAGGTACATTCCGTAAAGCCAAGCAAAACCTAATTATGTCTGTATATAATACTGACATAAAGTGTAAAACTTTTTCCAGGTTATCATGGCATTTATCGCTCTTTTATACAAGGATTAGTAATAAATGCGTGCTTAGCGTGAGCAGTAGGTACGAGAACTAAAAAGATAGATATCACATGGAAAGAGTTTTGGCTAATTATAGCATAACTAAATAGATATCATATCGATTAAAGTAGCTGGTCACACGGCCCTTATTGGTTGCTTATAAATGAATAAATAAATTATTTTTCAATTGCTTTCATACCATAAAGTAAAATGTTTGTTCACACCAAATAAATAAATTAACCAAGTATAATATAATGGATATCCGATTATTTTCATTATCGTAGTTTAATCTTTTTAGTCACGTAATCCGAGAGTAAAATCATCTTAACATTTTGCAACAGGATGTGCGATATCTTAAAATTAAATTTATTTCTTTAAAGGTTATTAAAAATAAAAAAAAATAAAAATTTTACTAGATTTTTCCAAGTTGTTTTTAATTTTATATATTAAAATATGTTAATACTATTTAACATCTTGATTCTGATTCATAAATAATTAACTGCCATGTAAGAATTTACAACTATGGATTTACTGTTCTGTTTTTCTTAATAATTAATTCAATGTGAAAAATACAATTTTAACACGTTCATGACAAAAAAAGAATTTAGACTATCAAGTAAAAATTGTTCAATAATAAAAATTAAATTTCTAATTCAAATAATTTAAACAAAAGACACCTTTCGGATATTTATATTTACACAAGAAAAATAAAAAATTTCACTTTTAAACTGATAAAAATCTATCGTGTGTATGAAAAATATTTATATATAATGGTAAATGGTGAATATGCGTATAAAATGTAGATTGAGAAATTATTAAATATGACTCTTGAACACAATATTAAGAAAAATTTAATATTCTATTCTTGTAAAAATTTTTATACAAGGACATTAAAATAACTAAAATAAGATATATTTGATACTATTTAATATTAGAAACAATAAATTAAATCAAAAAATGAATTCTCAATATCTTAATATTATTAATATATTTATTAAATTTTGATGAAAAATTATCATAAATTGTTTCATTCGAAAGATCACTCACGTTTTTATAAGCTGTTATATTATTATAATCATTAACGTTTTTTAAAATAATAATACAAACTGTAAGTTTCCTGTTTTCGCAAAAATAATAATTAAAATTTTTTTAATATGACTCAAAAGAAATTTATTTGTAATTTTTAGATTAAATGATTATTGTTTTTTTTGTGTCTAATATAAATTTATCATTAATAGAAAAATGAATACATAATAAATTATAAACTTCATTAGAAATTAATTTATTATAATAATCTTTATTTCCTATTATCTTGTCAATTTTTAGTACTTTAAAAATTTATTAAAAATTTAAAATAGCAAAATTTTTTAATTTTGTACAAATTTTCTATAAAATCAATTAATCGCCAAGAAAGAATTACTTTCAATAAAATTAATAACTTTATAAATATTACTTATTATCATAAAAAAAAATTTTATTAAGAAACTTTAATTTACATTGTTTAAAAATATATTCAAAAGATGTAACTTGGATTTCATGTCGGTTGAAGAAAATTCCATACCTTTTGGACTTTTTGAAGCTTTCATGCGAATATAAGCTTCGCTTAAGAACTTTATACAACAAAACAATAAATTATTTGAATATTATTTTAAACTGTATGTAGCAGCTTTACATACTAGAAACATATTTCTATGGAATAATTATTTTTTTTTTCAATTAAAATTTATTATACACATTTTTAAATTCAAATTCAAATTCAGAAAGCATTAAAAGTGACGTTGAATGTGCAAATACATTTTTCATGCGTCACACTAATTATTTGCTGTTTTTTAAAAGCATATTCATTAAAAAAAATAATAACTATAATAGAAAATAAGAAAATACATAGCGGTAAAGTAATGAGAACAAATGAGAAAATGATTCAAGAAAGTAATGCTGATGAAAATCAAAAGAGCATACGTATTAATTATTAGCTAAATAAAAGACTACAAAACATTCAGTTATAATAATCATTAGAATTCACAATTATATTTTTATATTTTGCCGAACAAGTTGTTCAGTCACTCGTAACCTATGTGTCTATAATATTTTAACAAGTGTTTTGTTTGAACATTTAAAGTGAAATTTGTTTTTGTTAGAAGTAAACCGACAAGTGAGTATCGAAAATTATTTGTATATTAAATAAAATAGTCGATATAGCACAAGATTTTTAACGTATAGTATTTATTACCGATCTTCTTTTTTTTTAACGTATAAAATTTATTGCCGTTCTTTTTTTTTTTGAACGATAAAGAAGCTAAAGAAGATTTGTAAAGTCTACAGGCAACCTCTAAAAAGTTTACGTATGATATATATATATATTTTTTCATTTTTTAGTTGCATTATACTAATTATATATTAATTGAATATAAATAAAGTTTGTATACTTAACAAAAAGAAATTCTAAAAGATTTTAATAATGATTACGTTATATAGTTAATTTCAATTCACACCTGAATTACCTTGAACTCTTTTCGTTTGGAGTTCTATTAATGGAACTACTTATTTTTTTATATTAATGTTTCTACAAATTTTGAAAGATTAAACGAATTAAATGTATGTAGATGATAAAAGCGCATTTTAAATAATATAGAAAACATCATTTTACTTTTCAATTATTAAAATCACATATTTATATTTATAAATTTTATGTTTCATATATTTAAATGTTACAGATATTTTAATATAATAAATATTTTTTCCATTTCTTACATTTTATTTTACTAAAATAATATTTAGGAATGATACCTGTACATGATAATAAATTTTTAATTTATGGAAAGATGTACGTACTAATAACATAATGAATATATACACAAATTAGGAGCTTTAAAATACGTAAATTTGACCATGAATTTTAAATTTTACTTTGATTTTTAAAATAAATGGAAAATAAAAGAACAATAAATTGAACAAAAAATTATTCAAATAATAAATTGTATACATTTTTTAAAAATAAAATAATGGATTCTCTTTTACAATACAAAACAAAGAATTTTCTTATAAAATATTGAAAAAAAATAGATTTTGAAAAAGCAATGGAATTATTTTAAAATTAAAAATAGAAATGTTATTGTATTATTTAATTTTTAATTTAACATTATGAGAGAAATATTTGCTCATATATATAAATCTTTGAAAAATTTTCTCAAATTCAAACACATAATTTTCTCGATAATTGTATTATTAAAAACAGCTTTATTAGTAATAAAGATTATGCTACTTTTATGAAATTTGCATAGTTTAAAAATTAGCTTTGCTTAACGTAATAATTCTTATTATTTCACATTAGAAACTGGTACAGTAGATATACACACGAGTATATGATATTTACACGAAACAATATTTGATGTTTCTCTTATTTACCTGAAATGCACGACAGCTATAACTGTTATATAGTTCATGAAAAGCAATATCTTCAACCATACATAATGCATATTTATAATAATATTCATAAGAATAAAAAATCTAAACGAAGTTGTACAGTATTTCAAAACGAAATTTATCATTACTTAAAAATAATATATTAAGTATAAAATCGTCAATATTGTGCCATACACTTTCGTCTTTATGAAGACTCTCGAATGTGATTTTCCATTGTGTATTATTTTAACGTTGAACTAAACGTTGAATTTAAATATTTGACCAAAAATGCATGTACCCATTTGGAAATAATTTTGCTTTTCGATCATATCTCCATTCTCTACGTTACGCAGCGATCTTTACATCATTGACCTTTTCTTCACTTATATACTGGCAAAACTCGGCTCGCGTTGCTCCAATTTTAAAACAGGGTCGAAAGTGTTCGAACTACGTACACACTCACGGACATAAACGAAGTAAACTCCTGTCACGTACTTTTAGAGATATGTGATATCCATTTCTGTTGTTTTTGTGCCGAATTTATGATCGTGTATAAAAAACGAATTAAAATGTTTATTACGCACTTTGAAATTCAGCGGCTTTGATAACACTATCATCGCTGAAAAGATCTTTCTTGGAATTATTATAAACAGGTAACTCAATCCATTAAAACTTATGGATCGTCGTAAATTTTAATTAAATCCAGTTTCAATGATGGCAAATATTAAATTTTTATCGACTAAGAAGTCGATACATTACATTATTTAAAATCTGTAAAAATATAAATCCTTAAAGTAATTAGCATGTGAGTTACGATTTGCATTTCTGCGTATGAAATTAAATTATTATTTTCAAGAGCATCAATATTATCTTCATAAGATTATACAGTGTATAATATTTTATGTATATATGTCGAACGGCTAATTATGAAAAAGTAAAAAACTCTTTCTCGTATTTTATATTTTAATCCGGTTTTTATTTTTCATATTTTTCATCGGATTTTATAAATATCAGATTTTTATCGTTTTTATACAAGTTTCTCAAGTTAAAGAACTTATATAGCTTATGAATTCTTTAATTAAAATTTCCATTATGAATTTTAGAAAAAACTAAAACATTTTTAAAACAGAGTTAAATAAAATCGAAATAAAAAGTTTTATCAAAATTAAACATTTACAAGAATTACTGCAGAGAACTCATTATTAATTAATCTGCAATTATTAATTTCAATTCAACACATAATTTACATTTGAAAGTAAATGCTTAATTTAATTGGCTCGTATAGATATTTGCATCGATTAATACAATGATTCACTGGGTATTTATAAAAGTGAATTAACCAAAAAATCTTTTTAATAGATAATTACTATTGATTTTTCAACTCGAGAAAAAAGAAAGACAAAAGATTTAACGCGCTTAACAGGGTTAGTTTACAAGATTTATCTCCGTAGAATATAACTTAAAATGCAATGAACAAAAGTTTGACCTCTTTAAACACATAGCAAGTTGAGAAGAATCCTATCAAAAAACCTGAGCACGATCAAATGAATAGTTTACCTGCATGTACACAGCGTGTTTGGTAGAACACTAACTTGTAAGACTAATAGATACGCATTAGCTTACGTGCGTATAATATTTAAAAATAATGTCAATGTTATTTCGACAGTTTTAGCGCAGGTTCAATGAATATTTCAATAAAATGTTTTTATTTAATTCTTATTCTTACAAATTCAATTGAAGTACTGGAAAAAGCAAAATGTACGAATGAGTCTGAATTGATTAAATTCTTCGCCTCTTCAAAAATTCACTCGTGGAAAAGGTTCTTTTTTCGTATTAGTGAAATATATTTCACTTTTGATCTAATGCAAATTTGGATTTAAAAATATTCATTTTTCTTATCGAAGAAATTCCATTTTGCATGATTATTTTGAGCTGAGATTTCCCTAGCCATTAATACGTTCCGCTGTACGCACAGGTATCGTTTCTCAACCGAAAAACCATTCGTCTATTGGATTTAAATTTGAAGCGATAAATGTAAACTATTTATCCCACTTGACACATAAAAACTATCGCTCGAATAAATAGGTCTGCATTGAAAATTCAGGTACAACACAAACGAAACCCGTATTACTATCACATTATTTAAATTACAATAACGTGGAAAGCGCGATCAATTGAATTAATGTTCACGTTGAAGCCATTGAGGTATTCAATGTCGATTAGCCGTACATATTTTGCAAAACATCGAACGTGATAGCGAAAACGCGTGCACGACCGTACGTATGCTACTTATCGAGTACGCTTGAATACAATTAGTGCACGTGCTCGTACACATAACGTAGTGACGAAGAGCAATTACTGTATATATTTTATATAAAGATACGCATAGTTATTGGACCTCTCGCATTTCGTACGATCACGCTGACGATCAAAATTGCTTTTGTACACGCTCAGATGATTTATTTCAAAACTCTTCGATACATGTTACTCTGTAATTTCTTATCCGAAATAAAAAAAAAAAGACAAAAAATAACCAAAAGTAAAATATCGATGGGTCTAGGGTTTTGATAAGATTTAAGACATCGAAAAATGAATGATAAAGCACGTTGTTTGATGTAACGCTTTTTTGTTTCGTAGCTACCAATTTAATTAAATTTTATCTTGGCCAATGCTAATCAATATCGTCGTAAACGCAAATATATATAGCTACTGTGATAAAATAACGGACAAATTATTATAATTTAAGTTGGTCATTGAAATCGTAAATTTTCAATAAATATATTACGTCTTTTTTTATAGTAAAAAATTTTTCAATTTTTAAAAAAATTCAATATTTTAAAAATTAAAATTGAAATGTTTATAAAAATTCAATATTTATTACTATTAGAGTTCGTATTACTATTTTTAACATATTTTTAATATACAATTAGTAAACTTGTCAACATTTGTTTTGCTGACTACTTCTTACTCAAAAAATTTTGTTTGATCATTGTAACGTTGTAAAAGAATGCATTTGGCTTATGTCGACGTACTGAATTACATGGCTATTATGGAAGTGATTATTATACAAATAGCTGCATGTATTTGACAGAAATATTAGTGAAATTTTAGGAAAGTTATGCAAAAAAATAAAAATTTCGTTTTTATAGTACGAGTATGCATATTCTGGGCATTATTCCAAATAATACAACTACGATGGCACTGAAAAAGTTCATGTCACAAAAAAAGAGTTTAATAAATGAACAAAAAGAACATTAAATTAAGTGGAATCCTTTTTCTGGCATTATTTCGTACCTAAAATATTTAATCACGAAAATTATCTACAAAACTAGTTTATCTAGAAATTCCAAAATTTATCCCGATTCCATTCAACTCCATTTAACCACATTCAAGTATAAATTTTCCTTGTAGTGTTTTAAAGCCAGATATAAATTTTCCCATTCTTTTGCTATGCTTTATTTTCTAATGCTTTTATTTTCTATATTCTGAAATAAAATTGAATGTTTACTTATTATATCATCTACACATGAATAATTGCATGACCAAATTATTATAAAAGTAGTCATAAACCTATATACAAGTGCACTATTTCTCTTTGATATAGAAACAGACGTATATTTCTGTTCTTTCTTTATTTCAGTATTTATGTGCATGTATGTATTTATGTGTTATTTAAGGTTGCGATATTGAAATTATTGACATTAGATCACCACTTGATAATACAGATCGAAAAAAAATCGTCGCGAATTTAGGTCGATGTAATAAAGCCAACGATTTATCGCTTACATCATTTTCAGCTTTTCTCTTTTTCCATTCTGTGACAGAATTATAGATGTTGAATTATTACTGATTTCTTTCCTCTGCTCGTTACACCGTGATTTGCGATTATAAGAGGAATGTTTTCGAGGTTAATTGAGAAAGGTGAATCTTAAGGGTATAAAGAAAAAATCGAAATGTCGGATGGAACAAGAAATCAAACGGAGTTTTAATTTTATTACTTTAAAAATGTATTTCGAATAATAATATTATAGTTTTTATATTTACCCACAACACTAAATATTATTTAGAAATTTTGTTCAACTCTTGAAGCTAGGCATTTTTTCATTTTTTATCCTGCAACGAAGAGCAAACTACAAATTATAGGAAGTAAATTGTTTTTTAATTCTATAGTTTTAGTTTATTCAAACAAACCTAGCTTTAATTTAAGAAAAACTAGAAGCTGCTTATGTATTTAATTAGACAACTAAGATGCTTTTTCTATTAATGAAAAGAAAACAATTACTTATTTTTTAGCTGCTTTGAAACACGAGTAAAATGCATAATTTTTGTACCAATTTTTGCATTGATTTTATACACCAAGTCAGGCTTTATATAATTGTCAATGACGTACGAAGTGAACTTTGAACTACTATACCTTAGCTCAAAACAATATTCGAAACTTTTACTGTATCTGATAGATTACATAACATAAACTTAGCTTCTAAGCTTATTACAAACTCAATCATCATGAGAATCAGTTTTGCAGCGATAATTAAAATTCAAATTTAATAACTTCCTCAGAATCATCGTAAACTCACAATATCCTCGTAATACATTGCAAAAGAAAAAAATAAAACCGACAGGCTCTTTCCGACTCCCGTAATTAATCTATCTTTCCTTGTCAATGGAAAAAAAACAGCGCGTCGAACTGCACACGCGCGCACTCGCAGAAAAAAGAAACAAACGCGTCTGGCTGCACACAAAATAAAAGCTCGTCTGCCCCATTGCTGAATGTATAACACGGGTCGATGCATTCACTGGATGAATTTCGCGCCGAGTTGCAGCATTGAAGGGTTACACGTACTGTCTGCAAATCTCGAGATGGGAAAATACCTTTTCACTTCCTCGCTTTTTTCTGTTTTTTAAAACGGGTAATGATACTTGCGTGAATTAAAATAGGGGGGAGAGGGGCCGAGAAACTCTCTATGTATATTTTTCATTTTGCCGCGCTTGGTGCCCTTCAGGAAATTCAAGCTCGGCGGTTTCAATGAATTCATTTGTGTTCTTCGACTAATGCGTGCGAGTAATTTTCGTGGAAATCTACGTATCCGCACTTATAAGCCATCATGGAAACTGATTTCAGCGCGTAATTTAATTCTGCGCTCCATGTAATCTTTTATTTTTCCCAAGCTTATTTATTTGCTTTGTTTATTTAGAAAATTTAACTTCGTGTGTATTTGGAGTAATTTTATGCTTGAAAAGTTCATTAATTTACTGGTTTCATTCATTGAAAAACTTTGGCAGATCCGTTCCTGCGTTTGTTGCTTAAGTGACTATTTGAAATTTTTATGTTCATTGCAGTTGAATAAAGTACACATAAATTGAAAATTTACACAATTAAACAACAGTTTTACAGTCATCTTTATTTCAATTTCTGTAAATACTTTATAATACTTAACAAGATTTAAATCTTTTTCCCTTGAAATAAAACAATTCATTTATGAAATATTGTGTGCGCGTAAATAGTTTAATAATAAACTATAAGCTTTACACGTTTATTTTATATTGTAAAACTATATTTTTAGCAGTTACTTTTGTCAAAGTTATAAAAGAAATAAATAATAATAAAAAATTTACTACTTTAGTTGTTAATATTAAAAATTATAAAAAAATATTTCAAAACCTCTTTGTTTTATAATCTTTTTTCTTCAAATCTTCAATAAAATTGTATATGCTAGATTTTTAGAGTAACTTTATTTAAAAATAATATTTCATCGTTTTCCTCTTTTGAATAATTATTGTCTTATGAAAATTGTATTTTATTTAGTAAAATTATTTAATAAAATTTAATATTTTATCGTTTCTTTCCTTATTTTTAATAATTATAATGTGATTACTATTACACTAGTTTCATAATAATTCTATCATAATTGAAATTTTTCAAATTGGTAACTACTCAGATGTAAACTAAAAACTCTTTCATTTAATTATATCCTGTTTGAAAATATATTTACTATTTGAATGAAATATCTTAAAATGGTGATAAGAAAAAACTTAAATTTAAACTTAAAATTTTTTGATATTCACAGTAATTAATGGTAAAATTGTAAGTTCCGTGCTGAATATGTGAAATTCAAAATGATAATTTATATTACGTACAAATTAAAAAGAAAAATATTTGATTTCGTAAAATGTTAAAAAAATTTAAATAAAAGTTTTTATTTTCTGAACTTAAAATAATTTGAAATTATTTATGTATTCAAAGTTTTATAAAATAGCGTTTTAATAATATTCTATATAAAATAAATTATCTATAAAAGTCTAATGAGTACAATTTTTCTAATTTTTTGAGCTTGTAATTATAAGAAAATATCGTAATGTAATTAATTGTTCAATTACAATGTTATTTAAATTATTATTAATTTCATAGAACTAGAATTTAATTACTATAGTATTAAATGAAATGAAATTAGCCAAGGTTGAAACGAAATTTAAATTTAAATTTAATTTATATTAAGAAAATTCTGGATGTAATTAAAAATACAAAATACATCTAATGTAGAAGTAATCGAAAACTATACTTAAGTGCTTCTTGGTAAATAAATATTTATTATCAAATATAATTAATTTTATATTAATTAACTAGTTCTTAACAGATATAATATATCCTATTATATTACTTAGATCGAAATTAGATTAGTTTATTATATGTTTAAATAATTAGTTAGGGAATTACATTTTTTTCAAAGATTCAGTGCGTAGCGGATGTATAAATATTTCATATGGTTTTTGGTTAATCCATTAGCCACTAGTGCATTGACTAATACACGATTATTCAACAAATACATAAACATCTATTCATATGACCAGATGGCTGATAGTAAATTGCGGAAAGCTCTATGCAAATAAATAAACAAAACATGGTCAATATGTGCTTTATCTGTAACAATAAACGTACAATCTATGCACTGAATCACATTAAAAAAACTGCCTCATTCCGTAATTTAATGTAGACTTAGCCATCCATAAATTACGCAATTTACGGAATAACACGGCTGCAGATGCCACCTCCTCGTCACGTCTTCCGTAGCCGAAGAGGAAAATTATTTGCATAAGTCAAATCGCGCATAAGATCTTTTTCCAAAGCGCGGCATTCTTCGGATTACTGATTAACCCGAGAGTAGCTCGAAAGAAGTTTGCGCGAATACATGCAAATCCATACAGCCCTTTCTTAGCTTAACCTTCTAAATCCTCGTTCTCGGAATAACCAAAAAAACCTTTGTATATCTGTTGCAGATCGTCGACTGACACAGTTTCACGCCGAGGCGTCCTGTCACGAAGATGCTACGGCAGCGTGGAAATGGTGAGTAACAGCGCCAGTATCTGGAATAATCTATTGCTCGTGTGTCGAAGTTAGCACGTCATCGACTATTCTCACGAGCTTTAAGGACTTAGGGGCGACCTTGAGGTAGAAAACTGGCCATTCGGAAGATCGCGCGCGAATCCGGTGCGCCAGATGGCTAATGTGAGTTCCTTTAGAACGGCTTGCACCGCTTTCGAATGCTATCGTTAGTTTCGTGAAAATGTAAAGTAAGTAGTAGATATAGTTGAATTAAAATAGCTAAAAATACGTTGCTTTATTGGTTTGTGTAAGTCTCGTACAGAAAATTTTCGAGGGTTGTAAATACTGATACTGGAGAACTTGTATCTGATTGTTTTAATATTTTAAGTATAATTTTTAAAATGGAATTCTGCTGAAAGAAAGAAAATACATAATTTAAGGTGCAAAGTTTCGTTTATAGCGTGGAATTTTAGTACTTACAGATGCAATATAAGAAATTTTAATAGGATAAGGTTATTTTCGGTTTAGTATAAGAATATTAGAATTTTCACTATATTTATCTCACTATTTCGAAAAGTTTTTGGATTTAAAAATTTTTAACGTGTTTACGAGCAAGCAGCAAGCATTTTATTAAAAAGCTTTAGTAACAGTGTTGATGCGAAAATTGTTTAAATGCATGTTTCATTTACATGTTAAATTAAACATGCTAATGTAATTATGAAATGCATTATCGATCGTACGTTTTAAAAATGGAACAACTATGTAGATCACGGCAACGAATTAAATATATTCTCCCTCATAGTTTTTACTTAAAATTAACTAAAGTTAATTACTCAAATAGATCTTCACGTTGAATCATACAATTCATATTTTCACAGCAACATAAGTATAAATGTAAAAATAATTAGCACATACATAATAGAATTAAAAAATAAATTTAATATTGTATTGTGGTTTTAAGCTAGTAATTTTTCTTTTTCTAGAAGCAAAATTTACAAAATTTAAACTCAAAAGATTAATATAACGAAAAATAAATTAAACATTACAAAACATGAATATAAAAATATGTCATATATTAATGTTTTCACTCTCAAAATAAAAAATTAAATATATATCTACAATTATACAATATTAAATACATTAACCTAAATTAAGTATTTAAATTAAAATTTAAAAAGAGAATTTTTAATATTTAACGGAAATATTAGTTTATTTTTTATTAAAGTAATTTCCATTTTTAGCCAAAATGTTAGTGTATACATTAAAACACAGAATAATTAATACAGAGTTACAATATCTTTAATTTAAAATTTTTTAGAAAAGGTATTTATACTTTATTGCATTTTTTATACATAATTTATTTATAAAACTCTAAATTTGGTTTATATCAGGATAATTTAGTTTATAAATAATAAAAATTTTAAATTTAAATAATTTCATATAATAAATAATTAAACATGTTAAAGTTAAATAAATGTAGAAACTACTTGAAATCCAGAATATAAAACATCTGTTTTAACATTAATTAATAAAAACTTTCAAAAGCTTTAGATTTATGGGATTTAAATTTTTTATTTGTTTGTAGAAATTATTTTTCTATAACAATTCTTTAATTATCAGAAAAAATTTCATTCTATTTAATACAAATTAATTTAATATAAAGCAATTCGCATGATTTAGTTTTTTATTGAAATTTGTACCGAATACGTGACGTTAAAAATATTCTTATCTATATTTGTTACAATAAAAAAAAAGATTCTATGAAGGTGTAAAGGTTTTATATGTCTTCTTAATAATATTCTTATTAAAATGAATTTGGCAATTTTAGATTTTTAAAAATAGCTTTTAATTTCAGTTATAGATTAGTCATTGAAAAAATTGGGATTGATTTCGATATTCATCCTGTAAAAATAAAATATCAATGAACTATTTAAATATTTATTATTTCTACGGTATTATAATAAAAAATTCTACCAACGTATTGATTTATTTGTTTTTATTTCATAAATGAAAAGTTTGGGTAGCGTAACATTTACGATGTTAAAATCTGAAAATCTTAGAAAATTCCTGATATTTTATAATTCAGATAAGTCTGAGTCAAACAATCTAAATTTTAAACCTGTAATTAAAAATGAAACAGCATACCAATATAATGAATATTTAAAATGAATATTACGATTGCTATGACACATGTGAGTAATATTAAGTTCAATGTTTTGGAATTACATATATATATATATAATTATAAATAAAGTGATATATACGGGTAAACTGTGCAGGCTAATCCATGATAAAGCTTCAGCAATCGTAATTGATCTCTGATTATAATTAAAGTGATTAATATCTTGATCTTAACTTTCTCCTGATCTATAATGTGATAAACTCAGTTTAGAAACATGTGAATCTTTACCCACCCCTCGTCATTAAAGATTTGTCGTCCGCGTTAAGCTCACCTCGATTCTTTTACCGCAGCTACCGCAGATCGAGCAGGATGGGGTAGACGGACGCCGATTCCGAGTGGAAAACGGCGACTCACCAGGCGAAAAGGAGGAAGTGAGTAAATCATCACCTGCATTCACGAGGGACAACGAGAGCCACGTAACGAATATCACAGACACAAATGACAGCCCTATTCTATCTTTCATTTACATACTGAAATTTATTTTATTCATCCGTGAGCAATGAAAGAGATGTAGATATCGGATTTAATTTCAAAATATTGAAGAGCTTAATTTTTTTTAATTCTATTTTATTTATTTTACTTTGAAAACTCGGAATAAAGTTGCTTCTTTTAACATAAGTGTTCGGCTGTGATTCGCTTAGCCGACGGATGCATTCAAGTAAAAACGCGGACATTTAAAAGCTTTCCTTTTAATATATGAATATGATGATATAAACTTGAAAAAATTTCTTATAAAATTTTGAATACGATGAATAAATAAGAGTTGGGGATTAATATCTGAAAAATAAAGTAATAATACTTTTCGCTTTATGAGATTTTATTATCCAAAATTTTGAAGTTTTTACGAGTTCTATTTTCTATTCTCGAGATTTGACTGTAACTTTCAGAAATCAAAACAATGCTTAAAATTCATTCAAGCGACATTTAAAAAAGCAGTCACATATTTCTACAGTTCAAAAATTTACCAATAACGTGGATCACCAATTGAATGCATTTGAATGAATTTGTAAACCGTCTGTGAATAATTTATTAATCTCAAATTAAGATTATAAATTCGCATTCCTACATAATAAAATTGTACGTAAGGTTTATTTCAGCAGACAGAAATAAAACAATCAAAGATTCCAACGCGAGACAGCGATAAAAATATATTTATTACAAACATACAAATGTAAATTGCCAATCGAGTTAAGAAAACAAAACTAGGGCGAGTGTCGAAAAGCTCACAGTTGGGAAAGAAGATATATTCTGGAACAGCACCGAGTAAAGTGCGCGATAATGACGGCGGCTAAAAGAAAAGCCTTTCAGCTTCACGAGAAAGTAGTTGAGCTGAATCCGTTATCTACGCAGTCCTTCCGCGACATTAAATTGGCAAAAGGCTTTGATCGCGCGCATTGAGAAAATAGTTTCTTTATTACTTTTATCACGGCTTCACTTCTCGTGCGCTCCTCCGCCGAGACAAGCTCATTTTCTCAATACCCGCGACGGGGTTGCTCAATTTCCTCCCCCACCTCAATTCGATGATTACCAACTTGTATTCTAATGAGATATCCTCTGCCGTGCGGCGAAGATGTTCGGGTCACCAAGCACACCCGTGCTGGAGAATCCAGAGTACCAGACGCGCTGGTACTTCAAGTATTTCCTTGGCAAATGTGAGTATCAGTAACGCTGTCTGTATTGAATAATTCCCTTTTATCCTGACAACTTTTCACCAACGAAATATTGAAATGTAACGGAGCTGCAAATGCTGTTTGGATGGATAACGAGCATTTTATTCGTTTATTTTCTACGCCGCCTCTTATTCGCGAATTCTGAAATTACTGTTTTTTGCTTTTCTTTTATTTATATAATGAAAATTCTATTAAAAATTAATGGGATAAGCGATGTAAAATGATAACTACGTACAAGAGTCTTAATAATATTCCATAAAAAAGCTCTAATAGCATTACTGTACATTGTAAATACAGAGCATTATCTTTTATTAAATTCCTATTTTTGAAATAAATACAAATAACGTTTCATTTGCTCAAATTACTTATCGTTATCCCTTCTGATTTTAAATAACTCAACAATTGTGAAAGCTCATTTTTTATTCATAGAATTTCTTAGCCTAGCTGATTCCAGATTTTGGATTTTTTTAAAAATCATCTATTACATAACAAAGATATCGGTTAAAACTATTTTCACCAAGTAAAATAATACAAGAATGTAGTTTTATAAAAATAATAACAATAGAGGATTATATTGTCGTATTTTAATTAAAATTATATATCTGCATTAAAAATAAATTCGACAAATTGCTAAAATCAATCGGATAGATATAAAATGAAATTTTAAATCACACAATCAAAATCGCATTCAAATTGCATTTGCGCGCGATTATTTTCCACACCTCTTTTGATCTTAATCTCCGGTTTCAAATCTTCCTTGAAAATTTACCCTTGCAATCTAATTTACCCTCTACCATCTAACTTACTAAGCTTCTTCGTAAATTGTTTCATGCACGTATATGATGTGTAAATACGTAAAAACCATTAATCTGTATGCTTACTTCCCCACGCACACCACAAAAAATGGTTAATATTAAAGTATTTTATCATGCGTGAGCTCACGTGTTCAGAAGTATAATCAAAATTATGCAAGACCGTAAGTACGCGTCAAATAAATAAAGAGAAAAGCACGCGCAGACTGATTAATTGAAAAGTTCGACAACGAAAAACTAGAAACTGGGAGTAGTGGAACGTTCCATATAAATAAGTTTCGCTGAAGAACTTTTCTCCGACAACGCATTTCCCAATAACTTTGAGATTCGATGCGTAAGTGCTTGTTTGTTCGCCCACGATCACGTGGAGCTTTCATCACAGGGTTGCAAATATCTGAGCGAATGGAAGCCCATATCGCATCCAGCGACTATGTAGAAGCTCCATCTGACTTATTTATGTTACTAACACCAGTGCACCAGAATTACGTCGCCGCAGATCACGAGAGAAACCCTTTATTCCTGTCAGTCGTCATCAGCGAGGGCGGTGATCAATGTGTGCCTCATTACCGGGTGATACTCTGGCGACGGACGGTGAGTGCACCAGATTTCCTACTCACTCTTTACATTCCCGTCCCGATCCCCTTTTGGGTACAATGTATCACTCTCATAGAAATCAATAACCCTTATTTTGAAATGCTAATCTTGTATGTGTCGATCTTAGGGCGCACAGAAGATATCCTTACCATACTCCACCAATAAATCGATGACCGTCAGACAGATACTCAGGTGGGAGATGATTTTTTCATTCTTACCATATAGATAAAATTTTTTATTTTCTTCTTTATTGTTAACAAATAACAGATATTTCGTTTTCATCTATTTTTGTGATCAGAGTCTGAATATATGTGGAGATTTCTAATGCTTCTTTATATACAAACTTATTTTACGAATTACTTCTAAAATATAAGATTATTATATCTGGTTCTAATTTTTTGCTTTTAAAACAATTATCTTATTAAATGCAAAGATATTTGAAAATCAATCAGTTTTGCATTAACTGTTTTGATCACTTAGTACTTGTATCAATTCAGGATCTATTTTAATTAAAAAATTCTAAAATTTAAATAGTAACAATGTTATTTATATTCGAAAAACGTACTAAAGGAAAATATTTCATTGGTTTCTTCTCTTAATAAAACTTTTGATAGAAAAAGAGTTTTATACAGATATTAAGAAAATATGACTTCGAAAGTATACATTATTGCATTGTAAGTGTTTTTCAAATTATATGCTTCTTGAGTGACACTTTTTCAAGAAAATAATCTCGAAAATAATAAAACGTAATAGAGTAATACATATATAATAATAAATATGAAATAATAATAATAATAACATAAAAAATATAAAAATAAAAAAATAATGTATATTGTATAAGAATCTATTCATTTTAAATTATTACAATATTTATAATGATATATTTATGTATTATGCGAATTTCAGCAATTATTTCGGCATTGAGAAACTCGATAAAGCACCGAGAGAAGTTGTTTCTCCTGAAATTCAGAAGGTGCGTGTTTACATTCCATGTAAGAATGTTTCAGAAAACATTGATTTATTCACTAGTGTTACTTTTAGGATTTGCTATTATTAGAAGAGCAAGAGGGTTCGGTGAATTTCAAGTTCGGAGTAATTTATGCAAAAGAAGGCCAAACGACAGATGACGAAATGTTATCCAATGGTATTTATATTTCCGATCACACATATTTTCTAAGCTAAAAATTTAAAATAACACCTATAAAATTTTAATTTGACTAATAATTTGATTTTTCTATACTGTAATTTTTCCTTAAACGGTTTATAATTCTCTCTAGAAAGTAATCAGTTTGTCTCTTAAATAACGTTTTGAACATAAAACTTATATCTCTGTAGCTATTTTACATGATAATAAAAACTAACAAAAATAAATAGTATTATAAAAATTGAGTAATAATGATAATAATTGAAACATTTTATTTATATGCTAGTAACTAGATAAATAATCAGCCTTGAAGGCCAATTCATAAGTTACACAGAAGATAACTCAATGTCAATTGCATTCATTTAAAAAATTACTTTATTTTTATGATTATTTTTAATGAACATATTAAGCTTTTTTCAATTCATGTTATTCTAGCCGAGCAAACATATATAAGTGTAGGTTGTGAGTAGCAGAGTACAGCACTTTCTCTTATATTAATTTAAAATCTACTCAAAGAAAGAAAATGAAAAAACGATTTTTTTCTTTTTAAAAAAGCCAAATTTTCAGTTATGGAATTTTATGAAATAAAATGTTAATGGTATTATGTAAAATATTCTCTTTGAATTAATTAGGTTTCATCAAGAAATCCCTTGCCATCTTTGCTGATGTAAACATACAGATTAGTTTTTCATTCAGAAGTATTATTTTTAATAGATCTTCGATTTACTTCACTTATATTACTTATATTCTTCTTTTAAGCGCATACACAAGATTTGACGAATAATTTTTTACTTATTTATTATTTTCGTTTAATCTCCACAATTTTCATAATAAATAACTGTAGAAACCGGAAGCCCCGAATTCGAGGAGTTCTTAGATGTACTGGGACAGAAAATACGGCTCAGAGGCTGGGACAAATACCGAGGCGGTCTGGATATAAAAGGTGAGCGATAAGAATTCGCCAATACTCGTCTCAATGACTTTTCCCCGCTATCTATCTCGATGCATCTTCTCATTTTCCAATATACACGTACAAAATTTCTTTGTGAAAAATTAAAAAAAAATTCATACCTTAAAATTATATGAATATTATAATTCTTGTACAGGACGGAAAATTTGAAAAGGAATTTATTCCATTCGTTTTTAACGTTTCGTGCAAAAGAATATGCATAAAAATTTAATGATAAAGAGAATTATTGTAATACGACATAGAGGAAAATTCCCTTTCTTATTACCGTATAAATGTTCTCTTATGAATTATTAGTTGTATTTATGTTATTGTTAATAAATTTTTGTAAATATATTTTTAACTAATATTTGTTTCAAAAAGGAATTCATTATATTAAGTATTTAGTTCAATAATTTATCACAGTAAAGAAAAACTTTTTAATTGAATCTAAGGATGGATTGTGATTTTCCTTAATAATTTATGGAAATTATTTTCATTAATTAAGTTATTATCGCATAAAATAATTATAAAAATAAAAAATTAATATATATATATATATTTCGTTTTTAAATGAAAGTAGAAATCATAACAATATTTTACATAAATCAACATTTTTGTGTTTAAAATATTACTTACTAAATTGATTAAATAGTTTTAAATCATATTTTTATTAAACAAAATAAAAAATAATGTAAATAAGTGACATCTAGTTTTGTCGAGTTATACATAAATTTATAAATGAAATGTTATTCACTTAAATCAAGCTCCATAAGAAGGTCGCATAATATTAAAAAAATACATAATTCATATTGCGTTCAATTGCAAATATTAATCTATAAACGTCACAAGTAGAACATTAAGCTGCAATAAGTTTTATATTTTATATTCGTCGAAACTATAAACCAAAATAATAAATCCTCCAAATAATAAATTTGTAAAGAAATTATAAATTACTTAATTTTTAGTAGTAGTAATACAATTAATAAAACGTCTATTGATACTTTTTAAATAAAAAAGATTATATAATGCTTAACTTTAATTGATTGTTGCAAGTATTGTAATTATTTTTTGATTATAATTAAATGATTAAAATAACATACTATTACGTATATAATAAGAAGATTATAATACATTTAAATAATTTCATGTAGCTAAAAGAATATCAATAAAATATCTATAGTAAATTTAAAATAATATTGATGAAATAGTAACTTATAAATAAGCTGATATGTTTTATCTTTTGGTAAAAGATTAAAATCTATTAACAAAGACAGGCAAACAAATGTTTTCACACTATTTATGTATTTAAAAGTATTATTTATATTGTAATAATGAAACCTGTATAGTAATTCATCAGAAAATTCTTTATATTAACTATTTGATTCATCTTTTTTAATCTATATTCACATTAATAATTTTATGTACACAAAACTGTAAATAAATTATAAAAAGAAATAGTTAAAAACCATAATTAATCTGAATATACAATCCATAAATTTATTATAATTTAAAGATTAAGATATTTTAGGATATTGATACAATATTTATATTGTTTATCGAATAATGTAAAAAAAATGTTATGGAATAATATTTTATAATATCTCGTAATTCTTCGATTTTTAGGTCAACAGTTTCAAATCTATTGTAATAGCAGTGTTCAATTCCTTTATAAGAATTAAATGAAATTTTACTGTCCGTTTATTTTTCATGTCCGTGTAAATACATGAAATCAAAAACTAATTAAAATATTAATTTATAATATTTTGTAGTGATTTTATTATTTCCAAAAAAAAAGTTTAAAATATTGTGGGCTGGTTTTCTCTATTCATAAAAACATAAATTTATATTTTATTGATAAAAAATAATTTTTAAGGTTTTTATTTTCGTAAATAAAAAAAATTTTATTTGAACTTTGTTAATGAAATTATAACTAATTTTTTAATTCAAAAGATAATTTAAGTCGATTAAATATTTATGAATTACCTAGAATGAATATTATTTTTAATTATAACAATACGTCATTCTCATATTTTGAAAATTATTATTTTAAAATTGAACATCAGTTTCTCATGCTAATATAATTAGAAAATAACGTCATAAAACTTAATTTGATTTTTAAAAGGTCAGATTTACAATAAAAGTTATTTTTAACTGTATAAAATATATCTATATTCTTTGAGTCATTGTTTGATTAATTTTAAATTTAATGGAAAATTCTTTTAAATAACTCTTTTTTGCACGGTAATGTATTATCAATGGAACGTTTGACTTACAAAAACCAATGGAAAGTTAAGTGATGCAAAAAGTTTTAGATCGATTGTTTCGAATTGTAAAGGCGAAAAAATTGCTAACACAAAATTACCATTATTGCAGCAATCATTTAATATAAGAAAGATATCGATTTCCAAAATATTATAAAAATCGACTCATTTTCTAAAATTAGCATCTTAGCCGTTTTTTGAAGTATTTATTACGTATTTACAAAATGCAATTTGAATTATAAAACATTAATTTTTCTAAAAGTAATTTCACTCTACACCAAATAACCTATTAACGTACATATTTCAATTTTTAATGCAAATCGGTAATATCGTACATCACGAAAACTTACAAATTTTGGTTATAATTCCTGTTAGTTTACACAGCAGTATTTTCTCGGAATGTACCAAGAATGAATATATACGTTGGTTATCTCGCGATGAAAATACACATGTTTTCCTCGCTTGCATCAGCCGTAATCTCTCGTTAGTTCCGAGGAGATTAAATTCTGTTGTTTGTAAAGTAAACTGATTTGCAAATGAATAAAACTCATGTCCGTTTTCGCAGGTGACATGACGGGAAAGGAGAGTATCTACACGGTTTACGCGGGTCATGAAGTCATGTACCACGTCTCGACGATGTTACCCCATTCTAAGGACAATCCACAGCAGCTCGAGCGCAAGCGTCACATCGGCAATGACATCGTCAACATCATCTATACGGATGACCCAAGCTTGCTCGAGACTTTTAATCCCAATTGCATCAAGAGTCAATTCACCCGTAAGCATGTAACAGACGCGCGATCGTGACGATGATTACGCGCGCGCATCCGGATGTTCGCATTGATTTTCCTTTGTGTTGATGTTGGCTCGATTGTCGTTACATCATTCAAGAAATTTTTTAACTCAGTGATTATTTTTATTTTTTGGGAACACAAGCTTTACTCGTGTTTTCAATTCAGGCCTCTTAATTGTTTAGGGTAAAGTCGAGAAAGGAAACGTCCAGCAAAGTAGAAAACGGTGACTAAGACGCGTGTTATATTTCATGACATCACATCAAGTAAGGTACAATATTAATCCTTTTTAAGTGCAATATCTTATGCAGGTTAGTTGTTTGAACTGACGAACTACGTTTATTAGAGAGATAATTAAAATTTTAATTTAAATTATACTTTTGTAAAGCGAAAACGAAACCATATGCTTGACAATAAAAACTCTTTAACCATATAAACTTTATTAAAAACATTTATGTAAAATGTAAGACTTAAATAGAACCCTCTAATTCTACTAATTAAAAGATGTACAATAATGAAATAATTAAAACTAATGAAAGTTTATAAGGCATACCTAAAATATTATACAGCTACAAACTAAGAATAATTTGAAAATATAGTTCTAATAATTCTTTTCACTAACGTATTTAAAGACTGCATTCGTTTAAAATGTATTGTTTTAAGATAGTGAATGGTATTTTGTCAATTTAAAAATTCATCACTCATTTTTAATATTCATAATTTAAGTTTTTTTCTATCATATATATCCTTTAAATATTTCTGCGAAAGTGAGTATTATTATTTTGTTTCCAAGATGTCTCCTTCATCTTATATTTTTTTATGAATTATTTTATATTATTATTTTATTAATATTAATATTTATAAATATTAAATCTCAATCAATTTCGATAAAAAAAATGATTATGTAAAGCCATAAAAATATACTAAAAAATTTATATTCGATCAAAATCTATAGAAATAATTCAGAACAGTTCTTCAGGAAAAACAATTGATAATCCTAATATCATAGATGTTGATTATAAATTATTTAAACATATTATTACGAGGTTTAGTTTATTTATGAGATTTACACGCACCAATCAAATTGCATTTGTTATTTATATTAAAATGTTCATAATAAATATATAATTTTATATCTATCATGAACTAAATAAAAAATTTTCTTTCTAGATTTTATGAAAATTTTAATACGTAGCAATATATATATTTATGATGAAAATATAAGATGAAACACACCTTATAAACTTCATTATAAATACACAAAATTAAATTTTATAAAGTATACAGAGGAATTTAAAAAAAAAATTAAAAAATTTATTAGCATAACTATATCATTCGTTTTAATTATAATATAATTTTTTAACATGAAAATTACAAAAATTTTTAAGAATTCTTATTTGATGCAAAGATAATGTAAGTATTTATAATAATATTCTGATAATCTAATTTAAATCCAAATTATCTAACAGTTTAGTAATTTTATAGAAAAAAAATTGTAATTTTCAATTTTATTCAATATAACTAAGCTTTTTTTATTAACAAAAATTTATTATTCACTATAAATTAAACAAATATATATATATATATATATATATATATAATGTAACTGTAGCAGAAACCGTACATATTTATATTTTTTATTGTAAAAATATAAAATAAAACGTTGTAAATATAATAATATAATATAATAAATGTATTTTCAATAATTTCTACATTACTGATGTAAAAATAAAGACAGCGATTGTTTTGAAATTTTTATGTATACAATAGAAATAAATCACATTTTTAACAAAAATATTAAAAGATACTATTGTAGTCAATAACAGATGTTCAAACAAATTTTAAATTGCATTAAACTACAAAATAACAATAAATCAATATAAAAGTGAAATATTTAAACATTTGTACTTTCATTCATTTTTATCTTAATACATCAATGAAAAAAAAATTCTTATTGTGTTTGTTTTGATATAAAGTAGCTGAAATTTGATTTTGTAATGCTTATAATGCTATATCTTCATTAAAAAATCGCGTGAATTAAATATAGATACATGTTCATAATAAGCATTTATTTTAAATACTATTTAAAAATTTTAAAAGAAACAGACTAACGACTAATATTTACTAACGAGAAGTTTTTATTAATAGATATGAATGTATGGAAAATTTTATAATAAAGATAAGAATAGTGATATTGATGATAATAATTATGACGATGATAACAATAATAATAATAATAATAATAATAATAATAATAATAATAATAATATGATACTAATAAAAATAATAATAACAACAACAACAATAATAATAAAAATAATAATAATAAATAATTTTTAAAATCAAGATATTATACTTGTAAATAAACTTTGTCAGAAATGCACGTCAGTGATATTACGGTCGATAATTGAATTTCCAATAAAAAGGAAACAATCTATGTTTTCCTAACAATTATACTGGCACTGAACACAAAGAAAAGTAATTAATATTTTTGTCATACACTTAAAAAGTACCATCAATTATAAAGTACAATGGCCATTTTTAACGGACGAAGGAGCCGCAAGGCTGTAATTTAAAAAACAAACGAAATCTAAATCTTGCCAAGCATCCATTTGAAATCACAGCGAAAACACAACCACTGGTCCAGCCACTCCTTATTGATATCCCCTCGCATGTCTTCAGACGTGTTCGCGGTGGTAACGAGCGACAAGGGCGGCCATACCGAGGGAAGCTGGCGCATTGCCATCTACTGCGACGAGAGTGTGCCGTTGTTTGGCCCAAGTCTACCCTGTCCGCCCATATTCGAGGATGCCAGCAACTTCCGCGAGTTCCTTCTCGTGAAACTCATCAACGGAGAAAAGGCGACCTTCGATACACCCACTTTCTCCCGGAAACGGGAGCGCACTCTCGACATGCTGCTTAGAGACATGTACCAAGAACACACACAGGATGGCAAGAGTAATGTGAGTTGGCCTTTTGTTTATCTACGAAAGTTTTTTCTGCACTCTCGACTGATTTTAATCAAAATCGGTAGTTTTGATTGCTCGATTCTAAATTTTTGCGAACAATGACGTACATGACATATTAAAGATTTTACTTTTCTTTTTTACGTACTGGAGAAATTAAGATATCAATGACTAAGTTAATAATATTTATGAGAAATCGCTAAACAAAATTGAGCAATGTATTATTAAAAGTATTATATTGCGATATTTTTGCATTAAAAACTTTTGAAAATGTTTAATTTATTTATACTACATACAACCTTTTCTGTTATAAAAAATCTTAAAAATTCAAAGTAAGACATAATGTGTGTCAACTTTACGTGCGTGTTCTTTTAATTTAAACAGATATTAATTTATTGGCGTTAAAGAATGAATTTACTCAAATCTAGAATCGCTTTATTATTGCTTTTATTACCACTCAAGTATATAATTATAACTAATTGAGATATATGTCGAATATAGAACATATTTTTACTAAATTAATTTATAAAATCACTTTAAAACGTATTCTCCTATGCAAGTAAAAGAGCATCATTTGTAGATATAAAAGGTAGTTGTAAATAAACAAATAACTAATTTCCGATGGTCCATAGATGGGAAGCTCATATAAAGTTAATGTAAGTTTAAAAATAAATATGTCTTAAGCAAAATAATGAAAATATAATTATTATAAAAAGCTATAACTTTAGATTAAAATAATCACCTTCAGAAAACAAGATGAATAGATGCATAAAGGTAGATTAATTTACAGATATATATTTTTTATCTATTATAAATTATATAGCTGATCTTTTACTTTTTTAAATAAATACATATATTTATTTATTTTCAAAAACATGAAATATAATAAATAAAAATGGTTTCCATAATAAATTTTAAAGAACTATAAACTGAAACTATAAGTAAAATTATTTACGTATTTTTATTATTACATGCAAATAAAAAAAATCTTTAATCTAATATGAGTATACAAATTTTTTAAATTAAAGAATGAATATAATAAAATTTAAATAGTTTCGTCTAATTTAAATACATTTTTGATTAAATATAATAATAAAAATTTTAATATAAAAGTTTTCAATGTGATACATAAATATCTGAGTTTCATCATAAACATTACAATGGAAGTAAAAAAGTACATTTAGAAGAATAGTACGAAGTAAAGAATACAAAATTTACATAATCACAGGAAAACGTAATTCTTCACTCAATAGTTTAAATGTAATCGGCTTGTATACTTTAATATGAACTGTACTATTCATTCAATAACTAGAATGAGAAATAAAAAAGCGATATATAGAATTTACTACATACGAGTTATATGAAAATTGGAAAGTAAAATACCCTTAAACGAATTCAGATAAAGATGAAAAGATAAAATGAAATTGTACTAAAGAAAGTTAGAGTATAGTCAAATATGTGAAATAGATTTTAAAAAAATAACTAAAAGCAGCAATCTTATATTAATGAACGGACAAATTTTCAAATGCTAAAAAGTAACTAAAGCCTTAATAAATATACGATAAGTTTTTAAATCCAAAAATATGGTATTTATCACATAATTTACATTTATACATTTCTAATTTTATTTGCTTTTAATTGATTTAGCAAACTTGTACATGTTATATGGAAGTATCAACTCGTTTTAAATAAAACAAATTTATAAATAAATCAAATGTTATATTAAATACAGAAAACCCAAATCTTATAAATAACTTTTTTCAATTATATACAAATATATGAGTATTAAATATGTCTATCACGATTCAAAATTATTTAATTTATAATATTACAAATTCTTAATATTGTTTCTTTTAATCAAATTATAAAATATATAATCCGTACGATTATAAATTTAGGTTGGCTGAAGCTTCTCAATATTTTCATTTATTCATTAGAGCTTTAAAGTGCTTAAGTGCAAAAGAGGAAATTTAATATGTTTAATATTCAGATCTAATAAATTTTAATAAATTTGGTCTTACAATATTTACCGAATATAAGCATTAGTTTTAAAATAACAATAAATTTTTTTTCGTTTATAAAGGTACAATACATTTTAGTATAGTTTTAAACATTTTTTTTGATAACTTTTTTCAGTTACGTGTATTTGACTTAAACTGATTTGAACATAAAATAAATTTATCAATCATTTTTAACTTTGTATATTTTGGGCCATATATAAAAAATGCTTAACTAAATTTAATTTTGAATAAGAAATAAATTAAAATAGAGTATTCGTTAATAATTATAAATTATATTAAAATCCATTTTTGTAATTAAAATTATTTTTAAGCAAAATATTGAATGTATATACACGTATTGTTCATTAAAATTAACAGAGACGAACAATTATTACTATTTTTCCTGATTTTTTAAACTGAATTTGAGTGCATTAAAAGAATATTTAAGATTCATTGTCAATACTTGCAACATCTTTATTAATTATAATTAAAATACAAATGTTATATCTAAAGACATATTTTTAATTAATATTTAAATAAAAACATATTATATTAATAATTTTAAACTATATTTGCTATGATATACATTTTATTCAAATATATCTTTCGAATACAGTTCAAAACTAAAAAAAAACTATGTCAATATTCTTCATTAATATATAAGAAGTTAGATATTAGAAGTTTAAAAACTGTAAATTATTAAAAAATTTTGTACTAGAAAAAATTTCAAAAAAATTTTTTAAATATACAAATATATTTTCGATGTATTTTATTATTTAATTTGTTCATGCTATATTATAATTAATAACAAAAATAATCAAAATTGAAAAATTGCATCGACTTAAAAAAATCTAATAATAAATAAACATACTTCTTATAAATATATATAAAAATTTCTTTGTAAAAATTAATATATTTTTACTTTAATTTAGATTCAAAACGAGAAGTAATCTATTTTATAAATATTTTTATAAATTTAAAATGTTTTCTTGTACGTATCAAATAATCAAATACCAACAAAATTTAGTCATATGTCAATATAACTATTTCTAATTTTCAAAATTCAAAAAATCATTCAAACATCATAAAAATTAAAAATAATTTATTTTTATTTAATTTTCAAATTTTAATTAATATTAAATTTCAAATAATCAATTCATTTATACAGCGTTAAGTATACTGGCTAGAAAAAATACTCTTTGGATTCATATTTTAGCCTTATTGAAAAGCAAATATACAAATTTCGGCTTGTATTATTAGAAATACTAGATCAAGTAACTTTCTACTTCACTCGATATTAAAGGAATAATTAAATTCTACAAATTAAGATTAAGCAAGTATATAGACTAAAAGAGCAGCACATAGGGTTTTAGTAGAAACACCGATAAGTAAGAGTTAAGTAAACTAAGACGACGGTGGGAATGTAAATTAAATTTTAGGAAGTGGGATATGACCAAATTTCTAAATATATTTTGCATAAAATAGGAAGTAAAGACGTTCTTTCGTTAATTATAAGGTTAGAACTTTCGAGCTTCATCATTAGTTACAAAATAATGTCATTAATATATTATAATAAAATTATATGCAGCTGTTAATGAAGACATTGAATATTATATAAACTCAATTTATTAATTGCAAGAATATTAAAAAGAAACTGACAAAACTGTTTTTTCAAAATTAGTTTTAATTAAATGCATTGCTTTAATAATACTTCTAATAATTTTTACACCGACTTATTTGGTTTTAATAAAAAAATATTTTAAAATAAAACGATTTTTATTAATTTTTTATTAATATACATTTTTATTAATTTTCATTAAGAATTTCATCAATATGTGTTAAACAGCTTGTTACGTGACTGTCGAAATAATGTTTTTACTATTAAACAGTTTTTTTTAAACTTAGAATAGTATAGTTGTCAGTCATTTTATAATTTATTAAACATTCAAAATAAGAGAAGTATTTAATAAATCAGTGAAGGTTGATTTTATTGTATATAAAATTTAATTGAAATATTAAATTATAATTTTTAATATTCCAATTAAAATATTACTAAGTGAAATGATGTTTAAATAAAATATAGTTATATTTGAATCTATTACACAGATTATCTGACCTTTTACCTTTAAAATTTCTGAATCCTCAATCTTCGTAAAAAATTAAACTGGAACAAGATACAATAATAAAATAATAAAACTATCTTTCTTCAAATTTACTAATATATTTAGATTATATATTAAAATAAAAAATTCAAGAAAAGAAGAAGGTTGAAACTTTTCTATCTTTTACTTACGTTAGGCTTAATATATAAACATAGTTTTCTAGTACATATTAATAATTTAAAATAAATTTCAAATCCTTAATGTGCCATGACATTTTCACAGTAAAATAGTAACTTGAAACTTGAAAATGATGAATTTGTTTTCACAGAATATCATAAAGTTATGAAAGAGATTATTCGAATTTAGAAAACAGTCTAATAATAAAGGAAATATAACCTATCAACTATACAATATAATAGTAAAAAATCTAACCGTTTTAAGAGTATATAAATAAAAATTAATCATTAAAAATCATTAACGAACAGAACAACTATATAAATTAAAAATTTTTATAAAATTTTAAAATTCATGAACACTAAATTGGAACATAATTTATTTAAAGTTCTGATTAAATTATATATATATATTTAATAAAATTTATTTATTTGTTGAAAATTAATATTTTATATCAATAATACATCAGTTTTTAAGCTATTCAGAAAAATTTACTTTATAAATAAGTGCAGTTTGCGGTTATTTTAATCTTTAAATAAACATATTGCAGCAATTATGGAGATCTTTTAATTGAATTTGTGCGTTAAAAAGTTTTAAAATTATCGATGTGGATTTTAATGCATCGATTAATAAGCAATTAAATAATTATAGCTAGAAAGCACTTGAAAATAAATAGAAAATTCGTGACTCAAAGAAGCAACTGCTTATAGATTTAAAAGAGAATAAGAGTCAATAAAAATAACTGGAAAATAAATTGATCTCTAGGTATATACTAAAAAAGTTCATTATACTAGTATAAATATAACCTAAGAGCGTTTTTAAGAGAGTATAAGTAGATAATCATTATAACTACTCTAAATTCATAATAAATAAAAAATGTATCGAAGACCTAACACCTTTTTAATTCAATTCAGCCTATAAGTTTCTTATAAGATTAATACAAAACAATATAAAATAAACTTCTTCGAATGGTATTTAAATTGGATAGCAGTATATGCAAACAATCTGAATTTAATGGAGGGTTTTAAAAAATCGCAATTGAAAATCCAGTAATTACAATGAAAATAGAAAAAGAAATCGGCTTCTAAGTAAATATATTATTTCAGATATGTTATTTTGATTATTCAGTTATAAAAAAATCCAATTCAAAATTTTCAAAAAATAACTATTAGAAAGCCATTCAATATTAATGTCTCACTATAATAATAAACGTTAAAAAATAGATAAAAATATAAAATTAAAGAAATACTAAATTCTAAAAATCAACGCTTTTATTAGTTCAACGAACTATTGGAAGCTACTGTATAATTTCAAAAATAGAATCTAAAAATAATATTATCCCTCATTCTAAATGAGAAATGAAACTTCCTATGTAATACAAAGAAAACAAGTGCTTGAAAAAATATTTGGGATAAAGTAGGACAAAGTGAGCCACTAATACAGAAAAGTACGTAATGCTGAGCTAGAAAAACTTTATACTGCACTAAAATTGTCAAGATAATGACATCACATACATTGAGATGAACCATACTCGCATAACTAGAATGATAACTACAATGTTACCAATATTATCATAGAAAGTTTTAGTAAAAAAACTGTAAAGTAAAAGTTCTTTAATTTACCAGAACGAAGATAAAAAATAAAATAATATTGAGCAAAATTTAAAAAAAGCTTATGATAATATATCTTAGATATATTTTGCGCAAAATAGGAATAAGTAACGTTGATACGTTAATGAGAAATAAAAGTTTCTAGATCTTTTTTTATATATAAATATTCTAAAGATCAAATAATAGTGATTATAACAATACTAAAAATTTCATCATAATATATTGTATTAAATTTATATTAATTTACAAATAAATAACTGACAAATTTTTAAAGTATCAAAATGTACAGTTATTCATAAAATCTATTTAAAATGCAATTAAAGATTTTTATTATTCAACATTTTGCATCGAATTATAAATTCCCATACTTTATTGAATTTTTTACAATATTTTAAATATTTTTTAAAAAATTATTCGAATTTTATATTTCTATTTGATATTTACTAAAATACTTTTAAATTTTCTTTTATAAAAATTATTTTGGTAGATTTATAAATAATAAAATCTAATTTTAGATAATACAAAACCATATAGATTTTTAGTTTTAAAATTGATAAAACCGGATTTACATATCAAATGTGTACATACTATTACATTATATTAATAAAACTTAAATTAAAAATGATTAAATATATATCTTTATGATCTTTCGTATACATATACATGATACACATATATGGATTCACCATTGGATTTCTCTATGATTTTTATAATTATTTGGTTACAAAATATTTATAGTATTTTGGTTATATAATCGTAGTTCTAATTTAAAATTATTTTACAATCCATCGATTATTTCTTTATCAAATTAAAAATCAATGCAAATATATTCGTTCTTCGTGTACACAGCGATACAGTTATGCATATTCTCTATCTTCACACTAAGCTGAATCAGATAACTTGCGAATTGCGATATTCGGAACAACAAGTGCAAGGAATTGAAAAATTAACGTTCCGAAACTTTTGCGTTTCACAAATTAAGACTCGCTCTTGCGTTTGTAGCTGCTGGAATCCCAGAAATAATCCAGAAACGAAAAAAGCTCAATCTACTCGAAATAATTACTTAAAAGTTGCCATAAGTTAAAAAGTTACCTTAACGAGAGTGCGCAAAAGAATTTAGTAAGAAAGTAAAAAAATGACGTCCTAATCCTTAGAGCATGCTGAACCGACGAGCGTTGTCGGACGTGGTAGAGACGCCAGGGCGTAGGCGTGAAGAGACGCGCGCTGCGGAGATGGTACGGGTGGGCCAGGCGTTGAAACTCGAGGCGATAGTACACGGGCTGGCCCCGACATCCCTCGCCACTGTGGGTCCACTCAAGCCTCGACCCTGGGAGCCACGTTGTATCTACCTTGATTTCCCGCACGAGGTTGTCTGCGGTGACGTCTGGGTCGAGGGTCGACTCATCGTAGCCAGCGAGATCGGCACATATTTACTTGAGGGTAAGCTCATCGGAGCAATTGAATACAATCTAATTTACAAAAGTATTTTTTTATCGATTCTAAAGTTGTGAATTGTTACGACTATTGTCCTCTATCATCGAATATTTTTTTCTAGAATTTTATTTTGTATCGAACAGAATGAGGTAAGAAGTTACACGAGCAAAAGTTTAGTATAAGAAAGTAAAATTGAATTACTATGAGCAAAAAGTTTCAACAACTTTCTTAACTATCATGAAATATTTTATTGAACAAAAGTTTCGTTGTGAATAAATAAAATTTTAGTTTCTTAACTACAAAAATAGAAATTCATTTATCTTTACTTTATACATTTATTTTTAAAATCTCACGAAATAATAGAATTAAGTAAAGAAATTCATTGTTTACGATAAAATAAGATTACTAAAATAAAATTTTTATTTAATAATAAATATATTAACATATCTGCAATATCCACATAATTAAAACATCTATTGTTTACTTTATCAGGAAATTCGCTACAAATTAAATTATCGATTACTTTAATTTTATTTTTTATACCGCACAGTATTTGATAAAAATCTAACAATGAAACAAATACATCCGCATTACTGTAACTGTGATATCTGCTCGCATGAAACGCTAATAATAATGGTTGAAAATTGAAACAATAATAAAAATTATATAAAAAATTTTAAATTTTAAAATAATTTTTAATATTTTTCTTTACATTTTAAAATTGTATTATATATAATTATGCTCTTATGTGTGATCAAAAAATAGTTATTTCATTTTTTTATATTTTTCAATTTATATCATACTATTATGTACAAATATATTCTTCGTAGTATACTAACTTTTTACAACCTATTTATATCTTATTACCAATGATGATATCAGCTATGAACTAAACTTACTGATAGCCAATAGAATTTGATAATATTCTATAAAAGTTTTTTATTAAATGTTAACGTCCTTGCATAATCTTCATTTCTACCCTGGATATAATTATATATAATTGTTAAATTAAATAGTAGAATAAATTATTCATAATGAAATTCCATAAAATAATATTTTTTAATTTTAATACTTTTAATAAAATTTATGGAAGAAAAATTTTGTTTTAAAATAATATAATTTAATTATAACTTATGCACTAAAAGATATTATAGAAGAAAATTTAAATAATTCTTGTATTTTTAACCTGAAACTTCATGCTTACTTCATTCAAAAATTATGATTCATGAAAAACTGCAGAAACTTTAAAATAAAATTTAAGTTAATCTAAATTAAATCATATTTATCTAAATAAATATATTTTTAACTCTATATTTATTTCTAATCAAACTTTTAAGTTTAATTTGTTCAATTAATTTTTAAATTATACTATTCCATTAAGTATTCATCTTGATATTGTTTCACCACTCAATCTTAAATTATATTAAGTGTCAAAAAAAAAATTTGTGAGAAGTTTACAACTTCAAGTGATGATTTGTAAAGAGATAAAAGTAACTCCTTTGATTAAACAGTATTAAATTATACTCTTGAACCGAACTTTAAAACAAAATATATACAATACATTTAATTTGAAACCATCTAAATTTATTTAAAAAATAAATTATTTGAATTCAAATAAATAAAATATACACGTATATATAAATCTATCTGAACTAAAAATGTCCATATTTTAAGAAACTTGAATTCATTTTTCAATAAGATAAATCAACTGAAAAATTTTGGAAGTAATTTTAATTTAATAATGTGTTACATTTATTTTAAACGATTATAAACAAATGTCTTGTGAAAGATTCACAATATTTGAGTACTTTGTATGAAAATACAACAACTTTCAAATTGTTGCAATAAAGTTTCTATTATCTTAGTTTTAACGAAATTAGATAAATAAATTCTAAAACTGATAAAATAGGAAGAACTTGATGAATATTATAAATATGTATAAGATTAATTAATTCATTTGAAAAATTGTTTTAGAATGATGTATAATAAATTATATTCTCTCTTTACTAAGAATAGAATTATTTCCATATTTATGTCAAATATAAATGTTTAATGCATTCTGAAAAAGAAATATTTAAGACGCCGAAATTTTAAACGTAATTGCTTCTCATAATTTACTTCACTTTAAATTTAAAAGTATATTTAGTTCTTATATTTGAATAATCATTCGTACAAAGATAAAATTCGCTTCGTCGGCTTAAAGAAACTACAATGAATTCTCTATATTATATCTTTGACATTTAAAAAATATCAATTAGAAGAACTTGTTTACAATGGTTATAAGTAATAAAAATTAATTTAAGAATTATAAAAAAATAGTTTTAATTTAATATTTAAAATTAATTATGAAAAATGAAGATACAGTTAAATATAATTAAAATTTATTAAAATATTTGTATTTTGTACATGAATTATATTATATTTAAGTTTCTTAAATAATAGTTTTTAGAAAAATACTCCTTTTTTGTTAAAAAAAAAACACAATTCGTTAAACTAAAATTTTTTTCTCTTTCTAAAGAAAATTTCTTATAATATTCTATTAATAATTTTGTAAACTTCATTATACTTTTAATATTTCATAAAATAAATTAGAAACTTTTCATAAAAATTATAACATTCAATTTTTTAATTCTTAAGAAAACAAATATGTCTTAAAAATTTAATTTTATTGTATTTCGCAGCTAATCACAGTCTCGAAAAGTATAATTAAATTACATAATTAAAAATAGATGTGTTACATTTAATCCAAAAAATTAGAGCACGAATGATGAATGTATCCACAGAGATTAAAGCCTTGTAAAGAAATCATAACTACATAAGACTATTTTAGAAGAAAATCTTCTTTTTAATTAGAAGGAATTATGACGTACGATAAAAATGTCTTTTGTAATTCCTGAAATTTAATGCGGTGCAGGTTAAGTAATTAGTAATAATAATGGCTAGACTTTTAAACTCTATAAATTTTCATCACTAATATATATAAATATGATACTTCAAGATAAGATTTATTGTAATAATAAATTATATATAATAAATTATAAAATTATAAATAATTATAAATAATAAAAATTCAATTACACAAACTCACTGAAAAATAATAAGGAAATATTTCAAATAAATTTAGATTATTCCAAAACATTTAAAAAAAACATGAATGATATAATGACGAATAATATAAATATATGATAAATATATGAATTTTATAAAACAAATCGAGTCAATTCGGCTTCGAGTAAGCAATAAAAAACAAATGAATTATTAAAAATGAAAAAATTCTTATAAATTAAAGTGTTTAAGAAAAGAAATTACTATGCAAATATATCAGCTTTTTACTCTTCAGAAGAAAGATATTCTAATAAAAACAGCTTAATAAATGTCCCCTTTATCTACTCATTTGAACAAATAGTCTATGAATAATAATAATTGCTTTCTGAGCTTAAAAAAAATGAAAAAATTCATAATCGGTATAAAAAAGCTACTGTGACGCACATTAATAAAGTGACATAAAGCCCAGTCATTAATATAACGTAAGGTTTTGATGTTCTTCTCTACCCGCAGACAATATGACACACCGGCTCCTATTTGACAAGAGCGTGCAAATGAAACAGCTGGACGTGATCGAGCAACACGGGATTCTGCTGTTCCGCGCTGGAGACAAGGGCAAAGATTGCAATGTGCACGTGTTCCGGCTAAGCGAACTGGAGGTCGACGGCGACTCCTCGTCTTCGTCCTCAGCGGGCCCGAGCACAGAGGCCCAGGATGACGAGGATGAAGATGAAGACGAGGAACATGAGATCGGCTCGAGACGTAGACCTAGCGTCAGGACGCGAGTCCACGCTAAGCAACGCAGGCTCGATCGCACCAAAGGATGCCACCTTTACTGTCTTACCAGGCCCGGAGGTTCACATCTCAGGATGGTACGTATATTCTTATTTTCATACTACAGTAACCAGCGTTTAATCTGTAAGCCTTTCGGAATATCTATTGCGCGGCAAAAGTTGCAGTGTTTCATGGTTATTAATATAAGTGTTTGCTTGAAAAATGTATAAGCAAGGTTGAATTTTACGAACGAGCGAAAACTTAAAACGGTTTTTACTGTATTCGCATTATTGCAACGACAAGGAAAACATTTATCATCATTGCATCAACTCTTACGTGATACTAACTTTTAAAAACTAATATTTACTCATTTATTTACAAAATTTTTTCAGAATGATGTCACATTCTGAAATTTTCTTATATAATATGACTATGATATTTTGAAATATTATTTTTAAATGTCTCACCGAACTTTATATTTTTGTGCTTCTACTAATTGTTCAGTATTAAATTTGATTATATCTCTGTAATTTAAAATTAACTACAATTATGATAGATGGTTTTCTGGGATAATTCGTAATAGATTTTCTAAACATTAATATAAAAAATTTCGCCTTGAAAGTGATTCTATTTTAAAGATAATATAAGTTGTTAAAGAGAAATATCACGGGTGAAATTTAAAAATGGCTTTAAAGATTTAAGGTACATGTGCAAAACAAAATTGAAAATTGGTACAATTGAAAGAAAATATTACTTCTTTTATTATGTTTGCTTTATTTTATAGTTAATTAAATATGCCTGAACTTGTCACATTAAATTTATTATACTAAATTTGTAAAATCTATAACAAAAAAAATTTTCGAACAAATAGAAATCCGTAAAAAATATTTTATTTTAAAAGATAGGATATTAATATCATATTGTGCATTTGATTCATGATAAGCAAGTTAAAAAATTAGTCTGAAATTTTTAAATCTAGATCAATTTATCTTCTTAAAAAAATATATTACATTAACTAGATTTTTTACGGTATTTACTTTGAATTTGTGTTCGTTGGAACGTTATAAAATTATAAAATTATGTATTTTAATATTGTAATGTTGTAAAAATAAAATTGAATATAAATTTTAAACAAATATAAAAATAATAATACTATAAAAAATTTCTGGTTTTTAATTTAAGGATGTTTTGACTACTAAATAAATATGTTTAATGTTAAAAAATTATTTTATTTTATCGATTTAAAATTTTAAAAGAAATAAATTTTTTCATTTAAAAAAATTTTTGATAGTGTAATATTTATTTTAATCATTGTTCGATACATTTAATTTGTTTTTATATATTTTTTATTGACTTCGCAAATGAATTTAAAAATATATTTTATTCAATAAAATTTCCAATTTATTTATTGCATAAAAAATTGTATTAGAAAATAAAAAATATTTGAAAATCTAATTATTTCAGGTAAATAGATAACATAACATAAATATATTCATAAAAATAAAAATTGGCATAGTTTTAAAATATTTATAAACTAAATATTAACTTATTATGGAAAATTGATTCTTATCATTTTAAAATGTAAAATTAGAATAATATTTCTTATATAGATTTTTTATTTATTAGAAATAATTTTTATCCTATTTGTCTTATTTTCTTCACAAATATGATAATAGGCTCTATCATTTTTTAATTAACGCACAAGAAACATCAGATCTATAAAAAATTAAAAATAAATTAAAATTATAAAAAATTACAAATATATTTTAACTAAATAAAATCAGGTGCCTTGATTTAAATTTAAGATAAACAAAACTTAAAAATAAACATTAATTACATTGTTAAAAAATAACTATTTAAGCTTTTTCATTAAAAAAAACTCAGTGATATATTATATAACGTTATTCAACATTGATCAACATATTCCTAAGACTGAAAGATTTCGATAGTATTGAATTATGAACTACAGGCTAATGTATTGTAAAATTTTCTACAGAACGCTGAAGAACTCATATGGATCTAAAATATTATAACAAAATTCCCTTGTCAGTAACACTTACCATTATTGTTATTATTATCGATTCCAATTATTTAAAGCATTTGGATTTTTAAAATACTAATTACTATTCATTTAAATGAACATTCGTTTAAATTATATTTGCTAAAATTTCTTTGTTTCTTATTCTAATAATAGATAATCAATATTTGAATTTAACAATAGAATAATCAATAAAAATTTACAGTATTTTGTGTTTGATTTTTTTATATAACTTTTTATTGAAAGTAATAGTGTTTTGGAATATTAATATTTTAAATCAAATTTTATTCAATATGAAGGATCGTAACTTGTAATCAATTTATATATATACATATATACACACACACAAAATAAAAATATAGTTAATAAATTTTTTTGTAAAATTAATTTATTTATACATACGAATTTATTAATATAATTTTAGTAATTTTTACTCGTACTTTTGTCCAATACACAATGTACAATAAAAGACAATCGCTTTTTATGAATATTGAGTTGTATTAATATTAACATTGAAATCTAAAAGCTATTAAACAATCCGCATTGTTATTGGTAAATTGTAACAAATGTTATTGATTTAAGATATTTACATGGTAATCAGAATAAGTGATATTTCAAAGATTAATATGCCATAGCATAAAAGATTCTATACACATATATTTACATGTAAATTCTATTTTCAGTTTATGTCATAAACTTAACGATGGTTTACACTATATATATATATATATAAATGTATCTTTGTGAGCTAACATTAATATCTTATCGTATTTTAGTATAAATTTTTACAATAAAATAATTTTCGAAAACAATATCATTTTACTTTTATTAACAAAAATATCTAGCAGGGAGTTATAGTGCTTAAAATTTTAATTTGGATATAACATGGAATTATTGTATAAGTTTGTAAATGTGATACATGAAAAAATAAGCAAATAAAATTAAAAGAAATATATTTAAGAAAGTTACTATATTAATTATTGATCAAATGATAATTACTTGCTTTATTGCAATTTGGTTCTCTTTGTTAATGATATTCAAATGCAGCTTTTAACCTAACCCTATTTATTCTACTGTCGTTTTCCAATTCAATATAATAATGTTGAAAATTTTTTACATATTAAATATATTTAATTGCCACATTAAAAATATAACTGAACAAATATATAAACGAACTAAGAATTCCATACATGCTATTTATTAGTGTAAATTATCCCTCAATTTTTTGTACGAAAATTTTTGCTTAATTTAAAAAATAATTTTTATATTGATAATCCATACTTAATATGAAAAAATTATGATGCAACCATTCAATCTTAGTATTAATAATGTGAAAAATAAAAAAGTATTGGATTCACTAAATATTTATATATTTATTTTTACATACTAATATCATGCAACGTTTAAAAATTTTAAATAAACGTAATAAATTTAGGCTATAGGAAGGATAAATTATTTAAATTTGTTTCTTCAAATGTTCACCAAAAAGTTACTAATCGAAAGAATCAATATAAATATGTGTATATAATTTACTAATATGCTCATAATGCATCTCTTTTAATTATTTTGAATGAAAAAATTTTAATTAAAATATACTAACATTCATTTTAATAATATTGACGTAAATAATGAAAGATCACAAAATTTTAATTGTTTCTTTATCTTAATTAATTAACTTTTTATATTCAATAAAGGCTAATAAATATTAAATGTATATTACTAATATGCCTACACAAGTAATGTTATTATTTTAATTATCCTACAAGATCAAGTTAATTTATTACACTACTTGACAATGAAAAGAGATTATATAATGTTTTTAATACCAAATTTTAAACGGTCGTACTATGATATTAATAACTTATTGATTTTATATTATAAAAATATAACATTGATTTTAAAATTTAACTATTTTTATACTTTGGATTTAGTATGTTACGGTAAATTCTTCATTTACATATTAATTTTCACTCTTAATAGAAATAAAAATTATCATATAAAACAATAAATATGCAAGTTTTATTCGTATAAAAAATAAATTTTCTTATGGATTTATGAGATTTTTTTATTAATTTCTTCAGAGAAATGTGGAAACACATAAATATCAAAATGTAAGTAACGTAATTATAAAATTATATAACCTTAGCACGTACAATATTTAATAAATAAAAAATATTTAAAATATGAAATTAAAAATTACAATTAAATGCAAATTTTTCGTGTATTAAAATGAAATTAAAATTTAATGAATAAGTTTGAAAAGAATCAGTTGAAGAGAAATTAAAGTAACACAATAAGATTCAAATTTTTGTTTTTACAACTATTTTTATAAACATGAACTTTTTTCTATGTAGAAATTTTTAATCATACAGTTTTGAACAAAAACTTGATACATATTATAAGGTACCACAATATTAAAACAAAATTTTATTCACTTCAACTCTTATGTCACATAACAATCATATATGATACGTAGAAAATTTAAAATTATGTTAGATCTATAAAATGATAACTTTAAAAATTAGTTTTTTGCAAAACTCAAAAAAAAAGTTCAAAATTTCGCTTAAAGAAAAATAAGAAAACCATGATCAACATAACTTTTACTTTATTTTTTTCTTCATTTACTTCATATTTTTTCTGTATAAACTTAAATTAAATGATTTTCTATAAATATGTATAAATTTCTTTTCAGTAATAATTTTGTTTTTGACGATGAATTTACAAATATTTCGCGTACTGCATTAAAAACCAAGTGATAATGGAGTATTTTAATCAGTAAAACCTTATTATAAAATTTATAGAGCACATGTATGGTTTTACAAATTCTCTCCTTATACTTTCATCTACAATTGATATCGATAACGTTAATTGGAAAATTATTATTACTTGCAATTCTGGTACGATAAGCTGAAAAATGACTTAAATTATGCAAGTTCTAAAATGAAAAAAAAAATTACTAAAACTTAGTCCGTCGTCGCGATTTTTTAATTCACAATTCTTTCATCGCCAAGAATCTACTAACACTTTGAAAATTCAGTGCGTGGCGGTGGGCAGACGCCTAAGCGTATTACAATGGAAACACAACGCCGCGTGGACAACGTGGTGCGCGTCCGCGGACACGGACACCGTCGACGGCTTCCTGTTACTGCGAGAACTGACGGCAAGCGAGCCCCCGACGATAATGACTTTAATAGAAAACCAGGAACCTGGCCGAGAGTGGATGATCTGCTGTGGACTACGGCATCACTTCGAACTCATCTATGCGGATGGAGCCTCGCGTAGCCTTCACCTCGAGGCTAGCGTCAAGCCGCACCTTGTTGCCGCCCTCGACCTCTGCGAGGACGAGGAGCCCGAGTTGCTGCTTTGCTACAACAGTGCGTATCTAGTCTAACGCTGATGCGAAACAAGAGACGTTGTCAAGGACGATAGACGAACTCTGGGTTATCGCTAACTTTTCACCTGCCGATCACTCATTTTTCACTCGTCAGTTTTTCGGAAAGGGAGGGGCAATTGAAAAGTATAATGTAGACTCCCGGGAGTTGATTGAAGCGGAGCTTTTCCTTCACGATCGTTTGGCCAAAGAGATCGGTAATCATTTATCAGTGTCCATGTAAATTTTAAACAAAAAATTGAAAGGCTCAATCGATGTATCAAATTTGTATGGAAAGCTAATTTTTCACAGACCACCGGCATATTTTTGGAGTCATTATATTTACAGAGACTATATGGGTCATTCCATTATAAAATATTATCACTATTAGTTAAGTCGATGTGCGTGCATGTACTAGTGAATAAAATATAATCGGACAATATTTTTTAAGACATAATAAGTTTCTTAATTTTTCCATTCATACATCCTTTACTGAAAAATAATAAAATAAATAAGTCCCATTTACGGTTTTTTATACATTAAAAATAATGGACGTTAATAATTTTCGCTTTATATTGATTTTATAATTCTCCCTTCCGTTTTACTTAAAAAAAGTACCTTTAATAAAGCAAAAAATGTTGCCTTAGGGTATTCTGTTCCTCGATGGATAATAGTATAGTATCCTTCTACTGAAACTCCATTAAATATACTATTTTATACTTTCAATTCATTAGCAAAAAATACGACCTTGATTTGTGTTATTCTTCACTAGAAGATGATTATGCCTTTATGTTAAATTTTTTTACGTATATTATATTATGGCTGGAACAATATCCTTTGAGTGAAGATTTTTCTGTACCTTAATTTTTCAGACTACTGTATTTTATTTTTATCTTTTAAGTTTACAAAATTTTTATTTAAAATTACTAATTTACACGTACATTGACAAATATATATGTTTCACAATATTTTAATATTATCTAAATATTCAAAATGCATACATTATTACGCTGTATTTCATTAATATTTTCTGATCTCTTCTTTTATTTTTCATAAATTTAAAATTATTTAAGTGTTTATAAATTTTTTTTTATATTTGAAGCTGTAATACCAATTATTTATGCATTACCTCTAATGAACTAGTAGTTTTCTAATAACATTATTATTTAAATTGCATGACAAAGTATAGTTCATAATCAAACAGTATTATAGAAAAATCACCTATTATTCGATGCATCCTAAATTGTTCATTTTAAATATTTATATTTAACTCATTAATATTGGGAATGCAAAAAATTTCTTGTATAAGTTGGCAAAATATCATTTTTTACAATACGTAGGATATTAAATGAAACCATCATTTTTGAAGAAAATTGGTTTCATTAATTATCTACGTTCAATTTGCATTTCACTAAGAAACTTTTCTTTTTAAGATACTTGTCATTTCCAAAAATTGTCCGACGAAAGTGCAGCACCTACGGAGTTTGACTTCAACTGGAATTCGGTACCAATCGCCGTAGGTCAGTATAATATGCACCAACAGTTTATTCTTACATTCTTTTGCATTGCTGCTTCACAGCAAAAACGTAAAACAGTGAAATCAGGCGGTATACTCTCTCTGAAGGAAAGATGACTTCCTTTGAGGTAAATGATTCTCTTTCACGCAAACCGAGATCGAAGATAGAGCGCGTGAAAAAGAAACGTAATCACCATCCTTCGAAGGAATTCCAAGGTGGTCCACTTTGGATTTGGCATTGTAAAACGCGCAAGAATAAAAAGTAAAGAAAACGAAAGAGAAAACGTAGGATGCAAAAAAGATGTAGCAACTCGAAAGAGTAAACAAACGAATAATTCAAGAGGCACGTTAATGAAGGGCCGTGACGTTTTTCTTGTGTGTGTGCAGCCTGTGCCTTCCCGTATGTGATCGCTTTCACGGCCGACACGATGGAGATACGGCTGATCATCAACGGGAATCTCGTGCATACGATCGCGATGCCGAACCTGAGCCTAATAACATCGAAGCAGGATATATTCTTCGCCTCGACCGCCCCGGAATTCCTCGCCCTCAAACTCGACAAGGATGAGAGAAGCCATAGTCCACCCTCGTCGCAATCCAGCGTACAAAGTAAGCCTCCCTTTGTGCGCCCACGCCTTTTCATAATCATTCTTTGCTCGTGTTTTTATTTTTCGATGCACTCTTCCAACTGACAAATTGAACTGGTCTTCTTCTTCTTCTTTTTTAAATTTTCCTTGCGATTCAACGAGGCGAACACGTTAGGCAGAAAAATATATTCATAAATACGGGCATCATGTGCATCAGAAAATTAATTCATTGTACTTTTAATTCATCGTACGTTACTTATTTTTATTGTTTCAAATTTTCTAAATTTAGAAAATTTATGAGCGAATCGAAGTAGCGTTGTATGTGTGAATCGCTTTTTGTCATGATATGCGAGGTATACCGGCACTTCAGACGGTAAAAAAAACTAGAATTTTTTTTATATGCAAAATTATTATTCTATTTCCTTTCTATATAAGAATCTATTTATCTCGTTCTTTTGAAAAAATTTTCCAAAACTACTATATTTCTACAGTCTATGAAAAGTTTTTCCAAGTTACGTAGATTTTTAATTAAAATTTTTGGTTATAAAATTTTCTATATACAGATAGTAATTAAAAGATATTCCATTTTTAATTTAAATATAACTATATATAATAATAAATTCTTAATATCTTCTCATCATGGTTCATTATAAATCAAATTTATGGGAATAAATTTAAATTCTTTATATTATTTAAATTGCTTATTATGCAATGGCTTCGTTTATTAAAGAAATAATGCATTTTATGTTTATGTTTAAATGAAATGTTACGTAGTCTTGTGAAATATCCATAATGCAACTACTCATCAATCAATAAATTATTTGTCAATTCTAAGAAATATTTTTATAATATTTACAATGTCAATAGAATAGTTGATTTAAGAAAAAATATATATTTTATAATTTTATAATGCATATACTGTTTTTGTTATTCTTCTTTTAAAACAATTATTGTTTTATAATACAAATTGAGGATATCGTTATATTTTTTCAATTTTTTTCGTATGCCTATTATAATTTATGAGACAATAATAAAATACCAAGTAGTAATAAAATATTGAATAGTTTAGTGAATTTATTGAAATAAATTCTTATAATTAATTTTTAACTGTTTTCACTAAATTAGTCTGATATTGACAGAAAAATAGAAAAAAAATAAAAGTATAAATAATAATTAATTATTAATAGCATAGATTTGATTATTTAGATAATATAATTTGAAAAAAGTCGATAGAAATAGCGGAAATATTGAATGTAACATTTATAACCATAGTACAATATTTCATAAATTCCGTTTTACTGTCAAGTAAAAAAACAAGTATTATTAGAATAATTGCGGTCCAGAATAGAAACACTAATAAAATCAAACTAAAAGCATGAAGAAGCTTTAAAAAATATCAATAATTCTTTACGTTTTCATTTATCATAGTTTTTAAAGTGTCTAGTCACAGAATTATAACACATAGTATTGCTGGATCCCATCGACGATGTCTCACGTGCAGACGTTTGCTAATTCCATAGGCAACCAGTGTGAACTGGGACCGGCGATGCGGATCTACCGTATACCCCTACAAACACTTTCACGCACAAGCGTGTCGAGCTGTGGTCAACGACGCTGTCCGAGCCCCGCGGAGCCAGAGACTGGTTCCGAGTCTGGCCCTGGGTCCGGGTGCAATAGCAACTTCCTGAGCGCGGAGCCCCAGCAGCACCGCATTCTCAGCCGCTCGTGCAGTAGCAGCCCGACTCCCAGCCTCGGCGCCTCGGTTTCAAGCTCGTCCAGCAAGTGAGCATCACTAGAGCGCTCCGGGAGAGGAGGGCCGGTCTCGAACACTCATCGCGTCTTCTAGGGCATATCAGCACCCTTTCGTTCAGCATTTCGTTGTCGCTCTCACCTTGACGGCTTCGCTGACGCGAGATTTTATCTAGGATGTTTAATGGTGAAGTTATTGGATGCTTCTTCTTATGAGAGACGCTGTTCGCGCATTCAGAAATTTAAGAGCTTGCGCTTACGGCAAATGTACGATCCACTAGATTTCGAAAATTAAAAATTTTAAAGTGCTTGCTAATTCCGGAAGATGTAGTGTTCGAATTGAAAAAAAGAGCAAACATATTTAACTTATAATATAGCGCTCCTCTTAAGCTTCCGCATTGCGAAACTTCTAGATATTAATTTTTAGATATTTGAATTGTTGTCGCATAATTTCGCGTTGTTGTAATTGCCATTAATGAATTTAGTATTTTATTTTTTGTACTTCTGAACTATGCCTTTGCAGAATATCGAGACTGACCCTCCAGAAAATTATGATAGAGATGAAGGTGAAGTTTTTTTGCAGTGAAAAGAACTGTACACATAACTATATCGCGTAACATGCCTACGCCTTGCGAGTCGAACTGTTACAAGATGCGCTTGCGATAATTTTATCGTGGAACTGAGCATGTCTCGATGGGTCCCAACAAGAATCTAAACTATCGCCATTGTTTCATTGATTACAAAACTCGGTTTAAATAGTCAACATTTTTTCAATAAAGATAAGTTATTTATTTTTAATATAGTGTTTTAAAATTAAAGAAATAGTTAAACAAATTTGCACATAAACTATCATTTACAGTAGACATATACCGGTTAATGTTTTAAAAATTAATTTACAAAAATTGTAATTTTCATATACATTTAATGTTTAATGCTTATTGATTGATTTTTTTTAACTTCGAAAGTAAAAATACCATTTAAACTTCTTAAATAATAAAACTACTGGTACCTAATTATTGTAATTTTTAAAAATATTTTACGAATGTCTAAAACCTAGAATATATTGTTTAGAAGGGAATAATGGAATTATCGGTTCGAGCTCTAAAAGTATTTATTTATGCAACCTAAACTATGTTGATTGAAAAACGTAGAAAAAAGACTAGGATAGAGCGACATAAAATTGGAATTGTACAAATAACTGTTTAGTCCTGCACGTATATTTTCTGAACTACAATACCGTAAGAATGCAAAACTTTCAGCGATTTGAAATCTGATAAATTATGACTACATTATTGTAAGAAATATTATTTATTAATTCACGTCACTTTCTTAATTTTTTTTAATTATGATTGATTCCTGTAATGGAAGCTAGATATTATTATTACTCACTGTGTAATTGTTTAATGAAAAACTACTTGAATGATTTGGCTTGAATAATTTTAAAAAATCAACACATTTATTGTTTAATAGCTTTATTGTTAAGTACTTTGTTTTCGAAAATTTTAATAAAGACCGATTTTTCTTTTTTTAGAAATAAATAATAGTGCTCTAACGAGGCTTTTTTCACAAGACATTGTTGGTTTGTTTATGCGATATTCTCGATCTGACTGGAAAAGTAAATAACTATCGTATTGAAAGAATTTTAATAAAATTTAAAGCGGTATTTTATTTAAAACCAAATAACACAAAACTTATTTAACTTTCATTAAGCATAGAATAAAATTTATGTAATAAATATTATTATTTAAGTGAATATTAGTAACTCATTAATGAAATTTCTTAGAAATTAGTTCAAACGTGAAAAAAAATAAAGTAGATAATCTTGATACTTGTTACAATTTACGGTCTTCGTTTATTATTATAAATGGATAAAAATTACTCATCAAGTATATTTTAAAATACATAAAATAGTAAGATAAGCCTTTCAAATTAAGCATAAACTTTTTTTTATAATACTTAGTCACAAATGAGACTGTTAAACGAATAACAAATTTGATTCTTGAGTAAACTATTAAATTTAAAATTATAATGCACGTGTCTTTTTTGAATTGTACAAATATTGTTATTTTAGTCTTATATTAAATATATTTTTAACTTTTCTTCCAAATAATACTATTAACTTATAAACTACTTACTTTGATCAGTTTTATTATTTGGTAACAGATAATTCTGCCTAAAATTTTATCAAAATACATAATCTAGAGTGTGTCATTCTCTAAGTGAGTAAAAATCACAAGTGCCAAAAAATTATTTTAAATTTGAAATCATATAATTATATATGTTATATCTAAAAAATCCAATTATCTAATTGTTAAATATATGAATTTGTGCATGTTAACTGAGATATTGTTATAAATAATTCGTAAAATATACATAATTGTAAAATCACTGATATTAATCAAAATGATAATAAATTTTAATCTATATATTGATTTATTACGTAATAATGTGTAAATTTATTCTTATTTCTTCATTCTAATTTATATTTATGTAAATTGTTAGATATTAATTTTTTTATTGCAATTAACAATTATAATTCTATTTGAATTAAAATAATTATAAAATCTTTTGAATTAAAATATTATAGAAATTTTCATATCTTCACAGTTAGTGAAATAGATTATAGTATCATTCAAACTTATATTACATTAGACACTATTTATTATAATATAAGAGAATCTAATAAAAATATAAGATAATAAATATAAGTTAATACATGATCAACTTTAATTACTATTTTCATCATTTTTGCTAGACATCCTGTAATAATAAAAAACCTTTTCAAATTATAAATATGTACAAGATTGTTATTATATTTGAGTATAAAAATATTGCATAAACATATAAACAAAACTGCGTTTTTAAATAATTTGAAAGACTTACCAGACAGTCTGAAAAATTTGTGAGAAAGCAAAAATGACGAAACATTAAATGATATTCTGTTTCAAATAATTATTAATGAAATGAGTTTTTTCAAATTCTATTTTCTCTTAAGATTATGATGCAAAAAATATCAGATAAAATTAAGATTTATAATAATTACTAAATATTTTATGTAAGTTATTTTTAATATTTCGCCATTTTCGCACCTCGCTTTTTCTTCCGATGTTCAACACTGTACACTAAAGACTTAAGAATTAATTTAACGAGAACGATTTTGAATAAATGTTATTAAAAAAATTGAATTATTCAAGTTTAAAGGAAGGGATATATATATATATAAAATATAAGAAAATATAAAATTCAGCGAAGACTTCAATGAATATATAAGAAAAATTATAAATTGAAATTTGCTGTTCTGGAATTTCGCTGAATATTATTTTCATGGTGTTAAATATTTTTCCAAAAGAAAACGTTCAAAAAAAGTTCTAAAAAGCTTGTGAAGAAAAAAATAGAAGATAATGGAATAATAAAAAATATAAACAAATAAATATTTGATTTTTAAAATTTCTTTACCCACTTTCTTAATAACATGTATCATTCACATTTGTACTCACAAATTCATTTGTATTAACAAGTGTAATGAATTTTTTGTTCATGCGAGTTTACAGTATTTAAATTACTATATTAACATTCTATGCTTATTTATTTTTTGTAAAACTTTATTTTATTACATTAAAAAAATCGAACAGTACGAGATCATAAAGTATATATAATTAAGAAACGGAGCACATCGACTTCCGCTTATTGGATTTTCGTTTCGAACCATAATTTCGAAATGGGAGGAGCGACGAAGTCTTTGCCGGCATGCTGTTGTACTTGTGGTTGCATTTGTTCATACCTGTGCGCAACACAAACATTTAATGATTTCATACCATTAAAAAATAAAATAATTTTCATTTTTTCAACATATTTATGTTTGAAACAGATATATATTAACAAATATTCCTGTTTGATCAGCATTCATAAATAACAAGGCACATAAGTCTACATAATAAAAAATTGATCCAATTTTGTTGTGTATAGAATAAAAAAATAGATAGTAAATATTTTTTTAAGTGTATTATTTTTAACACAATTTTTTATTTTTTACTCGATATTTTCGTTTAGTTAAATTATTTAAATTTGAATCACTATAACAACGTCAATAATTTCTATACCTTAACTAAAAATAAATAGAATTTAATAATAATATTAATTTGATTATAAATGCTAATAAATTAAAAATTATTGTTAATATAAGAAATATAATATATTTCGTTAAGTATAACTTTTCACAATTTAATGATGTTCGTAAATTATTCTATGAAATTTATAATTGTTTACTTCACAAAATATCTACAATTTCATATAATAATAAACTTCCTATTGATACAATTATATAAATCATTAGATTATTTTAAAATAAATAAAAGAAATTTAATTAAAAATAAAAATTAAATAATAAGAAATTTAAGGGATTAAAACTAAGCGTTGTGTTTTTTAAGAGGTACATCAAACACAATATTTGTATTTAATTAAAATTAAATTAAATTAATTGCATTATAAAATTTGAAGTAATTTTATATAACACGTGTACAAATTAAATTAAATTTATTTATATATTTGATATCTATAAGATACTATTATTATATAAATAAATATTTTATATAGATAATAAATCTAATAAATGCATATTTTTAAAATGATTTTATATGTATTTAAGATATTTTTATAAATATAATTCTTTATAATTTTAAAAGATCATATTAAAAATATTTATAAAATATATTAACAATAAATAACATAAAGAAACGTTAAAAAATAAAAAAATTTGTAATTAATTTTATTTAGACTACACATAACATGTATTAAAATAGGAGAGGCGGGCCTAAGCAGAAGTTTTATACTTTGATTTATAACACTTTTGAATCTAAAATAAAATCGTTTACTTAAAAAGTTAATTAATTCAATGTAATAATTTATAATCTTTAATTTATTTGATTCATTATTATTATTATTATGCTTTAACTTTATAAAGAACTTTTTAATTAATAAATAAGTACATGAAAATATAAACGTTACTATTTTATAAATTTTATAATATTTAAATATTGATATTGATAATAATTATACGATTAGATAAAAAAATTATATTATGCTACATACTGTTCGATTAAATTGAGCGTACTAAAACAAAAATTTGGTTCCATCTGAATAATATTAAGACTTTTGAGTTAATTGAATCATTTAGTGGAGAAAATGACTACAGATATTCCCAAAATTCACACCAATTTATTCAATCGTTACTGCAGCTTAACACTGATTTGCTCAATTAATCGGTTTCCGATAAATAACTGTATTAAAACTAGTGCAATCATTTAAAAAGAAAACCATACTTTTCGCTAATTTTTTCAAGCTTTTTCCAGACTATAGAATTCATATAATTATTTATTATTACCCTGAGTACAAAGAATTTATTTGTGCAAATACACAACTTAACCATAGTAAATTTCTTACTTAAAAAAATGTATATACAATTATTATACAATAAACGTATTTATACTACAAAATATCTATTTAAAAATCAATAAATGACACATTGTACGTAATTATAGTCGAAAACATAGTTGACAAAATTATAAGTACTTGTACGAAATACAACACAATATTTCATGCTCTTTTAGGCACCAACTATAGTAACTTTTTGTGAATAATTATTAATTTTACACATTAATAAAAATAATAACCATATTCTGCATTTAACTTTTATTCAAAAATTCAGTACATTATATTTGTTACACAAGAAGAGATTTTACCATGAAAATTGGAAACAGCAATTAAAGTGATCATTACACTTTGTATTAATTAAGTCCCGCTCTCTCCTATAAATCAAAGTTTATTGTTTATACTTACTCAAGCTCAGGATTCTAAAAGCACTGGGTTGCCAAACGCTATTTGCCATGTAAGTAGGTTTATTATTTTCAGCTAGTTATAGTTTTGTTTATTTTTTTATTTCGCTTGTTTTTTTTTTTTTAATCCAATATTGAAAAAGGTAAAAAAAGCAGCCAACAAAGTGGGTGTCAAAAGTGTGCAAAAATCCAGTAATGTCATACTCGTACCAAACCAAAAAGTAGCTTAAAACACGCTGAGCTAAAACCTTAAATATGAGGTTAAAAGAAAAACATCACTTCGATCCAATATATTCACTAATCATTAAACTTTATTAAAATAATAACAATTAATCAATGTTTTAACAGTCCACTGGAAATTATAGGACGGTTTACAAAAAGACAAAGGAAGAGAGGGAAAAACGTAAAATACTCTATTCAGCCATCGAAGTATATTCTTTACAACACACTCGTTCAGAATGCTTCTCGGTCAAGTAAGAGTAGTGCCCGCACCTACGACATTAGTAATATCATTCAAATCGGGATTAGCTCCTTTTGACCCCGGAAAAATAGATTATGTATAGGCCGTAATTATACCATACCGTACCGTACCATTCAAAAATTTTATAATATCTACAAACTTGTAAAACAATTAACAATATGATAAATGAGAGCAAGCCGATAATAGTATGATTAAATTAAAATTTTTTACCAAATTATCTACAAATTTTAAATAATTTAAAATTTGATGCAGATACAATAAAGAAATTGTTTTACGCTTCTGCTTTTGTAAGTACTTATTATTAAGTAAGCGATTAAAAGAGAGTTCTATAACACATGCGTAAGCAATTGTAACAATTAACTTTCGTATAAACGCAAAAATATTTACAATTAATAATAAGATAAAATTTTAGTTCTATTTCATGAGATTCGCAAAGAGCATTTATTTAATATTTCATGTGATTTTCAATGGCATATTAAACGTTGTAATAAGGGGTAAATATTCTAAATAATTCTTTATAATATTAAATAACGATTTTAAAACATCTTAACCGATTATTCAACGAGCACCTAAGAAAGCTTTGAAGAACCAATGATTTGAGTAAAATTTTCAGCATGTGTAGGCAATTGATGATTGATCGAAGGAAAGTGAAAATGAAAGCATCATACAGCTTTGAAGAATATTATTTTATGCACGCATATTATTCTAAAAGAATTTATGAATGGTACTGCATAATGTAATTAATTTACGAATAAACGATTAGAAACAACTTTTTATAAATATAAATAACTAAATATAAAATACATTTTTAACGACAAAATTAAAAATTTTTCGTACCAACAATACTGTTTAAAATCTCTCATAATTTTTCGTACACAAAACTATGCATAATCCATTCCTAGGCTATTTAAAAAAGAAGATAGTTAATAGATTGAAAAAATAACAATACAAGAAATTCATGAATAAAAAAATAAAGTTGAAAAACAGGTAACATTATTCTCGCCAAACTGTCTCTGATGACAATAAGCTCGATTGACAATACGCATTATACATACAGCCGAATAATAATAATAATAATAATAATAATAAATGCTTGGTTGAATTCAATAATTCTCTCTGCCCTTTTATTTATGGCACAGTGGCGATCGCTAAGAGCAGCACGAGGAAGAAGACAAGCAAGAGGCAAAATTGCGCCGTTATGTGATTAGTAATGTAACATATGTATTTTGCGGTTAGTCGAGACATATCATGTGAGGCATTGCACACCCTACTAACGCGTTCGCAAGACCGTATCTCACCTTCCCAGTTGCCTTCGCCGGTGAGGCTCGTGCGGCGATTAATCACAGCGCCATTGGGCGTACTCTCCTTCCAATCGCCACTGAGTTTCGCCAGCTGGACGCGTCTGAAGAACACGTTGTCGTCCACGCTGTCCTTCCCCTCCTCATCCTCTGCCTGCTTGTCATTATCCACCTTCTCCTTCGTGAACTTGGCTTTCTCCTCGTTCTGCTCCGCGGCAAGATCACAAATTTCTTTGGTCATAACATTGAAGCTCTTGTCGTCCGCGACAACTTCCTCCTTCATCTCCATTTTCTCTGAACAGGAACTATTGCTACGATTAGAATCTTCCCCGAGTACCTTAAGGGTGTCTAGTATCGTTGAGATTTCGCGTTTTATCGGCGACGTTTCTACCGTTTGACCAGATTTTTTATCATCGTCTGCGCCAATTCTATCGATCATTTCTCCAACATTGAACTTGCTAGCTTTGTCTTCGATTAACAAAGTATCGGCTACATTTCTCAGAGATCTAGATGTGCTGGGGTTATCTTTTGCACACTGGGCTTTTTGAGACTCGACTGATGCAGGAATGGCGTCGATGCCTTTCGTTAGTTGAACAAGATTCTCCAGATCTTCGCAAAGCTTTTTATATACGGATACTTCTTGCTCAGTGATAGGTTCAACTTCAAGTTGAGAACTCAACGACGGAGTACTGCAATTGGAAGATATGTAACTGCTACCCTTATCACTATTTGTTTTATGTTCACTGTAAATAATCAGAAATTAACATAATAATTAATGCTTACAAAGACGAGTTTACATTTTGTTAATTTTCATGTTATTCAATTACTGTCATAAACTACCTTTATTTATGGATAATACATATCAAAAATTTTTAAAGCTCTTAGAATATATTTTTACTATACTATGATGTTAAATTTTCGTTCAATGTAATATCAACTTTTTAAATCCTGAACATTAATTAAAAGTAAATTACCTTTAAAAATTATCCTTTATTTAACATAATTAAATTGATTGAAATTGTTATTATTAAAAATGATAATGATTAAATTAATAGTTTCACTGAAATTATAATGGAACATTGAAATAAATTTGAATGTTTTTATTAACACTAATTAATGGATAGTAAACAATTAATGTAAATAAGTAACGTTAAATGTATATTAAGTAAATAACAAATGCACAACCATTACGTACATGTCATTGTTGCATTTGATAACTTTATTGATATCGGTAAAGCATTACTCAATCAGTGACGATTGAATTTCTTTATTGCGTAAATCATAATGATAAACATTTCTGACAGTATGAGCCGAATGATAAACGAGGACCTTCAAAAGTGAACAACATTTGAAAAAAGAATAATAAAAAAAAAGAAACTTGCACTTTCTTATCTTCAACTGGCAATCTGTTGTGTGTCCGAATCCTGTCTTCCGATGACTCATCCCAGGATCTGCTGCTCGTGTCAATGTCCGATAAAACATCTTTTTGTCGGAGCTGTTCCGCATTCCAATTCCTGTTGACATCGAGACAATCTGGCACGCGTTTCTGCCAGCTCATGCTCGTCACCTCCGGATCACTCGTTCTTCTGTCCATGCGCTTAACGGAAACATCATTTAAGAAGCCATCGAATGTCGAATCTACGCAGGAACTCGCCTGGTCCTCGCTGTCCAGTTCCAGAGGCGACGTCGCCGATGACGAGTTTACTAGACCGTAGAGATTTGCGGATAAGGATCTCACCGCGCGCTTTTTCCTCAGACCGAAGGATGGCGTAGGTGACGCAGCATTCGTACCATTGTGTTGAGACAGTTGGGCGTCCTTGCGGAGATTGCGGAAGGCCAGATCGTCGGTAACGAGGTCTGGCTCGCAGTTCGGTATGTAAGGTGAACGCGCGCGTTCCAATCTTGTCGGCCTCGTGTGCAGATAATCTGAATCCGGGGCTGTTGTTATTGGTCCAAGGGGTATGCCGAATGGCGGTTGTGGCTCGACTACCTGTGTTTTTAATGTTTATAGCACTATTAAAATATTATAGGATACTCTGGACATGCAATACCTGTTAATTTATCTTTATAACATTGTACTGCAAAAACACAAACCAACTTTCAGAATAACGTATAAAAAACGAGAAATTTATTTAGCCTATAAACATAATCTATATTCCTATGTTAGTTTGCTTGGAACAAGTACAATTAAAATTTACAGTTGCAATTCTTATTATAATTTATTATAATTTTTTTGGTTCTAATTTATTTAAAAATACTATGTGCCAGTCCCAATGACAGAATAAATATTTCATTTTATTTTTTGTTATTCAAAATTATTTTCTTATAAAATACCAATGAAAATATTTATCGGTTTTTTACTTTAAAATAAAAGCATCAAAGCAATAAGCAATAAAACGAAGATTTTAATACTTAGTATTTGAAATCATTATATTTCAAAATTGATATTTATTTCTCCAATTTAATGAAATTCATCGTTATAATAATGTGAAAATTTGGAGTTGTACTTGATTCATTTGGAATATCAGTCGTTAAAAGTAAACGTATTGCAGCATTATACCACAATAACGAGTGAATGGCTAGACTCAATTTTCTATAAAACATCTATAAATGCAAAAAATTAAACAGAAACCTAAAAGGAAAAAAGATTCGTAGAAAATCCTATGTATTTTTTATGAGAAGTGTATCAATGTAAATTAGTCAACTCATTATTATTATGATTACTTTTTATTTTATTAGATAATAAATAAACAAGATCTGAAAAACAGACTTTTAGCTGTTTAACAACAACTGTGACAATATTTGTTTTTGTCAAATGATATTTTAAAATATTATTACTTAATTTTTTTAATTTACAGCATAATCGAAATATTTTTATTCGAAGCTGATGCATAAAAAAACTCTTCATTTCCACAGCAAAAAACTATTTATAAAAATATTTCCAAATGTACTTTAAATTGATTTTTTTTAAATATTTGCATCTATTAAATCTATTATTAAATAGTTCATGAAACTGTATGATATTTTTGTATATATTACCTTCAGCGTATTATTAGCATACTGCATACTGCGAAAAACGACGTCGTCCAGCGTAACGTCCGGCTCTTTTCTACGAGGTTTCCTTTTTGGATCAATGTAATACATCTCCCGTCGAGATGGAATAGGCGATGTCATTAAATAACTAATACTAGATAAAGTTGACTGTCCATCTACGGACGTGGGCCTTTCTTTAGGGTGCATTCTTCTGTAAGCCATATCATCCTTCAGTCTATCAGGTATTTCTGGTTCATCTTTAAAGTTTCCCTAATATTGCAAAATGTCAATATCTAAGTAAACTTATATTTTAATGAATATATAGATGACGGACGAATTATTTAGAATCACCTATTGTTTTAATAACAGTGATTTTTATAAATACCTCAAAATAAATAAAAGACTTAATACTAATGTGGTCTTAAAATAATCTTTTTTTCTAAAAATAAAACAGAAGATTTTTATTTTTACATACAAATAGTGTGACGTTCAATAGGTACATTTTATAAAATTATTATTGCAATTTTCCCAACAACTATTTAATAATAATTGAAAAATATATATTTTATAATATTAACGAAACATATTTTTAATGTAATAATATAATTTTATTTTTACTTGTTCTTGTAAAGCAAACAGGCTAAATTTTATAGTCGATTTTAATCTGATTATGACATCACTCTTATAATACTCTCAGTTAAATTATACGTTGAGCAGTTGTGTACCTTTAAAATGATTCATTTTTATAGCTTTTGAAAAAAAATATTTATATTATAAATTATATTTTATATTTTGGCTTTTTATTTATTAAAGTATCTTTATTGAAATAAAAAAACAACTTTACGTTAATAAAAATAATTTAGTGGGCGATGAAATTACATTATTTGGCCTTAACAACTTCAAGGTAAACATATACAGACAAATAAGGCTTACCAAAGTTGAATCACCCCAAGTTTTTCTTTTCGAGTTTAAGTCTTCATTGTCAAAATTATCTGGACTTGCTGTAAATCCTTTATAATGAAATTCCTCCATAGTTCTTTGTTCCGCTCGATCCAATAATTCCTCATCAGCCAACTGAAGACTATTGTATATTGTTTCTAATTCACACATTGCCTCCTCCAAGGTTTTTAAACTCCGCCTATTATTTGGTTTTTCGCTTTCAGCTTTTTTAAACGATAAATGATTAGAATTGTCATAATCCTTACTTTGTAAAGCCATCAAAAACTGTGATGGTTGATCTAAATATTTTGATTTGTTTAAATCTAGCAAAGGAGATTGATTCCTATCAATGAAAGTACCAGCATCACCTATTAAATCCTGAAAAATTAGTAAACGATTGATTTTTAATAACTAAATCATTTTCATTATTGTGTGTTAGTTCTATGTAGTACGTAATCACAAAAAATTATGAATTTTGAAAACTGTCTCGGTATTTCGTCAATTCTTTGCTTATATTAAATTTGAATTTAAATTTAAATTTCATTGTATAATAGCTTCAAAAATTCATATATCGTAAATATTGATTTAAAAACTTATTAACCTAATGTACTTTTAAGCTTTTTTCTTTTAGTGGCGTATTATATTCGTAAAATTTAAATATTTATTATCAGCGATGTTAATGAATTCAGAATATGATTGTATCGACTTCCGTAGAAACTAATTTCATAAAATTTTTTTAAAAATAAATATAGATAAAACATACATGTGAAATATCGATTTGATAATATATGTTTTTTACCACTGAATATGAATATAATTTTTAACGATGGCCAAAAATACAATTATCATAAAAAACAAAAAATGCTTGCGCAACGTCTCTCTCATTCTCTTTCCGACTATCTTTGCCTCTGTCTCTATCTATTTCTCTCTCTCTCTCTCTCTCTTTCTCTCTCTCTTTATTTAAAAGACGTAAGTCTTCAAATTAAAATAGTGAATTTACCGCATTGAGTTCTTCTCTAAAGGAAGAATTAGAAGGACTCGGAGGTGTGTTGAATTTGTGTACTGTCGAGGTGGGCGAAATGGCACTGTAACGGCCCTCGTTGATGTTCCTGACTTCGGTATTCGGACTATAAAGTGAGCGTCTCGGACTTTCGAAGAAATCGTTTTTCTTATCAAAGGTCTGCTCGGAAACTCTAGGTACGTACTTGAGTATCTGTTGGTACTTGTCCATTGGCGCGCTATTAATGAGAAGTCGCGAGCGGTAGTCTCTTGAAGGAGGCTTAGGAGGCGTCACGGCGGAAACCCTACGATTAAAAACTTCAGCAGCAGTAGGTCGTACGTTGCTTCGTTGATCTGGAGATCTCTGACTCCGAGGATGATTTTGACCAGAGAAGGCCTTGTGCTGCTTGTGTTGCGTCGGCGCCAAGTTCTTTTCGAAGTCGTTGAAGTACTGAAGAGTCTGTTGGATGAGCACGTTCACACCCATCTCCTCTTGATGGCCGTAATAATTGCCGTTTGGTAATCCATTGTCAAAACGCGGTATGGGCTGGATCTCCATGTTACTTGTTCCTTCGAGATAACGACGAAAATAATTTATTTTTTTGTATGAAATACGAGCCTATATTTTTATATTGAATATTTTACTTTAACGTACTAGACGAAACTTAGAGATTTTCTTATTCCAATTATAAAGTTTTTTCGACAGTCGTACGCAAATTTTGTTCAATCAATCTTCCTAATCAATCGTCAATATAATAAATTCATATTTCATACTTTCCGTAATTTTTCCTAAAGAAATAAATTTAGAGATCAGATTTATTAATTTAAAATAGTAATAATTGATAAAAGCATCTTTTGTAATCTTATTTATTCTATCTATATAGTCTCAGTAATTAATAAACCTAATTGAATATCATTCTACTAAAACTAATTATTTATTTACTGCATCTTCACTATAATATATTATTATTTATTTACTGTATTATTTTATTGTTAGTATAATATCAATAAAATTAATTAAAGTCATGTCAATTATTACCTGAAAATTATTGATTACATAAAAATTCTTCTATACATTTATAAGAATTTATAAAAGTATATCCATATTTTAAATATATTCATTATTAATGTATACATAAGATTTTTTAGAATTTTTAAAAAACTGTACATTTGAGAAATTTCAAAATAAAGAGCTTATTAAAATACATACATTTCAGTATTAAATTAAACTTTTTGATTAATATACATTAGACAAGATAAATTATATTTAAAATTTTATTATAAATTTTATCATATAATATTTATTGCGTAAACATTTTAAGAAATGTACAGCAATGTTGTGTACATGTACAGTCGGCCAATTATTATAGTGCATATTTTAGCATTCAACAACTTAATATTACCAAGGTTATTACAGTTAACAAATAATAAATAAGTTATTCGATAAAATTACACATTTTTAAAATCAAATTGATTGTTAAAAAAATTTTATCAATTACGAATGAATTCTTCATAAACGAGAACGATTAATCTCACAATCAATGCTTTTAACGTAATTTTATCAATTTAACTGCTTATGGCTTAATGACTGAGTTTCACGCACAGAATTAATTAAATTCTATTAACATAATTCATATAATATTTATGTAAACATAATTTTTACTAGTGGAAAATTTAAAAATAGTGACAATCTCGAGTCGAAAATGAGAATATTGTTTTAATTTAAACGTAACTTTAATATTTTCCTCCCACCATAATAATTTCTGAAAGAATTTAAACATATTAGAAACTCAGACCATTATTTGACAAACAAAAATTTACATATTCAAAGCAAGTATCTTTAAGTTTTATTAAGAGTATGACTAATGGATATTACTTTAGTAGGAAAAACGGGCGAAGTCTGAGTAGAGTAGAATTACATTAACCAGTATATGTAAGAACTTGGTGTACGTAAAATAATCTTACTGCGCATATTTTATAAATGAAAAGTCTAAGTATCATCTCAATCACATAAGCCTCTTAATCTACTGATTCAATGAATGAAATATTAATAATCGATTAAAATATTTCTAGAATAAGATGATTGAAATTTTCGAAGTTTTATCGAGCACTTCAAACATTGTACAATATAGATTGAAGAGGCCAACGAAAATGCCGCCTTGACTCTTGAAAAGTCCTTCAGCGGAAATTCCGCTTTCATTAATCACAGCCACTTGAAGAAGAAAAAAAAGAAGCAATAAAGAATCGCAAAGTCTCCGTAGCTTACCCGTGATTGTTTCCTGGGTGCAATCGCTGCGGGGCACGCGCTCGATAGGCTGGAAGCCCTCGTTCTTGGGGCCGCGACTCTCGATGCTTCTAGAGTCGGCGTGCCTCTGCAGATTCGGGGCCAGATGCTTATTCGTGCTGGCGCCGTTGCAAACTCTCTTCAGGTATCGCTCGGTTCTAGAGGCTCGGGAGGAGCGCTTTTTGGGCTCGTGTGTACGCCTGCCGGCCTCGTCCTCGCTACTCTCGTCGGTACTGCTGTCGCTCGCGCACAACCGGTCGCGCTTCGCCTCAACGCGCGCCTTCACAGTGTCCTTGCGCGCCCGTCGCCCAGGGCCGTCCATCGATCCGTCGCTGCTGCGCGAGTGCACGTTACCGGCGGAAGTTAGCACCTCCAGGGACTGACTTGTGGCCGTCAACCGGTCGCCCCCGCTAAGCCCGTTGTTGTTGTTGTTGTTGTTGCTGTTATTGTTGTTCTGATTGTTGTAAAAGTAGTGCTCGTTGCTGTTGTTATTTCTCCTGGTGTTATTATTGTTATTGTTGTGGCTGTTGTTGTTGTTGGCTATACTACTGCGGAAAGCTCCCGGTGCCGAGTAATCGTTGCTTGCGCGACTCTCCTGGACATAACTGGACAATCTTGCTGCGCCCTTGGACTTGCCTTGCCAGACAACAAGAAAAAATTAGTTAATATGCTGGCGAGTCGTTGGATTGTGCGAGCGTGTATTTTTAAACGGGAGGATCGCAAAACTTTGCTTTTTCATGCTCTTGCTGCGCTTTGTTCGTTTTTAAATATTTTGAATGAAATGCTCTGCTGGCGAATCGCGAACGCTGAAAGTGACGCGAAATCGGTCCATCTTTTCGTCCGTTTCGATAGTATTGTAACGATGGCTCGTTCTAGAGGGCGGGACCCAGTGGCGCCGATGACGTCACCCATCCAGGGTGCCCACTATCGCAACATATATATGTGTACAAATTGTATTGAATGGCATCGCGAAAACGCGGTAATGAAAGTTCAAAGACTCGCCAATAGACTCGTAAACATTTTCGCGTGAGACGTGAGACAGAAGAGATAATTTGGGATACGATGCGTCTCGCGTGAATGCACTCATTAATAACGGAAAGTAAACTTGAGATTAATATCTTTACTTTGATAAATTTCGAAACGAAATATCTAAACTCTGCATGAATCGATAAACCAAACTATTATTAGAAGTACTTCGATTTATGTAACACGTAAATTTACAAGCCCTTTATAAATCAGTGATGCATCTTGTACAAGTTTTGAATCAAACATACAAGTAATATGTCTTGCCGTAATCGTAACATAATCATAACAATCATGCCCTGTTTAAAAAAATTTTTTGATTAAACTAATAAAAATTTGTAAGTTTTTGGGAGTTTCGGAAAGATTTTAGCATAAAATGTACATAAAACGTGGTAATAAAACAAGGGGTTTAATAGTAGTCTATAAAAAATAAAGGTATGCACTTTGAAACAGGTTCCTGGAAAATGATGAAAAAGGTTGCTGTTTTGGTAGCGGCGATTAGCTGTGTCACAATGAAAAAAAGGTCATTGGGCTGTGGTCTAAATATAGTTTAGAACTCGGAGATCCCTGGATTTATTTCAAAAGGGGAGATTTGAGAATAACCGCTGGTGAAGAACAAAGGTATCTTAACGAAGATTTATACTTTAATAAATGTCAAAGAAAAATGCTTGTCAACGCATTAATTTTATTAGTTATTACATGTTTCTACGGTAGAAATAAAAGTATTTTAAATGAATTTTAACCAATTAGTTTAGATAGAAAATACTCTGCTTTCGTACGTTAGGTGTGCACGAGATAAATGATTTCTCTACAAAACTTGAATATATCTCCTGCTACTTATGAAATAACAAACAAATCAATTTCATATCTATTATCTACGAAAATTGTCAAATATATCCAAAATAAATTAAACATTTTAACAACATTTATTAGCGATAGAGAAAATTATTAGAAAAATATGAATCGTTACAGCAATTTCATCATTATCTCCTGAAATTTCTAATTTCCTTCGACTTATTTAGTGTTAATAAGATTATTTAATCAAAAATTTTATTGTTTATTTATAATTATAAAATTATATTGAGTTTCCATTTAATTAAAAAATTTAATTTATATTTTTACCCAAATAACTAAGATTTTATCATTAAAACACTGTTTAAAAATAACTATCAAGAAATTAAAATTTAATAAACGCTTATGAAATTGATATGTTATATCTTGTTTTTACCTGCCGGCTTTCACCTGCCCATATTCCACCACATCTTGATGATATTTGTTGACAAATTTTATATATTTTAGTTCAACGTAAACTGTAATATGCACTTTGAAAATATGTAAGTAATATTAGAAATTTCTCTTGTTTGAATTTCATTTATTTGAAAAAAAGTTATTAAATATCTTCTCACTCAATAATAAATTTAGAAAAACGTTTCAGTAACAAATATCATCAATCATGCAATGAATGACAATATTTAAAAATTAATATTATTCTTCCTGCACAATATTTATTATTTCTTATTTATTATTTCTATAAACTGTTCAATCTTGTAAAAAAGTGATCTTGATCAAAATGAGTAAAGAAGTAGCTAAATGAATTCTCGTACAATTGGTTTCTCAGATTGGAAATAAAAACAATACATAACTTACGTACTTATAAAGCTCATATATATAATACAACATAATACAATAAATTTATCCTGACATAATTTCTGAAATATGTTCAAAAGAATTATTCAAGTTATTATTTTTTAATGAATGTAAAAATATTATATAGGATGAATTTTTTGAAATATTTTTTATTTAAATAAAAAACAAACTATTTTTAACTTAGAATGAAAAAATACGCATTTTCTGAAGAAAGTATAATCTATATTGCTCCAAACAAATCACAAATTGTCCTATTTAAGCAGGAACATTTTATATTAGGCGTGGTACTTTATCTTCGACAAATATATATTGGAAGTCAAGCAACTCAAGATAGGACGAGCATTCATGTGTACAATTATTTATTTTCGGTCAAACCCTAAAGGTATAATATGTTGCGAAAATAAGCAAGATAATTAAGCGCTTAAAATTATAGATAACGTCATAGGAAATGAGCCGATATAAAAAAATTTTAAACCTTAAAAGATGTAGTTCTACAGAACAGATTATAGGTAAAAAATAAGTAGCAAAAAAAATCACTAGATCTACAACTAACGAATATAAATCCAGTAAATTTTTCATTTTAAGTGAGCGAAATGAAATATATAAAAAACGCAATTAATTTATAGTTCTGAAATAGTGAATGGAGAAAGCTGATAAGAAGAAAGAGTAAGAATTATATTTTTCACAATGTAGCAAAAACAATGCGTCTCAATACAAACAACTAATGCAAAGTAGTACAAATAGTCTGTAGATACTCAAAAAAATTCTTGAAGTAGTTCATACCAACAAATAATTACAAATACACACAGAAACAGAGACAAAGAAAGACTTTTTACTACGTGCTGGGGAGTGATGCGACCACAAACGTGTTATCATCGATTTATGATACAAATTATGCTATCGTGACGGCAGATAATAAAAAGCTAGTACGAGTTGAGAGCATAAGAAGTACAGGAAAGCTATTACAAATGGAATGACAAGAAAGAAAAATTTTCAGAGTAAAAGGCCAAAATATGTCTGAAGAGAAAACGCATAAATAAATGAGTAAACCTTACTTTTATGTTATTCCTCTAAGATTTCATGACAAAGGACATGTATCGATAAGCATTAAAATAGTAAATAGTAGAAAATGATAACAAATTATTTATTTGGCGTTATCTATAGCAGAGAAATTTAATATTTTCGATTGTATCACTATTCACTATATGAAATTAAACCAATTTATTATGGAAGGAGAAAACACTTTCATTCTTAGAAATAATAACAGGTAAAATTAATACTTTAAAAATATCTTTTAAAATATTACTTCAACATGCAAATAACTAAGAAATTATATTTTATAAATTTAAATACCCCCGAGATTAGAATTATCCTTTAACTACGACTTAATTTTTAATTTGAATCTTATTTACTAGATGTAGCATCAATAACTCAGAACTTCAATATAATTTTTCATAAAGGCACATGATAATTTTCCTACAATAATAAGATAAATGCATAATATTTTACATGATTTCGCTTACTTTAGCTTAAAAATATTTTTATGAGAATAAATAATAAATTAATTCTTTTTTTAAGAATTTCTTTAAATAATGATTGATTTTTTTATTTACTTTTAACACATTGGTCGAAAATTAATTAAATTACGATTGCAGAAAAACAAGAACCTTGAAATTTATATTTTGCATAAATCAAAGTATTTTTTAATTGAAGGTTTAATGAAATATAATTCGTGTGATGATAATAATATAATTTAAATAAATAAAATTTAAATAAAATACAACATTTTTTCTTTGATTATTATACGTTATATTTATATTAAATTCTTGTATTATGAATAAAAACCTTTTATTTTTCTTCTATGTCTTTTGGATAAATCCTCGAACGAGGATGAGGAACTGTGAGCTTCAAGTTTGGAGAAAACACTTTTGAAGATACCATCAATGGACCATTTTTTTGACCTTCGTTTATCAAGTAATAAAGGAGGCGTTACACTAGAAATTCTGCGTGTTGGAGGAAGTAGACTATCCTCTCCAAGAGCTACAGTCTTTCCCCTATTATTTTTCCACTTATCCATTTATGAAACTGGAACCGGTGAGAAGAAAAAGATAAAGAAATAGAGTATCAGCGAGTGAACCTGTAACAATAAAAATAGAATTTCTTAAATTTATTTGAGGATTTTTTAAAATTTAAATAATGCATATTTATGCAAGTAATTGTGATTAGATCGAAATATCGTATATTATGCTTTTTATTTAAAAAACAAGAGCAGCGAAAATATTATTATTGGGTCGGATTGTAACCTTTTAACGTGAGTTTTTTTAAAATAAGTTTTATATCTTTTTCATAACAAATAATTGGGATTTAATTTATATATATAATAATATTGAAATTTTGTCTTTTAACAAGTTGATATTGTTATAATTAAATATAATACATAAATTAATTAAAATTTATTAATTTGTCACTTACTGAGATTTTATCACATATACCGCATATTAAATTCTCTATTCTACTTTTAAAAATTAGTAAGTTCAACCATTAATGTTTTTTTGTAAATAATAAGAATTGTTTTATACCATATTTTTTATCATATTATTATTTTTTATATTAATAATTTTAAATAAATAAATTCATATAATAAGCATACATTAAATTATTTTTTCTTCTAGAAAAATTGTATTTTCTACAATTTGAAATCGTATCTCCTTATTATTTAATTATCATTTAATTATTACTAATTTGATTCATATTATATTACTCGCGTAGTATTTAATAAAAATAAAGTTTTTTAGGTAAATTAATATAATACTGTATAATTAATAAATATATTCGTTTTCACATAAAATTTTTGTCATTTACACTGTTTTTATGGTATATTTTGCTTGATAAAACCATTAAAATGGTAAAAAATTTACTTATTTTTTGTTGCGATATTTAAAGTCATAATTCAAGAATTTTTTTTACAAAACAATACTCATGATTACTTATTATAAATTTATATTACTTATTATAAATTAAATTAATCGAATTATAGATGAATGAAATGATAATTTAAATTTAGGAACAAATATATTCAATATTTTTTCTTCGCATAAAAATACTATAGACATCATAAGCAAAACAGTCGAGGTCAAAGTGGAAATGATACTGACTAACAATTGAAATTTCAAGCAATTCTACTTGCATATATATATGTGTGTGTGTGTGTATGCGTATATATATATAGATGTATAGATAATATACATAAAGAGAATGGGGAGAAGAAATATGAAGGGATTGAATGTATCAGTGTAATAGAGCCTCCTGTAATAATACAAGTGTGACAATTAGACACCGACTCAGCCAAGCATATATGCTTTGTAATATTCATGTTAGTACAATCAGATACTCATGTGACATATATAAAAGAACAATTTGAAAATGTCAACTACACTGGTGTCTTCATATGCATATTTGTTACATATTTAAGTCAATATATATCATTGCTTAGATTATTAAAAGTTGTATGAATTTACAATGTAAACTTTATTAGTAATTACTTCAATTAAAAACGTTTTTGTAACAATTTTCCATTACAAAATTGTTTTCCTTCTTACATATTTAATTTTTTTATTTTTAGAGCCTTATATAGCGGGTTTTATTTTTATTGTGTTTATTAATATGGATGTATCTTTTTAATAAGTCTTTTTCTCTAATTCTATATTTATTTTATGATATTTTGCAGTTGTATACTTTAGGATTATTGACTTTTTTTTATTGCTGTTTCTAGATAATTCCCAAAACATACATCTTTATAAATTAATGATTAGATTTCATAATTTTATTAACATTATTTATATCTACATTGTTTATATCTTAAATCATAAACTTTACAACTAAAAATTTTGTTTTTCAAGGCATAATATGAAGAAAAAATATTTTAAAATTGAATAAAAAAAATATTTTATATAAAAAAACATTTATTATTAAAAATCTTTTATCTCGCAATAAAGACTAATTTTTTCCTTCTATATGCTATTTAATTTTGCGTATCGGTAAAAATTTTTATTAATTGTTAATTCCTATTTTATTACTGATTTATTTTAATATATGTTTTAAATTAAAAATTTTTTATAAAAAAAGCAGTTTAATAGTGAAATATAGATCATGGTACTATATTTTATAAATAGTTCTTTGATCTTTTTAATATTTTTTTTATACGCAAGACTCTGTAATCTAGTATAAAAATTAGATTGTACAAATTAATAATTTTATATATGTGTCTTTTCGACAATCTTTTTAAATAGAAAAAATCACTATCCTCTTTCTGTATTATAAATTTAAATATTAGATTATTATTTTAAATATTAATCATTTTATTAATTAAATCAATAGAAATGCAAGAAATACAAGATCAAAATATTTATTAAAAAGAATAAAACTTTAAAATAAGATTTTATTATTAGCATATAATATTTGAAAATATTCTGTAAATATATCAACTAGTATGATAATAGGCTAATACTTGTACTAACATCTGTACTATATTTTATTTTGATTATTTATTGTTGAATAGTAAATTCGAATTTCTCAATATAAATAAAATTTAATATAAAATAGTGAATTTTAACGTTCGTTATATAAATAATATTTTCTTTTTAAAACTTCAATTACAATGATAAATCAACGCTGGAAAACAAAATCTTAATATCCAGACTAATAATAGAGAAACCTTCGGTAATACATTTTCAAATTTATCTTTCACTCTAATATCATTCTAGTATAATACTTCGTTCTATATATACATTAGAATTTAATATTTAGATATTAATGTATATAAGTATGTAATAAATAATAAAAAACTTTTAATTATTTGAAAAATTTATTTTATAATAATTTTTTTTTAAATATTAAATTTTAAATTTAATTTACGTAACCTACATTATTAACAGTATATATACTATTATATTATGAATAAACTTTCCATTTTTTCCCTAAAGTTTCTTGCGAGTTTTACTTTTATAATTATATAACAAACTCTCGGTATCGACACTTGAAATCTTCACGCTTTATGAGTGAAATATTGTGTTTGGGAAATGATAAGCCAATCTAGAATTTTATTACTAATATCTTCTCACAGTATATGAATTTGTTCGTCGAGATCTTAGGCTGATTTATTGTAGATTTTTATTAGAATAGTTTAGAAAAAATGAAAAAAGGATGTTCAACATAACCCTGAAAGAAAACAGCGGAGGCCGATGATAGTCTAGATTGATTCTCGGTGATTACTTTTTATCTGATTTTAGCGTCTTTTCCTGGGATTACAAATATCACATTTTTTAATTTTATTTCTCTGTTTATTTTTTATCCACGAAATAATACATTGTTCATTGATCTTTTCTTACAAATGATTCTTTTACTTTTCTGGTTACACATAAATTATATCAATTACAATGCAGCTTTCATTTAAATAAGATACACATTCAAAATGTATTGTAATCAAATTGTTTAATTAGTTGTATTATAAACAAAATTTTAAATTCATAAAAATGGTACTCATATCAATCAGTATTGCAAGATTTCATGAGTAATAATGAACTAGTTTTATTTATATTTATTTATATATTTATTTATTTTTATATTTATTTTTATATTTATACTAGCAATGATTTAGATATTTGAAAGATATCATAATCTACTAAATATATAAAATATAAAACAGTCTTTTCATTCACAGAAAAAATCATTATAAAAAATAGATTTTTTTATACCATAAACAAGAATACAAAAATTATAAAAAAATATTAATCAATAAATTATCAGATTACTCATATTCCTATCATGTTATAATATTTATTATGAAAGAACGTTACTTACATGATATATCAATGACAACTTGCATTACATAAATCCATTAAAATTAAAAAAAGTATGTATATCAAATAATATTGTATCACAACTTAAAAAAATTTTTAAAATACAAAATAGTCTATAACTGAATTATTAAACCAGTATCAAATAGTAATTGTATTGAATATATCTACTAAACATTTACTAAATTTTTTTTATTATTAAATTATATTGTTTGAATAATAACAAATTAAAAGCAAGTATTAAAAAAATTATCCCACAATATAGTTCTCAATTATTCTCCATTATTCAGGTTGTACGTTGGGAATATATTTTAACACATCAAAATACATAAAGTTTAATAAATATTTTGATTTACAAATATATTGAAAGAAGGATAGAAAAGTATATAAATTGTGAAGATTTTTTTAAAATCAAAATATTTATTAAAACTCTATATTATCAACAGATTGATGAAATATCATGTTAAACTTACTTTTATAAATTTCTAATACGAAATTTGTTTTATGAAATTGTAATAATTATGCATAAAATTAAAAAAATCTAAATGTAAATATTATAGTTAAATTTGCGCCATCATATTGTTACTAAAAACGTTCATAATTTGAATTATGTTAAATTAATATTAATATAAAGATTAAAATTTAAAAAAACAAAAGAATAAGATTTTATTTCATATCAATAATAATAATATTAAAATCATCTATTTATAAATAAAGAAATAATAAATAATTTTTTTATAGTTTAATTCAAAGAAATATTGGTCTGTTCTTTGAAATCATAATGCTTGACCTCAAATGACACTAGCGTTAAAGCATATCAGCGAACGTAAATATGATGATACGAGAAAGGTCTTAAAAAATTCTTAAAGCAAAACTATCTATGCAACGCTAATCAAATGTATCAAGCAATACAACCTTTTTTTAATATGAATTGATTTAATTAGAAATCAAGTCATGAATTTATCGGTTTTTACCGAAAGAACGATTAAGATAATCAATAAATTTTTAAACCAATTAAAAATTCAACTTAATTCCTTTCACGCTTTTTTAAATACTAAATTAATGATGATGCAATTGTTACAACATAAAATTTTCTAATTTATTTTTTTATACTTTTACCCGATAAAATAAACACGACAACTAAACTTAATCGACTAAAAACTTTCATTTGATTTTTTTTCTTCGTTTGAAGTAAAATCAAACATAAATTTTATTAAATTTATTGACACGTTATTGGTTTTTACGCATTAGTCGACTATGAGAAAGTTGTTTTTTCAATATTTTAAATTATCGGATTATAGATTTTGTAGCTTAATCAAAATATATAAAAGTTCTGGCTTTCCTATAAAATTTTTTAAGCTGTCATTTTAGTGTTGATTTACACGCGATTACATCTCTTTATGCGTCAATACGTTAACATAATTTAAAAATTCTTAAATATAATGTTTAAATATTTAATAAACTTATATATGAATGTTGAAATAATAAAAAATATTTACTTTATTTACTTGTGTTTAAAAGTGATAATAATAAATATTAACAAATGAGAGGTTAAAAAAGTTATTTTTAAGTTATGTTTAAAAAATTTTTTGAAACTCAACTATTTGAGACTTACTTGATGAATTCGATGATAAATTAATATTTGGCGTGTCAAACTTTTTTATCATAATATTTTATTTACTTTATAAGATCTTTTCTAAAAAATTATGTATTTTTTTACATTTGTGTATTTAAATTTTTATTCTTCAAAAATGGTGAGAAATAAATTACAAATTTAAATACTAATTATCCAAACAATTCTTATTTAAATAAAGTTCAAGCGTAGTCTGTATTATATTTTAATTTTGAGTATTAATTTACGTACGTGAGAAATTTACTGTTAATTTTGAAAAACATTAATTTTTACAACAAAAAATATATGAATGGAGTTTTGTGTGTAATTCACTTTGTTCGAGATAGATAAAATTGAAAATATTTCTGTTTATCTCTATTAATTAATAACATTAAATGAAATTAAATTAAAATTAAATTGTTTTATTATAAATACCTTATATTAAGTATTTAAATATAATTAAAATGAAGAGATAGAAATTAAATTGTTGAAAAATATATGCATTTTATATATATATATATATGTACTTATGTAGATACAATAAATTACAGTTAAAAGCAAAATTACAACATAAATATTCTAAAAAATTCACACAGTTATTTCTTAACGTGAATTGAAATTTGTTAGTATACTAACTTGGTCTTTTATTACATAAAATTTATAATCATTCAAAAACGAAATTAACATTTAAATTTGATCGCTTAATAATTTTAAATGATGAATAGCTAGCTATTAATAAATATTACTTCAAGATGTTGAATCAAAATTTAAGATTTTATTCTATATATAACAGCGAACAGGATAAATCGAATATTATTTCGATAAGGAAGATGACGTGCAAACAATAAATTAATCTTGCGAAAGAAAAAGTAAAATTAAAAATAAGACAAACACGAATTTCTCATTTCTCCTCGAAATTTTAACGAAGTCAAGGAATGAAAGATCGTGTGTCGCTTACCCTATTTTTTCAGCGCATAAAAGCTCGAGCATAGGATAAATGCACAAATATCGATCACTACGCGGCTCCTCGCTGCATTTCACCGAGGAATCCGTGAATAACGAAAGTGCCGTGGCCCACGACAATTATAAGCGAATTGTGGCGCAATGTATATCGACTTATAAATACCGTCGGCGCCCGTAGTACAACGGACACCGTTACATCGACAGCCACGGATGGCGGAGTATAAACGAGGAGCGCCACGCATGCGGTCGTCCGCCGTGTCCCGGTCGCGCGGCCCCGAGGGAATGCAGCTGCGTAGGGCGCTCGAGTTTCATCCTCCTGCGCCGCATATTCACGCCGCTTTCACCGACGCAATCGCCTTCGTGGAGAGAGGAAGAGAATGAAAAAGAGAGAGAAGCGAGCCAGCCGTACATTTCGGCGCGAGTGAAAGTGCAGTGCGGGCCCGCGTGTATTTCTTTCTTCTCGATACCGTCGCGACGTTCCTCTTTATTAAGGTCGATCAGGCGCCGACGGCCTTAGCGCCCACAGCAGACGACATCACGGGCCTTAACCAGCATCTCTTCTCAATATTTCATCGCGATTATTATCGCGAATGAGTCATGCTCTATGGCCATTGGAAGGCACTTATCACGCCCGACTAACTGTACTCGCGCGCGACTGCACATGAGAATTTCAAGGTTAGGATTCGGATTCCCTACTCCGTAATTTTCGGTCTCTCTGCTATTAGATTAACGTTTGCGTACAAGAATTTTAGAGATTCGTTGCATTTATGTACGCATGCGTGGCATCGGTTGATCCAAACCTATCCTGAATGATCGTAAATTACATCCGTGAGAGTATATAGCCGTGACTACGCGGTCGATTGGCCCCGAAAAGACGTTCGTACACGAACGATCTATCCTTCCCCTCTCGCCCTCCGCCTTCTGATGACTATCTCACGTGCGTGCCATTGATGTGCCTCCCGTAATCTGTACTCTGCTTTCATCGTCTCTCCTCGCCGTCTTTCTCGTATTTCGTCTTTTCTGATCCTCATTCTCATGTAAAAATGCCTCCGTAGCAGCGCATAGCGAGACGTTTTCAACTGCCGATCGAAATCCGACCGACTTTTAACGTTTTCCTCGAGGCTTTTTTCAGTTTTCGGACTCGCATATTTTTCGCGTCATTCGTTTTATATTTTTTTCGAAGTGTCGAAAATTTTAGTAGAAATACACTTAAGCAAGTGTCGCGCTCCCTTTCTAAATGTAAATTTCTTCAATGTAAGCCTATAACTGCGCTCAAAATACGATATCTTTTCAACAGCCAAGAGCATTTAAAAATCTTAGGATAAAAGATTAATTTTTAACTAATAATCCGAAATAACAAAGTCACACTTTTTCATCCGATGTATATTTTAATTACCTCGATTATGTTTACTGGCATTTTTGATCTACATTCGATAGCCGACCTGAATTCAAGCACTTCTCTTGTATAGCGCGTGTATTCGACACGAATGTGCGTTACGTACAGTTTGTGTATATGCAAGCGCGCGCGCCCGCGCGCATGATTGAAATTATTAAAACTGCAATAAAATGCAAATACATATGTTTATTGTGGCGATATTTTAGTTTACGAGATACATATGATCAGACTTATTCTCTTGTGACCGTTGTATTTCAATTTTTTAGTACATTTCATAAGAATTATTATCTTTGCATTCTCTTAAAAAAATCATCGATCCACTCCAAAGTAAACAAAAACCCACGTGTTAAGTGTTATTCCGCAAACTCAGTCCGATGTTCGTATCGTCTAAGTCCAACCACATATACGCCCACACGCAGAGTTTCGTCGGGGAAACTGAAGCAAAGAACACTCTGACCGATTAAATTAAAGCTTTGTTTTCCTTTTGTAAACGTGTTCGAAAATAACAGCGGGTAGAAAAAGCCCGAATCTCAGCAGCACCCCATCAAAAGCGTTCATTTTAAAAAACGCCAAACGAAAAGACAGTTTACACAAGCGAAACATGTACAATGTAACGGCTCGAGAGAATATAAGCTGCACGAAAATCACGCCGAGTTCCCTCTCGCGGTGCTTATTTCCATTTTTTACTCACCGTAATATACGTCGCGCTCCTACAGGTGCATCACACGAGCTTTAATTAAAGCATCTCCCACAGAGTCGCCTACCAATCGGACAGACGACGACAGCAACAGCGGCCGTGAAGCTCCTTACGTAAAAACGAAAAATGCGCGCCCGCGGAAGCGCAACGCCGTTGCGTACGCGGCCTTAAGTCCCCCTTTCCCGGTTGCTTCCTACAGAACTTGCTCTCTCGGCCTTACCTGGGGACGCGCGACCGCGGCATCTCGCTCTCGGTGCTGCTACTCGCGCGGGCCGCCGATTACGTCCGCGCGATAGTGCCGACTGACGGCGGGGACGAGGCCGTGGCCGGCCGAGCCCCAGATGCGTCCATTGTTGAACTTGACGACGACTGGCAAGATGGCCTCGCATGCGAGCGCCCGCTCTCGGCGAGTCTCCGGTCCTCCTTCCCTGGTACATCCAGTCCCCACCCTTGGAACGTCGTAACCAGCTTCGTCTTTGCTCTTGGCCGGACGCGCGCACATGCGCCCTGTGGCTCCGAGATTATCCAACGCCCAATGATTAATTCACCGATGTGTAGCATTAAGCTAATTAAGCGACGTGAGGCTGAACACTGAGACTCTACTGTTATTTGGAGGCGGTTTGACCTGTGGTTCGCATTGAATCAAGCCGATTGACTGCTTTTCTTTTAAAAAAAATCCGAATTCTAGATTTGCATTGACTGCAGAATTTGTTCTATTCTGTCGTCGGCGAGAATTTACTGATATCTTTCAGTTTCAAGACTTTGGAATCTCGAATGTTACTACAGCAACAATACGTTTACATGATGTCTACTGTTTAGTGTTATTACCTTTGCGATATCTTTTCTTACCGATTTATTTAATTTTTTATTATTATTTAAAATAATAATATTTATAGAATTAACGAAGTTTTTTAAAATGTCAATCAAAAGTTGTAATTAAATTAATCTGAAAAGTGAAATCTAATTTGTAATCTGAGATTGTGTTTCAATAAATTTTTGAGAATATAATATAATATAAATGCTATTGTTAACTATTTTACAAAACTGCATTGCATAAAAAAGTTAAATTTTAACGATTACTTAATTGAAATGTGAAACGTAGTAAGATATTACATATACAATACTTTTATAATGAATTGGATTAAAAAATTATTGATACTGATTAACATGAACCAATAAATCCAATACTTTATCATTTTGTAAAACTATCTATGTACATATAATACAATTATATTAAAGCATATGATATATGATTCTTTTTTCGATTAAATTATACATAAAAATAATTTCGAATTATATTGATATCTAAAACGAAAATTGTCTGACGCTTGAATTAATATTTAATATTACTAGTCCAGATCAATATTTTAAGCGCATATCATTTTCTCATCAAAAGCATACTATATAGTTAAATATATCATTGAATGACTAGTACTAAAAATTTATGCGTATTTTCATCAATGAACATTATTATGTGGAAAGAACCCTACAAAATCAGTAATTTCATCTAACGGCTTAAGGTGAGCCATAATTTTTATTCAAACCAAGTCCTTAGGTTAAAATAAATTTCCAGCGGAAGGTACGCGTCTTTATTCCTTCCACGCCCAGTTTGACGATCTTCTTTCTTTTTCCCGCGCGATCTTCTTCTCGAAAGACGTCGTGATCGCCTCCGCGACTGACGTAAACAATTTCACGTGCACGTTCACGAGAGCGCCACTCGTATATATGCATGGGTGTACGTGCCCTTCGATGACAAGCATGCATGCACACATTCGTACGTTACGCGCATGACAACTGCGAATTTCTTCTTATGCCGTTTCCTTGTACAGTGGCAACCGCAACATATTTTTTTCTTGTTTCACGAATGCGTCATTGACGTTTTTCATTAATTAAAGCAATTTTCAATATTTAAGAAGAATTAAATTTAAACTTGATGTAATTGGAGATTGTTGTTCTTCTTATCTAAATTTTACAATATTTTTATAAAAAATCCTTAAAATGTAAAGAGAAAAATCCCCTATATCAAATAAACTGAATGTATTTTACATTAAGAATCAAATAATTGATAACAAGAAATTAAGTAAAATTCTACAATAAATTTGCAATAAAGCATTTTAATATACATATGCGTTTCCGTTTCAATAAAATTTTTAAATCTTAATATATTTATTCACCTGATATATCTTCAGTTTTTTTATTTTTAAATTCGTTCAAACTATGCCGCTAGTATGTTTTATTATTTTAATCTACATCGAATAATCTATTGAAAATTTTCATATTTTTGTTTCCATTAGTTTTTTTAAAATCTCATATTTTTAAAACAATATTATTGTCTATTTATGAATTCCTTTCTCTTGATAGCAAAGTATTATTTCTGGCGACCACTTTTTCCTTCTCACGATTTCTTGCCCTCTTTTATTCCTGTACAGTCATAATTTTTATTTTGTTTTTTATTTAAGATTTATGAAATTTATAACAATGGAATGATTTTTTATAATTTCATAATCTAAATTACGTGATTTATGGAATGAAAAATTACGATAAAGTCGAAGAAAATATCATTTTTTTTTTTAAAAAGTTAATTTTTTTAATATATTTTCTCATAAAGATTTTTAAATAAATAGAAAACATATAAAGATGAAGAAATTATAAAATATGAAATAAAAAGTGTTGACGTGTATAACGCAATTTGTCGAAATTTATTTTTTAAGTTATAAATTTTAAATATGGCCAAATATAATTTTTATATCTATTTTAATTATAATCTTATAGCATTTCATACGATCTGCGTTTTATCGAGTGATTTACTGTAATATTGAATGTATTTGTAAATTAGGGTAACGAGACAAAATTGGCAAAAAATTATATATAAACTGTTAGACTAAAACTTGAACGATGTTTAATCTGCAGCAAATGTTTTAAAAAACGAGTAAACTAAAATACGATTGAAGTTTTAATATTTAATAAAATAAAAAAGTTATTTAAATTTTTTTTAGATTGCATTTAAATTGTTTGTCACAAATATCTGTACAATTTGGATAAAGTAAAATTGTTGTTTAATTGTTTTTAAATTAAAGAATTTAATTTAAATTTAAATATTTTTTGATTATATCTTTGAATTATATTCATATTTTCTACTGTAAAAACTTGATTCTATTAGCGGAAGTTGTTAATTTGTATAAATGTTGTAATTTTAAAACGTAGCGAATACTTAAAGAGTTTAATGATATAGTCGATGAATAAATTATCATTTACATATTATTCCCGTTATTTTAGAAACTTCCCATGAAAACAAAGTTAAGTGATAGTCTAATGATAGTAATAGTAAATTATTTTACATAATATTTTATTACCTCTTCTTGCATGATAAAGCACTAAAAACTATTAAAGTGATACTAATTATTACAAAAATTTATAAAAATTTTGAATAGTTACTATAGAAAAAGAATTTGAAAAAATCTAATAGCCAGAACTGAATTATTTTTAATTATTATATGTTAATTGATGAAAAAAATATTTCTCAAATTTCTATATTATAATATATTGAATTTTAATTTATTTATATATAATTTTGTTGGCCTTTATTTTTAAATTATACTATTATTTTACATTGTTAAAATTTCATAATTTTTTTGAGTAAAAAATAATACTTTCTTATTTTATGAATAACATAGCTTTCTTAAATATAAGTTCTATTCTTGGCACAGATTCGAAAAAGTTGTTTTTATAATACGCGTTACATCATATTTAGCTAGGCTAAACGTTTTTACATTGATAGGATTAATGAACGCTATACTGTGAATAATATTTGAAAATAAAATTATTTATATAAATATGGAACTTTAAAATATTTAACCCATCGACCAAACATCTACAATAATTTTTATAACTTAAAACTCAAATATAAACAAAATAAAATGTTTAAAAAGCTTCATAAAATATTAAGAATCAGAAATACATAAATATTATAAATATTATAAATCAATTGTTCATAATTATTTTAAATTAGATTTTTAACATATAAAGATAAAAATATAAGTTTGTACAATTATATCATTACTTATTTGAAGAGAATGAAGTCATAAATATTATTTCTGACCAATAGAGTTATTTAGTATGCAACTATCCAATGATTCACATAAATAAATATACAAAACACTATAAATATAATATATATATATATATAAATCAAGTGGTTATAATAATTCAATTCCGACTAATCTTCGTTACAGGTATTCAAACACAATTAAAAATTTACAAGTTTATTAATCTATTCCTTATAAATAATGCATAAGAAATTTAGACAATAACCTTAAGACTGAATTAATTCGGCTACGTGTGAAGTTTACTAAAAAAGTGAATCATGATTAACATTTCTATTTCACAATACCATATTGGAAAAAGAAATTATTTCATTGCTTGATACTAAGTAAAATTTTATTTTTTCAAAATATATCCAATCCATGGTAAGTACAATGTACATTATTTATAAACGCTCGGACATTTCGTTGTTTTATTTCCGTAATAAAAGTTTTCGAATAAATTGTCATTTTTCCTTTTGAAAATGACCTTGATTGATATATAAAGAAACTTAAGTTTCGCAATAATTTTTTACTGCACTTGTAGTTTATTAGGTATTTAAACGTGTTAAAATAAGCTCCATATAAAGCCGTATTAAATTCAAGTACAAGTTTAATATTTTTAAATCTATGAGGAAATCGTCGCCTTCGTACGGACTTGATTTGGTAGACCGGAGGGACTGGAGATTTCATCCTTTCCAAATACGGAGATGCAAAATTCCACCAGTTCTAAGAGAACATTCGCACGCATATATGGAGCAGAAGGCAAATAAAAATGTTTATAATGCATTTCTTTAAACTTATTTGATACCTACAAACGCACTCGTACGTTGATGTGATTTATACGCGCGTTTTTGCATGATCTCAAAAGATGTGGCTAATTGTTAAATGATTTTTCAATCTTTATTAAAAATTTTTACAATTATTAATTTTTATTACTATAATGTTTGTTTTAATAGTACACAACGTTAGAAAAATAAACATCTGGAAGAAATTCTCGACGATAAAAATGCGAAATTGAAAAAATTAACTTTCCAAGTATTCGTTCTGTTATTATCAAAATAAGAAGTACTTTAGAATAAATAATGAAGGCGCGCGAGGTAGAAAAATGGATACTTTGAAAATAAGCCTAATTGGTACTACAAGCGTCCAAGTGTGCAGGGGCACGGGCAAGCTGGGTGCGGTGCTCGGCTCGCCTCTATGGACCCGAAACATATACAAATAAATCAATCTAAATTCAACTCTAAATCTAACTCATGGATCTCCAGACGCAGACGCTTGCGAGCGCTTCGGCTGCACGGGTCGTTCGCTTAAAAAGACGAGGAGGCAACGAGAAGCCGCCTGTCACGCTCGCGAAATCCCTCCTTCTCGCTCGCTCGCACTGCCATTCCCGTCGTTCTCTGCGCTCTCGCATACCGTTGGCTCGACGCGCGCACGCTGACATTTTTACAAGGATCCACGCGGGTATATCTTTAGCGGAGGCGTTGAAAATGCGTATTTAGTGCCTTGAAGGCCTTAGCCCGTGTACCCCCCTCTTTCTCTCTCCCTCTCAGGGTGAGTAAGTCGTGCGCGAGTTTTATTTCGGAGCTTAACCGAGCGATGCGCGCCCGCAAGCCGTATAATCCTTCTTTTATTTTTGCTTTATTGTTGTTCCTTCAGCATTGTTTGGTGCGCTTTAAGAAGGGCGCGTTGACGATGGTAATAATTGAAATAAATACTCGACTTCGGGGACAATAAATAGACTTCCCTTTTTCTTTTATTTTCAAATAACTCTTCTGCTTTTGAGGCGTCGCCGAATTTTTTAGATGAACAGCAGTACGATGAAAATCAATGATTCGTAGAGACCTTTTCACAAAAAACATAGATCCAATGTATTTTTCATTATTATTTTCTGTATTGAATCGGTTTTTTACTTTATTTACAATTCACTGAATATCAACATAACGTATTTCCCTTTTGACGTTTGATGCCTTTGTTATTAAATATAAAAAAGATTAGTTTGAAAGCCATTCAAAAGCTAATGAAAACAAAAATTAGTAAAACATTTATTTCATTTAATTCTTTTTTAATTAGTTTATGAAATCAATCGTAAAAATTAAAGTTTTATTTTTTTTTTAATGAAAATAGAGGAAGTAATGAAATTTCAAAGGAATGAAATTTTTTATCACAGATAAAATTATCTGTAATTATCTTCCAAATTTTTACTACGTCCACATAAGATAATGATAAGATTTAATCTAAGGCATTCTTCTCTAAGTCTCTCTTGACTTTTATGATAAAATTATTAATTAGTTATTAATTCGAATTAATTTTAATCAATTTTTAAAAACTTGCGAATTATAAAAATTTTTATAGGAGTGACAATATAAGACAATTATTACAATTACAAGATATAATTGTAAGAACTATTTTTTTTAGAATTATTCTTGCAAATGAAGCTATAACTACATTTTAATGAATTATAACAATTTATTCTGAAATTCACCAAAAGCTCTTTTAATATGAATATATAATATCGATACATTGATCGTATTTTTAATAATAATCATAAATTTTAAGATTAAAATATGGTACGTATTGTAGAATTTTTAAGTTATATTGTTATTACAGTACATAAATTAAAGTTTGTGGGATTTAATTACTTAGAAATTGAACGAATTGATAACTCGTTAATATATCCTTAAAAGAGGAGAACATATGTTTAAAGTGAAAGCAATATTTTAGCATTAAAAATAGTTATGACACATGATTAATGTAAAAGCTAAGTATGTGAAGAATAAATTTTGTAGTTGTTTAAAAATTGTGCTATTTAAACATTTAGAAATTTCTTCCTCTGGCAGTGTTTCAAAATATAAGTTTCAAACCTAAGTACATTGACATGGAGCAATTGAGACAAATCATAAAACTCTAAATATCATAATGGAATGTTTGTCTTGTTAGAATACGCGATGCGAATGACAGGATTTGTATTACAATTGCTTGCGCAATAGTTAAGTTTGCTCCTAGATGATTGAGCTTCTGCTCGCATTCAAAGCCGTTATTCACTGCCGTTCTGTAAGGCTCTTCTAATTAGTCTGAAACTTTGTTTGCGTTTTAGAAAGGGATGTCTCCCACATCTCTAAAAGAGAGTGCGGTAGGTCTGAGCATTCACTGGGAGAAATTCGAAGAGAGCGAAAGCGTCAATCGGTACACTTCAAACGAAATTAAAAACAATGGGTCTTGTCGAGCTAATTAAAACACATTGAATCACAGCCGGACAATAGCGGCAGCGGTCCTCGTTATATAAAACGCATTCGCCCAAGACCAACAATGGGGGAAATGTATACACGTCGTCTTGTCGCCCGATTATTTACACCTTGCGCGTGAAAGCGAGTGCTTGCGAATCCTTCCTTCGTTCTAGTCTCATTGTAAGGAGCCGGAATTGTGTCTCACTTACCGCGATGCCTCTTTACTCCTCCATTGTTATGGCGATTTATCAATTCTCTGTTATTGGAGGAAAACCTCGGAGTGGTGCGCGGCCTCGGCTCCGCGCTTATGCCGTAGCATAACCGAGCGCTCCACTGCGTCTCGATGCACACTGCATTTTATGGGCTATTAAGTGTTTCCAGTTTCGTTAAATATTTCGCACATTATATAGCGAGTTTCGAAATGAAGTGATCATTAGACGTTAGTGAGCTTAATGTTCAGAAGTCGTCTCGATTATTATGCAAAGAAACGACCTTGCGAGGAAATAAGTCACGTTATTTCAATCTTTTTTTACTACCTTATACATTTTTAAGCGATTTTCACGAAAGAAGACTCTTATGTCTTATGTCGATAGTGATATCACTACGAGTAATGTGTATATATTCTCAATATACATTCTCTAAGCACTGAAAAAAAAAGTATAAAAAAATTGCTGTTTAAGATATATTAAAGATATATCGATCAATGTATTTAAAATTTTAATATTAATAATTTACAGCTTTATATTCCAGCTTATATGTCGGTCTAACTTCTTAAGTTAACTTTTATAGTTCATTCAGAATAAATGAATAACATTAATTAGAACATAGTGTTTCTCTCGTAAAAAGCTTTGCGCGGTTTCCGCTTGAGATACTAATACATTCGAAACAAGTCATTTTCGACAAACAAATAAGTTCCGTTTACTAACCATAATTTGCAGCTATATTCAAATAGATTATTAGCAATAGTAGTTGCTACACTTGGAGAATTGTTTAATATACAAAATATCTGCATTTCTGCGAAAGAGTTGCGGATCCAAAATTCAAAAACTCAAAAACAATAGTTGCCCGGATCTTTAAACAATATCACGATTCTGAAATCAATTTTAATTGCACATTTAAATAGCTTCAACCACTCGTCCCACTGCAACGATTAATGCACTAAAGTATTAACGGAGCGATTCGCGCGTAAATCACCGAGCTAAGAGGTAAGTTCGTGCGCGCGGCATACTGAGATTCAAGGAAAATTGGAGGCTCTGCGGTAACAAAAGTCGCCACTGTGCAACTCGGCCCTTATCTTATCGGGCGCGCTTACGACGACCGGCGATGTGACGCGTTTTGCAAGGATGCGCGGTGTGTAGAGGAAAATCGACGCGCACCCGCTGTTTACCCTCCAGCGGGCGGTGCTTGCAGATGACGTCTGCAATACGCCCACGAGATGTGAAAGACGTAAGATAGGACTAAACGACGGCCGTGGGCGACATTATTGCGGAGTTTTCCACGATCGAAAAATAGAAACGATGCCACGGGTATGTCGGATTTTCGTTTCACTATTCAGCCGCGCGTATTTACGTAGATTTCATATTTGTTGTTATTTTTGGGAGTTGGAATGTATGCCGGATTCGGCTGCAGTCATTAAAATTGAACTATTCACGCGTCGCTATTACCGTAATGTTTATGTTACGTTATCCCATAAATGATACTCAATTTGCTTATTATATAAAGAATTTTGCTTCTTGTTTAAATTTTATGTGATCGATCCGAGTTATAACTATTTTTTGGTTTCATTATAAAAATTAAATTTTTAATATATTCTGTATTACTTTTTGTTTATTAAACAAAAAAAATATACAATTATGATAATTTGATGGCTCTTATTATGTTCTTATAGAATAAAGTTCCATTAAAATGAATTAGATTATAGTATTTTATTACTCAATAAAGTATAAATTAACTGAATAATCTGATTTTTAATTTATTTATGTACATTTCAATTTTTTGTCTTTGGTAAAAAGATAAGAATGATTTTATACGTAAAACAAATACAAGTTTTGTATAGAGATAAATTATTCAAAAGATTTAATAAAAATACTTCATCACTCATCAATAATTAAAAAATTACTATTTTCAAATAAAATATAGAATTATTTTTAAATATAAGTGCATAAGTTCATAAATATATGTGTAAAACGTGTTATAAATATAAACTTTTTATCTTTAAATCAATTAGACTTTAATAGAACAATATGCAATATTAAACATGAAAAACGTAAAGTATTCAAGTTTATACTATTTTTATAATTCATAAAATATATTTTTTCTCTGTAATTTACCCTTCAGTTATTGCTTTTGAATATCCATTTTGAAAAATTTTGTAAATATGATAATCTAATAATGTTTCAAAGTATGTATATATTACAATAATTTATACTTTTGTATCAAATAAAATTCTATGAATTTTAATCCATTAAAAAAAAATTAATATTATTTTTATTTTAAAGAGTGTAATCATATAAACAGTATATTTAACTACTCAAATAAAAAAAACTAATGAATTTACGTAGTTTAATATTTTCATTAGCAAGACTTATTGTCTTAAGAATATATAAAAATATATAGCTTTGACATAATCTTAAGTTTGTAGCAAGTAAGTATTATGGGAACCTCAGGTATTTATTACCATCTTTTTAAATAGTTCTATATAAGACACAAAATATGCTTAAAAATAACAATTTTATGTTCAATAATCAGTTACAAATAAATCAAGAACTTTTTTAACAAGAGGTATCTGTAAACAAAAGCTTTTACAATAATATGAATTATAATATTGATGGTAAGAACAAGCTCGTCTCGAATTTGGATTTTGTTTATTCAAATCCAATTATAATTTTTTTTTTTTAACATAAATTGTCGACAGAATTATTAGACACATAGTGAGCCTTTATATCTAAACTTAAAAGTATGATATTAAAATACTCCATCTTCTAGTAGCCACTTTTACAATTTTTTCTTACTAGTAAATTTGTAAAATAAATCGTGCATCGTCGCTAGATACAATCATAAACATCGCACTTACACACCCACATATTCTCAGTGTCTATATTTGGGTGAGTTGTGAGTTAATCGGACTCAATTGCTAAGTCCACAATCTACAGTACAAATATTTTCAAATTTATGATTTTAGTTATCACACATACACTCATATCCATATACCACAAAATGTGTAAAGTTGTTTAAAATAAAGCAAAACTTTTCACGAAAAAAATTGATCATTATTGCTAGTAATTTTTTTAATTAAAAAATAAATATTTTAGAAAACTGAATGATCTTAGAAACTCAATTGGAAAAAAATTTCATAAATAAACAATTTAAAATCTGTAGGTAAGAAAATATAATCATTTTTTTTTTTAACTTCAACTTGTTTAACACAACAATAATTGTATAATAACACACACTGTTACTGTTGAATTTGATTCATGCATCACTGAATCATTCTGTACATCACTACCAAATAACTTTTACATTTCTTTCGCATTGAGAATAAAAATTTAGTTTTGCGTTCTTGATTTCAAAAACTTGTGTTTTATCACTCATAATTTATGTTCACTGACCCTTCTCATCAATGTAAGCTTTAATGGCTTCTTGACATTCTACTGAACACCAATGTTGAATGAGTAAACGACTTTCGGATTCTAGTGCGACATCTAGCTTCTCACGAAGACCGTGACGAAGTAAAGCTTTCGTCGCTACCATTGACTGAAATTAATTAATACAATTAATAAATAATCTTTACAATATTATAAAATTACAAATAAAAAAATATCTGTAAGATTTATAAAAAAAACTCTTGAAAATCTTATCTTAAAAATATATCCTTCTATAGATATTTAATTTAAAAACTTAAATAAATCTATAGGTCCATGACGACAGTAATGCAATTTTTAATATTAGTAATGCTTAAATCTAATCAAGTATTTATAAAAACCAAAAAATAAATGTATACATTTTTTTCATTTTACTTAAAATATTTGATGAACATCTTAATAAAAATTAATTTTTTTCGAGCGATCATATTTCGAATAATTTTCTTACTAATCTTTTAATAAGATAAATATTATATTATCTAAAATCTGTATAAGTTACATATGAAATTAAAAAATTTTAAAAATAACATTATGATTCTATAAATTATTCACGAAATTTAATAATATATTATATTAGTATTATTAAACATATATATATATATATATATAATATTATATATAATATATTATTAAATATAATTTGTGATTTATTAATTTTAAATATATATGTATCATAATATAGTTTAATATAAAATTAATTTATACCTGTGACGATGATCGCTCATAGACTTTAATGAGGGTAACAGTTCACCTGGAAACCTATCAGGCCATAGAACTCTTGTGACAAGTCCAGCTCTCAATGCTTCACTAGCAGTTAACATTCTACCACCTAACAGTAATTCATTCGTCTGCAAATAGAAATTTTAATTTTACATTTATTACATATTTCACAAATAAATAAATTCAAATATTGTACTTACGACTGCATTCCCAAGACAGTGCGACAATGTTAAGACTGCTGCTCCCTCTGATATCTGGCCAAGTTTACCGTAAGGAGTACTAAAAGTAGCCTTATCACTGGCTATTACGAGATCAAATAAAGGCAGCATAGTCACGCCTAAACCAATAGCTGCCCCTTGTACACCTGCCACAATGGGCTTATTAAATGTAGCTAGAGCTTTGATGAACTCTCTATAAAAAAAATATTATTCCTCAACATTTAAATAGCTTGAATGGTTTATAATTTTCATAAAAAATTTTATTGATCTTCATGCTAAAAATTCAGTTTCATAAAAAAATATTTAAATTTATAATATAAAAATAGGCTATTTAGTAACAATGTTCATTTTTTACAAAATTGAACGATCAACAAATTTTTTAAGTATATATGGTGATCAGTACATACTTGACAGTATTAGACATTTCTTCAGCTCGACTTTTCCGTTCTTCCTTGTTTGAATGTAAAAGAGAGGAAAGTTCTAAACCTTCGCAAAAACACGTCCCCGTCGACGTAAATAAAACGACTCTACAATCGTCATCTTTTTTAAGAATTGACAGTGCTTCCCGAATTTCATTCATAACCTATAACATTTTTTTGTAAATTTTACAGTTTATTTAATGTGATTATTTAATTGGATGTAACATAAAAATCAAATTCTTACTTGAATTGTAATAGCGTTTCTTATCCCTGATACTGGTGTAGATGGCGTCAATATTAATTGTACAAGATGCCCATGCTGTATTACATTTATATCCTTATTACTAAATAATTTCTTAATATCTATTTTTTCATCGTCAGCTGCTTGTGATTTTGTATTATTTGTACTTCCTGCAAATCAAAATAATAAAATAATAAAATTCATAGTAAATATGAAAATGATTCGCTGTATTATTTTATTAAATTATTTCGAAGATTTCAACGAATAATTGTTATAAATGAATAGAACTATTAAATAAATAATTAATTTTTTTCAATTTAGTAGATTTTATTGCACATAATAATTAAATAAATCATAACATATATCATTTTTTCTCACGTCTTTTATTAAATTTTCAAGTAATTTTTTAATGAACAAACGGAATCTTTACCTTTTTTGCGATTAGTAGATGTATTAGTTGACCGTGACGTATTATTGACACTGGACAAAAGTGCCGATGCAGCCTCGGCCAGACACGCTGATAACTCATCTTGACTCTTTGGTGGAGTCTTAACTTCGACTTGCGTCGTGTCCGGGGATACTTTACTTTTTAACACTTTTTTATTTTTAGGAACTGTTTTAATGTTTGTCACGACTGCAGGTACTGCGAGTGCAACGACATTCGACCTTGTTGTGACTTTTTTGATTAGTTCCTTTTTCGCTATTGGTTTTTCCATGATCTCCTTTTACATAAATACATCAAATTAACAAAAATACGACATCTGTACTCAAAGATACAATTATATGCAGAAAAAAGTAATGCTAATCATGGCAAAACGGACTTGACAATTTTCTAAATCTTAATTTATTAAAAAAATTCTTACTTTTTTTTTATTCTTTTTAATATCGAATTTATCGTTTGCTTCTTGCGAAAATTTTCTTTTGGTCTTTATCTGGGTTTCAGACTCGTCAATCTTGACCTGTTCCGGAGTTAAGTCTATGCTAACCCTAGGACTCGCTGATGCGCTCGAGAAGGAACTTGACGAATGTCTTCGTATAATCCGTGACGCATCTGCTGCATTTCGTATCTTTGCAGGAATTATGAAATCTGAATTCACAGCCGCTGTCGAAGATGATTTTGGCAACCTAGTTGGTTCGCTTGATCTCTTTTCTACCTGCGGTGCTGCTGGCTCATTTGTTGATGACTGTGTCTACAATAACAGTTTATTTCACATGCTTTTTAAAGTAATTATAGAAGAAAAATTTCTTATTAAAAAAAAATCAAATGTTAGTGTGATTCTCTATTCTCTATTCATAAGTGTAGATTCTCTATTAAAGAAGTTGGCTTGATATAGAACATTGCTTGATTAAATTTAAATGAAAAATACCAAAACATAATCATACAAAAATTAATACAATAATAATTTTTACAAGTACTAAATACAACAAGATTAGTACTTACGGTAATATTTCTTCTTGATCTTGGCGAGATTTTGGTATTCGTTGTACTTGAGTTCCTAAGCCTTAGAACAGCATTCCTCACTAACTTCGTTCTAAGCATCAACTCTCTCTCAGCTTTTTCTACATCCATAACTTTTTTCTGAGATTTAGTGATCGGTACCAACCTCTTCCTTGAATCCGGTTGTTCTACATCGTACAATAAATTAACGACACCTTCGTCCTGCAACAATCTATCGATCTCAGTCACCACCTTCTTCGTCTTGGTCGGTGGTGTTACACTGGCCGGTTTTTCCACTACATTTTTGTTTGTTGATACAGTTTTTACCGTTGCAACCACCTAAGAAAAAAACCATAAATAAAAATTATTTTTAATCGATAATATATTTAAATAAAAAACCAACATAGTTGTTAAATAATTTTTTATCGAGGTTAGCAATTTCGTGAATAATAATTTTATCAGAGAGAATAATAATTTAATTAAGATAGATAATCTACATGCATAAAAAATGTATTAAAGAATAACAAAGTTAAAAAGGTACCAAATTAAAAAACTAAATATTATATAGGTTGGACATATGTAATCATGATTGATTAGTATGATTAAAACGATTGAAGTATGAATTAGTTTTAATGAAAAAATCGATAAGCTCACCGGCAACTTCGTTTTTGCAACAGGTAGTCCTTTCTTACCGCCCGACTTTTGCCTGATCAGATTCTTCACCGCAAGCTTTCTTTTTGATATTGGTGCATCCTTCTTGAGTAATCCTATCTTATTGCGCTTGACATGTGCCATTTTGTTTTTCAGTAAATTTGCCTTTGATTCCGTAGTTTTAACCAGACTGGACATTTGCTTCGGTTCTGACTTTCCCGGCTTTACTTCCGATTTTGTTGTATTCGGCTTTGAGGGATTGGGAGTACTTGGGTCCGAGTCAACTTTTGGTACCGGGCTATTGCTGCCACTACTACTGTCGGTTTTTGACTTGCCGCTTTCCTCGGGCTCCTGAGATGACTTTTTGCTCTCTGATACAACTTTACCCTTGTACACCTACGAAAAAAGGTAACAAAGTTCGTTATAATAAAAAAATTTATAATTATACCTTCATGGTATTTATGGACCGTGAAAACATTTGCGATTATTTGATAGTGTTACGTAACGCTATTATTATTTAACGAGTTAATGCCAGTCTTCTGAGACGAGTTTACTTACCTTTAAAGTAAGGAGGTGTTTACATTGAAAATTTAATTTTCAAAGGTTGTGAAATTCTTATACGATATGTCTTATTAAAAACTACGTCTCGAAATTTTGAATTTTCCTTTAATCTTCTAATCGATTATGCACAGTCTTTTTATTAATTTTGTTGATGAACATATTTATAAAAGAAACATAATTGCAGATACAATAAATTAAAAATATCACACGTAAATAAAAGCACATTATTTATAAATGGATTTCTATGATAATTTTCCGAAATTTTATACATATCATCTAAGTGTTACCGACAATATTATAGTTTAAATTCACTTCTTGTATTACATAAAAAATGATTTATTTAACTAAACATTAAAATTATTAAACATCCAAAAAAAATTTATCAAAATAATCTCGTCCTCGTAAAAAAATTATAATTTATATGAAAAAAGGGTAAAAGTTATCCAATAAATTTTTTAGCTATTATTAATTAATTTTATCTTAAAAAAAATTTAATACAAATAAATAAATATGCGTATCGATATGTGTACACACACGCGGCGCGCGCGCGCGCGCACACACACACAAAACCATAGGAAAAATATAAATACGAAATTGTACGTTAAAAACTTCAAATATAAATATTGGCTATTAATATGATTTCCTATTAACAAAACCAAGATATTAACAAAATCACAGATTAAATTATATTATTTGAAGAATATTAAAAAATCTTATGTTTTAAAAAAAAATTTGAATAAGATTAATTTTTTACTCGCTAGTTCACCTAGCTATGATTGTATTTAAAAAAACAATCATTTTAAACTTACTGTTTATATGTTGATGTTTCGAAATAATAAATCTTCAAGTTTTAAATTCATAATACTGTGTTTACGATTATAATAATTTCTTGATAAATTTAAATTATTTAAAGAAAATCTATGTTCTTTTTTCATATCTCAAACACAATGTTTAAATTCTACATATAAGAAACATAAAAATATAAACTAGTTAAATTTAAATCATTTCGAAGAAAATATTGAAGTATATTTTCTTGCTTCGTGCCTCAAACTTAATGTTTAAGTTCTGTATATAAGAAACAGAAAAATTTAAACTAATTAAATTTAAATCATTTTAAATAGGTTATTATTATTTTCAATTAAGAAAATTTTGTACTGTCACTTTTTTTTTATTTCCTATAGGTATTTAAGAAAAATCGAATATTTTTGGCAACTTTGTGAACACAGTTTAATAAGTAATTGCTTTTTATAAAAAATAAATAATTATTTATAAATAAATAATAATTCGTGATATCGTACACCAATATCGATGTAATTTATTTCAGTTAGATTCAATATCTTTTATAGTAATAATTAATAATTATTAATCAAATAATTATTATTAAGTTTATTTTAAAAATGTCCTATAATAAATTCAATTATTCCGAAATTTAAAACTATTTTTAAAAAATTTTCTGAGAGATAATTTTCTCAATATTCAATTCTTAACCGAGAATATATATATAATATTGTAATAAACAATATAAAATAGAAGCTGTAACTCTATATTTAAAATTAATGGAACTTATCAATAATTAAAGTACGTTACATTCTTGATAAATGTAATGACGATAAAATAAATCAACACCAATCAAAGATTAACATTTTCAAGTATAAAATTTTTTAAAAAATTTAAATATATATTAATAATAAATTCATTATTTTACTATTTTTTCCCTTTGTTTTATATTCAACTCACCTTTTGTCGTTTAACAGTGAGTTCATGCTCACGCGCCTTCTCCGTGAGTTTTCGTTTCCTGCCAGATCTCGACTCCTCTACACTTAGTTCGATGGCACTTGCGACACTACTCCGCGTATTCTGATTATTGTTCTCTTTCAGCGCCTTTGAAGCCTTGTTATCCTTTTTAGGTGAATCATCCTCCGTTAAATCCAAGTTTATAATTTCAGTTTTCACATCTTTATTAACATATTTTGATTCCATTTGATTGGTGGAATCTTTACTCGATGCAGATTTTGAAATTCTCTTACTCTTCTTGGACGCGCCAGAATTATTTTTTTTCGAGGATATATTTGGTAGCTCAAGTAACTGCTTCAGAGCCAGCTCTCGTTCAACCGCAGGATCTAGTTTTGTGCCTGAAATAATACGAGTTACAAAACATTATAAGTAAATACTTGTTCAAAATCTACTTTTTAAAGAATTGAAAAATATTGTCAAGTAATGTTTATCAACGATGTAAATATGATTATTCGTGATTAAATAATTTTATCTACGAAAACTGGGATTTTAATCTTTCTTTCTTAAATAAAAATTAAGTCGTGTCATTTTGATATTCAGTGAAATATTAGATGTAATTTTAATGATATTACGAATATCTTTTATAAAACTTTTAATTTTACTATAAGTTTGAATTCAATATTTTCCTTTAAAATTTATATGTTTAACTATGTAAATTTATTGTAATATAAAAACAACTCAAACTGATAACAAGAAAATTAAATATCATGCATATATTTGGAATAAATTATTCAATCTTAAAAATTAATATATAAAAAATTACAAGAAGTTTATTTTTGTTTTACTAACAAATTATTAAAATTATTGAATATTGAATTAAATGTTTATGCATCAAATGGATCGTACGTACCAACATGAAATGTAAGATGATTGTATAGTTGTAATAAGAAAATAAAATTATTCAAGATCTTATTATGGACTAATAAGACAGCATATTAATTAAAAAAAAAGTAGCTTACACGGTTCGGTATCATAATTTGAAGAATATCTTTCTTCTAACAAACAGTAACGACTCTTGAGCTCCAAGCAACAATCAAATAAAAATAATTATCATGATTTATAAAATTATCTAAAATTTTATCCTTTGTCTTCAATATAGTTCAATAATACAAATTAATTTTTTTCCGTGTTCTGATATTCAAAAAATTTTTTATTACACTAGTATTAAAAATCTGCAGATATCCATTAATCATATTCAATATTCTTAACAAACTTTAAATCATCGTGATCACGGTCCAATGAAAAGGGCTTTTCTTAAGGCTTTACCTACCCGTACTATGAAACTCTCCAGAGGTCGATAATTTATTACTCTCTTCCGTCACGCTTTGAGGCTTCAAATTGGACCAATCGGGATCTACATCTCCCTCAAGAATTGCCAACAACTCTTTATTATCCGTCGACGACACCACTACTATCGGCGCTGTTTTACTTGGCTCAATTGGTATCTCCTCGATCGACTTATCCTTTTCATTCTCGTTGTCCGTCACCATTGATTGTAAGGGTATTAGTGGCGGAACGTTACAACTCGATGCAGCCGACAATTGACTGGATAGTCGCTGAGTTATTTTTTTCACGAATACAATATCCGCTGTCTTCGGTACTACCAAGTCCTTTTGTTTCTCACGCAGTCGCTCCTTCAAGACTTCGTTAACCTCAGCCGTTGACGCGATTTGACTGGTTAAGTGTAAACCTGGAACTTTTACACCAGGCCTCGGAGATTGAACTTTTGTCTTTTGATCAGGCTGATCTTGATTTGAATTCTTCGAAGAACGGCCTAAGAAATGATCTACAATGATAAATATGTTGAGGTTTATAATTTATACGAAATATTTATTTTCTTTTAAAATAATAATTAAAATAATTTCCTTTATTGTTTTGTATTTATTTTCAGATAAATATTAGTTCCATTTTAAGCATATATTTTGTGTTTAATTTGAACTGAACTTAAGTATAGCCAGACTCGATAAGATTTTTTTTACAACAAAATTGTTAATGTGTAAAAAAATTTATTACATGATTAATATTTTTTACTATTTCACATAATGAAAATTTATTACTAAGCTGGTTAAAAGCAATTTATCATTATTTAAAACTGTGAACATTTTCTAAAATTAATAAAAAAAATTATATCTTTTTTTAAAAATAAAAAATTCTATGCATTAAATAAATTTGTTACAATATTATCAATGGATATTTATACATTCATAACCTAAATTTGAAAATTTCCAATAAGTAACAAAGTATATATTTTTTGTTAAGTAAACTTTGAAATCCTTTGCTTTATGAATATGATTGCATTCGTACAAAAAACATATAAAAAATACATATTTATATGTGTATAATTTTAATAACCCTTTCATAACCACAAAAATTTTCATTTAATCTACTCGTTGGTAGACATTCATTTTTTCATATTTTATTAAATTTATCTTTAAACATATACTTGCAAACTATTTATGATTATAATTGTATTATTAGATGAATTTCATTTATCGATCATAGGAACATGTGTATATCATGGTAAAATTTATGAGTTTAAATAAGTAAATATTTATTTTAACGATATCAAATAAAAATAATCGATTATATATGAGTTTTTATAAATTGAATTAATTTTTATCCTATAACGCTAACTCATAAAATTTAGTATTATTATTCTAATAATGTATGAATTATTTCCATTAAAGAATAATTGATAGATAAACTAAAAGTTACAAATTACAAAATATCAAGTTTATTTTCTTTAATAAACTTTTTTTAATTTTTTTCTTTTTAATTTATTTATGAATGTATGTATTACAAATAGGAAAGATATTATTACCATCATAATAATATAAATTACTCATAATCATAATAAAAATTCAATATGCAAACGAAATCATACGAAATACAAATTTTAAAAAACATGAAGAAAACATGGAAAATTTTTGTAAATATTAACAGTACGTAAGTATTTAAATAAAATAGATCTCAAAATAGAAGAATCCCAAGAAACATAGATATTTACATAAATTTAAAAGATTTTATAGACATTTTCCATTTTTATCCGAGTTTACATTTAAATGAACTTGGTATACATCTGATTTGGAAAATTAAAAAACAATACAAATTAAAAGGTGCATATACTTAAGTAAAAATAATGTCCAAAAGACTATATCTTGTTGTATTAATATAATATAGTATAGTATCTATTGTATTAAATTTCTAAAATATTTAGAATTGACTTTAAGCGAAATAAGGAAAAGATTGTCTTGCATTGATAACGCAATGTATTTTAGAATTCCTGACAAGAAATAATAATTATTATAAGAACAATAATAATGATCGCGACGATTAAGATGATGGTATTTTCTGATTTTAAATTATAGATATATAATAATACTTAGAAAACTTAATTGTGCTGCACTTTATTCTATGCTTAATATGCGTTATGCACTATCGCTTTCTATTATAAATTCATAAATTTCTGTAAATGTAAAAAATTTTTAATGTTCGTCAGATAATAAAAAAATATATATAAATGTTAATGTGATAAGAGGCTAAAGTCAAATATTAATATTACATAATACTTAGTAAAATATAAATACCATCGTTTCAAAAATTTTCACGAAACTATTAAAGAAGTAATAATTATTACGAATCCTACATTTTAACCGTAAAAAATTATTTATATACTTATGCGAAATATATATACACACACAAAATGTTTTAAAATAGTTTCATATTGTCAAACAAATGATTAGATCATTAATAAAATATTCCATGATTATGTTTAAAACGACTGATTCTTTTGTACGTGCTCATCAAGAATATTTGATATATTCTTTATTAAATTCTTAATGTCATTTATATTTTGCAATACACTGGAAGTAATAAATAAAATAAAATAATTGATCAATTTAAAAGAAAATAATTTTTCTAAAAACAAACTAACAATGAAATAAACATAAATTTTCTATTCACTAACTGTACAATTTTTATTAATAAGTTGCAATATTTTTTGAAAAATATTATCTCAACTTATAAATATAATATAATAAATTTTCTAACAGAAACATAATTATTCAAAAGGTATTAGCTATATTACTATTTTTAAATATATTACGATAAAACTTTTTTTCCAAATGTATCTTTGAGAAGCATTTTTCTAAACAATTGAATAATGTACATATAAACATTATAAACTGTGTAGTAAATATCATTTAAAATTATTAGACTACATGTAAATTATTATAACTCACCTTTGAGTGGAATGTAATTTGTTACTGATTTTTGAGATTTATTGCTTGTTATTTTTGAATCAGTACTGCTCTTAAGTGGAGATAATTTGTCCGCTTTTACTACTTTGGATTTGCTGGGTGACACGTCAGTATTTGGCTCTACATTCTTATAATTATCGTTAGTATTGACTGAATATTCAGTCGTATTACTGCTACAAATAGGTTGCTCTTGTTGCGCACCATCGTCTAATAAACTCTGCAACTCCATCTCCACAGAATCATGATTGTCTTTAAATAAGGTTGACGATTGATTATTGTCTTCCTCACCGTTTTCATCCTGCCAATCATCAAATATGTCCTGTATAACTTTACGATGATTTTCTGATGATTGCGTTGAGAGGTGTAGATCGAGATCATTGTCCTCTTCTTCCTCTTCGTTTTCATTTTCAAGCTCCCTCAAAACAGATGTATCGTTGCATTTGACTTCTTTGACTCCTTTGACTTGTTCGATTATAGTTTTACTGATTGGTGATTCATTAGTATTTTTATTTTTCTTGTTTTCAATCAACACATTTTCTTCTTTTACTTCTTGTTCTTCAAGTATAATTTTTTCTTGAGCCACTGAAGGTTTGCTTTGATTTTTTTCTTCTTCCTCCTGTGGTGATATTTCTATTTGAGTATTATACTCAATAGAATTAAATTCTGTTAAAACCGCAACATCATCTGAATTCGTAATAATTTTTGTTTCAATTATTGTATCACATTTGAGTTCTTGATTTTTGTTAACTTTATCTGGTGTTTGATGTAAAATTTCTTGTTTTTTAAAGTTTCCTGTTTCTTCACTTGGTAAATTAACATTACTTTCATTAGTACACACTTTACTAACTTTTTTCTCTTCCTCATTTTCGCAATGGTTTACAAGTGGGATTTGGGGTTCTTGTATAGTAATAACTTCTTGTGTTTTAATCACTTCATTTTCAACAGGAATAGATTCTACTACTGTAGATTCAATATTTTCTGCTTCAATAGAACTAACAAAAGATTCTGCTTCATTTTCATTAGAAAATACACTTTCTAGTTCTTGTACAGAATCCTTTACATTCTTATCAATAACTTCATTTAAATTATCTATTTTTTCACTATTATTTAGAGAATTGTGATTATCAATAGATTCATTATGAGGTGAATCAGAAACAGATTCATTGTCATTAATTAAAGGAACTGATTCACCAGTATCTGTAATTATTTCAGACATATTTTCTTTATTTGTCTCTACACCGTCTGAATTATTTACTTCAAAATTTTCTGAATGATAGGGTGCTTGATCGTGCAGAATAAATTCTATTTTTTCCTAAAATGAAAAAAAATATATATTAAGAAATTTCTTTGAAAATAAATGTTTTATTAAATAATACTTAATTTAAAAAATAATTAGAAACCTCTTTATGATTATCGTTGTAATTAGTAATATTTTCTACATTATTAATTTGTGAAATATTTTCATCCTTAGTAGTTTCTGGTTTAAATATTATATTTTCCGTTTGTTTTTCATTTACAATTTCATCTACAGTACAAGATAGCATGACACTGGTATTGCATTGATCCTGTACATTAATGCAATCATTTGGTAACATTATTTCTATGCCAGACATTTCACAATTTACAGTAGGCTCTGGGTGGTTATCATTTTGGACTACAATTTCTTGAACCAAATTCTGAGTTATAAATTCAGTTTCTTCATTTGTATTATTGACCTCAATGATTTGTTCATAAGCCTCTGCATGTTGTTCCATGATTATAATTTGCTCAATTGGAAATTGATTTTTCTGCAGCAAATAAATTTGTAATTTAATTTTAATAAATTTTTGATAAAATTGTAACAAGATTATAATCAAATTCTACTAAATCTAAAAGTTTAATGTATATTAAACCTATATAATGACTTTGATATGTTTACTTATACATTGTTATACAATCTTGAATTATAAATTAAACCTAAAAATTTAAGTAAAAACAAAATTTATTCTGTTTTAAAGATACAAGTTTTAAAATACATAATTATTAAATTATGTTTAAATGCAGTGAAACAAGCCTTCGATAAATAAAAACATTTATAAGATAAAACATCATATCATTAGTCTTGAATATTTATCCATTTAAAGAAAAAACCAGATATTATGTTACATTAATTAAAAAAATAATATTTTAAAAACAATTTACTGTAAATAAATCATTTTTTCACTGTAAGAAGAAAAAACTGTGAGAGAAAAATCATAAAACTTAGTTTCTCATGAATTATAAATAAATATTTACATGTTGTGAGATAATCAACAGTTGTAAAACCTTGAACGTCGACACGAGGCTACAGGCAAATCGCAAGAAAATCCAAGTATGCGTAATGCAGTGAAAACAAAAATTTTCACGCGTATCATGTGAGAAAAACGATTTTTGTAATTACTCCGTTCTATCTATCTCTCTCATACTTACCAGGTCTCGCGTTGCTTATCCCGTACCCTCGATGAAGACTTTCTGAAAAGGCGCACAAGCACAACTTCCTCCGAGGAGATCACATCTTTCAATATACGATTTCGCCACTGGAAAAACGTCCTTACCAGGAATCGGCAAACTATAAGAGTCAATGAAGCTGAAGAATAACCTTGATGAAGAGGTGACAAATCGAGAGCGCAACGCGGCGCTACAAAAAAGACGACAGAATAGGCCGTGCTGTTGTGCCCCTTACACACTGCGACATGAAACGATCGACGATGCCGAGAAAATTTCAATATAGATAACGATGCACGACACTTAACTAGTCACAACTTTGAATCAATTGGTACGGTGCACATGCATTTTGTTTATCTATAATGTATGAAATTGTGTCGAACGTGACAACGTTCCTTCGCCTTACAGGACACTCAAAGTTGAACGAACGTCGAATATGTACTCAAGTACACTCGAGGTCTTTTGATTACACAGTACTAGAATTCGTAGAAAAGTGCACCGTAGATGAGAAACTTAACCTGGAAAATTCGTGATTATTCGATACATCCGCAGGAGTAAGTAGTATTACTCTTGGCGGCGTAGGGAGAAAACGCCGCGTGTTAACACGTCTCTCCCTTTTCTCGTGTGTATGTGCATACATATGTGTGTATCACGTATCTAGCCGTGTTTGCAAGAACGCATGTATATATATACATATGCAATATTTACATGTGTATATATATATATACACACATGAACACATACACAGATACACGATATAATATGTATACGCGTGAATAAGTTTTCTTCTGTTTAATAAAGGTACAGCTTCAGTGTCCACTTTTTACGCAACCAAAGAAATTTCTCATATATGCGTACTCTTCAATATTAGTTCTTCTGTTTCTTCTTCTTCTAGAAATTCGTGTGTCCAGCGGACGAAGGAGAGAAAAAACTTGTACAGTGGTGCACTTGGCTAATGCATGAACAATCAACACACGCATACAAGTGCACAGTATCTTTTATGCCTAAACCTGATACATGCCGCATTTTCATCGAAGCGAAAGCAAGATGAAGTTTTTCATTGGTCAAGTGTGCAGAAGATACACACGTGACAATAGGACTAACCTAAACTGTTTAATTGTAAAACTGATAAGACTGGTGAGTATATGTATAAATTTTTGTTTTTTTCAACTTTATGCATGAAAGTAATAAATTAAATTTAGCGATTAAGATAATTTGCACGATATTTTTAATACTATAAGAAATTTATAAGTTTTACTTGTAATTCTTTAAGATTAACAATCAAATAAAAAATTTGTATTTACAGTGTGTTGAATATGGTTCACTACAGCGCGTATCTATATATAAATTTTGAACGTAATTCGTTCTATGGTTCAAATAAGAATCTGCCTAAAATAAACTATAAATACTATTTTAAAAAATTATCTTTTATTTCTTACCTAATTTAAAATTATTTATATGTATAAATTATCGTAAAAATAAAAAATTGGTGCTGTGTTTTTAAGTAGAAAATATCTAAAGGAAAAATTAAATTTCGTTATTTATTTTTTAGTAAATTACTAAAAAAATTATTAAAGAATAATGCTTTAATGTATAGTTTCTTTGTTCTACACATAAAATTATAAAAAATTTTGTTGAAAATTGGACTTACTAATGTATTTAAAAATAAATTGAAATATATTTTTGTTGTATAAAATTTTTAATTCATTTTAAAAATATAATTCAAAAATATAAATATACCATTAACTTTAATCGACTAAACTAATTATACTATATATCATGATGATTTACTGATTTAATTTTTAAATCCAAAAGGTATTTTGTATTTTAAAAACAGTTGTAATAAATAAGTAATTAAATTTTTAAATGCATATATGTGTATATATTTCATATGACATATGTTTATTAATTTAATTTTTTAACAAATATTAAATTATATAATAAATATCTAAAATGTTTAATTATAATTTATTGTAAAGATTTCAATAAATAATATTATAATATAATTAAGAATATTGACCTTTAATTTCATATTTTATAGCATCATAAATGAGTATTTTATATACTTCTGATGATGGATGGATAATTTCTCATCTTGATTATTTGTATAATATTTACAAAACAGTGGAAGATGAAGATAAAATAAAAGTATTGAAATTCAATGAAAATTTTTTTAAAATTAATTCTCAATATCTTCGTCAAAATCAAATACAAAATTATAATAAAAAAGAAGAAAGTATAATTTCCTTAAAAAAGAGAAAAAGAAAAAAATTGCAATTACTTTCAGAAGATATTTTAAAAGAAGTAAATTTTTGTATTAGTATTTATGTACTATATTTTGATGTATTAATATTGTTTTATTATAACTTATTTGCTATAGAATAATTTAGTGAAAGAGATCAGTCTAAGACTTCTCAATAATATAAAAGATCTAAGATTATTCACAAATATAGTTGTAGATAATAATGAAGAATCAAGATTAGAATCAAAAAAATTTTATTTAAATAGACAACAGTCACATTATAATTTTTATGGAAGTAATCAAAAAGAAGTTGCAAGCATTGCTGAATTTCAAAATGAAAAATATGTTTTCCCAAAAAACAGTGTATTTTATTGTTACGATGTAAAAGATATAGACAAAAAATTCAGTATGATAAATCAATTTGATTTAATACTTCTAGATCCACCATGGTGGAATAAATCAATACGAAGAAAGAAAAAAAAATTTGAAGAGAGCAGGTACTTTTATAAATTATACATGAATTATATCTAATATTTGAAATATTTCTTTTCATAACTTACAGTTATAAAATGATGTATAATGAAGAAATAACGAAAATTCCTATTAAAAATCTTTTAAATTCTACGGGAATCGTTGCTATATGGTGTACAAATTCTTCTAACCAACTAAAAAGTATTTTAGAAGAAATATTTCCAGCTTGGAATGTAGTATTTAAAGCAAAGTGGTATTGGCTTAAGGTATATTATTATTTAATTGAAATATATTTTGAAAAAGGAAGAAAAAATTAAAATTAATAATGTTCAGGTGACTCAAAATAAGGAAACAATTTGTAGTTTTAATGAAAAACATGGAAAACAACCATTTGAACAACTTATATTTGGTACTGTTTCTTCAAATACTAACTTTAATTTACCTGATAAAAAAATCATAATAAGTGTTCCAAGTGCAGTACATTCTCATAAACCACCCCTTACAGGTAAAGAAAATATATTTTTAAAGATAAAATTAATATACTAAAATAATAAAAATATAAAATAAAAATAATGATTTTAGAAATTTTTAAATACTTTTAAATGAAAATTCCAAATGTATGGAAATTTTCGCTCGATATTTATTACCAAACTGGACTAGTTGGGGCTTAGAAGTTCTAAAATTTCAACATTTATCATTGTATTCTAATACAGAAGTTGAAAATACTACTAAAAATAATGTTACTATTAGATAGCATTTAATACTTAAAATTTATTTATTTGAGTATAGTACTAGATGTTTTTTAATTAACGTAAAATTAAATCTTAAATATGAAATAATTTAATAATTAATTAAATGAAAATAATGGAATAGAGTATTAAAAATACATAGTTTTTATTTTCTTAATTTGTATGTTCATAGTCTTAAATGATAACAATTACTTTAACTAGGTAAATTATATTTAGTTTATTCTAACATCTACTAATCATTCAAAAATATATTTAATTAATCCTTTATTTTATAAAATTTGATTTTTTGTAATATTATAATACTGATACAAAAAGTTTATTTTTGGATGTTATATTAATATTTGTTAATCTGAAATAAATTATAAAAAATTTTTTAAAATGTTTATAAATTTTATTAGTCTTAATTACAGTTATTATTGCAGCAGATATAACAATAAAAAAGCTGTCTGATACACGCTACTCGCACTTATATAATCTTATCCCCTTTTCTCCTTTAATTATTTTGGCTATTTTTTTTTTTAATGCAGCGAGTCTACAATAGAAATTAGTACATTCGCGGCACCATCTCGATAACCTGTTGCATTAAGTCTTAGCCATCTCCAAGAATCTCGACCTATAAAATTAAAATAATGCAATATTTTCTATACTTACTAAATTCATATTCAGAAGAATTCTTAAAACTTACACATTTCTTCAAGATTATATTTGCATTTCCAACCTAATTCTTTTTCTGCTAAATCTGTATTGGCATATATTGATGCTATATCGCCTTCTCTTCTATCTTTAATCACATAATTAATATGTTTCCCTGAAACCTTTTCAAAAGTTTTGATTAATTGAAGAACAGAAACACCATTTCCAGTTCCAAGATTATATATTTTGAGTCTAAAATGTTCTTTCTGCAATGCATTTAAAGCAGCTACATGTCCAGATGCTAAATCCATTACATGAATATAATCTCGAATTGCTTAATAAATCGAATACAAATATAAAAAAATTGAACATTAAAAATTAGTAAATAATAGATAAAGTATAAAATTATAAATAAATATTAATATTTTACAAAGTACCGGTTCCATCTTCTGTTGGATAATCTCCTCCATATATTGTCAACTCTTGGTTTTGATGATAAGCTACTCGCGCAATTAAGGGCATTAGATTTGTAAATTTTTTTGTTGGATCTTCACCAATCATCCCACAAGGGTGAGCACCAACAGGATTAAAGTATCTTAATACAATAATATTCCATTTCTGCATATAGAAAATAAAATTATTTTCTTTACAATAAAAGTCATTTTTCTGAAAATAATTAAATCACCTTATCAGCTTTTGATATATCTTTTACTATCTCTTCTATGAAATATTTTGTCCGTCCATATACATTAGTTATATTACCAGTAATATTATCTTCTGTTATTGGAAGTTTCTGTGGATTTCCATAAACTGTACATGAACTACTGAGAACTAACTGAAAACATCCAGCTTCTTCCATTACCTATAACGTTTCCAATACATTCATATTAATACATTTATTAAATGCACAACAATTAAATTAAATTATTTAATTTAACGAATGATTCATAAATTATTACATGTTATTCGTAGTTCAAAATTTGTGTACAAAAATAAAAATTACCTTTTACTGAAAATTAATAATAAAAAATTAATAAATGCAGACGTTTCAAATTCAAGCTTTAAATTTTTATATAAATACGCATGCACTCACGTCTAATAAATTAATTGCACCAATAACGTTATTTCGATAATAATGAAGAGGAACTTGCATAGATTCTCCAACAGCTTTAATAGCAGCAAAATGTATAACGCAGTCAATTTTGTGCTAAAAATTTTATATTAAATTATAGTTACACGGTAAACATTGTTATAGATAGTACAGGTTTACGATATTACCTTATTAAAAACTTCTTTGAGTTTGTCTTTATCCAGTAAGTCACATTCATAGAATTTGATCGTTTTATTCGTTAACTTTTGTGCTCGCATTAACGCGATTGATTGACGAAACTGATCGGAACGACTATTAACAAAATTATCGATAGCCACAACATCGTAGCCAAACTCCAAAAGTTCAATAATACAATGACTGCCGATATAGCCAGAACCTCCAGTCACAAATATTGTCTTCAAGCCGGGGTTTTCTTTATTATCCTCTATAGGGGGCATTTTTTGACAATTTTGTAAAAACGGTAACTGTAAAAATCTTATTTAAAAAATTTGAGTATTATTAACTTAATGATGTATAATTTATTTTAAATTTATATCATAAATTTCATTTAATGATTATTAATTAAATATATTCTTTATTCGAATTGAAATTATATAGATAAATAATATATCAAATATATTTAAGACGTGTAATTTGAAAAAATATCGATAAAATCATCATAAAGCTAAAATAGATATTTATTATCAGTTAAACATTCATTTTAACTATTTCAGTTAGTGTTAAAAAGATTTTTATTCTTGTATATAAGAAAAATAATTAATTTTCACAAACATTTTCAAAATAAAATGTAGTAATTTATTAATATATCGAGAAAAAATCTTTTATTCTTAATTACTTTATTTAGTTGAAAAATCATTTTAAACAGTATACTTTAAATAAGAAATTTTAGTAATTCTTGTAAAAACTTTTTGACGATTTTTACGTTGCGTAATGTATATGTAGGTACTTATTTCAAATATTTTTTTAATTTTAACAATATTTAAAATCATAATACAGATATTTTAAATTTATGTATTTATTTACATAAATACATGCGTGAAAATGATAAAATATCAAATATTCAATAGTTTTAGATACAATTCTCAATTCCAATAAGCTTATTATAATCTTTATACAATAATCTTTATCTTGATCAAATTACCAATTAAATTTTCTTTATTATTCTTGCGTTTTTTACATAAATGTTCATTTTATTTTTTAATATTATAAATTTGATTAGATTTATAAATAAGAATATAGTACCCTAAAAAGATTTTTTTAAATAATAATACAGTAGTTTATCTATTAAAAAAATAATAAATTTTGTAATTTTTAATTAGTTTTTATTATTATCAAATTATCGACTTACTAAAATTTTTGTCTGCATTAAATATATATTTTTTAAATTCCTTTATTAGAAAACTCTATTTTATGTCAAATATAATAACCCTCTTTAAAGGTAGGATCTATCGTTTTATAAATTTCTAAATTAACGTATTATTGCTTGAATAAATGTAACTGAAAAAATTTCAGAAAAAAATCAGTATCTATAAATAATTTACATTTATACCCTAGAATATAATACATCTGTAAACTTTAGATTGTACTCAATAGAATATACAATTTGTTTACTTATATAAAAAAGAATAACATTTTTGACAGAATTCAGGTAAATATTCAACTTCTTAATCGTAAAAACAGAAAAAATTCTTAATGTATCTTCATTGATTTTATAAAATAATTCATAAAAGAATTAAAGAAATTGTGACTATTATAATAATAACTATTAAATAAATATATATTTTGAATAGTTAAAATTTTTTAATGAAAACTTTATATTCTATTTAGTATGATAATTTTTATTATCCTTTGATGTATTTTTAAAGTTTCTTTAAATTTAAATAAATTAAAAAAATTTTAACCTTCAATGTTTACTTCACTATAAAAATTAAGTTTAATAATATAAACTATATATTTATATTAATGATTAAAATAGATACGTATTACATATAAAAATTATTCGACTGTTAATACAAATTTTTTTAATTTAAATAATTTAAAGATGAACATTACTCGCAGATTTAGAGTTTCAGAATTAAAATTAGCGTTTTTGGTTATTATAGCTAAATAAAAATAGATTAAAATTATTTTATCTAAATTGCAAAAGTTGTTTTCTAGTTATAGAATCTAATTTCATTTTAAAATTTTTTAATAATATTAAGAAAAATTACTTTTATCTTTTTTATTAACGTATAGCAAGGTGAGTCATTGTGAGATTTTAATTATTTGTTTGAAAATATTAATATTTTTATTTAATTTTAAGACACGCTATTTAAAAAAATATCGACATAAGCATTATATCTAAAAATCTCGAGTCATGTGAGGAAAATACACACGGTATAATAATTATCACGTATAACGGTCTATTTTTTATAAAGAGTAACGTGTACCTTATGTGTTCAACCATTAGTAGCTACGTTGTAATAATTCAAACCGTTAGAAGAGATATTTCTTCCTTTGAAAGTATACATAAATACTGAAAATTTTTAAAATGTTGAAAAATAGTTGGTAAATAATTGTTAATAATAGTAAAAAATAAAAAATGTTTGTACACAAACGTAATTTTTTTGATGTATTCAAATATATTTAAGTCGAATATATTTTATTATAAAAATTAGTCTAACTATTAATAAATAAAATATTAATTTTTTTAATCATAAAAAGATAGGATAGGTAAAATAATTTATTAAAATGCTTTACCAACTCTATAAAGTGTAATTAGGATATCTACGTAAAAGAAAAGTTAAACTAGTAAGGTTTGAATATCCGTAAAAAATAACAAAATGAAAATAAGCAATAAAACGTGATAATTTAAGAGTACCACAAGTATGAAGATTATTATTTTACAGATATAATACAAGTTAATTACTTCTAAAAAAAGATTCCAACTAGGAGTTAATTTTTTTTATACTTTTATTATTAAAGTACATTAGTTTAATTTTTAATTTTCTCTGAATAAATCACTGCAAAATACATTTCTGAAAATTCTGCAAATCTTTATTCATACATGATATCGTTCTGTTTTTTTATGCAAAGCATTTAAATAATTTAAATAAATTTTTCCTTAAAATAAAAGAATTTATTTCCACATTAAAGGAAAATGCAAAAATTTAATAAATCAGAGCAAATAAATAACTAAAAAGAGAAGATGTACGGTAATAAATTATTTTAGCTTGAGATGACCTGGAAGTCCTCCAACGAGAACGCGGATCATATGGCTGTCAATTTTAAATAACGCACAACAGAAAGTACAGTAATCACTTGAAATACTGACGCCTGAGGAAGGATACAGAGCAGCATCGTAAGAATTATTGTTATGAAGATAAAATTATACGCAATGGATTCCATATGTACGCACGTCTACATGCAACACAGACCTATATACACCTATATATTAAGAATTGTAACGTATATTCAAGTAGGAGAAATGAATATAAATTATATAAAAAAAGTCTTTCTAAGCTGTTATTATGAATTTACGGTGTTTATAATCTGCGTTAATATACCTATTTTGCAGTAAAAGGTATTTTACCGCAAAAAATCTGAATACAGAATACTACAGTACCTTCTTCCTTGTTTTATTCACTTTTTTAATCTTACTTTTTTTCTAATCCTGACTATTTCAAATTTTCTTTCACTATCTGCATATGCGGCACTTCTTTCACAAACTTACACCAGATACTATAGTGAATAAAAGTTATATTCGTAAAATATTATACAAATATTCATTGAATAAAATAATAGTACTGTAAGAATATGTAACAGGAATATACAACGAGAATCCTGTTGCACTCCACATTTGTAATATTTTCTACGCAACCAAAACTTCCTTACGTCCCATTCCTCCCTGTACCAAAAGAACAGCATAATTTTTTTTTTATCTTACAACGCTCACAATTTAGAAACCATTAACAATAAAGGAATATAATTTCATAATTTTTAAAATAAAACTTAAGTGATAGATGCTTACCTGCTAGGTAATTTCCGATTTTATGCGGTACCAGAGCTGGATTCACTCTTTGAAATTTAATTTTTTTTAGGATTGATACGCGTGTATACGGCAAACACTCGATGAAGACAACGATTTAAAAGTAAAGAATTTCACTATACTAGATCGCAATACCAGTACATCTAAAATGTATAGGTCATCCAAGGATTAGCCACGTCGCGGTAGTGTATCGCGCTATCTACCGGTGATCGAAGAAGCGAGCAAGAGGTTCATCACGACATCTTCCAGCGGTAGAAAAAGAGAGATGTAGAAAACGCATAGAAGAAGAAAGAAAAAACTATAAAGGCATATTTTCTTTTATACACTCTCCTTTCATTCAATCATTTCTTTAAAACAATAAGTCTATTTTTTCTGCTGTCTTGTGCATTGAAGTGACTACAAATGACAACTATTTGCCCGAAATTTGCAAAATTAATAGCGTGACTGGAATCGTATACCATTATAGTGATACTATATAATAACTACATTGCGTAATTGTAATTGTAATTGATTTGCGATTCTTTAGCTGGTAGGAATTATTCCAAACAGTTTTCCAGGATTAGCTAGAAATGTTAATGCAAACGGGCAGCGTGTGAATTCCTTGCAAACAAAAGTCGTGTCGCATATACAATCGCAAGTACGACCGCATCGACCCGCGAGAAAGTGCGCTCATTTGAATATTACCGCGATACTTCTCTCGTTCATAGGGGCAGGAACACCTGTGACGGTATTTCAAAATCTTAAAACTGCGTCACAATAGAACACAATCATAGTGTACGCGTGCGTACTATAAAATTTTTTATGAACAACTGACACTACGTTATTGATGACTTTTATTCAAATTATTATTTTTCCGTTATTAACACTAACGTTTGTACCAATTTTGTATCCGATATAAGACAAATAAAGGACTATACAATTACATTATTTGGTATTTCTAATTTAATTGTAGTGAATGCGCCTTCATTGCATTCATGCGACCACAACAAATAAAAACTAGCACTGCTAAATGTAGTGTAGCAGACATAAAGTGGGACGCCTGACAAGGAATAAGTTCAATCGGTTTCATAATATTTATATTACATTTAACTCAATATTAAAAAATATCTATTATAATTTAATAGTTTGAAAGTTTGTACGACTTACTAAAAAACACTAAATCAATAAAACAAATTAAAACACAAAAATTTATTTTAATGACTCTGTATTTATTGCTTATGTAAAATAACATTTTCAACTTTAAAATGAGAAAATCCTTTTGTATATAAATATTCTTTATTCTTTGTAATAATATAAAAAAATATACACATTTCATAAAACGATTTATCGAATAATATAAATTTCGTTATCTTACAATAAAAAATTCTTTTTATATTATACAATACTGTCAGCAACAAAATATTCATTTAGGTGTTCATACATAATAATAAAAATTACTATAAGATTATTTTTATATTTTAGTTTTATCAAAATTTTAATCATAAAAGAAATATCGTTAAATTTTTTGTACAATTTTTTCAAGTTAATATGTATTTTATAAGTTTTGTATATAAGTGTGAAAAATTATAACTATAAGTATAAGTTATGCTAAAATAATGTATAATTACAAGTTAAGTCTCTTCATTGAATGAATTGACAATATCTTGACTCTAAAAAGATTTGAATTTTTCTTATTATTTTCGTATAAGTTCTCGCTTTCTAATGTGTTACTTTTATTTAATTCATTAAATTCATTTATAATAAAAATCTGACATAAAGTATCGTAAGAATTTGTTTTCTCACATATTGTTAGATTAAAACACATGGTTTTTAAGTATGTCATACATAAAACGATTTATCAACTATATTTATAAATTAATTGGTTTAATAATTATATATATTTAATTTAATAACTCATAATTAATCAAGTATATAGTAGTATGAATAAATATTTAATTAGGAAATAAATACATTCATTATAGAAACTTTTGAAATTGGAGGATTGAAACCTTTCGCTAATTACAATCATGGTTAATTAATATCTGAACTGGGTGGTTATCATACGATTATGTGTTTGTCGAGGTCAACGTGTACGAAAAAATACGGATAACTCATCATCCAAAGAAACAAAAAAATATTACATCACACAACATTTTTATCTAGGATTGCTACTATATGGATTGTAGAGACAGTACCTACCAAACACAAGTGGAACCAACAAATAGTTCAAGATGCCCTGTAAATTTTAAAGCTTTAATTATAATAGAGATAAACTTTTAATTAACTTAAATTTTTTTTTGTGACTTATTTATTAAATATTGTCTCTTATTTTTTAAATAACTATTCTCTTTGGTTAGCGCTCCACAATTCCAATTCCGCGGTATTTAGAATGTAACCATATTCTTTTTTAACAGCTTAACGCCACAAAAGCTTATGCATACACACATGCGCCACCTTATTAACCTATTTATAACTTGGCGGGAATTCCCGCTCTTGATCTTAAGCTTTGTGTTTTCGCTGATGAAAGATAGTAAACTACAAACAAAGTTAATAATTTTTGTCTATTAATTTTTATAATTTTAATTAATTTCGGTAAATTAAGTAAACAGTTTATTCATTTTTATTACAAAATATTAGATTGAAAAATGGAAAAACTTACTGAAGGGGCTTTAGATGTAAGTTGGTTATCTTTTACATTTTTGGTTATAATGTGATTCTTTAATTACTTTTAATATTTTATGCAACTTATACACTCGTTCTATAAAATTTTTTAGAGAATTATGAATGGAGAAGATGTTGAAGAACCGGTTTTACAAATTTTGGTAAGTTATGTTTATTTAAATATTTTTGAATATACAAACAAAAACTACTCTACTATTTATATTAATTATTTATAATTTTTTACGTATACTGAATAGGGTCATAAGAAACTTTCAAGTTCATCCAGTGGTGATAGATATAGATTACTACTGTCGGATGGAGTCATGTCTAATTCCTTCACAATGCTTGCAACTCAATTAAATGATCTTATCACAAATAATATTTTATCAGAACATTCCATTGTCCAAATTAAGCGATATGCTATCAGCATGGTTAATAATGGTGGTAATCAAAGGTAACTTTATTGAAATGAATAATGTTTTTTTATTATAAATAATTTATTTGATCAACAATCTGTACATTTTTAAATATACATAATACAGTTTTTAAATATATGTAATACAATTTTTAAAATAAAAAAGAGAAATACATTTTTTAAATTTAATACTAATATATTTGTTTATTTTTTATTTAGACGTGTAATGGTAATCCTTAATATAGAAGTTTTGGTTCCTGGTCATCAAGTAGGTAAAGTATTAGGATCTGTTAATGCCGATAATGCAAGATCAGAAGAAACATCGAATAATAGTGAATCAAAACCAAAAGTAAATCAAAGAGCTCCAAAACCAGCACCTCAACCTAGTAAGATTGAAATTACTTTTAGAATTATAAATATCAATAAAAAACAAAAATTAATATTTCTTTTTCATTTTAGATCATTCAGTTTCAAATAATCTTAATGATTCTCTTTCAAATGGTGGCGGAATAAATACAACTCCTATAGCAGCTTTGAGTCCTTATCAAAATAGGTTTGTTTTTATATGTTTAAATAACAAAATTTATTGAAAAATCAATTATTCATGTAATATTAATTATTCTATTTAGATGGGTCATTAAAGCACGTGTAACAAATAAATCACCCATAAGAACATGGTCCAACTCGAGAGGAGAAGGACAACTATTTAGTCTTGATTTACTTGATGAAAGTGGTGAAATTAGATGTACAGCATTTCGAGAATTATGTGAGAAATTTTATGATAGAATAGAGGTATAAGAATTTTATTATAATTTTAAAAAAATATTGTATCATTTTAATAATTAATTTAAGTTTGATTATTAATTAAAAAAACTATTGTAGATAGGACAGGTTTATTATATTTCCCGTTGTCAATTAAAACCAGCAAATAAACAATTTAACAATTTAAAAAATGATTATGAAATGACATTGTCAAATGATTCTGAAATAGTTCCATGCAATGAACAAAGTGAAAGCATTCCAACTTTACAATTCGATTTCGTACCAATAAATACTATTGAAACAAAACCAAAAGATGATTTAATTGGTAAATATAATATTTGATATTCTGTTATTAATCTCTTATTTATAATGCATCTTAGTTTATTGTAACCTTTGCGATGTAGTACAGTATCGAATTTATACTACAATTAAAATTATAGAAAAAATTCATAAATAATAGTAGTTCAATTGAAAAAAGATTCAGCAAAATAAGTCATGTATGAAACTTTTTTCAAATTTTTCTTTACAATAATTTTTTTTTTAACTATATATACTGAGATATTAAAATTGCTTTAAACAAAAATCTATACGATACGGAAATCTGATATAATTTAAAATAATCTATATAAAGAAATATATTAAATTTAAAAGTATGTTTTTGCAGATATATTAGGAATCGTAAAATCTTGTAATGATTTGCAAACGCTAACTGCAAGAAGTACAGGTCGAGAACTTAAAAAGAGAGATCTCAATATAGTTGATGAAAATAATGACATGGTGCGTATATTTAAAATTAAAATTTATATTTTAAAGATAAATAATATAAATTAATACAAAAAAAATATATATAAATTTATATTTTAAAGATATTATTTAATAAACTTATGAGAAAAAATATGTTTTATTTTTGTACAATTTATTTTTTAGATTACTGTAACACTCTGGGGTACTCAAGCAATAGATTTTGATGGTGCCACAAATCCTGTTATAGCTATTAAAGGAGCAAAAATTGGAGAATTTAATGGTGGAAAAAATCTCTCTTTAGTGGCATCATCCATGTTGCAGGTTGATCCAGACATTCCTCAAGCACATAAGTATGACATTCTACTAAATAATTATATTTTTGTTGAGAGTTGTTTAAAAAACTGCAAATTCTAAATTTTGTAAAACAAACTAATTATTATTTTAGATTAAGAGGTTGGTATAAAACAATTGGTGCAACGCAAGAATCTCGTTCTTTATCTAAAATCGCTGGTGGAGGAGGAATTATGAATGGACCTTGGTCAACATTTAAAGAAGCTGAAGAACAAAGATTTGGACACCAAGACAGACCAAATATTTTCATTGCAAAGGCAACAGTTAATCTTATTAGAGCTGAAAATGCCTTGTATAAATCTTGTCCATCTGAAGGTTGTAAAAAGAAAGTAATTGATCAGAGCAATGGAATGTATAAATGTGAAAAATGTTCAAGAGATTATCCTAATTTCACGTATCGCTTATTAGCAAATGTAAGTAAAAAGATTACTAATACTTAACCAACAAATAACATTAAATGAAATACACTTATTTAGTTATATATTTAAATTTGTTAACGTTTTAATAAATCTACAGACTAATTTGGTGGATTGGTCGGGTAATCAGTGGGTAACAGCTTTCAGTGAAGAAGCAGAAATTTTAATGGGTGCTTCAGCACAAGAACTTGGAGAATTAAAAGAAAGAGATAATGATGCTTATTTAGAAAAGATTGGAGCTGCTGCATTTAAATCTTATATTTTCAAGTTACGCCTTAGATTAGAAACGTTTAATGTACGTATTTATTATATCATTATTATTATTGTTATTATAAACATTTTATTTACAAAATATATAATCAATTTTAATTTTTTTACAGGATGAAAATAGGTTAAAAGCTACAATAGCTTCAATTCAACCAATCAACTATAAAGTTTACACTGACCATTTATTAAGTAAAATTAAAGAGTTAGCTAATATAAAAAATTAAATTATAAAAATTTAAATTATATTGATTATTTTTGTAGGTTTATAAGTTATATATTATTTTTTAGAAATTATTCATGCGAACGATTTTTTTAATGTTATAAAGTAACGTGTAACATTCTATTTAATTATGACTTAAATAATATCTAATATTTAATGAATTATAACTTTGAAAATTTTGCGTGATTAATTTTATGTTAAATCAAACATTTTTCAGAGTATTAATAATAAATTTTAAAAAGTCGACCCTTAATTGAATTAATTAATAAATAAAATATAAAAATATCTTGCATTTAAAAAATTTTGTAATCGCATTATAACAAACATTTCATAAAATTACTCAATAAATATATGTACCTACTATTTTTAAGCATGTAATCTACATTTGTTATTTTTTAGAGCTGTTAAATTAATGTATTAAAACTAATTTTTTTATACTTATAATTACAATTTTTTATTTTATTTTTGTATAACTTGGTATAGTTATACAGCTATTATACGACCAAATCCCTTAGAATAGAAATTTATATATACTCAGATGTATGAAATAAAAAAATTTTAGTTTTTCATCGAAACTATTTCTTGTCGACTAATAATATACATATTGAAACAGAAACTTTCTTTTGTGGATTTAGAGTATGTTGAAAATAAACATTAAAATTTACAAAATATTTCAGAATTAAAGTTTATGTGTAAATTGAAATTGAATCTTTAATTTCTAGTATTTTAAAATGTATTTAAATTGCAACTTAATCCTATTATCATAAATTACATGAATATATTTATTTTTTTACTGGTTATGGTTTATGTATCGTTCTTGATTATATATACTTCATTACATTATATTATAGAAAAGTACACTTATTAAAATCGTATATGTATTGTTTAAAAATTCTTAGTAAAATAATTATCTTTTAATAATATTTTGGATTTTTATTAAAAATATAATGAATATTTTTTAAAACTGGTAAATTAATTAATTTTATACAACTTAATTAATTATTTTCAATTTATAAAAAACGAATTTCCTTTTAATATGAATAAATGTATGTATTATTGTTTATGAAATGTATATATTTTAATACTAAAAAATTGTTTAATTACTTGAAGTATAATCTAGAATAATTTTATTTCAACTTATATATACTTTTTGAAACATAATAAAATTTACAGCTTTAAAATTTCATATAAATTAAAATAAATTTATTATATAATATTATGTGACTGTTAAGCAATTATATCATTTCAATAAGTATTTCTGTATGTATAAATAAAAATACTACAACTGTACGTTTTTATTATCATTAAAAAGAAAAAACTTAACAATTAAATCAAACAAAAGTTTAATTAATTTTAAAGTGTTTAAACAATGTATTCAATTTTATACATATATATTTTTAGAAATTTCTTAAATAGTTTATAAATAATTTTAGCTGTTTGTTATATATTATCAATTTATATGTTTCTTCATAATAAAGATTATAGTAAAATAGATAAATTTATTATATACGTAAATATTTTAATGTAATAAATAATGAAGCGATCAAATTCATGAATATTGATTTATGAATTTATTAATGAACTATTGATCAAACTTGAGTGTTTGATACGAATAATTTTTTAAAAGACAATAACAACCAAATTTTAGTAAATTTAATAATAGCAAAATGAATTTATACTTAAAAAGAAGATATTAAAATTTTTTCTTTAATAATCATGTATGGAAATGACAGAAAATTACTGTATACTAAACTGGGTAAAAAATAATAATAAAATAATTATACTGCTCTGTGTAAGAAACGTCTTATACATATTGATTGTCCTATCTCGTAGAAATAAAGAAGTAATAACGATGATGATAATAATAATAATAATAATAATAATAATAATAATAATAATAATATTAATAAAGACCGTAAGCCAAACATAAAATTATACGAGCTTAAAATTCTTATATACGTTTTTTACGAGAAATTCATGATTGTAGATTCTATAATATTGAAAAACATATAGATCGAGATGATTAAATGAACTCATTTAAACTAAAAATTTAGAAGAGCTGTGCTCTTAATTAACATGCATAAAACTTACAAAAAAAATCTTAAAAATTTATAAGGTTTTAGTAACTAGGGGTATTCTTATTAAAATCTATTCATTGTCAAATATGATAAAAAATTTGTAACTAAGAATTATATCCACAAAAATTTAGAATTGGAAAATAAAAGACTTAAATGGTTGGAAACTGCGAAAGAAATTTGGATTTATAATTAAATTCTCTAGTTATAAATACAATCTAATTATTTCATTTTATGAACAGCATTGATAACATTTGAATAAAATTGCATCAAATTTTTATTCATATTAAATATGAAATTATATTGAATTATATTTAAAAAATTTTTTATTTTTAATTTTATTTTGAAAATCAAATATAATTTGATTTTACAGTAGTTCTACTGATTTTAAACATTATAATAATTTATGATAATTAAAAAATATATATACTGGTAACAGCATATAAATTGTGCAAACTTTATTTTTTAGTTAATCCTTTTATTAATTTGAAATTTAAATATTGCAAACTTAATCATAGTATTAACAAAAAATTGATTGACGAATAAAACATTAAATCGATAATTAATATTTTGAATAATCAATTAATGCATGACTTTTTAAATAGTTTATAACACTGGCATATTATTTTTTTATAAAACTAAAGAAATTTATATAATTAAAAATTATAACTACATGAATTTTATTATTTTATCTATAAAGTTGAAATGTACAACTGTACAATTTTGTTTACAAAAATTCAAATATATATTTCTAGATATTTAAAAAATAATCACTGGTCTTTATTAAAATCTATACAATTAATAGTATTATATAAACAAGACGTGACAGTAATATATTTACATCTGTGGAATTAACAATTTTCTTTTAATTTAACATTTTAATCTAATAAAAAAGTCTTTATTTACTTTTATGGTAAAGCTTAATGTTGCGTCCATTTTATTGTTTTCAAATCTACTCCATCCAGTACCATTTCCCATAATGGGCTCATTTCTCTTAATCGTTTTACATGGTTCACTGTATTTCTCACAGTATAATTAATTTCATCTATTGTTGAAAATCGACCAATTCCAAATCTTATACTAGAATGGGCCAAATCTTCGGAGGTTCCAATAGCTCTTAAAACATAACTTGGCTCTAAACTAGCACTTGTACATGCTGAACCACTACTCAGAGCAATATCTTTTAAGGCCATGAGTAATGATTCTCCTTCAACATATGCAAATGATAAATTTACACATCCTGGATACCATGATATTGGATCACCATTGCGTATAACATGTGTTAACTGAGACGATATACCATTTATAAGTGTATTACTAAGTTTTGTTATGTATTGATGGTCATATTCCATTTCATTATTTGCTATTTCACAAGCTGCACCAAGTCCAACTGTTAAAGGAGCTGGAACAGTACCACTTAAAAGAAAAACTTGATTAATAATTTGAAAGGTATATATATTCAATAAAGAATTCTATAATAATAAAAAGCATTAATGAAATTGATTAATATAACAATATAAAGAAATTAATTAAAAAAATTTCTAATTTTTTAATTTTTATTACACAATTTATTTTTAATCATTAATAAAAAATGAAACCATAAAAAACTGCTTTAACATAAAAATTTAAAAATAACTTTGCTATAAATAAAAATTTAATAAAAAGATATTAAACATATATAAAATATTATTTTCTACCTTCTCATTCCTCTTTCTTGTCCACCACCACTTTGTAATGCTTCTATTCGCACTCTTGGTCTTCTCCTAACATACAAAGCTCCTACTCCTTTTGGTCCATAAATTTTGTGTCCACTAATAGACATGAGATCTATGTTCATTTTGTTTACATCAATAGGAATTTTACCTACTGCTTGAGCAGCATCTGTATGGAAGAAAATCTTTTTTTTTCTACAAATACTGCCAATTTCTTCAATTGGTTGTCTCACTCCTATTTCATTATTGACTGCCATTATTGAAACTAAAGAAGTTTCTGGTGATATTGCAGCTTCCAATTCTTGAATATCAATAAGACCATTATTCATGACAGGTAAATAAGTGATGTTAAAACCTTCTCCTTGTAAATATCTACAAGAATCTAAAACACATTTGTGTTCAGTTTGTGTTGTAATTATATGATTTTTTTTGTCTTTGTAAAATTTTGCAACTCCTTTAATGGCTATATTATTACACTCTGTAGCTCCAGAAGTAAAAATAATTTCTTTTGGATTTGCTTTAATTAAGTCTGCGACTTGTTGACGAGCATGTTCTACTGCAGTTTCTGATTCCCAACCATACATATGTGTCCTTGAATGAGGATTTCCTTGGTATGAGGTTAAATATGGCATCATTTTATCCAAAACCCTTGGATCCATTGGTGTAGTTGCTTGAGCATCTAAATATAATGCTCTTCCAAGTGTAGGTATTGCTTGTGATTTTCCTTCATCAGTTTTAACAATTGAAATATCAACTTGCTGTGACCCAGAAATATGTAGCATTCGACATTTTATTAATTGCCACTGTCTCAATATAAACAATTTTGGTGATTGCAACATTATGTAAATTAAACTTAAAATATCTTAAATACCCAATTTAATTGATTTTGGAATAACAAATTTTAATTAATATATCATTCTTTATGTATATTTATTTCTTAAATAACTAGATCCTGTAAAAAAAGAAAACAAAATAATCTTGGTTATTAAGATAGATAAAATAAATATAAAATATTAACTAATGAAACGCAAGTCAATTTAAATCAAATTTTAGTCAATTAATTACTTAAAATTTATTTGGTTTTTAATAAAAAAATTAGACTTATTAGTAAATAGTTCATGTCTAACCTAAAATTTTACAATCTATACGGTTTTGTTCCACGAAAAGTTACTGATTTGCACGGATTGAATAATAAGTCAAAATTTGTGTGTGTCTATATATATAAATATAACTTTAAGCACGTGGTTTTGTGTTATTCAAAAAATACGTGAATTTCAGATTCAGAGACGTGATGAAAATAACATGCAATTATATTAAATGCTGTCACTGAAGTCTTAATCGATGATTGTAAAAAAATATAAATTTGATCTGATGATAAGTCTCAATTTAATTATATGTATGTGTATGTGTGTATGTATATTTACATTTTATTTATATCACTAATGTCAAAAACGATAATGTAACTAAAAAATTGCAAAAAAAATATTTTATCTATATTTAATATAGATAAAAAGTAATAATAATAAAGTTATTTAATATAATAAAGTTAATAAATAAAATAGATCAAAAATATTCAATTTAATTATCCTGCATTTTTGTCTAGTGTAAAATAAATTTTTAAATATATGTAATTTATAGATATACTGTTATATTACACCTAATATAAATTCAACTTTGAATAAAACGTTTAAGATAATAGAAATAATCAATACATTTATTGATTATTCACAAATTTTATTATTTAAATACAAAATTTAAAAATATTTGAAAGTTGTATAATACTATTTACAATTACTATTAAATCACTAGAATAATTTTAGTCAAATAATTTTGACTATTCTTGTTTATTTACAGTCTAAGTAATTAGAATTTTATTAAAAAATAACAAGTTTCTATTTTTTAACAAGTCATGTAATTTGATAATACAGTTAAAATTTTCGTAAAATTATTTTGTACTGCTATTTAATTATATTAAAAATCATTTTTTGAAATACAATAATAATTTAAATATCCTTTATTTTTATAAAACAAAATTTTTGTCACAGTTATTGGGTGACCGTCATTTAACATTTTTTAAATTAATGCACACAAAACACGTTTACAATGTGGGCAACCTTAAAAAACAATACACTACGCGAAGTCGTCGACAGCAACCAGGGCTACAGTTGCTGCAAAGTGCCATATAACAAAAAACATACACGCGTACATGCAAACACGCAGTTACGTGTATATATACGCCAACGAACGTGATACACGTAAGTGGAGATAATCAAAAGGTGTCTTAATAGCTTAATGCGAGGGAGAAAAAGTTATAACATGGCGCCCGGAGGGCGGTTCGCTTGAGGCTCGCGTGTGTTCTCTTCGAGGAAAAGAAAGTTACGGAAAAAAGTATAAAACCGAGAGAAAGCGCAATCGAGGAATAGATCCAAAAGACGTAAACGTTTCTGTACAAATAATCCCGTATTTCGTCTCATTCTTATTCAGGAGCGTTAAATGGAGATGTAAAAGAGAAAGGAAAGAAGATTGGGATAAGCCGAGGGAGTGATTGAACAACGACTTCCTGGAGGTTTAGTTGAGGCATATAAGGCAATGGGAGATTGGGAAACGATGATGATGTCGAGCCTACAACTGACCGAGACAGAGCACAGGTATTACGGGGACATATTTATCTACTGCTGTGAAAATGCGGACACCGATTTCGTGCCTACTGTCAACGTTGGCGAACTCCTGCGATCCGCCAATTTACCCTGCGATGTTACTCTAAAGGTCTGCTTACGTATCTTTTTATGTATCTAATACACGAATACTAGTTTGTTTATGTTAATAATTTGATTGGTTTCTGTAATTTGTTTTTGAGATTATATTAAATCAAATATTTCAATCTTGATAAAGTTCTTAAATTTTTCATAAGTATAAATATAATTTTTTAATCCTTTAACATAAATAAAACTTTCATATTAATATTTTACAAAGCAATCAAACAAGTTTATTAACATAGAAAGAAAATCCAAATTAATAATCAGTTGTATATAAAAAGATTTCATATATAATTAAATTTTTATAATTCTCTTAAATTATTATGTTTATATTTATCATTATTATATTTACCTGTAAATAGACTAATTTCGTAATATATAATTTATATATTTAAATATTTTTATATTTAGATTTCTTATTAATATTGATTGTTTTTTATTTATTTTTGTATGTTTAATTCTATATTTATTTTAAATATTCAAAATTTCAGTACTACTTTAAAAATATTAATTATTATATAATTATTTGTCAATATCAATTATTTCTAATAAACTTTTTTTAATTTTGATACCACATAATCTACATGATATCATAAATTCTTAAAAAATTATCTTATATTTATATGTTTAGAATATCAAAAGAATATCTGAAAGGTAAAATAAAAAATATTTATTTAGAATATAAATTATAAATGAAATTTAAAATTTTTATATATTGTGAAACAAAAGATGATAATAATCGTTATAATGATGTAAATAAAAACAATGTTTACTTTTTAAATTCATACTTATATTCATAAAATTAATGTGACCTATATGTATATAGATTTATATATAAAAAAATATTGAATTTCTGGTTTTACTTCTGTCTTGGTTTATTTGTTGCCTTTCGTGCATTATTAAACATAGGACTTTTAAACTATAATATTACGTATTAAATCAGTACAAATTTCAATATGAATCTTTTAATTTTTTATTAAAATTTAAGTTGAAAATTAATAATGATAAATATTTAATATAAGAACTATTGGGATATTATATATATTTTTAATTTATTTAATTATTATTAAAAATATTATTTAAAATTATTAAAAATTTATTTTTATCTGTGTTGTGTTATCTATTATTTTCTAAGTTGTAAATAAATTTCGTAAAGAAATTATATCATGTTTATAGATATTGGATATCTGTGGTGGTGGTAAAAATAATACACTGAACAGAAAGCAATTTTATGCAGTCTTAAAACTTGTGGCAGCACATCAAGCTGGTCTGGAAGTCCACAAAGATCTAATCCTTGCATCCATAGATGAACTTGCTTTACCAAGATTTACATGGCCTTCATCAATGGGAAACGAGGAAAATAATAAGCAGTGTTTCTCCAAAAAAAGTTCAAAAATTAGATCTAGTGGTCTTATGCCTGAAAGTACAACTGAAAGTGAAAGTGAAACAGAATCTCCCAGAGAGAATGAAGCTGGTAGTACAGATTCACCAACTCCAACAAATAGTGTAACTCAAGAAAGAATTGAAGGTGTATTAGGAGGAGAAACAAATCTAGATTCAGTTTCTGGTGGATGGCAAAGTCTTCTTATTTCAGAGGAACAGAGACAATTGTTAGGTACTGAAGAAGAAAGTTCAGAACGTCATAGTAGTGATGATGGTAATTTTCTTTATTCATTTTCTTGAATTTATGAATCAAATATTAAAATTCTTGAATTAAGTTTATTAAAAATTGTTTCTTTGTGTTGTAGTAATATCATGTATTATATAATATTATAAATGTGTAGCAGATATTCAAAACAAAACTGATTTAAGTAACTGGATTTTAAATATTTCCTAATTTTTATATATGATATAAATACATCATAATTTTAAATTACACTTTGTATTTAATAATAATGCATTGTATTGGTTATTATTTTATATCTAGAGAATGACATTTTTCAGATAATACTTAATAATTTTAATACATTACTTAGTAATCAATTATATTAACTAATTTATATTTTTAAAAATTAAATATACCATACATATAATATGAATGCATAATTTTCCAATTTGTACATTATTATTTTAATATAAAAATATTTACTATAATCCAAAATTAAAAAAAAATTAGTAATCAAAACTTAAAAATGATTAGTAACTTTCAATTATGTTTTTTCAAATTGAATAATCAACTAGAAATGTCTAAAAACATTTTTTTATATTCATATAATTTTTAGCAGTAATATACTATTTATTTTTAATTGATTACATAAAATTTTGAATTTATATCATTCTAGATTTAAAAGCTTTTCTGTATATTTAAATGTTTTATCTAAATTGATTTAATAAAAGCATATTCTAATTAGAGCTGTGTACTGCTAAAAATTGTTATACTTTTTTTACCGATTATTATATTGTATCCTACATTTTTAATGAAAAAACCACGATATTTTTAAATATTATAAGTATACATAAGTTTTTTAATATATATATTTTGTAATGATTAAATATTCATAAACTTTTTTTTAAGATACAAACATATTTTATTTTATTAATAATTTTACTAGTGAGTTTTCATTAAAAAAAGATACATGATGAAGTTATAAGATTTTATAAAAATATACGTAAAACCTTTACAAGTATACTTTTAAATTACATTATTATATTTCTATTTTTTATAAAGAATAAATGTATATTGTTAAATGCTATTAAAAATAATTAAGAAATATTTAACAATTACATATAAAATGAATAAAATTATTTTTTGTAGATTTGTATTCAAATTTATTTTGGACTGATTTCATATATTAAGATTTAGTAAAATATTTATTTTGAAATTAAAAATAAGTTAAATTTTTACAACACATTTTTTTGTCAGTTACACTATTTTTTAGAATTTAAAAATTTATTTGAACAATTTATTCATATAATTATTTTTGAAATATAATAATTTAAAAAATTGAAATTAGAATTTTTACTTTGTTTCTTAAAATAATTTAAATCATATTAGTATACTAGTTAATGAATTAACAAAATAAGTTTCTGATGAATTTTAAAAGATACACTTGATTTTTATTAAAACATTTTCTGTGTATTAAAAATATTTATGGCACACTACCTAAAATTAAATTGTTATAAAGATTTTCATTATTTTATTATTTTATGTAAAAAATTATTGCAACAATTCCAATAAGTGTTCAATAAAGTTTTCTCTTAATTCTATAATAGACCTAGTTTTACAATATTTTAAGAAATAAAAAATTCTAGTGCAATCTTTTTTAAAAAGTTCAAGATGTAATCCATTAAACGTACAGTGAAAATTTCCATGTAAAGAATGAAATGTGAGAAAAAATGTTTTAAGTTCTTATTAACTTTTATTTTAAGCAAATATATAAAAGAACTAAATATATAAACCAGTCTAAATATCAGTCAAAACTTATCCGCAAACTCAAAATCGACTGCGGGTCAATTACGAGTTTTGAAGCGCGGGAGTTGATTAAAATTCATGTCGGATGTTTGTAGGCGAGGCTGAGGATGGCGAGAATTTCCCACCTGAGCAAGTGTGGACAATCAGCGATGAGCAACGCGAATACTACGCGGCGCAGTTCAGCCAACTACAACCCGATCCGGAGGGTCTACTCGCAGGTTCTCTCGCACGCAAGTTTTTCGAGAAATCCCGGTTACCCGTTGAGGAGCTCCGCCGTATTTGGCAACTGGCAGACGTCACGCGCGACAGCGCGCTAAGCTTGCACGAGTTCTACGTGGCGATGCACCTTGCGGTACTCCGACGCAACCACGTGCCTCTGCCAGATGTACTACCTCCGTCGCTGGCGATGCTCATCGGGCCGACGCAACAGCCACCACCACCGCCGGTTCTTCCACCCGTTCCTGTACCCAGAGCCACACCTACCACCAGGTTTGTTACCCGGATTACGATTTCGAAGCGTTTTTATAAATGCTTGTTCGAATAATATTGAAAAAACGTTTACTTAGATTGAAATTTACCTTAAAAATTTAAATTTATGATTTAAATTATGTCACAGTAATGCTTAGAACTAAATAAATATTTGAATAGAAATTATTCTAGAATATTTTTTACAGTAGATTATAAATCATTTTGTGAATTAAATAGAACTATGCACATTCAAAATCAATGCTTATTAAATATTTAAATTGTTAGTGTTCATAGCTACGGTTACCATCTGCATTCTCGTTATATTGTTTTTTATCTTTCTTAAATATCTTAGAACCCAAATTCAAATACATGTAAATTTTTATTATAAGATCGTTGGTGCAATAATCGATATTTAATGTTCGCTTAAAAAGCGTTTAAAGCTACACTTCAATATACTATTAGTAATAAGCAAATGTTGACTCGTTTTATACGTGATTACAAAAGAGATGTAGCAGCAACAGGAACGGCATCAACTATAGCGACGGCCAAATCGAAGATCAGCGAAAAGGAAAAAAGCAAGGGGTGGACCAAATTCGTGGATTCGCCAACGGGTGCGAGCGGAGCAAGTAGCAACAACAGCAACAATGGCAACAACGGTGGGTCATTGGCCAGCCCGGGACCAAAACCAGTGAACTTCGATTTTCAGAAAGCAGCGGTAGAGCGCGACCCGAAGATCCTACATCCAGTGCCATTACGACTGACGCCCGAAGCGACTATCGTCACCTCCAATGGCAGTAATGGTATTGCGTCGATACTCGGTGATGGCGACGTACCGCTGTCCTCCGCGGTCCAGAGGCCACTTTCAAAGAAACCCGTGCTTCCACCTCCGGATGAGACTGTGATAGCCACCCCTAAGAAAGAGCCACCACCACCGCCACCCCCGAGACCCTACAGAACACACACAAGGAGCTCGAGCCTCGATCTTAACAAATTAGGTTAGTCGGCCATTAATTTTTTTATAGCGTTAAAGCATTATTTCTTTTATTTATTATTTCGTATTCGCGACTTTTTTGTAGATTTAAATTATAGTACCATACAGGGAAAATTATGAATTGAACACAAGGAACGACTATCGATAGATTGCTAAATAATTATATTTACTTTTTAAATATATTTGTTATTTAAAATTTAAAATATTAGGAACTAGCTCTAACATATATAGAAGTTTGAGAAAATTGAGACTAACTTTGAAAAAGATGTGGGAAATATTTAAATTTACAAAAAGCTATGCAATTGTAAAAAATTAGCTTAAAAGTAATGAAGTACGCACTAGATAATATATTGATATCATAAACTAACAATAGTACCAAATAAAGAACTAAAATTTTTCTTTAATCTTAAAATCTGTATTTAGTTGCAGTATTTTTTCAATTTTATTCTTATTTTTTAAATTCCTTTTAAAATATAAGAAATAGAAGTTGTTTTTAATTAAATTTAAATTTAAATAAATAGTTTTTCATAATATGAATTGTTGTAAAAGAAAATTATAAATCTAATCGTTCTACTTACCTTTTAGAATTAAATTTACTTATATTTTTTATTGTTCTTAGACTTGTGGCAAAGGATAATACGAATATTTCCACTTGGTTACCTACCGTACCGACTGTACACGAATAAATTTCTTTAAATAAAAAGATATTTTGGTTCATACAAACTTTGTCGGTCCTTTTCGTGCAACATACAAATCTAAGAGCTTTCAAATGAATAAATATAAATCCTCCGAGAGTTACTATGTAAAACTGTAGAAGACTTTTAATATGTCTCAAACTAATTTTAATACGTGTTTCCAACAAATTAAAGTCAAAATAGATAAATTTTAATTACTTTGAATACTTATGAAATTTTCCAAATTAAAAATTACAAACTTGCATTTTCTAAATTAACAGAAATTGGTAGATATTTTCAAACCGGATCATTAAAAAATTAAGATTCTGAGCGATATTATAGTAGTCCTAAAAAAGAAGATAAAATTAATTTTCAACATTGTTTTTTAAATGAAAGTTATTATAATGGAAATAAAATTGGGTTGACTAAATTTAAAATTGTACTTCGTATCATAGTCGCTAGGTGGACAGTCTATTAAAAGTTCTTTTCACGCAAGTGACGAAACTACGTGGCAATCGCTATATAAGCTCAATCAGTTAATTTAAAGATCGCGAAACCCGGTAAATCATATCGGAGTATCGTTACAAATGTGCTACTGAGAATTTTTCTGCGGTTTCGCAAATGGTGTGTCCGATGTCTCTCAGAGAACGTAAATTTTCAGAGGATAGAATATAAATGATATCAAATTTATTCGATTCCTCTGAAAAATCTCTCTCTCTCACAAAGTCTCTCTCTCTCTCTAGTCCCTTCTGTTAAAGGGAGGGTATACGGCTGTAGAGGCGACTGTGACACACCTTTTGTTATTTTTTTCTATAACTTTAATTAAAGAAAATGATAATAACGAATTGCTTTTATTTTCTTATATTTTAACTAATCTGAATCATTTTGAGATAATTTAAAAGAATATTCAAAAAATTGTAAATTATTATTAGAAATTAAAAAAAAAAATTTTAATTCTTTTGATTAAAAAAAGTAATCAATAAGTAAAAAAAACATATTATAAAGAAATTTAAAGCTAAGTTAAATTGGTGATAGTTCGAGTTCTTTAAGGTTTTTTTATTGTTTTGCATTAAAGTTATGTGTATTTAAAATGATAGGAAAAAATGGACAAAATTTTCTAGGAGCTCCACCTCTTGTACCTCCAAGAGTCTCACCTGGAATAGTAAGTTCAACAACATTCGATTTGATTTTTGAGATTGTTGTTCGTCTCTACTTTTTTCGGATAACGAGGTAGGGCAGAGTAAGCGTTTGGTAATGTATTTTTTATTTTTTGTAATTTGTTTATAGTAAAAAATTATACCTGAATATGTATTACGTTTTGGTCAAGTTATATTGAATTTTAAAATTCATTTAGTTGGATTTCCATTGTTAAAAGTTCTAGAATTTATATATAAACATATTTTCTAAATTATTTAAAATAATGTAAAGCATATTTTTCATGCTTTATACGTATTTCGAACACATTTTAATATGTTTGCATGTACGTATTAAATTAAGTAGTAATATTTAAGAAAGAAATTTATTATTTAAAACACTTTGTAATAAATTTAATCAAATTTGCAATTTAAACATTAAATGCGTTATAACATTATATATACATTATAAAATTTAATGCATTATTAGAAAGAGACGAATAACACCTTAAAAATTAATTTAGCAACTTAATTACTTAAAAAATATTTGCAGACATCTACAATGAGAAAATTGGTTGGACAAAAGAGCGAAGGTGAGAGTTCAAGAATGAGTGAAGAACAAGGATTTATTGCTGATTTTTCACAATTCGCTCCCAGAGCTGAAGAGAGTCAGACTGTTGAAAATAACGTTCCTTCTTTACAACAATTCACTGGGGTTTCCGGTGCATTCCATATTTATAAAAAACCAAGTTCGAGTAAGTATAATGTATTTAATATATTCATAAATTGAATTTTTCTAAATATACTTAAGATTTGATAAAATTGACTTTAATTTATACATTCAGTTGTTATTCCTTATATTAAATTTTTATATGAATATTATACAGTTTTACTCTACTAAAGTTTAAATATAATTTATCTGTTTTTTCATTATTCTTCTATTATTGTTCATATTTTGAAATTAAATATATATTTGAACATAATTAAATAATTTATATATTTGATATACGCAAAATAAATATTTCTTTTATAGAAATATTTTTTAAACTAAATACAATCTTAATATAAATAAATGTTTTAACTAGAATATATTTCAGTATACATTTTAATCAAGTGAATTTTTTCAATTTTATTTAAAAAATTTATTATAAAAATAATTCTACTTTACTTTTCAGAAAGAGGAAATGGACAAGAGGGCGCATCGAAAGACGAAACGGATGAGAGCAGCAAAAAGTTAACGTTACAGGAATTGCGCGAGAAAAATGCGGAATTGCGTCAGGTTTGTGAAGAACTGACTAAGGAGTTGGCTGCTGCTGTTCAGGAACGAATACACCTTAAGGCACAATTTCTACTCCTTCCATGATCCCACTCTTTATCCTGCCTTGTTATGGAGTACTGAGATAATACATTTGCATCAGTAGGAACTTGAAACGAATCTTTGAAAAACGAATAGCTTTTTTATTTTAATATTTACTTTTAATAATTACATTTAAGTAACCAATGTGATTTTTTGAATATACAAAGTAGGCTATTAATTAGTAAAAAAAATTGTATATTTGGAAGAGCAAATTTTACATTATATCTTGTTCTTAAAATATTTCATTTTTATTTGAGAAAAAAGACAAAAATGTATTAAGTTAGTTAAAGTTTCTCTACTATTTTATTCCATATATAAAATTTTCAAATTATTACCCATACATTATTATTAACATATCATTACATAAATCTTTACTTAGGATTTCTTTTAAAAAAAAAAATTAAATTAACTTAATGTTCTACAACTTATAAATACAATTACTGCCTTTTCGATCGTTTCAAGTGCCTATATATAATTGTTCGTTCATTTTATATTCATTTGTCAAAAATTGCGTAATCATTACACATTTCTCATTCTTCTATCATCACTTATCATCGATTTATATAAACACGGATACTAGTCGTCCTTATAAAATAATATTTATATGATCGTTAATTTGTCTTGCTAAAAGAAGAATAAAGCGTAATCTCTAAAATAATTCCCAACCAAAAGAAGAATAAATCGTAATCTCATTTTGAATTATTGACATTTTTATAAAATAATTAATAAGCGATAATTGAATAAATGAAACGATTCTTCCTAAAGCACTATAAAAGAACGTTCATTAAAAGGGTTGCACAAAGATGCATATCATAAAATAGAAAAGCATAAACTTATATTACTGATTGTTAAAGTCACAGAGTCTTCAAAATATTGTTGTACATTTATAAGGTATATAATGCTTTGTGAAGTTCAGTTGTAGAACTATCACATTAAATCCTACAAAAAAAAATATTTTCATAATGAACGCTACATAATCAAATCTAAGTCGCGCGCAAATATTTAAAGTTGAACTTGATTGTACCTTATCGAAGAAAATAACATTACTGCGTTGAACTTAAGTGTATACATGTTAAGTTTATCTTTTTGGTTCTTTTTGCTATTGTAAATATAGATTATTTTGACTTTTTGACGTAGACGTCAGCGATCATTAACCGAAATTAAAAAAAGAAAGTAACATCTTGTAACAAAAAATGTAATTTTAACTGCCTTGTCGGCTGGCTATACCGACGTCGAATCGTTTATAGAACTATTGTATTATATAGAAAGATGTAAGAAAAAACGATTGAAAAAATTAATATTATGTGCATTTTAAATTATACATATATATTAAAGTCTCTGTGCCATATACGACGATATGATATTTTATTATTAATCCATCTTTTAGAATTGTTTTAGTATTCAAAACTGCAATCTTTCACTGTGTATGGAAACAAGTCGCCTTTTTGTATTTGTATAAATACAGTGTATATACGGTTGATACCCAATTAAAAAAGAAAAGAAAAATCAAAATATTGCAGATTTTTTAATTTTTCTAAAAATATCGAACTTTTTCATAAATAAACCTTACTAATTGTTATTAATTTATATTATAAAATCTACGTTATATAATCTTTAAGGCTCTTAGTAGCTTTATAAAATAATTATAAAATATTGAGACAATACATTAATATTATTAATCATTTATACACTTGGCGATACAAATAACTGTAAATCGTAACTAATTTAAATAAATTAAAAGTTATCAAAAGAGGTGATAAAAGTAGTGTCTCAATTAATAAATTATAAAATATTTATACTCAAATATTCTTTTTTCCTAAAATTTTAATAGTTGTATTTGGTTATTTGGGATAAGAATAAAAAAAAACAAGATATTTATTGACATGCAAAATGATGACAATAACAATATTTATTCATATTGATCTTACAAGAAAATTAAATTAAGAAAATCAGAAAAAATTATCTCTTTTTTAAATTACATAAATGATTTTTTAACGTTAATTTTAGCGAATACTTTTAGGCAAAAATCATGCGCATGATTTTTTCTTTACATATAAGACAGTTTTAAATTAAGTTAAAATAATATTAAGACGTCAAAGACATTAAAAATTGTGCTTTTGTTTTGGGATATAAATATTAAAAATAATACACGTTTCTGAAGTAAATAATGTGATTATCCTAGAGAGCCTGCCTCTAAATTAAAAATATGTTGAGTGTTTCACTCTTTACTTCCATAGTTTTTTTTTCATTAATAACACTGCTACTGACATAGTTTTGTGATAAAATAGAAATATTTTTCGTTGTTGTTCTCTGAATCTCAAACAGCATGGACTTATAAGTCCCGTTGAATTGATAGGATTATGGAGAAGAGCTTTACTGAAGAATTTGTGTTATTATCCTCTTCTTTGCAATCTTAGTTCGAAAATTCAGCTACAAAAGATGAAAATAATAGGGTTTATTAATTATAAAAGTAATTAGTTTAAATTCTTCAATATGAAGAATAATAATTCATTTATGTATTATTTTATACACGTTAGTTTGATTTAAAATTTATATTTTTGTTGGTAGGTGACTGACCTGTATTAAGTAAATATCTTAATAAGCTAATTTTCCTACCAAATTAATCTAGCATATCGTTATTTTATCACTCATGGAATAAAGTGATAATATAAAAAACTTGATATGCTTTACATTAATAACAAAATATAATATCATAACGATAGCTATTTTCGTTATTATTTAAAATTTTAAAGAGTAGTTCATTTAAAATTCTCTGTAAGTATATATGATATTAGAGTGAAAATATAAAAACGTTTATCTTGCACGTAAAATTTGTTTTAAATAAAAATTGAAGAATTTATAGTATTACAAAAATCGTCATAAAAAAATAGTATTAAAATTGTCATCAATGTGAAATTTGTAAAAATAAAAATTATAAAGCTATCAAATAATGAACTGTTGATATTTTAAATTAAAAAAGTTTAAATAAAGAATAGTTGGAAAATAATAACTCACCATGCAATCCAAAAATAATCTTGTAGCGAATGTTTTAATCTTTGCTCTGCATGAACTTGATAAGATCGATGACACGAGAAGAGTAGCCGTACTCGTTATCGTACCACGAGATGAGCTTAACGAATTGATCGTTAAGAGCGATACCTGCCGTAGCATCAAAAATGCTAGAACGTGTGTCGCCAATGAAATCTGATGAAACGACCTCGTCCTCCGTGTAACCAAGAATGCCGTGAAGGGATCCACCGGCGGCAGCAGCCTCTTTTACCTTGTTCTTGATCTCGTCATAGGTTGTCTTCTTGCCAAGACGGACCGTCAGGTCAACAACCGAAACGTTAGCTACGGGCACGCGGAATGCCATACCCGTCAGCTTACCATTCAACGCTGGGATTACCTTACCGACGGCCTTGGCCGCGCCCGTTGCCGCGGGGATGATGTTCTGAGCGGCACCACGTCCGTCACGCCATAACTGTAGAATAAACGAATTATTTTTATTAGTATTTCATCAGCCATATTTTTTAATTTAAAATAATCATTATTAACTAACCTAATCATCTGTAATATTGAAAAATTAAATATTAAAACTTTATGCTTATTTGCCACTATTACTATCTTTACTCCGAAAATAAATGTCGAAAGATAGCAAATTAAATTAATGAGTTTTATTTTTAAGTAAAGTATGTTATGAACAATAAATAATTATTAACTTAAAATAATTTCCATTGAAAATTAATTTTTAATTCAATTCATTTTTGTATTAAATTTTTTCTTTCTTTGAAAGATCATTATAACATAATTTATTATAATGCGCCCAATTTCATAGTTTTTTTTTTAACAAAAATGAATTCAAAATACATAGAATATATTTTATAAAAACCAAATTAGCTTTTAAAAACAAAAATAACTAATTTAAAATTTGCACAATTGTGCAATTTTAATTATGTAATAAAATTGTTATATATTAAAACGCGAGTAATATTATAAAATACGACTTAGCGAATAAAAACCAATTTTTAATAATAAAACACTTTTCTATTGTTTTTAACTTTCTAAAGTTACATTTAATATACAAAGTTTTCAATTAGATAAGACATAATTAATATTATTAGTAGTAAGAAATGCATAATTAACAGACCTTTCCAGAAGGTCCATCAACTGTTTTCTGAGTTGCAGTAGTGGCGTGAACAGTAGTCATGAGACCCTCAACGATCTCGAAGTTATCATGGATTACCTTGGCGAGTGGGGCAAGGCAATTAGTCGTGCAAGATGCGTTAGAAACTATTTTGTCGCTCGGGTCATAAGCGTCGAGGTTGACACCACATACGTACATCGGAGCATCAGCTGATGGAGCCGAGATAATAACTTTTTTAGCTCCACCATCCAAATGTGCCTAGCAATCACAATAAATTTTAGGGAAAAAAAGAAAATCGAAATATGACTGTCAATTAGAACGAGTAGCTTTTTCCAATTAATTACTATTATAGAATAAAAATTATTTTAATCGGACAATAATAATTAAATTGACAATATTTTAATTGGAACGAATTATTTTAATGTTTGGCTCTGGTACTTAATGTTTAATTTACAAATTCTACTTAATAACAAAATAAAACCGATATTTTTTATATAAAAAATAAAAAATACAAAATTTTTAATATTTTTATTTTTCAGTATTTTTATATTTTGAGAATCTTTTAAGTGAAATAATCGTGTTCCGTCTTTTAAAGCTCTAAAAATTAAATTATAAAGAATAACGTACAGAAGCTTTATCGATGGTGGTGAAGACACCGGTGGATTCAACGACATATTCGGCACCGGCTTTAGCCCATGGAATGGATCTAGGGTCACGCTCGCTGTATACGATAATTTTGTTACCATTCACAATGAGACATCCGTCCTCGATTGTAACCTCACCCTTGAACTTACCATGGGTGGAGTCGTATTTGAACATGTATGCCATGTATTCCAGCCCGATGAATGGATCGTTCACAGCAACAACCTATGATAATTTGTTAAATTCTTATTGTCACACTAGTTAAAATATTAATATTTGATAACTAAATAAAACTTTTAAAATACACTATTTAATGTAAGGCTTTTCTTTTTTCAGCTAAAAATATAAAAAATTAGAAATAAAATTTTTTTTAATAAAAATATATATTAGTAAAAAATAATTAGGTAAACTTTTCAAACTAAATCTTCTTTAAATACTACTTCATTGAGTGTTAAAAACTATAAGTCATTTTTTAATACTTTAAATGTATCATAAAAAATAGAATAAATCTAGTTATTTTTCCAATAAAATAAATAAATAACTAGATAAATTTATAAAATGTATCGTCTTTTTCTTTATCTTATATTGTACATACTTGTGCTCCGCGCTCCAAGGAAGCTCTCAACACCAAACGACCGATACGACCAAATCCGTTAATTCCAATTTTGCTCATTTTGCTTGCTTTTTGAATCTGCAATCATTGCCATATTAATATAAAAAATATGTCACGAAATTAGTCTTTAAAAAAATTCAATTAAAGATATTAATATTACCACTTGTTAATTTATACATTTTATTTTATTAAATCAGCAATTTCGTTTTATTACTTATATCTCAATTTAAGTGCTGTTAAGACACAAATTTATATTTTTTAACTTTTATTTTTTATGTCTGATAAAAATAATCTTATACATATGTTTTGTACTAAAGATATATTTTGTATAAAAATATTGTATTAAAACTGAAAAATTTCTTATCATAAATTAATTAGTTGCAAAATTAATAAATTTGTAATCAAATTATAATTAAGTTGTTTATTATTTAGAATTTCGTTAAACCAAAACACAATAGGTGAGTAGTTCGTCATAATCTAATTAATAGTTTTCGGGTATAGCTATGTAATAAATTTATCATATTATACTACTTATAATTTTAATTGTTTTATTATATTTAAAGTTTAAAAGTTAAATAAATATTTATTTTTAAACGGTTTAAACATAAAAATGATATTCATTTTAATACACTATACAAGAAGTAATTTTAAAATTAACATAACAATCATTAAAAAAATGAAACACTAAATAAATACTTTATAAAGTAAATATTCAATTTAAAATCTAAAAACTGTTAAACTGTTACGGTTTAAATTTTCGACAAATTCTATTTTTTAAAAACTAAAAAGGTTAAGTAAAATTTATGTTAATTAATTCAAAATAATAATCAATAATTTTCCGCTAGAAAATTTTTTTTGTGTCATTGATAAGAGTATTAAGGTTTAGGACATAAAAAAAATTTTACAATTTGTCTGATTAATTTGATGATTTCATTTGTACAATTTATGAGAACATTTCATGTAATTTGTAATAAAATAAATTATTTTAAAATAATCGAAGACAAATTTTCAATTTTATTAATATATTTCCTTTATGTATGTTACTCAAATATTATAAAATTTTTTTTAATCAAATACAATAAAGTGTTAACTTTAATATTAAAATTTAAAATAAAAATACTGCAGTGTTCGCATTCACTTTTATTTTTATTCGCATTCCTTGTTCGTATTATTTATTTTGCAATTTATTAAAGTATAACATAATATATAGCTTTATTTATACGTGAATTTTATATGCAAACGAAAAAAGATAATATATTTATTTAAATTAAAAATTCATACAAACTTTAAGGTATGGTATAATCGACAATAATGAAGTGTTATAAATTTGTCTAATCAAATTTATGCTTTTACTACTTAATTTACATAATAACAAGTAAAGTCACACTTTCGTGTAACGATAATAAGTCTATATATGACTAAATAAAGGATTTAATACTGAAACTTTAAAAATAAGTTAAACAAATGAAATTCCAACCTTTTAAACGTAATTAATAATGTAATAGCTACAATAAATAATATCCCAAATCCACTGAATTTAATTAATAACTGTATTAATACTTAATTAAATACATATATGAAATTTTTATCATTGTAATAGATTTTTAATAAATTTAATCTTTATATCTTCAAAGCAAAAATGTATTTAAAACATGGTTTTTAATTTCTAGTTGGACAAGACGTGCAGCGTAGAAATGTTTTCATTAAGATTAAATTTATTGGTTTTATAGTTCAAGACATTAAACATAATGTATAGACAGATGTAATGAAAATAATATTAATATTTGTCAATATTCAAAAATTTTTTAATTATAAATAAGAAAAATCGATAATCGCGTTTTTTAATATTTAACCATGTACATTCATTCTTGACTTCTATATATTTTACTCAACAACTATAAACGTTAGTAATTAATTATAAAAAATTTATTTAACAGTTTTAATTATGATTTAGTTTTAATTTAGAACAAGAATATTTTTATTTAATTTAAAATCTGAATTTCCTATTTATTTATGATATTGAATGAAGAATTTCAATTTTTTAAAAAAACATTGTGCTTTCAAAATATACTTCAGGTAACATGACTTGTTTCTTTATGCCTTATATTTTTTAAATATAATTTGTATCAGCAGTGACTAGGTTATTTTATACATTACATTATATATTTAAGGTTAATTTAATGAGTTTTTTCTTCAAATCAATAATTTTAGCTTGTCATTTGCCAAAAAAAGGATTATACAATCATATCAGTTTACATACGATCTTCAATGAATTATTTACTGAATATATAATAAAATAAAAGAATATAGGAATAGAAAAATTTTTTCAATGTGACGAAATAAATCGGAGACAAGATGAATTTAAAATAAAGCTCAATTAAGTTATAGTCAGAGTTCGTGTCCTTGAAATTACAGTAAGTCGGTGGTGTTACGGAAGTTGTAATGAAACAATATAATTAGTGATTTGTAGAATATACAAATAAAATTTGTTTTAATTTTTATTATTTGGATAAATAAAATTTATATTTATTAATTTTAGTACCGAAAGTTTTAATGAGAAATTTTTAAATTGAAATAGATTAATAAAACTTATATTCAGATTTATCCTTACATTTTATGAGAATTTTTTAAGTTATTTAAATATTTATATTTAATAAAAATTCTGTTGTAATAAATAAATCATTTTGCCTAAAAACATAATAATTAATACTCAATACAAGTTTTTAAAATTGTTTTAAATTAAACAACTATTCAATTCATGATACCATTTTTATGCATTGATTTTTAGCGTATTTTTCAAAAGAATGGATTGAATCACGCTAAATTTTACTTTATCATATAAATTTATTTTTATTACTGTTACGGTTACCGATTAAAATGGTTTAATTTATTATTTTGTACTTTTCTGAAGATTTTTTAAAAGTTTTGACTCAATGAACTATATTTTAATCAAATTATTATAAAAAGTACAGAAGTAAATCTCCCTATAAATAATTAATGTTTAATTCCTATTATAATAGTTATACATATCGAGATGTATCTATATTTTTTGTTTAAATAAGTACCTCACAAGTATATTACCATCTAAAAATAAAACAAAAAAAAATAATAATTTAAAATACCATCTGTCAATTAAGAAAATATATATTCAAATAAATTATATTTTTAAATAGTAATAAATAGTATAATGTACGCATGTACTTTTTAAATACAGTTGGAGAATGTGGCTACGTGACGGTAAAAGCGTAGCTACACCTCGCGGTTCCACCGATCAATATACCCTATTTGTCTATCGCTCACATCGAACCGCGTGGTACATTTCGGCAACAATATATTGATGGCGGACAGATATTGCGTCATCCTAGACATAATTCTATTTTTTATTGGACATCTGGCAATGTCATTTAAATTCTCGACCCCTTCACGGTCGAGTCACAACCCTGATCACGAAATTTTAATGTCGCAATCACGCACGCGGGTAACCTAACCTATCAAAATCGGGCCGGTCCTAAGTCGAAACTTACTGGAAGGGTGTCAGAACAAAAGCCACTAACATGCGTTTTCACCGATTTCTAGAATATTCTCAACGATTAAAAGATACAAGAGAATACACACCAAAAATATTATTGAATGCCAAAAATATATATAAGCAATATTACAAAAAAATTATTGAATTGTAATTAATTTAATAATACTTTTTCATGATCCATCACGAGAATAGATAGAATATTAAGTCAGAAAATATGAGGAAATTCTTATCTATGGTTAAGAGATTTTTTTGTTTGATCATGCAACAGACGCCGGTATTTCCGTTCTGAAAATGAGCAGGAATCAGGGTTGTGAAAACTGGGTGTATTAGTTACCCAATTGTCGAATAATTACGAACATTAAGCAATCATGAAGCAAAAAGCAAATGGAAACCGAAATATAATATATATTTAAAGTACTTACCAAAGGAAAATACAACCGTTCACTGTGCTTACAACAGAGGCAGTGTCATTTGAAGGGCAAAAGTCGGTGATATAAACGACAGGAGGCATTCGATCTACGCGTGCGCGTAAATGTACCGCGACGACCGCGCCTCTTAGACGCAACGTGTCCTCAAAGTTACCGGCTCTTAACATGGAAATTATAGATGTAGTATAAATAAAATAAAAAATTACCCCTTTATAATAATTAGTTGGCGATATAATTTTCAATTAAAGAAAATTGATGATTAGATATCGATTCAACTACTTCAATTGAAGTATTTGAATAAAAACGAAATTATAGGAATTGCAATACGTATCAGTTGAAATTTAAATTTTAATTATTTATTTCGAATATCTCATCGTGTTATATCAACCATATTATAAATATTTAGAAATCAAACAATTCGTAAAATTAGAATTTTTTCCTTGAATAACTAACTGAGCTATAAATAATAAAAAATATAATTTTAATCTATTCTTATTTTGTATTATTGACTAATCTTATTTTCTATTAAAAAAATTGAAAACTTGTATATAAAATAATAAAAAATTAATAAATTAAGAAATATATAAATGAAACATTTTTTGTTCTCGTTTTTCAAGTTATTTTTCATTTTTATAAAATTATCTCCATATTTTTTTTTTTTGTTTTAAAAATTTAAGAATTATAGTTGATAAGGTAGTAAACTATAGGCTAAATCTGTTTTATCAACTAGTGTACATTTCTATAGATGATAAAACTAATTTTCTGTATAGAATAAGTTTCATTTTTTTTATATTACTTCTACCATGTAAAAAATTCTTTATTCATATTTTATAATGGATAAATTAAAAACTAGTTAATTAAAAAGGTAAATTTATTTTTATTTACTTTAGCTGAAAGATAAAGAAATATATATGTATATATAAATGACAAGAAAGTATTTATTTATAAATGATAATAATTAATTTTGTTTATGAATGTATTTTAAATTAAGCTTGATTAAATGATTTTTTATATAAAGATATTTATATATTATGTATTATTTCTTAAATATTTCAATAAACATAAAATTTTAAGTAGATAATGGACAATCGCAATTACAATGAATTTAAAAGGTGAATATGTTACAAGATTAAAAATTCTTGTAAATAGTCGAAATAAAAAAATATTATTGACTAGAAGAATATTCATATGAACAACGATATATTCATAATTATAGTTATATTAATATACGTTCGTATATTTTCACTTTTACTTTTATAGACTTGTTTAGATTTTCAAATAAATTATAAAAAAGTAAAAATTTTTTAGATAAAATAATTAAATTTAAAATTATTTCTGTAAAAAAATTTTAAATTATAATGGTTAAATGCAAATTATTTAAAAGGTTTCTCTTTAAAATTACTGAAAGTTAAGAAGAAATTATATTACAATTTTATGTTTATTTTTGTTTAATGTACAAATATGTAAATTTATTATATAATTAAATTTTTCAACAATATTTGTTTTAATGAACTAGTTAGTTTTAAAAAATTTTGAAAATTAAAAAAGTGCTTGTACTATGCTCTATTTCAAATTCAAAGTAAAATATGAATGAGCAATAATCCACTATCGATTTCATGTTTCCCTATTAACAATATTATGTATTATCTAAATCTGTTTTATTAAACGATATTTCATTTTAAAATAAGATTAAATCATAATTTGAGTGATAACATTATTTATAGTTTTACCTGTATAAAATTTGCAAATATTTTAAACTATATATTTTAATTTATCTTTTTAATTCTGTAATAAATTACTTTATCATTAAATGTGTTTATAAAAATTCTATTTTTTGTTTTAATATATTATTTACTAGTGTGTTACTAATTAGCATTATATTTTAATTATTTTTCCATACAATATACTATAAATAACTAATATATTACGTATAGATACATAGCCTTGTAAAGATAAAAATAATTTTAAAGCCTAAAAATTATTTAAAAAAAAAAAGTTTTAGTTTGAAGTAGTATGTTGATTGGATTACGTAAAGTTTATCAGTGTGAAATAATTTTAATATAAAATTGATTTAAAAAACATTTATTTTTTATTAATACGTTTTCTCACAGAGTTATATACATTTGTAATCTTTAATAAGTAAATAATAAATGCCTATAGTAAGTTATAAGTAGTAAATAATTGAAGAAATTGTTTGAAGAAGTAAATCCATAAATCTATATCCTTTAAATGAATACAATAAAAGTTATGTTATTATTTATTGGCACAGGCAAAGAAAATAGAAGCGTTCGTTTTTTTCTCTAAATTTAAAATTTTATTAAAGCGATATGAGAATATTATTTACAGCGGGAAGCGTTATACGAACGCTTATATATATATATTTTTTTTTAATGCCTCGAGCGCTATGGCCGATACGTATTTTAATATTAGCACGAGAGACTTGTATACAATAGCACTTGGTTTAATTTTTTCAAGTTCTTTCAATTGAAAATGTTTTGTAATAATTCAAAACTAGTATATATAACCACTTTCTCGATTACTTACGACATCTCCAATTTAAAAAAAGAACATACAAAGACAGGTGCTTAAACATTATCTTCACACGTTATATTATCTTTAAAAAATTGCGTAAAATATAAAATAGATAAAAAAGAAGGATTCACAGCAATGATAATAATGTTTTGCATTTCATCTAAATATCAAATTTTTTCAACCAAACAAAGCTTTATTATTAATTAATTTCAAGAAAATAAAAATTTGCAAAATATTTAAAAAAATATTGAGTTAACAAGATGCTATTTTTTAATACTGAATAAATCTATAATAAATAATTTTATTTAATATTAAAGAATAATAGAATTACCTAAAAATTTAAGTATAAAATATTTTTTTAATAAGCTATTTTCGTAACAAATTAAAAAGGAATGTGAATTTGCTTGGAAATGTCGTATAACTTTCATAAATATTTCAAAGAATACATAATTAATAGTAAAAATATTTAAGTATTATGTACTGGTTTGAATTATAACATTTTATATTTTTTTTTAAAGAACGTTTGTTAACATTTTTCAGATAAATCGACATCCTAATTTCTTCAATAATTAGTTAATAAAATCAAAGTACATGAATTTGATTTCTTTAAAGTAATTACTATCATTTTTTTCTTATCCCGCCCAGGACTATATTTTCACGACACTTAAAAAATATTATACAAGTATTTTAGAATTATTACGTTTTCTATGAATTCTTATATGATATTATGAGTTAAGTTAACTAAAATATAAGTTATCCCGCAACATGGCATTAGCAAATTGCAATAAAGCGGAAAATTCGCGCTTTTTTCTAACACTTTACGTACTATTTTTAATTTTGCATATTTTCAACGAAAAATCACAAAGAATGAACGATAATAAAGGTAGATAAGCGACGGAACTTTTCAACGAGATTAATAATTTGTTCATAATCACCTACCATACAATATATATATATATATATTTTCTTAAAAATTTGTTTGGTCCATAAAAAGTGCAAAATTTCAATGGAATTATCGCAGTTTTGGAATATTTCATAAAATACACCTTACGGAAAATTTTTATACCAATATCTAAAGAATTTTACTGCTTTTTACATTTTTGAAAAATAGTAATATTAATAAATTGTTCCCTTTTATAATACTATATATTAAAGTACAATGCTGATATTAACAATAATTTTTTTTAATGTCGATTACAAGATTGCAAACAACATATCGATAAACCATTAGTAAGCTACCGAACATTCGCTATAGAATAGCATTCTGTGGTTCAAATAAATATTTTCCGTAAGGTCACCACTAATATGTCACATGACGTTACTTTGAAAAATATCTAATTTTTCAAATTTTTCAGCTTTTAAAATTAATCATTTTTAAAAATTAATTATAAAAATAAATCACGAACTTAAACATTATTAGGTATGCCTGTGTGGATGATAAATATGTGCACATTTATTATCATTGGAAAATAATTAATTTGAATAAAAGTCAAATAATTTGAACAGTAAAAGATATTTTTATCAAACAGAGATAACAATTTAGCAAATTACCGAAGTCGTAAGGTAAAATTAACGAATGAAAGATTTTTTGCGTTCTTCCTTATAGTCTAATCCGTTTTTATTTCCTTATGATACAATATAAAAATATTCTTTCGAATCAATAACAAATTAAACGCTGACTATACAAGCATCATTTTCATTAAAAAAATTTTCTCTTAATCAGAAAAACATTGTTGATCTCTGTAGGCCAAAACAACGAAATGTTACATTGACCCCATCGTTCCTCCAAATTTCAAGAATTTGAAATTTCAACTCTTCGCATTTCAGCAATTCAGTTTCATTTTCAACACACGATACACAGATAATAATCTGTCATCAACTCACAACCTCCGTGGAAACAAGATAATAGAAATTTCCGTTAGTACACTGATTAACGAGGCTAAAATCCATACGCGACAGTTAATCTTACGTAAAATCATTGAAGTCACTCGAATAAAACTCGCTTAAACTCAATCGAATTTTCCATCATGATAAGAATATTAACGTGATATAAAACGATGGAAGTTGTTCAAATTAAGAAAGTAGGGATCACTAGCTTTAAAGAATAATTCGTATTACTCTAGAACGCGCCTTAGGATCCGAGTGTAAATATTCTCGCAAAATCCTGCTCTCGCGGACAGATTCTGACCCCATCAAGTTTTAGGAAATTAAAAGAAAGAGGGTGGAGGGTTTGAGGGGAAAGATGTGAATAAAACAATGAGACTAAGTTAGACGCTCTCGGGAACGATTTTATCGTAATGGAAGGTGCTGCTTGAGTAGAAGCTGCCCCTCTTGGGCATATGAGGCGTAGCGATCTCTTCCTGCAGAGGCTTGTAAACGAGACCGCAGTTCTTGGTGTCGATGAGTCCCGGGCGCAGGATCATAGGGGTACGTATGACGGGGCTTTGTCCGCGACGTTTCGATAGGCATATAGCAAAATGTGCAACCAACAGTAGGAGGGCGATCGTCACAAGGACGACGGTCAGTACAGGCCAGAGCGAATCAGTATACCACTCGCGGTAGCGAACGTTCGCCATGTTAGCAAGCTCTTCGTATTCCTGATCCTGACTGTTCCATGCAGCCTCAATATCCTCATTTGCAGTGCTGTGTGCATAATCCAGCTGCAAGAAAGACAGTTATGTGTTTCACTTATTATCATTATTAAAGCATGTGACGTAATTAGTCATTTGGTAAGTCTAATTTTTAGAAAGTCGTTGAGAATACTCTAGATAACTGGGACTGGTAGAAAATAATTGTAGCACCAATATGGCAAGAGAATTTTGGTAATCGTATTAATTTTTAGAATGTTGCAATTTAGTTATCTTTTAAATACGCGATATGAAGTAAAAAAATGTTAAGTAAAAAGGCATTAAAATTTATTTTCTGTATTTAAATCTTACTTCTAATATAATTTGAACAGATTCGTAATTCATAGTCGACAAATTAAAAATTAAATTTTTTTTTAATATTTAAAAAAAGAAGTAAAAATTTACGGAATGAATTTAAAGTCTATAACTTTTTGCGGAAACAGGTCGATGCGAGAATTTCTTACCTTGTTGTTAACAACGTTGTAATCATCGCTAAAATCGAACTTAATGAAGGGGCCGGGCAAGGATGGCAAGCCCGTCTCAGTGGACTCCTGAGCAGCGGCTGAGGATTGGGCTCCGGCCGACTGCGCTTTCTTGGCGGGTTTCCTAGGCGCGGGTCTTGGCGGTGGCCCACCCTCCCACGAATCACAGAGCTTTTTCGCGAGATCGGTCCATTGACTAACGGCATCAGATTCACCGTAGCCCTCGTAATCGTATTCGTGCTTAGTGCTGCCGGTCGCGCGCATTGACTCCTTCGGCGTAACATTGTTATCAGTCAACCACTGAATCGCAGCACTAAGATCCTCATCACAGCGTAGCGGATTGCGTGAGAGATCCAATCCGGATAATTTTGGCATCGCACGCAGCTCTTCAACCGTCACACGCGTCAAACGGTTTTTATGCAGTGAAAGAAATCTACAAATAAAATGACGATGACACGTAAGACAAGTTTTTTTGTGTAGACTGTTGTCATATGGTCTATCAATGTTCTTTTCTGGATTGAAGACGCAAGATTGGATAGAAATAAAAAACTTTTACGCGTGACAATTTATTTAATAAGTAATTTATACACATTAAACAACATTTAAAAGCGAAGAAATACATGCCTTTCAAAGCGTATTACTTCTCAGTTATTTATAAATAAAAATAAAAGTTCTTTCTAACCGGCATCTAAATCAATGAAAACAAATTCATTATATATATATACATAATAAGCTCCATAAATCAAAAATTATTTTTTCTGGTACTATTGTAATATTTATTCGGAACTTCCTGGTGACAAATTAACGTTTCTATACGGTTATAGTATTTCTCGTTATGATGCTTTAATAATGGTCCCTAGAGTTCAATATCCCACCAGCTTAAGCTGCCATAAAATAAATTTTACCTGAGGCTCTTGAACGGCAACCTCGCCTCACTCCAGACACGTTGCATGTTACAATAGCTGACGTCCAGGCGGAGTAGATTGGGCGTCTTTAGGAAAGGTGTAACCCTCAAGCCCGAGACGAAAGAATTCATGGCGAGGCTGAGCTTAGTCAGGGACGCAGCGCCCTCGAACATATCGTCATCAAGCTCGTCGAAGCCGTTCATGGAGAGGTCGAGCTCGCGCAATGATGACAACCAACGCAGCAGGTCCTTGGGTAAACTGGTGAGTTTGTTGCGAGCGAGGTTAAGTCGTGTCATTGCGGGCATGGCATCAAATGTTCCGGACTCAATAAAAGTCAGACCACAGTTCTCACACTCGAACCGGTAGATGCTATTTGAAAGAGTTTATAATTTAGTCGATGCACGATTATCTTGCGTTAAGCTTATGTTCACTCTTGCTGTATTTTATTTTGATTCGCCAATGAGAAAATGAAGGATTTGCAATTTCAAGTAAAAGCTCGTTACAGACATTTTATCATTGAATCAGCAAAGAGAAACAAATAAAGCTACATTGTTCTCGAAAAGTGGCAGATCGCTCTTCCTCGTTTACCTGTATCTTTCAAATTCTTGGGCATTGGTTCTGAACACTGGCAAAGTTTCAAGGTCGGGATTGTCACTGAGTAATAGGACTTGAAGCCTTGAGTTCGTTCTGAAATGATGTTCACTCAAGGTCATGAGATTATTGTTGCTGAGATCGAGGTACGTGAGCTGATCCAGATCCGAAAAGGCGTGTTGGTGGATTCGCTTGAGATTATTTGCACTCAAGTAAAGTTGGTCCAGGTAGGGAACACCGTCGAGATCGTCCTTTGCGATAACCTTCAAACGATTCATCGAGACGTCCAACGTCGTAAGCTTCGACGCTCTGGAAATATGAGAAAATACAAACGTTATTTTTAAAATACGGTTACATTGTACCCTGAAATTTAGCGAAGATTTACGTGAAATTAAATACGTTACGAAATTCAATATCGAAAATGCTCGGATAAAGAATATTAAAACTGAGATTTTAAAGATGTTTCATTTTCTATGTATACATATATTATCCATCTATTTTGCAATTTATTGATTACATAATAGATGAAAAAATTATATCCATATCTATCCACTTATATATTAATACATAATGAGTTTTGATATTACCTGATAATCAAGCACTCTTATCTTTTTTTAAAAACATTTACGGAATTGTAACGTATAACTTTCCCGTTAAAATATAGATAAATAAAAAAATCTTTCTCACCTGATAACACTGAGAGTTGTCAAGCTATTTCCAGAAATACGTAGTGTTTGTAAGCCTTTGTCCTTGAATAAATCAACAGGTAAATCGGCAAGAACGTTGTGCGACAAATCCAAGTCCACCAACGAATTCAGTGGACTGAATAGATTGCGTTCAATGTTGTTCAGTCGATTGTTCTTTAAACTGATATACGCCAGACTAGTCATCTTGGCGAAAGCACGTCTTGGCAGTCGCGTTAACTGATTACCCGAAAAGTCTAATTGAAAAAAATAGAATTTTCTTTTTAACTAGTCTTAACAATATGTGAAAGCATTATTCATAAACAGAATTTTGTTGATGGATAATATTTTTCGGAATAATAATAATTGTTCACGTATTATATGTGCTCACTAGTTTTTAAAAAATGTAATAAAACAATAATAATAATTAGTAATATTGAAAATCGTTTAAAAAATGTAATTGAATAATTTTTATATAAGATTTTTATAGAAATACTTAATCATAGAATTACTTTCTGCATTGCGTACTTTTAAATCATTGTCGTTTAAAATATAAATAAGTATTAAAAATAGTAATTTATAATTAAGTCCCTTAAAAAAATGTGCTTTACAGAAATTTTTCTTTTGTAGTGCTGATGACGATTCAAAAGATAATACAGAAAAAATACCTCGATTCTCTTAAGTGGTTCAGTGTTTTATTAATCAACATTGATTAGCATCAATATAAATGTTATCATATTTACTGATTCTTAAATTGTCTTATATCTTACATTAATTTATTATACTCTACTTATATTTATCTAGTGCATGTAAAACTTCAGTGGATAAATACAAAAAAGGCATCTTAAACTTATAGGCAGGTAGAATATAATCGTGGCAGACATTTATTTGCACTACTGGTAATTCTAATTGGTCCTTACTTGAATTGCATCAATTATTTCAATATTTTTTAAATTATTAATTAATTTTGAAATACATAGGAAATGTATTTTTTATTTAGAAATTTTATAAATTTCGGCTAAAATTCTAAGCTGGATTCCTTACTAAAAATACTTAAATAAACATTCTACATCATATCACACTAAATTATATTCTATTAAGCACTAGATTTTAGACATTAAAATCTTTTATTGTAGATATTTAATTTCTTGTTTAAATTTCTAAAAGATATATTTCTTAATCAATAAAAAAGGCTATAATAATATATTTATTAAATAATGAAAACTATAAAATGTTGAATATTCTTAAATTTATAGAATTGCTTTGCATTTTAATTCCATAGTTATTTTACGAAAATTAATTATTTTGAAAATAATACATAAGTTAATGTGGTAAAAATTTCATTGCTATTTAAATATTTGCTAAATTAAGTATATAATTATTTACAAGTATGATTGTCAAGTCTTACCTAATTCTGTGACACTAGGGGCATCCAACAGATAATCACTGCTTCCTCTCCTGTAGGGAAGTTTGATAGGGTTGTTGGCAATGGTGAGGAGACTCAGCTGCGAGTTGTTCTGGAAGGTGTCCGGATGGATAGCCGTGAGGCCATTGTGCGTGAGGTTGACGACGAAGAGTTCGCGTAGTCCGTCGAATGCGGTTCGGTCTAGCTCAACGATCTTCGTGTCAACGATGCTGATCGACTCGAGTTGACGCAGTCCGAGTTTTCGAAGTGCATGAGGTCCCAAATTAATGTCGCCGGCATTTTCGATTTTCAAGTGGGCGATACCCGACCCGAAATCCTGGTCGTCTAGCAGTTTACTGCATCTGTAGCAGACAGAAAAATTTTAGATATTTGAAATGAGTTTATAGCAATATATAAAAATGTACTTTACGTAAATGATAATGCAATAATATTATTCGTAAATAAATAACAAAAGAGACATAAATTTCGTTTGATTTTAATAGAGATAATCCGTAACTATATTCATGTATAAAAATTAGGATCAAAATATATTTATATATCTACTGTTAGCGAAAGACTTTTAAAAGCGGACCATATAGAATTCAATGAAAGAAGGTAAGAAAGATAAGTATAAAAGAAAAAGATAGAATGGAGTTGATGAAGAGGTTAGAGGAAAAAGAGTTACAACTGAAATGCAGAAAAAGTATAGAGTTATAAAAAATATACAGTTAAAATGGACAAAGTGATGAAATAATTTTATTGTATGGAGTTTATGTGAGTATTTAAAAATGTGCTTTACTTAAATAATAATGTAATATTGTTCTTAAACAAATAATTAAAAAAACTTTTTGAATATCAGAAAATAATAAATTAAATTTAAAACGAAATTGAAAAGTGAAAATACGTTTTGAAAATTAGATTTATAGTTTATTCAAATCTACTTTAATTACAATAAAATTCAATTATATAAAAAATAAGTGTTATATTATGAATAATTGAAGGTCTTTGCAAAATGCGTTTGCTTTTATATAATAGAATCTATACTATGATTTACATAAGATTTTGAAAACAGTCTTCAATAATTCAATTATACATATACCTACATTTTACACATTAATAAATATCTATACGAGATTTTAATTCTTGCACAAGATATGTTTTCCGAGAAAAATTCTCCGACATTAAAATAATTAAATATAGGATATATAATTATTTAAATATTATTTAAAATTTTCATTTTAATTTACACGATTACTTACGACGTAAATAGAATATGAGACGAGTTAGCTCATCTCATATGAAATATTTTTAAATTAAAAATTATTGTTATTTGAACTCTTACAAAATCAGAATTTTAAATGTACATTATTTTTTAAATAGATAATAAAGGTTAAATTGTTATATTCGCGATCAAATAAGGATTGTGTACACATAGTAATATTTTACATAAATAAATTTTTTCATTTAATAGATACAGCTGTTAGAAGCAAAATTTTGAAATACACACCCAAATTTTCAATAATTTAGATAAGAATTGTGCCAAGATACGAGAATCTCTGCAAATCTTTGACAGAATTAAGCAATACTCCGGCCTTTTGAATCGACAGCTTAGATATCATAAATCTACGGAATTTCCTCCTTTGTAAATTCAAGAAAAAGAAAGTCAGAAAACACTCGAGAGAACTACCTGCGACAAAACTACCTTGGTACAACCAAATAATTCAATATTATCCTATAATAAATTTTGTATTTAATATCAATATATTGTAGTTTACCTGGCAGTAGTAGCAGCCGCATACTGTCCGACACAACGACAATAATCCGGGCATCCAGTCATCACCTCCTCATCATCGTTGATGTCATCGTCCTCGTCATCGTCGTCGTCCTCATCGTCGTACTCGTCGTCGTCATCGTCGTCATCGTCTCCCTCGATGTCCTCGTTGTAGACCATATCTTCGGCCTCGAGAAGAGCTTTGAGAGCCTGACTATCGGTAGTATTGTAGCTACCGTGGCTCGCGGATATCGTACTTGATTTACTCAACGGTACCCGTACTGGTGTTGGTTTGCTCATTTTCTTCGCCTGGGCCTTAATAACCTTTGCCAATTCCTCTTGGATCTGAAGTAAAAAAGTCGTGGTGATTAAAAGTAATTCATTTAAGTTTTTTCGAAGTTTAAAAGAAATAAGATAAACGTCAAATTCGTACAAGATCGAGTTTTATTCTTGCAAATAAATTGAGAGTAAAATAAACACTCCAAGCTATTTTTTTCTTATCAAGTATCTGTCATGTTTATCCAAATTTAATTTTAATTTTTTTTCCTACAAAAATATATCCCGCAAAAATATAGCAAATTAAAATGCTAATTTTTAATTATTTTTATTATAGATTTACAAATATATATATACAGAGCTTGTTATCGCATTACGAGTTTTTCATAGAATTTATTATTTCACTGAGAAGATTATATTTATGATGAATTAAGAGAGAATAATCAAGCCCATATGAAAAAAGGCAAAAACAATGTACAATATTGAAAAACAGATTTGAAAACGGTAATTTGATCCAAGAGGTTGTAAATCCTAAGATACAAGATATATAGTATCGCACTAAATTAGAAAAGTCAATATAGTTGTTCCACTATATTCTCAGTTATTTTAAAAATTTTTTAAAAAAAAAATTAAGTGAAGGTACGTAATAGACTTCACTTAAAAACTTGATCGTTACAAAAAGAATTTATTTTTTACTTTAACAAGATTTAAATTTTTTATTTGTGAATTAAAATTTACTTTTTTTCGTATTAAAGTAGAGTTAGAAACATAGTTAAAACTAATAAAAAATTTGCAATCTGTACTGAAAATAAAGGTTTTTATCGATGTGACGTAAATAAAGTAACAGATTATAAATCTTCCTTGAACTAGTGGTAAATGTATTCTAAAATTTGATTAGAATTTAACTTTAAGCGTCTTATGCTTTCTTTATAAAATTTTCAGTTTAATTATACCAAATAAGGATAAATAAATAAAAATAAAAACCATATTATCTTTACACGAAGAAACTTGCAATATAAGTATTAAAATCATCTTTATGGATAATTAACAAAAAATTTTTATACAGTGCAGAGACATAATTTTCACGTACAAAGAAATTTGTATTTATTAATAATTATTAATTAATCTATTAATTTTGAATTATTCCTTGATTGAAGTTTCCAAAATTTATTTTGGAAAATTTTTTATAAAAACGTATTTTTTTTAACCTAATATCTAATTTAATAAGACAAGTAGTTAAACTAGTAGTCAAATTAACATGAATCTGATAATAGATAGAAAATTAAGGGGCATCGTTGATGTACCTTCTCGTTATTGGTGTCTTCATCTTCGGAACGCATGTTCTGAATGAGGATATCCTTGGTATCGAGACTTAGAATTGACGAAACCTCGGCATCAGTGCTTTTGCTGCTGGTACTACTCGGAAATTTAGAATCATAGCTCAATTTTGTAATGTTCATCGAAACCTTAGGTTCCTCGGTCGTAGAGTTCGATACATCTTGCGTCTTGTTCGTAGATGCGTGCGACGACGGCGCGAGCGTCCCCACTATCAGGACCAGCAACAGGGCTGCCTGACCCTTCATCTTGTCAGGCCTTTGCTGCAACTAACACAACAAAATTATTCTTTAGTATTTTTTTTACGATTTTTAGTAAATGATTTTATAGAAAAAGGGTTTGAATAGTCGGCATCGTTTTGATTCTCAAAGAAAAACGCTGAGTAGCGATAATATAAAATAAAAAAATAGAATTTTTTCTTGGAGTATCTTTATTGTTATGCTTAAGATACTAATGTTATTCATAAGTTCAAATTGAGTGATTGAGAACATAATTGTTAAAATAATTATTAAAATAACGTTCATTCTATTTCAAATATATTATGTAATATATTTTTTACGTATGTGTTAAAGATTTTATTCTTTAACGATAAACTTTTATAGAGCATTATAAGAAATGTTTCAACTAAAAAATTTGGAATAGAATAAGATATTTCTTGAAATCAATTAAAATCAAATTGAAATTTATAAAATATAGGACTAAATGTGCTATTAATATTACAATAACAATGAATTTTGTAAAGGAAACATTTTTTTACAAATTAAATAAACATTATCTACGTACTTTCTAGTAATAAATAAATATTAACTATTGTGATACAAAGAAAATTAAAAAAAGTTAAATACTGGACTTTATGAGAATGTATTTTAAGTCATATAAAACTGTCTAAAGAAGCTTCATTGTAAAATTTTAAGTACAAAAGTTTTTAAATTATGAGTTTTATTTAACATTATTTCCTTCCGTCTAGCTTTAATTTTTTTCTTTCATTTCAAGTAAATCTCCTACGGTGAAATCAATTCATTAAATTTCATTTATATGAAGGTTAATATGAAAATAAGAAGAATCTTCGAGATTGATTATTGTATAAAATGGACTTTAAAATCATATGTATATTTTTCCAAATGAGAGTTACTACGAAGTATCACTTTAATTTCTCACCTTTTATTTAGATAGGTGGAAGGTTTTTGGATATTGTTTTTAGTTCACTTTCATAAGTTCTGCATTATAGCTTGAATTCGGGACTTCATATATAATTTTAAATTATTCAATATTTTGTGAAGTATTAAGTAAATTAACGATTTGAAAATATACTATAAATCGATAGCAAATTGTTAGTGAGATCGTTATCATTTTAAAATTATTCATCATATTAAACGCTATTTTAAATTAAACGATAAAAAAATGATACCAAACTGCTCTCTAATGAAAAACTACTTAATCTCATTTAAAAACGAAGAAACGAAAGGAATTAAACCCAATTAATTCGTTTAGAAAACAACATTTTATCACATTCTTAAATTGATATTTCAATTTTTTTAATCGCTTATAAAATTGATAACTACCTTGATAAAAATTTTTTCAAGACATTGTAATTAATAATTAATAATTTAGTCGATTCAAATATTAATTTTATTAGCTATTAATTCTAATATTTAAGTCATACACTGTTATAAAATATCAGTTCTTTAATAGAAATAATATTTAAAATTATTAAATTTTACAAATTGTGTGAACACATATTAGTTGACATTAATAAATCGATTAAACGTGTTATACGTTTACAATAATATAAAATTTATTTAAACTATTATTATAATAACAGCTTTTGGTTATTCTTAAATTATAAATTATAGATAATAATTTAAAAAGTAAATAATTGTTACTTTTAAGTATAAAATTATCTTCTTATCTTAAGAATTTGTAGCTTCTAGAACTGGCTTAACGTACAAAGTAACCTTATAATTTTTAAATAGATTGTCAGTTTTTTATTTTATTATAATTTAAAAACTTATAACAATAAAATATAAAATTTACTGCAAAAAGTTTCTCGAAACAACTTTAATCTATTTTTAAACTACCAAGAAAATTAGTTTTAAAAAAATCAATATGATGAATTATTTGAAAAAGTTTTTAAAATATTGTGTTACAGAATTTTTTAGTTAGATTTTGCTTTTTTATTTATGCAAATATTTTAGAATACTTTTCTGTACATAAAAAAATTTTGTGAAATATTTTAGACCACACAAAAATAATTTTTACAAAAAATAAATCTTAAATCGTTAAAATGATTAACAAATATTCCATTATAAAAGTTTTCAATATCAAACATTGGGTATTCATAAATCGGATTCTACTGATATCACTGCAAGTTGCTACGAAAAATCTAAATATATTAAAAAATTCAAAATTAAGGGTAAGAATGATATTCTTAAAAGTATCAATCGATTAAATACTAAGTCATATTACATTCTCACTCCAAAAAGCAAGCGATAAAGTCGTATAATTAATTATATCGTTGCAGCAACTCATCGATCAACGTCTACAGTTACAACGACAAAAACGTCGGAGAGAGAAAAAAAAGAAACGGCGGCTAAAATATATCTCACAAAAGAAATTCCCTCGAAACAACCTATGCGAGTAAAAGGACAGTATCGTACAGGAGAGAAGGAGATGCCGAAGAGTGGTAGGAGCTAGACACGCACTCTCGGCAGGAAGCGACAATAGAAGCGTACGCATTCCCAAGGTGCTCGAGGCCCTTTCGTAGAAAAGGGTGAGGAGTCCGATATTAAGATTCGGTCCCCGATCGAGTGTCGCGCGGCGACGAGGAGTGCGTGGGTACGCTACCAGGGAGCGTCTACACGAGAAACCGTTGGACATAGCGAGATTAATTAATCGTGTTCGCGTAATGATACTTTAGTTTGCCGTGTGGATGGTTACGACGGGTTATATAATATCGAATGTGTAAGTATAGCTCGATGCCTTTTATCTTCGAGGCGACTGGGTACGATGATGAAATGAAAATCAGAGCTATAGATTGAAGAGACCAAACTGATTCAGCTTATTGTACCTCTATTTTTCATGAAAAGGCCTTCTCATTTGACGCATCAAATACATGCTTTTCTTAAAAAGTGTTGAAGAACAAGTTAAACGAATTTCGTAGATTAACTAATAAAAGTGCGGACATGCCTCGGTTACGGTTATTGCTTAGTTGAACGTGATCTTATTGTACCGTAAATCCTCCCGCAAATAATAATTTAAGACAATTTTACTGTCAGCCGACTGATTGAAGTAGACGAATTATTTGCATAAATGTATCTTGGGAATTGTAGTAATACAGTGTATTTGCTGAGTCAATAAAGTTACTATAATTGTGCATGATTTGGTGGAATTGACCAGATGAAAATCTGTCACGATATGCGTCGGCGCAGTAATTTATGATGTGTCGATGAAACAGTAGCCAATCTTTATAAACAATTTTTAAACTTTCTGACGGTTACGTTATAATTTATCACAAAAATTAATCAATGAAATAAGCCTTTTAAAGGGAAGTTGTAGGGTGCCAACCAACCACTCTTATTTGTAGTTGTGAAAACGTGTTATTTCCATAATAATGATTGTATAATTTATAGGTTATATCGTATTTTAAAATTTTTTTAAATTTACATTTATAGAAACCTGCCAAAAGATATCAGATCTTTTTAAAAGTTTATAAGCTCTAAGTTTCGGTATTATTTTTTACATTAAAGATTGTGCGATGATTCTTTAAGTATATCAAGTCCGAAGTATATTAAAAAATACTTTTAATATACACTGAATTTTTTACTGATTAACAGACAAATAGATTATAAGATGGCAATAAATTATTATAAGCTCATAATTTATTATTTTATTTTTGATAGAAATCTCTTTTGTAATAAAATCAGTATTAAAAAAAATAGAATTTCAATTTTACTATAGTATTTTTGTTGGTCACTTATTACATAGTTTAATATCTTAGCTTTATAATATTTAAAAATTCTGTTATTAATTTATTACTACATTATTATTAATGCATTACCAAAAAATTGTTTTCTATGATTCATTGTTATCTGATTATTTTTAAGATTATTATAATATTAGTGATCTCAACTGAGCAATAATCTTCGTAAATCATAAAAATTTCATCAGTTATCATAATTTTTTTAACCCTAGATAAAAATCTCTATACATTCTAATTTCCTCTAATTTAATATTTATCTATATACATATATTTGATCATTTATTTTCATTTGTATAACAACGTCAAAGCGCATGTGGACAATAAACGTAATAAGTGGAGGTGAACGTACCACAAGCGGACACATGGCAGAAGATTATCAGTGAGTCCAATGAGACTCTTCGAGCAATCAAATACGATTGGAGCAGCAAAAATTTTCCCCGGTGCTATGATTCAGTTACACTTAATAATGTCAAATGTAATTTAAGCACTTATCTAGCATTCTCATTAGGGATGATACATAACAATTGACAATGCTTTACCAGAAGCGGCATGAGCAAAAACAAGGAGTCGTGCAGCTACATCCACGAGAATAGGACGAATATAAGTAATTGACGGACGATCCCGCCGAGCACCAGACGGTTAGAGCTTATGGTGACTTCGTGGAAGCGTCCTGTATGTTCGAAAGGAGAAGACGCGAAGGCGCGAAAATGAGAGCGGAGCTGGAGGGATGGGCGAAAACGCGGCTGGTGGAGAAATACGTGGCCAATGAAAGATCGTGCACTGCGACGAGTTCAAGGATGACCGAAGTTTCGAGGAGAGGAACAAAGAGAAGGCACAAGGTCACGTGAACTTCTATCTCGTAGCCGAGACTACACCGGAGTGTACTTCTTCGGAAACGAAGTTCTACGCGAGTTTGAGGTGGACCCGAGGTGAAAGTTAAGAACAAGCCTGGGTAAACTACTGAAATAAAGTTGTTTATTAAGTTTCCTGCGCTTGTATCGGCTGACCTCCGGCAATCGTGAAGATTGTTACGCGTCGTTGGGAAGGTGATAAAAGAAGGAAAAACGAAGCGAAACTACTTCATCGACTAACAACACATAAAGCCCTAATGAGGCTTCAAACATGACTTTCAAGGGGGGAAGACCCGTGCTGTGATCGGAATTCCGATGGCGATAAGCCGGTGCACCAGGAGCAGCAGGAGCTCGTACGAGAAATGATTAAAGCTTGGGAGCGACCAAATGTTGAAATGGGCGTACATGGGTGTGAGGAAAAGAAAGGGTATAACATCTTGGAATAAATATGGATAATAGCGTAATGAAACTCAAATACGTGGAAGGGTATACGCGTACGAATATAAACGTACGAATGAGCAAAGGGACATTCGAAGAATTGGTTCAAATCCGAGAGAACGAGTGTAGGTTAATAACTGGTGGAGTGGAATATTCAAACGAATTTGAACAGAACTACGCCAACTTATGCTAGCAAATTACTCCTTAACGCGTGCAAATGTCTTCCTTAGTATTATAAAATTTAATAGTATATGAATAATTATTTCCTATTATAACTCGACAACTTTGAAAAAACAATTTGTTTTTTTTTTTTTTTTTTTTACATTTACACGCGCATATATCTTCACAATAAAGTGGCAATTATTTTCCCAACTTTCATGCTTACTACGTCTTTTTAAGAATTATTATTACATCTTATAAAATTGTTTTAGCGCCGCAACTTTATTTTCATTATCTTCATGCGCATAATTTTTCACTTTAAATAATAACGTTAAGGCAAAAATATGCTGTGCGGTTTCAGACGTGACAATAAAAACACTATTTTATATCCTTAGATTCTTTTATCTGATACGGGTTATTGTTGGTTGGCTTTTTACAAACGTTATAACGCTTACATAGTCGATGAGAATGAAAACTTACTGAAATCAATGAGAGTGCGAATTGCAAAATTATTGAGAAAGACGCGTGCAATTTCGAATAATCTTAGCAATTGCTTATTTTACGAAATTCTTTTGAAAATTTAACTTAATACACGAAGTACTGGTATAATTTAAAATTTAAAATATTATTGAAATGCATTTATATTGTATTCAATAAGACTTAAATTCCTTTAATTGTGTGCATTTTTAACGAGTTTCATCACAAATTAATGATGATAATTAATTTGGATAATTTCCAGAGTGTGACGCTTAAGAGTTTGTATATAGATGCACTTTTCTAAAAAATCTCAATAAAATAGAAAATCAAAATGCCACAACAAAATATGATATAATACGGTATAAATTACCTCGGCCGTTGGCATTTTTATTTTAAACTTATAAATATCACATTATCACCATTTTTCACAGTATATTTGTAAATGCTCGTACATTGCAATCATCCCCGTTATAAGTAACAATGTGTGCATAAAAATCCAATGGCATACCGCTGTTAAAGTAATCAGGACCCAACGAACCTCTAATTATTGGAGAAAAGTACATACGTATGATGGTAAGGCGCGTAATGAATGTTTCCGACTTATGCGCGAATGCTTGCGGCTGATTCGGCGCAAATATATACACGTAAGCATACGCGGGTGTTTATAAGCTCATGCTGGTGCGGAACTGCATGCACACAAACTTTGTGCAGTGTGCATGTGTTTGAACGTATGCTAACTTTATCGCTAAAATACGTTACGTTCAGAACTGACTAAATCGACGCCGTTATATTTGCGCCCACTTCTCGGATTATGTACATATATCTTCCTGTCTTTCACTGTATCTCTTCTCTCCTACTCTTTTACCTCTCTTCTACTCTTTATATCTTTCTCTCTATTTCTTCTTTCATTCTCTCGTTCTTCCTCCTCACCTCACGCTCCGAGTTGCAAATCTTCCTCCTCTTTTCTCTTTTCGTTCTTTATTATTTTTTCTATGTACAACCGTGCTGTGGGTATACGTAAAATACAGCTTGAGTATTATACATGAGATAATCTATATAAGAGTAAATCATCGAAAGTTTTATAGTGCAACCATTAATTTGAAAATTGCAAGCATTGCTTTATGAGTTATTTTTTGCAATTGATAGTGGATTGTTCAGCTTTATTTTGCGTAAGCGAATAAGTTATGTGATGCTTCCATGATTAAATATTAACTGGTGATAGTTACGGAATATTAAACAAATATTTGATTGGTTTATGATGCATCTCTTAAACATCGTTTTTCAACTTTATATTCTGTTTATTCATAGTATAAAATTATTATTATATTTTATTATAATTATTAGTTGAATTAATATTTGAATTTAACATATCGAGTTCTAACTACTTTTTTCATAATTCTACAATACTAAATAAGATACGTGTGATTTACACTTTCCGAAGACTTTCAAGCTTTTAATTTTTTAATCATGAGAACTTTTTTCTTTATATAAATAATATATAAACAATATAAATACATATAATGTTTCCTTTTTTCATACGTTTCCAAAATTCATTCATTTATATATTTTATTTTCAAATAGTTAAATCTAAATATTGTTTTTTATGTAATTTATTAAATTATTATCATTTTATGTGTAAATTGTACATTTTACACAGTTCACTAGTGTAAAAATTAAACGTTTTAATGTTTTACTTGATTTATTATGTTTAATGTAATTGTACAAACATAAAATCACAATTCGTCTCAAGGACAATATGATTATTTTTAGGTCGAAACAGTATGATAACAAAAGTACATTAATAAAACAATTACAATAATGTTCGATAAAAGTATGAATAAACGTTATCATGAATTATTTCAATTGGTTGAAATAGCTTATAATAAATAAATGGAAAATATTTTATTATAATAGAAACATGAGTAAAGTTAGCGTTAATTTTTATAAGACTTAATTTGAAATTTAAATCATTATTTTTAAAATCAAAGTATTTTATTGCAAAACAGTGAAGCATTGAACTTTAAAAAAGCTAATGTATCAAAAAAATCTTTTACCAACTACTAAGGAATTATTGTTGTGTTGAAGGTTTTAAATGAATCAGCACTCGTATCATCGACATCTCGGTTATAATTCAGTATCGACAATAAAATCAGAGCAGCGTTTGCGATTTCCGGTTGTCTTCAGCTTGGTTGTCGTAAAAATATTGCGATTCCCAAGGACGACAGTCGTTGCCCGCCCTCATCAAATCGCGACCAAGGGCAATAGGTCCAGGCGTTCCCTAAAGTCGATCCGCCATGGTTGGGGCACGAACGCCGACTGCCGGAACTGCCGGTGCTCGGGACGACTTCGCGAGGTCGAGAGGAGAAAATTTTAAAGGATTCACGGCAACGGTGGCAACGGCGGCGGTGGAAACGGCGACGGCGAGCCCGCATCTTCCCACCCGTTGCCTACTTTTCTTGAAGAGACTGTTACGAGCGAGTTTGTAGTCGTATTCTAGAATTGGGACGCATTAATAATGCCACCCTCTTCCGCGAGATTAAGCTCTCAATACGAGATAAATTTATATTTCTGGAGTGATGTTTAAATGTTTTTTAACATGTTTGTTACGATGGAATAAAGTAGGTAGTAGTTGCGCACGGGGATTACTCATTGATTGAGCAAAGTTCAAAGATTAATAAACGCTCGGGTAGTTTTTAGTAATGCGATTGGGTAAGCCGTTAAATGTTTCTTAGATTTTGACAGACATAGCCTATACAAGTGCATACGGTCCTTTTTTCTTTAAGTCAAGTTGTTTCTAGCGTTCTTTCCAAGAATGAATCATGCTTTAAGCTTTTCTTTCAAAACTTGGGTACGTCTATTGTAGTAAGGACTGTTTTTTGTTTATTTTTTTTATAAATAATACATTTTATACAGCTCTACAAGCATTTTTTTAATATACAGATATTGAGTAATCAAGATGAATGTAGCATTATAATTGAAAAGAGTTTATTTTATTATCTCACATCTACAAACGTGAAATGACGTTCTTTGTAAAAATTAATGTGAAAAGACAAAATTTCAATGCACATATATATTTAGTAATTTAATCATATAAGTTTAGTTTAAGAATTGAATAAATGACTTCATTCATTAGTTTTAAATGCTATTTATCGTAAAACACTCGCGTATGGAAGTAATAGAAGATGCTTCACTGGAAAGAATATTTTATGAAAATAAAAAAAAATAACATTGTAGTATTTAATATTATATTCTAAAATTACCTTTAAGTTATGTTCAAATATATTTAGAGATAATGTTGTTTATGTTATGAATAAATAGTTGAATTTCGCAACATTTTACAATTTTAATGAAGCTATAAACGTACGTTTATTTTACGATATTCCTAATTTTAAATAGAATAATGTGAAACAATGAGTCTAGGAGAGAAGCAAATTCATACGAACTCATTAATTACAAATTTAAGAACAAAGAGTTTGTAATTTAAGATAATTTATGCACGACTAACTATGAATAATAATTGCAATGATAGTACAATGCATTATATCGAATTTATAATTGCCTTCTAGTAATAATGATATGTAATACAGATGTACAAAACTGATTTTGCAACACTAATAATACAATCTACTGTACTAATAATACAAAAATATAATTAATATAAATTATTTTACACGTGCCAATACGAATAATGTTTTTTAAATATTAAAAAGTGAAATTTATATGTAGATACAGCAATTTGGCAAGCGCCTTGAGCTGTCAAACTCAATGATCAAATAAACATAAAGTAAATAATTTATATTCTCACTTAAGGTTCTGTATGAGCGACTAAAAGTGATAATTTTGCTCGTATTTTGCGGTTAGTGTCTTGATTATAATTACTCTGATTATTCCATTGAATTTCGAATACACTACCATAAACCTTAATAAAGAAAATTGCATTGGTTAGGCCCACTAGTTTACTTGGTGTAATTTTTATAAATCCAATACTCCTGGTACCCTATTTTTATATAATTTTAATTTATACTTTTGAACCTGCGAGTTCTAAAGTACATACACTTTCTGTCATAATAGTTATAATCTAGATTGAAAAACAAAGGAATAATACACAGAGATTTAAATGCACCTTTAAAGTACGCAAGTCAAATTCAGAATAATTTTATGAGTATCTAAAATGATTTTTAAAAAATTTTACTGCTTAATCTCATAATTTATCAAAAAAAACTTAATGTAGCAGTTATCCGGGAAGTATGAAATTATAATTGAATTACATACTAACGAATTTAATACTTGTCTTTCGTTTACAGACCAATTTTTATCAAGCTACTCATTATAATGATAAAAATGCTGAGTACCTTAATTTTATAAAGAAAAGGAATAATAAAGAAAGAAGGCAAGATTTAAAGAAAGCTAATCTTCTTCAGTAGTTAAGTTCTTTATCAACAATTTTCTTATTAAGAAATTCAAAAAATTAACACATACACCTAAATTATATTGCTTTTTAAAGGTTTTTTTATTCTTTGTGAACAAAAATTTATGATTCAAATTTGAATATTTGAACTATTCAACCTTTAACATTTTTTTTTTAATAATCGTGATTTTCAAAATTGATATAATTAATGAAGTAGTAACAATAATGGTAGTAATAAGAAAAATTATTCTAAGTTGAGAACGTTTATTTTTCAATAAATCGGCAAACTGATCTTTCATAATACGTTAGTTAAAAATTTTATTGTTACTATATTCCAGAAGATGATATCAGCAATAATCAGTTCTAAATACTATGGTGTAAAAATCTTTCTAAGCAGATGACAAAAGATTCTGCATTTTTTCAATGCAATTTTTTTAAAGAAAGTTTCCGATAAATATAAATGAAATACTAAGATATTGTAAATGAAAGTAAAGGTAGATAAAATATTTTTAATCATTCTTCTTACTCATCTAGATGTTACCTTAAAATTGAAATATTAACATTCAATTTAATTTACATGTTTCAATTTTTGATAAAAAACTTTAATGTTTATAGTATTAATTGTAATATTGTAATATATGAATATATTATATATTAACGATTGTAGTATAATGTACACATAATATAAACGACTCTATTATATTTTTCTGATAAAAATTCTTTATTTATTTTTTTTTTGTTATTAGAAACACAAAGTTTTTTCCAAATAATAATAATAATAATAATAATGATAATAATAATAATAATAATAATAATAATAATAATAATAATAATAATATAGTCTACAATAATGATTATCAGTAATAATCTTTTAAGGGATCGCTGCAAGGTATAAAAAAAAATAAATCTCTTGTCAGTATGCATGTATAGACTATAAACTAATAAGACTTATATACGTGCGTGTTTGTACAGTAAAGGTTTATTCTAATTGATTTTTAATTGACATTTTCTCTGTATTAGAAATCTAACGTCGATAATGGCTAAATCAATAAAATATAACAAGTCGTTTGCTCATTTCGATAAAACATTATGTAAATTATTTGACTTGATTTGTATTATCAACAATTTAAAAGATATTATTCAAAAGAAATTTAAAGTTTTAAAAAAATTATTTCAATTAATAATCTATATTCACTAACGGAAACAAAAATATTCTTTTTCAATTATTTAGAATAACTTCATTTATAGTTTTGTAGTTTTGAAGTATAATTGATAAACTACAACTTATCTTTATGCTAATAACTACATATCATATGTAGTTGCTATTACCACGTAATAATGAAAATAAAAATGCAGTATAATATAAGTAGATTACCTTGAATTATAAATTCTGTAAGAGAATTCTAAACAAAATTAATAAACTTGATACTGTCATTAAGACATGTAAAGCTATCTACAATTTTACAGCACAACTAGATTATTTTATAATTTCACGCTTTAATTTTTAATAATTGAATAGCCTCATTTCATGATAAAAATCGGAATACTACTCGTTAACATCAGAATGAGTAATTGTCATTTACTGATCGGGTTAAAGAATGGAAATATTTTAGTACCGAGTTATATTAATCTCCAAGATCAACATCTTTATGATTAAATGGTAGTTTTCTGCCTTATTTATTTACGACTATCTCGCGAACCGTATTCTTTATACAATACTCGTCGATTCGTAGTTAAAAAAGGATTAGTATCTTTAAGACTTTTTAAAACATTTTTTAATTATTTATTTAATATTCTAAAACATAAATTGCAAATCAATAGGCTTTTTAATTGCATTTGTTACGAATTCATTGATAATTCAAATTATTAACATTCTTTTTAATATCGTATTATTGACCAATGCTAAACAGTTTTTAAAATATTTATCATCGTGAAATACATTTATAGAACAAGTTAATAAAATTTCAAGAAAATTTATTAAGTAACGTAATGGTAGCAACTTCGTGTAAATCGTCTTAATTTATTGCAATATATATAACTTACTTGGAAAGTTTGTATTTTATATGAAATAATAATCTGATATTAACTCCAGATTGGATTTTAATTAGGAGTTTATAATTTTTAAATAGAATTATTTGCGCTGATAGCTCGTGTATATTTCCTCATTATTTTGAGATCCCTTTTTATAGACACATTTGTAAATTGAACGTATGCCTTTAATAAAATTCGCAATACTTGAAGTTTCTGGTCTTCCTTCAAGTAACTAAATAGTGTATGGTAGTATTTGACTAATCATATTCGATATTAAATTTGTTAAATTATTTTGTTGATCGACGACTTTATGCAACTGCATACAATTGGAAGTCGTACAATAGTTTTTTAATAAATGAACAGTCAAAAGGTAAAGTATTGAAATGAAGCCTTTAAATTTTTATCCGTTTCACACTCGTCAATGTCAATAATCTATTTGTCATGTATTCAAATAACGTGTGTTTCTTTGCATGAATGGTGAAATATACTTGTATAGATTACGTGAAAAGTTCCACACATTTTTTAGATTGATAGAAATGATTCATTATTAAATCATTGAAATCAAATAGCATTAAACTTATCACTTTTACAATTTTTCATTATCTAAAATATTTTTTACGATTATGAACATATTATACTAACTAATTCTAGCTATTGTCTTACAATCTTGGATCATATTTCTCGATTTCTTTGCTTTTCCAAAGTTGGTTTCCAAGGTTGGTCCTAACCAACGTAATAGCACGACGAAGAAAATAGAAAAAACTCTACAAGATTTTAATTTACTATTGCAACCGTTTAGTAATATTTTCTCATGCAAATATAATTTTATAATTTCATTTGAAATTCAATATCATAATGCTTTTAACCTCACTAGATATTTATGAAAAGTGTTAATAATAATTTTCATTCATTCATTAACTAAAAACATCAAGTCTTTTAATAAAATTGTTTCATACGTGTTCAATAGATCGAAAACTACCGAACAAGTCACGATTTAATAATTTCAGTTTTGATGCATTAATTTGCGGTACTTTCAAAGAACTTATAAATTGTGGAACGGTATGTGAAATCGTATCTGATCCAACATTTGAGTCATCATTATTATTATGTTATTGATTAGGATTTGCGAGAACAACGGTCTGTGAGATTTGTATACGTCGACTATATATATAAGTCATCCATCCTTTAGAACTGATCATATTTCTAACTAATCCTTAAAATGATCACATAATACTTTAATTTTCGATCGAAAATTTTCAATACTATCAGGTTTCTATTGATATGAATTGCAATGTAGTTTTGAAACTAAAATATACATATTTTTTAAAAGAATTTTCAAAATTTTTACATTACTTAATTTACATGGAATAAGATTACATTGTATAAATAATTTAGTGAATATTCAATGAGCGGTAGCCATTTAAGAAAAATAAAAGTAAAATTGTAGGTTTGATTGAAATGGAATTCATTGATGTTAATTATTTTTTATGTGCTATTTTGATCTATTCTTTATTTTACTTTGTAACAACTTGAACGAAATAACATTGATTGATAGATACTACTCTATTCCAGTAGAATTTCGTTTAACTGTATGGATTAAGATGCTTCCTCATGTCCGCTTATACAGATTTGTTTCTTGTATGGTTACCCATGCTCTTTAATGATCACGGATCCGGTTCTGATTCGTTGTATAAACTTAGACACTTTTTTTACAATAAGTAGATTGCAACGCTTCTTGACGTTTGATCCAGTTCGTATAACAAAAATTTTAATGTCATTAAAGGAATGAACAACTTTTTTATGCTCGTAGTCATGTAACTCCTCTTTGGAGAATTAAATGCACCGAGATATAATCTTTATGTATAAATAAATAAATTTATTTAGGTACATAGTTTCAATTTAGAATTTAGAAAATAATTATATTAGGATGGTTCAAAAAGCTATACACACTCAACTAAACATGAATTCAAGCACTTAGATTTTCAGTTAGGAAGTACAGTATATAAAACAGGTTTAACATATTTTGTAATATTATGCAGATGCATTTTTAAAAACTGTAATTGACAGCAACCGATGAAACTTACAATTTTTTAAAAATGGATTTGAAGAACAAGAATTTTCTACTTACGCTGTCAGAACACTGAAGAGCACCGTGTACGAGCCTTAATCTAAAACGTATTCGTAAACACAACGAAGACGCTATTATCAGCAACCCTATTCGCTTATCGGTCAAATGGCTCACTACAAACATATACCTGGGATTTCTCAACTTTTTTTCGATGTGTTTATGTAAATATGATAATTTTTCTACAACTTTATTAACTTTAGAAAAATATTAACAAAACATCCAACGAGTTTATAAAAGTTGTTTTAGATATTTGACGTCCTGAGTCCATAAAGACAAATTTTTATTAATAATTTTAAATATCACAGAATAATATAGTACGTTAACACAACTATTACAATAAATGTATAATAAAAAGTATTTCGTTTACTTTCTACCATTCTTTTGAAAGCGTAACTTTTGTAAATACTTGAATAAAAAAATACATACGTAAGCTAAATTTTCTTTAAAATATTTAATATATTTGAAAATGTAATTTTCAAATTAAAAGAAAATATATTTTTAATTTTATCAATATTATTTAGAAGTATATAAAAATTTTATGCATCGTATACACTATAGGCAGAGGCTTTTAAGACTTTAACAAACTATGGAATCAGCAAGCACTATTAGATTACTTTTACAGCAAGATTGCACTATCTGCAAGCAGTTGAAAAAATTAATACTTTGTTGAATACAGAAGAACAGAAACGACTTTATATAATAAAAATATTTTTTCAAAATCAAATTTTATTTTACAGTTAAATCGTTGAATTTTATCTTGTACACGTTATTTTTCAACTTTTTACATGTTTCACAATCATTTTATTTAATACTAATAAAAAAATTCTTAGATCATTAATAATTCTGAATATTGTATGCCATTAATCATTGGGATTGTCTTGATATATAAAAATAAATAATAAAATATACAAATAAATGATAAAAAGTATATAAAAAAAAATTTAACCTCGGTTTTAAATTTATTTGCAGTATAATTGTGACGATTTTAAATTTAGTTATAATAAAATTTTTTTTACTTTAAGTAACAAAGATAGGTAGATTATAAATAATTATTATTTTTATGTTTGTATTTAAAATAATAATAGTAAGACAAACTGCATGGTTATAACTTGGTGTTTACTTTTACTGATATAAGTGCTATGATATCGATTGTAGTTTTGAAAACCACAATTTGGATTTTATCACTTCTAAATTGTAATTGAAGCTGATTATTGTTACCGGAAGTATAGTCCTTGTAAGGCTATCCAAGCTTTCCTTTTATATTAAGCATATCGTTAAGAATGAGATAATTTTCAAAAGTTTGTTTGCGCACTTTAATGAATGTATTTTGCAGAAATACATTATAAAGAATGTAAAACGGTTAGTAATAACAAAAAGAAGGAATAATATTCAACGAGCTCAGTTCATATTTGTAGAACGGTGAAGATAAGATTTAATTACGCTGAACACTAGTCGAGAAAAAAGAAACTTTCTTTCAGCTCAAGTGCTCAAAAGAATTCAAATATACGTACAAAATTATTTTTAAATAATTCAAAATAGACATCACTTTTAAACTTTTATATGCAGGTTTAACAAGTAATTAAGTTCACGACAGTTCATCGAATCCTCTCTACCTCCCCCCCCCCGCGCCTAGTGCCAAGTTCAAAGCAAAAGTTATAAAATTCGCTTTGAATCGCGTAAAAAAATTTGGTTATCCGGCTTTTGCAGGGAATTACAAAAAGCTTTTTGTGTGTCGGCTGGCGCGCCGTCGCGCGTTCACACAAAATTTCGCGAGACGGAATTCCAAGCAGCGGTAGACCGCGATACGCGAGGAACTTTTTTACTGATAGCCGCAGTGCGGTGTCATACATGAATGCCTAAGATGAAGCACTTAGCTATGCCTCTTTTAACTCTAGTTTTGCCTGTGGGTTAGTGATGCGTGAATCCTAGTTCACATGTGGGCACGTGGGTGAGGAATTTTTGCGCACGAGTATTCGATGCAGTTATTTCTTAAGAGTAACATTTTATCGGAGATGGAAAAATTATAAAACGTTCTGGTGCGCTGACATCATTGAGGTAGCACGCGCCATATTTTTCATTCCCGAATCGAGCCCCGCATGAGCAAAATGATGTATTTTATATGCGGAATGAATTGAAGACATTTTGAAAAATACCGTTCCGTATCTTTTATTCTTCATGATAAAAAGTGAATCTGCATTTCGCGGTTATTTTTATTTTTTCCACGTAACTATATATTTAAAAATAGTGATTAATAGCATTAGTAAAGCATATATATACTATTAAATGATTTGCTGCTTTTTTTGCAGAACATATTTATAGGATGAGAACTCTGACATGACTTCATTTTAATTATAAGAGCAAAGCTATCTAGGAGACTTACAAGACTCATTATCCACCTTAAATAATTAATGTCTTGTTTATGCCAACTTAAGAAAATAGGTATATGTATTTTTATGTTAAGTTGTAATATAAACGAACATAATTAAAAAATAATTTCTTCTTTATTATTGTGAAAAAATTTGTTACATTTTAAAAATATTTGCGTATTAATACTGTTTTATTTTGAAATTTTCACACTTGCAGGCATATTTCTTATCCATTGCTATCTACATCATCCGGTAAAAAAAAACTTTTAATCTCGTGACAGCGATTCTGCTTCAGAAAGGAAATACGATAGGTATCAAGGTACGGTTATATTTTATTATTAAAAATTTAACTCCACATCAGTTGGTATATGAATAATTATTTTGAAGCTACTCCCGTTAAAAATGAATTTTATAAATCTTTCGAAGTATTATTTATTTGCGGACATGTTTTGGTTAAGGAACAATTATTGTTAAGCAAAATTTAATACCTCGTGAAACAAGCTTATTTCCCGAGTCGATTAAATCCGATAATAGTGAAATATCGATTATATAAAGTCTTCTCTATAAAAATACTTCTTGATTTATAATCATAAATATTTTACTTACTATTGTGAGTAAAGTGTCATGATTCTACAATACCAGTAATAACACGATGTGATTTGAAATTAAAAATTAAATTGACACGAACGTAACTCTCCTTTACTTACACAGACTGCTGTATGTTCACTTGTAAGATAACAATAAAACGGGTTTATATAATTTTGCATAAAAAACAATTTGTGTTTGCTTTTGTACAAATACTTTCACTCAATTTAAACGGATAAAAGCGCAAAATGGAAATGCTTATTCCCGATGATAAATGAAAGATGGCATTGATAATCCATCGATAGTCATAAGTATACAATATAAGTTCCTCTACTTTCCAAAAATGCTGGTACTTAAATAGTTGCCTAACTTTAGATCATGCTGTAAAATTCAAACGCAATATTTTTATTTTAAGTACGATGTAAATAATTGATAAACTGGATACCAAGCGTAGGACGCTAAGGAGACGTAATAAAATAATAATTTTGGCCAAGAAGAGATAAAGTTTTAAAGAATCCGCGACGATGTTTTTACGATTAAAATCGAGAAATTTTATTGTATTATGTTACCTGTCCCATTATAATCGTTATTTCGAAGCGAGTTAATAAATTTCTGGCTGTAAGCTACGTACAAATTACACAATGAGCGTGCAATAATTTAAAGAAAAGTCTGGAGGGCATGTAAAACGCTTTTCATGCACTTGGTACATGCGGCCGCGGATTTTACTCAGGTATTAAGGTTCAGCATAACGTACCCGAGTCTGACAAATATACGTGAGATACATCTTTAAAGCGACTCACGTGCGCGCCGTGAGCTCGCGAATTTCGACGAACACCAGCGGTGTGTTCGACGCCTCTGTTTTCTTTCTTTGTCGCAATATAAGTGCGACGTTGTTGGGCGTTTAAAACTCTTCCCCGCGATAACAATGCAGGATATCAACACTAATACTTCTTTGTGCTTTCTTTATTCTTCTTTTTCCATCTTTTATTACATAACCGAGTCACGTATGTGCCTTTTTTTACTTTATAATCGGATCGCATCCGGGCATGGATTTTCCTTTTGTTTTTGGTTTCGTTTTCATATGCGCTCTATGCCTGTTAATTTGTTGAAGATCGATGAAGTTTTTGTTCCTTTTCATAAAGGCTTACGCAAGTGCTACGCGTTTAGTCATTTTATAGTGGCAATAAAACTTTTATTGCGCAATAGTGAAATCAATTGTTGTTAGGTTGGACGTAAAAGATATCATGTAACGAACTTTGTACCGTAATATTTTTATGAATTCTCAGATTCTATTTTATTCTCTTTGAGGTTTTCCTTTATTCGAGTCTCCTTCAAATGAAACTGTAAAAAAGTAAATTTGTGAAGAAAGTAAATGTCAACGAATACGTTTATTTTTAAATTGAATTGCAATGTTTCTTCGAAACGTTCTTAACGTTAACTTTTCTTGATTAATTCCATAATAAATAATTCTAATCTTCAAAACACAATATCTTATCAGATTATGTATTATGATTTTTTAAAGGCTTGTGAATCTTTTTAAATAAATCATACATTGCATGTACAAACTATGATAGATATTTCAGTAGCAACCAAGAAATTTTTAACGAAAACAGTTTCAACTCATAAAATTTTTTTTTCGTTAGTGATCATTCACAAACTTATTGCAGTTATCCATCCGAAGATTATGCGAATTGTATAGAAACAAACAACATACAAAATCGTCTTATAGATGAAAGACTTTACTAATCTTTCAGACAACAAAATTGTTTTGGCTCTAAATCAAAATATTTTTTCACGGTCAACAAATATTTTCTTGAATTTTCAAATTATTTTATTTTCACGAATGTTAAAATACAGCATTTGTGATATGAGCAAATTTTTAAATTATAAGAATTCTCGGAACATCTAAATTCACCCTTTAATACTTTATTTTCAAATTCGAATCAGAGTGCATTCCTCAAGTGAAATGTAATAAAGTCAAAATACAGTTACCTTATAACATGTTTCGTAAATCTAATCTAAGTAACTTTGTTACATGTTATTCAGAATAGATTCGAGAAGATTGAGCACATTCGATCATTAATGGGTTTAATACGAACTCTAAGATATGATTTTCTGTTGCATTTATTATAGAGTTCGTAGTTCATAATTCAATCTAACGGATTATGAGTTGGAAGATAAATGCTTTTCCAGCAAATATCTCAAAAATCAGATTTAGCACTATAACAGTATGATAAACTTTCATTACTCAACAACTAAAATTCACATAAAATAATTAAATAAAATAAAACAAATAAAAGACGATTAAAAAGAGTAAAAACCAATTCAAAAGGTTATATTGTCAATTATAAATTGTACAAAATTTTCAACTGAATATTCTTTTAATTTCTAAGCTTACTTTACGTATATTATCATTATTATTATTATTATTATTATTATTATTATTATTATTATTATTATTATTATTATTATTAAAATAATATTTTCTATTATCATTTTACGTTACAATCACTGTGCAAAAAGTTTATAGTTGAAAAAATAATGGGAGGAAGAACTATTAGAACTTTATTTGTATTCATTTTGCAAACTAGATGTTTCCTTTGTTAACAAATAATGATAGTGTAAATAATTATAGATTTAACTAATGATACGGTCTATTTCATGTAAATTTACAAGATATCTAATACGCATAAGTGCAGCACACAGTTCCATACTAATTAACGTGAAATATATTAGCGCAGCTAATCTAGCAGTTGTGAAAGAAATTCAATCGTTAAAATGGGAATCCATATTTAGTTTTGAAATCTCTCAATTCATGGAGTACCTGAAAATCAATTATGTAACGCTTGTTAGTGTACGATACAATTACGTTCGTCATTACCGCGTTTTCGTAGGCAGTTATATCGCGTCATCCTGTCGTTAAAAGAATACTTACGAAGTTAAGAGCATTACAGCTGTTCACGACTGTTGCAAAGGCTCAATTCCGGAATTAGTACCTACCTAAGACATGCGAAAGACGTCAAAATCCAAGTGCAGAGCAAACTTAAAACTAGCTTTCCTTTTAAAAGTGACTCACGCCCCCCATTCTTGCTCCTTATGCTGCCCGATCCTAAACGCTGGATTGACAAAAATCGCTTTCCCATAGACTTCGCTATTCATTTAACGCACAAAAGCCAAAATCTTTTTCTGTTCTCCTTCTCTTTGCTCCCACATGCCGACTCTATTTACTCACGTGTATGCATACACAACGGTTCGATCTTGCATGAATTCTACGTTTGCCTCCCTTGTTCGCTAGGTTCCATGTGTGCACGTATCTTCCGAAAGATGTAGAGAAAGAGAGAGCGAGCGCGATAATCCAAAAGACAAGAATACCACAGAGCCTGAGCGGCCGATTTTCGGATTTCCCATAGTCAACGGGATTAGCCGTCGCCGAGAAATGAGGAGAAAAAAAATCAAGAGGCAGGTAAGAAAGGGACAAGGTATAAAGCATAAAGCAAAGAAATGCTGAGGTTGAGGCTGTCCAAGAGAAATGGAATTATATTGTGGCAGTTGCCTAAGTTGCTCTATCGTTGAATTGTGCCTTTATGTGACAACATTATTATTATAAATGCTTTAAACTTCAAGTAGCTCCTTTATTTTTCAGCTTTATATATAATATTTACGCTGGAAATTCATGGATATTTTTAGAAGTGCTTTCTCATACATACAAATTTTAATTATAGACGAATAGGATGTTTGATTGTGAACTATGGAAAACGTTCATTGTTTGATAACGAAATTACGAATGCACTGAATTAGGTAGTTTTCGTTTTAACTTTACAACATCGTCAATCAATTATAAGCATGAAATAAAATTAACTCGTAAAATTCAATAAAGTTAAACAGCAATCTTCGAATATTCTTAAAAGACTCGTTTCAACTCATTAAAAAAGCAAAGCAAGATAACAAAGAACATTTCTCAAAATCTTAAGTATAATAACTGAAAAATACGAAGTAATTCAAGGAACAAAATAAAAGCGGAATTCCGAAATAATAATAATTTTTATAATCATCATAATGATTATTTATGTTAACCGATGTGCACGCGAGACTCGAAGCAGAAAAGATAGAAGAAAATGTACGGCCGAACAATCAAAGGAAACAGGTATGTAACGACGAAAGTGCGCATGAGGCGAAACTGGAGAAGAGGAAGAAGAAGAAGAAGAAGAAGAAGAATAAGGAGGAGAAGAAGAAGAGAAAAAAATAAAATTTGAAAGCGAAGAGTCGGAATAAAAGCGAATCGAATAAAGTGGTCGTGCCACCGTGAACGCGGCTACTGACGCGACGTGCTGCCCTGCGTGTGCGCAGCTATGGCCCGGGCCAAGAACTTTTTTGGAAAAAGGCCCCAGGCCGAATATTACGTGTATCGATGTCCAGAATTCGGGTGGCCGAAGCGGTACGTCTGCACACCGGTAAACATGACGGCTTTGCACGTTGAAGCGAACAGGGTGACGCTTCCGCAACTGTTACGGCCGAGGATGACAAAATCCACACTTAACACAATGTGCGACTCGAGCCTCGAGTAACTCCCGCCGTTAAATACTTATATACTTACGAGATAAGTCCGCGGCGCTCAATAGGGGCAGATTAATACGCTGCATGTACACGCGCGTTTAACAGATTGACCGATTCGTATTTATTCATTGTTCTTATTGTGGCTGCGAGGAGGCAGCGCAGTTCATTCCCCGTAAGCGCACAACAATGCGTCATTTTCGCTATGTTTTTATTAGATTATATTAGATATTCTTATAGGAAAGTGAATGTAATGCAATATGAACATAACGGTGGATTATTATTTTGTATCTTAGACTTTAAATATCCGGCCAATCGCTCGTGTGTGAGCTCACGAATTTGGTTACGAATCGATTTCATTATACGTAGGAAGTTTTATTAGCTACAATTAATGTAGGGGAATATTTTTTATGCTCTCGAGTGAGTATAAACTGCTTTAAATTAATAAAGCTTGAGTAGCCTTTTAATAGATCTTTTTAAAACTGAAAAATTTTTTCGCTGAGTTTATTAAATAAATAATATTATTAAAACAGAATACATTTTAGAAATTTTCAAAACAATTTATGCTTCATTAAATACGATTTATAATCTGATAGATAGCAGAATAATCATTATTCACTAAAGAAAAAATGAAGAAGTAGCACTAAAGAAAAAAGTAGAATCATACGACGCATGAATTATTTATATTTTCAGATAGTGTTACGCAATACTTGCGCAGATAATTTGAATAGTCGAACCACCGAACAAATATTTTACATTGTAATTATCGAATTATTAAAATGTTTGTTAAATGATTCAATTTTCCGGATAAACGCGCATGCATTAAAAAGCTAAGATGTATACATAATTAAGATTAAAAATTACTAGTTGAGATATATTGTTCAACAAAAAATTTTCGAGATAAATATAAAAATATGCATTTCAAAGAAAGAAAAAGTTATTGATAGTAAGTGTGAAATAATTAAATATTGACTCACGTTTTGAAGGTTTTATATATCAATATATTAGAAGAATAAAATTAATATTACAGATACTTTTTTAATTATTATATATTATAGATAATTATATATACATAATATTAAAGTAACCAGAGAGATTAATGAATATAATTAAAAATTATCGAAAGTCCGATAACGAATAATAATTGAAGAATAATATCCATGAAAATAAAGCTTGTAGAAAAGAAATAAAGTGTTTCTGATTAGTTGATGTTGCATTTTTAGCTTAATTCATGAGAACAGTTAACAGCCTTACGGCAACACCAACTCGCATTTATAACGATTAAAATATTTTTTATCGATGACTAAAAATATGAAGCATAATAATGTCTTTTATTGAGAATATAGTAAATAATCGCATAAAAGCTGACGAGCATATGATTTCAATTGTACGCGATAATTGACATCTTGCTTACAAGCTTAAAACTCTTTACGTTTTCTTAATCTTTTTTGCGATACAATAGAAGAAATTGCCGTGGATAAAATTGTGCTCAAGCCAGCAATACAGATAATTGGGTGATTTCATTTATAACAAGATATACGAACCATAGTTATAAAATACAAATGACTGAAGGCAAAGTTCAAAATTTATCTAACTATCTTCCACAATCAAATGCGGTGTAGTAGATAAATAAGAAATATCTAAGAAAAAGAATTCAGACTTTAAAAACAATTGTCGACTTTGTATACATGAAAGAAAGAGAGAGAAACTAAGATAAAAGAAAAACAGTAATCGAAGGGGCTGTACCAGTAGAATGAAACAAGGGGATACGGATCCCGAAGAAGAAAAAGCAGAACGAACGACGGATCACGAAAGAAACACGATAATGAAACAACGATAGAAAGGAACAGGAAGGTTCTGTCCAAACGATTCACCGCCCAGAAGGAAAAGAGTATATTGGGTGGAAACAGAAGAAGCAAGCAGAGGATACACGACGTAATAAAGGGAGTAAAAAGGGGGAATTAAAGTAAAGCGTAATGAAAGATCACGAGGAAAGAGAAGAAATATCATCGCGAACAGAATTTCTACGAGAAGAAGGTATCATAAAACAGAGAGTGAAACGGACAATAGAAGGCTAAGAGAGAGCGCGAGAGAGGAAGAGACGAGGATGACGAAAAACAAGAGATATGGAGGAAGAGAGAGAAGGCCGGAGAAGTGGACCAGCTGGGTCTCCTGCTCGGAAGATCGAGAGAAGAGTCCTTTTCTTTGTTTGAAGCCGCGCCTGCGCGTAAAACCCACTCTTCTCCAGTTCAGGTTCTCCCACCACGTCCAAGGATCGGTGAGGTAAAGTTACCTGGATCGCGCGGCCCTCGGTCTCCTCAACTCCTCTGTTCTTCAAGAAAGTAGGGACGAGACTGAGCGCGAGAGAGAGAGAGAGAGAGAGAGAGAACTTTCCACTAAACAGGTGGTCCCTTCCCATCCTATTTTTCGAGAAGAACCCACACGAGCGCTCTCGCACACAAACACATGCACGCTGGGCACAGGCAAAGGACTGGCGTACTAAATCTTTGCATGCTTTGCCTTGCTTCGGGTCTCTGATCGAAATGTCGATGCAGGCAAACTCTTGATTCGATATATTTCTCATCTTGCCGAGGTGTGTTGCACGCGTTAAAATGGCTGTAATGCTAAATGGCTTCCTCGAGAATCTCCGTTTAGATATTAACAGTTTGTTGATGGTAAGTTTGTCCATTCACGGTTCAAGTTTTCATACGATAACCATATCCTCCATCAGATAATCACCGACAAAAATTTAAATATTTTTTATGTACGATATAATCGCAAGATCTCAACCGGTGCAGCACTTAATATATGTAACACCCAGGCTTTTCTCAAGAAGGAATCCGATAAAGATATGGGACCAAGCACGTGATTAATGCGCGCTTGATGTAACATAGGAATGGGATGATTGAGAATCTTGCTTTAAGAATACATCTACAATTAATGTGCATCTACTATTAAAATCATGCGTATTTAAGCGAGGTGTTACAATCCCCCACAAGAAGCAAGCCACGAGTATGTACCACGAAAAGACCCTTTTGCTGTATTACCGACATTCCTAAATTTTACTTACTAATTTCTTTGTAAGTGTGACGCTACTCTGATAAATTTCTCATTAACTTTCGCATTTTATTGGCAAAGAGAATATCGCCTTCAAGAAGGTAAGCGAGGGACAGATGTGTGCATGCGTGCGTGCGTGCATGCGTGCAGGAAGATTCTTTGAGAGTCTCATATTCTGCGGTGGGCCAACACGAGTGATCGGCAACGCATGAATGAGTGAATGACGATGAGAGCATGGGAAATGTTATCGAAGTCGGGAAATCTGGTTTCGAGGTGCTATGCTGATCCCCGCTCTCTCTTTCTTCCCGAAAAATAAGTATTGACCCACGGTTACTAAAAGCTTTCGAGATCCTTCGCTTTCTTTTTTTTCTCCTTCGTCTTCTTGGCTCGTCGGTAGTCTTTCTTCAGTTTTGAATTACAGCAGGCCGGCACGTTGTAGCAAGTTTTTAAATTTTCTTGAAAAACGTGGAAATTTTAGTCTCATAGTTACTTGCCGTAATGTGAATTTAAATGAGATAAAGAGATTGCCTTTAAAATTTATTCTTTTTTTCTCTTATAATGAAATCATCTTTTTTTTAATATGTCACATCGACATTATTAAAGCAATATTGCTAAATACTCTAATTATATTTTGAACAATCAATTATTCATTTTTGTATGCTTTTTGATCATTGCTCATTAACGTATATACATATGATACCTTGTAAATCCTTGTTTTAATGGTAATACGTATAGCATCTGCCGCATATTGACACCGTTTTTACACCCACTTATATGTTAATTTAAACTTCCGTATCTCCTAGAAAAGATGCTGTACCTTATATTTAGCAGACGCATGGGAATTAATTAATCAAATACGGTTAAATATAAAAATAATACTGTATAATATAAATTAAATGTAAAAGGTTTTATGATACGGCATGTAGAGATAAATAGCAATCGAAACAATGGCAAAAAACAATATAGTTTGTGTTATTTTCACACGGTATTAAACTGTCTTTCGTAATGTTTATATATTCAGTGACGTTTGAAATATCTTTATTTTATTTTTTACGAATATTAAATTAGGATAATTATTTGTATCAACGAATTGAAGAATGATCTTCATAAAGAGTAAGATAACTATTATTAATAAATTAAGGATAAGTGTTGATTGATACGTGGATTGAAAATATTAAAAATATAATTTTTAAAGTATAATCGTTGTATACGTATTGAAAAGAATATTGCATTTATTTTAATCTTTCATCCCCACATTTTTAAATTAATCAAATACTACAACGTGTAGTAAATTATGTTAAGTTTGATAATATTCAAGGTTTTAGAATTTTCTAATTGCAAATGTAATAAATTAAAACTAATTATCATGAATTATTATTCTATTTTAATTTTAATACTGACTAGTAAATACGTTTGATACAACTAGAATGCGCTGTAAGAAATGTAATTAACTGAATTATACAGTACTTAGAGACTTACTATGATTATTCATTTAAATAAATTCAAAATTATTTCACCGGTGTAAACATACATCCGTTAAAACATTATAACATGTATTCTCAATAACTATTTCTTTAATATTTCTTAAATAATAATTCATATATATATAGTGCAATGCATCATTTTAATAAATTGTAGTTTTACTTAATGGCATTAATAAATTAACAGTTGCATATTACCTGATTGTATAACAAATATGATATAAATTGAAATGGTCATGCAAAAAGTTAATTGAAATGCAATATATATATAAACACACCTTTATGCCTACGAGAATTTAATTTTATGATGTAAGCATTTGCAATAAAACAATTTATACTTTTTCACAGACTCACCCAAGCGACATTTAAGAACTAAAAAATAATTCTATCAATGTAGGTGTGCGGACAATATATCATCGCATGTTATGATCAAATAATAATACGATTCGGCGCAGGTGGCGGTGCAACAAATCGAATAATCTTTAACGAGGGAAGTAAGATAGTCGAGAAAATGTGACTTATGTATTATCCCCTATGTTCGCGGTGTGAGGAAAAAAGTGAAAAAACAAGGAGAACGCTAATAGCGTCAGCGGTGGCAAGAAGCGGAATTTTCGCGTTGCCAGCGTAAGTGTTTTGTGCAGCGCGATTTACGCAACCAAGTCCGTAGCGGAGTTGCAAATGCAATTAACAATATTCCAACCGCTGCACACCGGCGAAAGCCGTGAGCTCATCTCATGCGCGCACCTCCGCCGAGCGCGACTCGACTCGGTGTACATATGCATTGGGAAACCGATTTCATCATTGCGCGTAAACCGATTGGCGTTATTGGAAATCACGCGGCATGTATCTCGCGACGAAAAATGAGGCTTGTAAAAGGAGCTGCGCATATTGGTGAAATCGCGTCTGGCGGTCGAACACACCCACGCTTTGCCTAAATAACAGTTCATCTCAAGTTCAGAAATCATACGTCACTTAACTAAGGCTCGTTTATTCCAGTCGTGTAGCCGTGAACGTGGAGCCACTAAAGCGATGAGCCAGAGACAAGAGCTAAGAGTCTGCTTCGCACCCTCTTGAATTCAATGGACCAAGAAGATGAAAAATGCTAATTCAAAAAGAAGATTTGGCCTGTCAAAATATATTATTACTTTTTTCGTCAATGAAACACGGCGCGACATTGTGATTATTGTTTGTCCGTGAAATCAATGGAGATGGAATTCGGATAGGAATTCTTTGGCTGTGTAGTTACACGCATTATTTATTAGAATGAATGTTGGTTTTATTTCGAAGACGAGTCGGACAATGGCCGGACAATAGAATAAAACGCCAGTCGTCGAAAAGAGATAAGTCGCCATCGCACGAGTCCAGCTTAAATTCAATAATGCGCATGAATCTCGGATAAGAGTCGCGAGCTTCGTACCGTATCACTTAAAGCTTACATTGTGGATCCGGTGCGCCCGTATAGATTCCCGATCGCTTATTCCACCGTACCCTATACTTAATGGAGAAGAAGGACAAAAACACTTACTCATCGCTCACAATAAAACTCGGTGTCCGCGCATGCGCGCATCGCATACTTCGTATGGGGCGTCTTGCCTTACCTGTTCCAGAGCATCCGCGCCCCGTGCGCGCCTGTTATAATTATATGCCCGTGAGCGGGGAGAGGATGCCCTTGATATAATAAAAGCCATAAGTCCGTGTCACTGGCGCCGTTATCGAGGCAGAGATAACGAGCAGTGGACCGCTTATGGTTGGCGCGACTTGTATCAAATGTTTGCCAGCCGCGTATCATATATTGTTTTGTCTGAAGCGTCGCCGACGACGCGGAGACTAGTTCGTTCTTTTTTCCGCTCGCCTTTTTTTATTATTTATCCTTTTTTGCGCGCGAGCCCTTTCACGAATCTCGGCAAGTCCGACGTTAAATGGGGACGATGACGGCAGCTTATCGCTCATTTCTCTTTATTTTTTTATTTCTCTGTTTGTTCGTTTTGCTGGCTCAACGGAACCTCAGCGCCGCGTGATGATATAGCGATAAGATCTTGGGATTTAACTTTTTTTCGAGGGACCGGATGAGCATCGAGTGGAAACTAATTTGAGGAAGATGGAAGAGGTTATAATTGGTACTGGATATTAATTACTTGCTAGTGTGAATGCAGGCTGGTATAACGACTGTAGCGCAGATACGGTTTCACTTGCATAGTTATACGTTACAAAGTGTTCATGAATGTCAGCGGTATTGTGAATATTAATTAGATATCTGGCTTATTTTTCGTAGAGTGGGAGAAGAAAAATTCGAATGGGATAAAAATGAATCCAAGGTGCTTTAATATTGAGTCGAGATAACAGCAACATTGAATTAAGTTATTAGCGCTATTCAAATGATTAATCGAGACGATTAAAATAACGCAAAAGATTTACGAATAAATGTTGTAATCGAATTATTTATCAGTCACTTGCATATACACGGACCTCGTTATATTTTTCCTTTTAAGACTATATATATATATTAAAATTTTTATTCGATTCTATTCACTTAGAAAATATTTTATTCGAATAGTAAAGTTGATGATGCATTAAAATAATAAATTTATAAAGAATGAGCAATCGAACCAGTGATTATAAAGAAAATGAATCCGCGTTAATTTAAAGTTAAATTTCAATTTACAAAATCTAATCGAATTCACATTTGTTCCAAACTTATAAAATGGCATAATTTGATTGTTTATCGCTTCGTTCTACACATTACCGCTGATCGAATGACACAAAGTCGTAAATTAAATTAACTTTATTCGCAATGAAATCCTCCTCCTACCACGACCACGATAACTATTACTACAACTACATCTGCCTTCCTCTTATTATAATACAAGTAGGTCGAGGTGTGTAATTAATTCAAAACCTAAAAATTACGAGAACAGTCGGAAGGTCATTGAATAATAAAAACGAAAGGATCATCTTAGATCATTGATACATGACAATTTTATCGTGTCAAGGTGATTCGGGTATGTATCGGAATCGTTACGATTTTTACAACCACTTTTTATGGAGAATAAAAGAAAATTAAGAGCGTAATGTAACTGTACAAAATACAGTTGATAAGAATCGACGATTCTGTGAGCTTCCTTTATGTCTATTGGTACAGTGACGAAATTGTGCTGCTACGTCCTGCTTAACGCTGTCTCTCTTCTGTATGCAAGTATTTTAAATAAATATATAACGCGTGCATCTAATATTTTGTACAAATGACGATTTTTTCGAGAAACTAAAACCCGTATCAATGCACCAGAATTTATTATTTTCTACTCTTTTACTTTTTTAGGAATCGTCGGTTAGTTCAAAATCGAACGCGTTAGTTTTTAAAATAAGTTAACTACGATCGCGTCATACTTTTACATTTTATTGCAATATGAGACTCAAAGCAGTTTTCATATGCAGCTCAAAGTTTACTCAATATCAATGACATGTGAAGATGGCGTTTACGAGCGAGTACCGGCACGTAAAACGATTAGTATTGGCGGTTCTCCGAAACGAATTATCAAAGATAATGCACTTTTTCAATTAATCGCTTTCGAAAACCAACGCATTTCCGTTAAAACAACAGGCAGATTGATAATGACAGAGCCCAGCGATCGGCACTAAAAAGAGCCTTCGGTGAAACCGCCGTCGCGCATTTTTACCGATCACGGAAACGATGAGGTGCTCGATCGCGCGGAAAACTCAGGGTCTCCGCTCCCAGATCGCCGATTCCATTTTTTCTTTCTTTTTGCGTCTCAGGTGAGCCATCGACCGTGGCGAACACTGATCGATGCGAAGTGTCTGATGCCAGGACTTTTAACCTTTGACTCCGCTCAAGGAAGACCAGCGCCGCGTTTCCGCTTTGTTTTAATTCCTTCCTTTTTTCCAATTTGCGCGTGAAAATTAAACTCGATCAAGATCTATCAAGATCGATCGAGAAAAATTTATTTCGGTGTCCTCGCGGAGGGGACAGGCTAGTATAGGACAATTGTGGACGTGATCACGTTTTTTTTTTAGATTGTTATTTTCAGAAGCAAGTAGCATGGACGGTAATTTCTTACATTGAAATGATGAATTCCAATGCTATTGAGATGACGAAATGGTACATCAATATTCCTGTAATTATATACTTCAATAATTTCGAAGATTGTAGAAGTGAATATGTGAAGAAAACTATGATCGGGTTACTGAGATGATTATACGTTAGCGTATTTGGAATATTATCTTATTTTATTTTCTAATAAATATATGTATCATTAAGTTTTTTGCACGAGGTAATAACTTTGTACAATGCAGGTTTATTTTACAGTCAAATTTGCAATCAATTTTTCATTCTAGACATTTTTGTCACACTATGAAGAATTTAAAAGTAAATAAAGAAATTAAGAATTCAAAATGGTTTACAGTTTTTTGTGCAGTTACATAAGGCTAAAATTTTAACTTATAATAACAAAAAATGTTACTTTAAACGTTTCCATTATTTTTAAAATAAAATAATATGAATAATTAAATATTATCTCGATATCAACTATTCGATAAAAAATTAATTAAAAAGTATGATTAAAAATTATTGGATCATCGACTGAATATTTTTGATTTACTCTTCTTTGAACTTAGAGCTCATAAAAAGTTAAATTTTAGCACAGAATATCTAGAATACTTTCCGAAATTAGGTATTTTTATTGCATATTTTATTTTGAAAATATAAACAAAAAATGCACGAAAGAATTTAAATAAACCAGTTATAAGTAAATTTATAGCCTATCCACCATATGATTTACGATGGGTATTAAATTTTTGAATAGCCATATCTCGAAGCTTTTTTTAAGCTACAGAAGTTCGCTTATACTCAGGAGTTCGACCAATCAAAATAAAAACTTCCGCACATATTCTTAAATAAATTATCTAACTTTTTAGTGTTATTCATTTTGGATACAATTTTTCTACAATTAAATAATGAAGAAATAAAATAAGTTTTTACTGTTATTTAAATTACTTACAAAACGTTAAAACCTGTTCACTAAAAATTTATGGTTATTAAATAGTATTACAATATAAAATTTAGTGTAGTAATAAGTACTTCTCAAGATATACAATTTTTTTTGAAATATTAAAATATATAAAAGCAAATACTATGAACTTTAATTATTTCAAAAGTTTATAGTTTTTACAATGATGTTTTTAGGTTTAAACTACATGTGCGAAGTGTGTAATTTCAACAGCAGAAATTCTTAAAAAATTTAATTAAAGATCAATTATATTTTTTTAAAATACGATAAAATTATTTTTTCTCTGACAATTGTTTTAAAAAATTGAAAATAAAATCTACAAGTTTTACAATCTCTTTTCTTTTCAAAATATTAAATTACTATAACGAAACTTTAATACTATCAATTAATGCTTATAATAAAACTTTTTTTCTATTAAAAATATTTATTTTTATTTCAACTTACCAATATTTAATAAATTATTTTTATATAATTACAGAATTAAGGAAGTAGATTTTACACATTTCATATGTATTCTTTGAATTGGACAATAATTTGTTATAAATTGTACGTGTAATATTAATATCCTCACAGAAATTTTTAAGGTGGCTTTCAATATAAATTATAAATTTATATAAATTATTTAATTTACATCAATAACAAATAAAAAGGAAAAATTGTTATCAACGTAAAGATTAGTACTTACGTAGCAGATAAATCCAGTAAAGATTCAGAAAATTCTTACTGACTCACCTATAAAAAAAATAATTATTGTTAGATATCTATTTAAATATTTTTGTACTGCTTATATCTATCTTAATTGCCAGTATAATCATGGCCTGAATCTCCTTTAAACTAATAACTTAAGGCTTATTAATTTCTAATGATTTATATTTAACTTTTTAATCAGCGGATGAATTATAAATTTTCATTAGAAAATAATTAAACATAAGTTTAAAAAATATTTTTAATTACTCAGAATTGATAAATAAATAATTTTTTAGATCTCAAGTTTCATTAAAAATGAATATATCAATCTTGTAAAAAATTATCCAATTCTTTTTAAACATTGATTATAGTTTTATTGATTTCACAAATTAATTTTTCATTTAGTTTGAAAGCTTTTTCAAATGGGTTATTTTTATAAATTTTATGCACGTGCATAAAATAAAAATGCAAATTATTACGAAATAGACGTATAATGCTTCTTGGTTTTAGTAAAAAGTAATTTAATATTTCCAACGCTTATAAAATGCACCGCACAAAAGATTGTCATTTAATAAAACATGAAATTTTAAAACTTCGACTCGAAGCTCCATTTCAACATAAGTCAATGGCAAAAAAATTATTCGCAAAATAAGCAGTAAATTTTTCTTTTCAAAATCACGTCATTAATTGTTGTTCGTTTTTTTCTTTTTGTTCGTGCAGTATAAAAAACGTTATATGCAATACGTATTTTGATAAGATCATACAACAGAAGCTACTAATTGTTAATTTGTAAAATAATAACATCTTTTTTGCATAATCCTTCGAAAATTGGTGTTAGAATAATTACTACTGCACAATTATATTTTTTATGCATTAGCAATGAATTGTCACGATCACAATCACAATCACAAGCTAATTAATAAAGCATCGAAAATTTATTATTCAGTAGTGAAGAAAATAATAAAATCTGAATAGTTATTTATTTAACACACAAATTTATATTCGCTTTTTCATTATAGCTTCTAAGAATTACGAGAATTATCATAATTAAAATAGAAAACAGCATTTTAAAGTAAGAATGCGGATGGCGTAATTTTTGCTCGCCAAATTTATGTTCGAAATTAAATCGTCATTAGAAGAGGACTTGCTTTCTAATCATATTTTCGATGTGCTTAAATTAAATTAGAAATCTTGTATTAACAGTGTCCATTATACGTTTATTATAATTTGCATTACATTAGTTACCATTTTCAAAACATACACAATTGTTAAGTATACATACACATACATACATATATATTACGTATTATTATGTAATGGTTTTAATTAGCAAAGCTCGTAGAGGTAAAAAATCTTGGATTTTTTACAATAATTATAAAAACTGATATAAAATATTAACAAATTTCATTCTGAATTAAGTTTCAGCATTAATTTGTCAATACAATGAGAATTTTCCGAATAATAACTTTCCAAAATAATATCTGTATTAATAATAGGTAGCAGATATCTTATTTCCTTTTGGTATTTTAATATACATATTATGCTTTGTAAAGAATCATATTAATATGATATTTTTCAAAATACAAAATAATTCATTTCTTAAACAGAATCGATAATGTGGTGAAAGGTGTTGTAATTATGCCCGAGTTATTAATAATATTAGCCTTTATAAGCAAACTAGCAATCTTTTATATTTAGGATAGTAAAATGACACAGATAATCGGATGATCAGGAATTGTCTGTTGAAAATAGTAAATTGTACGAGTTACTAGTGCTTAAGGAGGCACTGCTTGTTATGCATATGAAAGGAAATATTTTCTTGATTGCTTTTGTACTACCTATTCTTGGAATAACATTCACAGCGCCATCTAGCACAATACTGCTTTCAATACCACTACTTTGAAACTGATTTATTTATTAAGAGATGTGAGATTTCACTAGTTGCGGTAAAGCAATTTGCTCGTGCATGTCCTCAAGTATTTCATATCAAAACTGTTTTAATATTATTACCGAATGTAGGAAAGAGTAAAAATAGGCCTAACAGTAATAGCTAAATTTTACAAATGAAAATAAAAATCTTTGCGCAATTAAACTCTAATAGGAAATGCATTAGACGACTGGAAAATATTATTTCTGGAAACATGCGTACAGTAACGATGAATGAATTTCTTAGCCGTTCGTCTGTTATGTAATTGATTAAAAATAATGATAACGATAATAAATACAAACTAAGTATATTAAAAACTGCAGATAAAGTGCTCAAAAAATAGGTAAAAATTGATGATTAATATGCATGAAAATTTATTTCGAAAGTTACATCATATCCGAGAAAGACAATGCGCGCAAGTGCCTTGATCCAGCTGCTGCGGACTGCCGCACCGCGTTTCTCTCCGTCTGTTCAGGTAACTAATCCGGTAATTTGCGACGTCGTCTTATCGAACATACTTCAACGTACGCTCTCTATTTTCTCGCTCCAAACGAATGCAAAAAGTGCCTTGGCTTAAGTGTCATTGGCATACGCGCACGCGGAACACGAGGACCGGTTCGCAGCCTTTTCAAAGGCCGAGGACATAAAAAGAAAGAGAGGACGCACCCGGGCGCGCTTCTCCTCGACAATGTGTGTACACCCACCAACGGTGCTTTACGCATTGTGTATTTATTCCGACGGAACGAGCTCAAATTTTAATCTGCGAGCCGCGTTTCTGACGTGCACTGCATATATAGGCAGGAGCGCGAGGTTGCGATCTGACGCGTCTAAGGGCAAAGATTCCTTATTGCGAGAAATCGAGGCGACGCGACTGAGTTTGCAACCGAAACACTTTTTTCTTCCCACTTCCTACTTTTTTCCAACTCGATCCGATCGTGTGCATTTTCTTGCGCATTTCGACCGTTCCTCGTTAAGTGCTGAGCTACATTTTAATATGCACGATAAAGTTGTGCGACTGGGAGCAAAAAAATACGATACCGAAAATGGAATCGCTTTTATAATTATTCTGTTCATTCCGGCGTAAAAGACCTCCAGCTCGCTTAACTTTAACTGAAATTTATTTTTACTATTATAATATGAGTGCGTGCTTTGTGTATGCCGAGAATAACTTATTTGTATTCGCATATAAACCATTCTCTATGTTTTAAATGAAAAGAAGTGTTTGTACGGCCGAGTGTCGGTTTTCGTGAGTTAATTAATAAAGTCTTATACTAAGAATCAAGCGACTTCTGTTTTTTTAAACGTAAGCGGGAACGCACTAAGAAAAGACTCGGTTATAAATGCATATTTGTTGACGCTTACGTCGGCTGTCCAGGTACGACAAATGTGCGAGGCGAGCGCAAATACACATCGATTTGCGTAATGTTGTGTTAGAGCCACGGACGATATAATTTTTCTTTTTCGTAGACAAAGAAAAATGAAAACAATGCTTTCGAAAATCACGCGGCATCGGATTTAACCATAACTCAGGCCTTTTTAATACTTTGCGGACTCTTCCCTTGAATTAGCGATGAAACAAAAAAAAAAAAAAACGCTTAACCGAGATAATCGCTCGGCTGCGCAGTTATCGCTGTCAATTACATTAAAAAATGTATAGATTGTTACGCATGAAATTCGGAATAATATTAAAATACAAACATTATCGTGATATAATCGATATTCTCCGTCCATTCTTCTTCATTATATCTGGCTGTGCGCTCAATGTGACTATTGGTCTTTGGCCTTCGAGTCGAGAGAGCGAAAGACTCGTATCGGTAATTAAGCGTGTCTCGCTGGTTTTTTAATACTTGAGGAAACCTTTGAATTCGAGTGGTCAAGATCAGATGCTAGTTTTTTTCTCTTTATTTTAACGAAGCTTTCGATGTTTTATATATAGAGTTTAATAACTGGTCCATGACACGTACGATATGTTGTGCGATTATTTACTTAATTAATTATGTAGAAGTTTTCGTAAAACTTGTGATTAAAAGAAAATTTAATTTAATGTCACGGCGTTTCAAGTAATTACATATATCAGAGTTGGGTCTGCATGCACCGTCATTTATTATAAAGCCCCGATAACTGCAATATTTATTACGTAGTTCGTGATCCTGTCGAAAGTATACTCGAATTTCACGACAAAGCACGTCAAAATATAATCCTTTCAAAAAGTATATGAAACATGATAAAATACTTACAAGTGCACTTTTCAACGTTATAAACTTTTTTCACGATGTGGAAATATTTTTCAATCTATCACGCATCATTATAGTTCTGGTAGGATGAGGCCTTAACACATTTTTAATGTGAATCAGTTGAGATAAATTCGTTGATATCCGCTATCGACATTCTACATATTTCCTCATAACGTATTTTAGGTAATTGGATTAGTTCGATATTAAAACAATGACGCATGTGCTATTAATGTTTTAGATAGCTCTTGATTTTTAATTTAAGCCGTTTTAATTTCGTAAAAACTTACTACATGCCTTTGGCTTGATTAATACATTTAAGCTTTTGAAGCAAACAATTTGTTTTGCGTTCGATTTAGGCACTCTGAATCAATGAACGGATGAATTAAAAAATTGTCAACCTCTCAAATATTTTGATAATTCAAACTCAAATGTCTCGTATGAAATGACGAACTATGTAAAAATAAGTATTGTTCATAAAATGAAAATACATTCTTAGCGTTAAAAATTCGTTTAGATTTTTAATGGTACTTATCGCTGAGTACATGATTTAGAATTTAGAATTCATAATATTTCGAATAATATGACGTGACGACAGATTAATCGCAGTGTGAATTTTATATGCTCATTCGTATGTGTACAAGACTGAGCGTTGAAAGAACAATAATTTGATATCACTGAATGAATAAGTTTCATTTTTCTTAAGATACAATGTAAGCCAGTTATTATACTTGTATCTGTTACATAAAATCTTTATAATTAATACTTGAAATTAATAATATTATAATATTATGAACGTATAAAAATTATCATGTACGTTTGAAACATTGTTACCTTATCGTTGACAGAAATTCATCGTTGAAAAATTTTGTAGTTTAAAAAGAGAACTAAAAACATCTCGATAAATTATCTAAGTATAAAGTTTACGTATATAAAATTGTACGAAACAACATTCATCCACCGTACATATGAGTAAAAAATATCTCATCCTCGGTGCTAATATAGATTTCCCAGCATTTTCATGCTCCTTAAACAATTAACTATCCACCAAAAGTTACAAGCCTCCAAGCACTAAGCTATTGAATTTCCGAGCAGAGGCTGAAGATCGTTGAAAGAGTTAAACTGTGTCACCTTTGAAAAGCTGTGAAATTTCACGCGATTCCTTGAACGAGGGCGGTAATGTTTTACCAGAGCGCATTTTAACATTTTACTGGAGTCGCGCTCCGTGTATCGCCGCAAGTTTTATCAATAATCAATGCTAAAACCAAAAAAAGAATTCATTAACTTTCTCCTGTCACACACACGTTGGAAAATTATCTCGGTGGATCAGGCGTCGTGTGCGAGGCGGATATTCCCGTCGCTGAAAATCCATAACTCGCGGCAAGGCTCCCAATAAATTTCATGGACCGGTCGAATGGCAGTTCGTAGGAGCTTACGGCGTGTATCGCCGAACCCGAACAATCGCTCTGCATGCGAGGAGGAAGAATAAAGGAAGAAGGAAAAAGAAGCGCGGGAAAGAGATGGAGAAAGAGGGCGAGCGAGCGAGCGAGAGGGGCGTGTTTTAAAAGGGAGCGAGAAAGTCGTGAATACACGAGAATAGAATTCTCTCTTTCTACCGTTTATTGTGCAGCATTCCCAGTGTATTTCTCGAAACCGGGAGAAGTTTTGGAAATATAGAGAGGAGGGGCGCAAAGGCCCGGACGTGGTAACAGTGCAACGTCGATTCGTTTCATGTCGCCTCTCTTTTCTCTAGTAAGTATGTCTCGTCGCGTCTCTCCCCTCTCCCTCCTCGCTCTTTCTCGTAGGCGCTCATTTACTTATGAGTTGGTATTTTTTTCTCTTTCTGCGGCCGTTCCGTTCCGTTTCTTTTACGCTGACGCTCATTCCCTTATGTGCAGGCACGTATGAGAAGGAAGTTACTCTTTTATGATGCTGGTTGCTTTCCATTTACGCTCAAAGGGAGGGTTAATTTAATACTTCTTAGGTTTTATTTTTAAGTGGATCGATGTATAGAGGAATGATTTTCAGCTTTTTACGCGGAAACTATTGATTTACTGCCTTCTAATGATAGACTGCCATCTTTGCGAACTGCAGAATACTTGCGTTAAATTTTATTCTTCGTTTCTTTTTTAAATTGAGCGTCAATTCTTAAGATGTGATCGGCTTGCCTTGCATAGGCAAGGCGCACATGATTCCAGGCGACTGCGTTATAATTATAATTAATTCTCTTTTTGTTTTTACAGTTTAATCCACGCAAACCAGTGAATTCCAACGCAAGATCGAATTTTTCAATTCGATTCAATTTCGAGAGGAGACAAATTTGTAGCTAATAATTCAAATTAATTGAAATTGCACTGTAATTTTGATCCGTACCATTTGCATTCGTACAAAAAGCAGTAACGCTTGGAATTCAAAAGACGTTAATTGCAAAAGTTTAATGCAAACAAGAAGATCATGGGAAGATCATTCGGTTGCGTTCTTTTTTGGGAGAAACTTTAAACGAAGAGAAGAAAAGAAAGCGAAGTCATGATAATACGCTTTACTAATCTTTATAAGAGGATACTTAAGTTTTAGAAGAGAAAACAGGTACTTCAAGATCGCAGTTCTACTTATAGTGCCCAACGCTTGATAAAGTTGGCTTCGATACAAGCAACAGCGCAACTCAATCAAACATTTTTATCCTTCAATTTCTGAATAAATACTACATGTAGCGTCTTCCAATCTGAAATTCTAACATGCCATTTTTTGCTTTCATCGCACAACACCATTTCGTTTTTTATTGCCGAAACAGCTGTCGACTCGCGGATTTCCCATTTATAAATTCCGACGTCTTGAATTTTCGTTTTTTCAATGACGCAGGCGAGAAATCCATCGCACGACCAATTGCTTACGGTCGAACCCACCCGTATATCAAATTCGAGCTGCGCTTTCACCCACTAGCTGCCGAGCTCTAATCCTCGATTAAGCAAATGAGATAATCCATAAGTCATTCTCCCGAAGCATTCGATGCGCATGACGCGTGGCATCTTACCGATCAGGTACATCGATCGCCAGGCTGGCGATCGCTAATCAGCGATACGCTAGGCAACAACGCGATCATGCCTTAACATAATTAGGCGCACGATAGCTTTCATCTGCACTGGCTTCTCTGAAAAGAAGAAAATCAGTCGCCGAATCCGGGACTCCGCCACTCAGCGAGACTCCGGGCTCTCGATTCAGCATCGAATAAATTAAGCTCGCGTCGAGATTTATCACTCGGTCGGGTCGAGTCCTGCATTATTGATTCCGCTGAAAGTGCTAAAAACCGCGCACGAATTCACACGAGCGCGTACTCTCGCTTACCCTGGCCGAGGCCGCCGACACCTACTCCGAGACTCGAGCGCCATATGGCGCGCTCCTCGGCTCGCTTTGCATCGCCTTCGCGTACAGGCACACGCACACGGGCAGCCGGCGTCGCCCATTAAACGCGAAGCGCGCACGATCGCCTCGAATGGCCGGAGACTGAAACCCGATAGACGGTCGGTCGAGTCTTACGCCGGGGCCTAGCCGTAATTTCGCTTTTATTAGCTCCTCGTGCGGATGGTGCCTCCGTCGGATCTGGACCTCGCGCGAGTTATAAGTCATATTGGAAATCGATTTCACGCCGCGAGCGATAATATCGAATGTCGCGCTCGTTGCAATGCATGCGCCTAGGATTATTTACCGCCGCCGCCGCCGCCGCCGCTACTTTTTGCAATCTGCATTATTCAAGGCCGCAGGCCGAGGCGGGCGTCTTTTTCCGACTCGCGAGGAAAGTGCTGGTTAATGCGTGCTTTTCCAGCGCATTATATACCAATCACTTGCCGCAACAAGAGGCTTTCCGTATTCCTTTTGTGCCCGAGGCTCTTGCGCCGCCGATTCACGGCCGCCTTTTTCTTCACGTTCGCAGGGGCTTCGGATGACGCGGCAGGTTAAAGCAGAGTTCATTTTCTTTTTGAACAAGGGAGGAAGTAAGCAATCAAGATTGAATCGAATTAGAAAAAAGCCTACTAATACAGACCTAATACACGGCCCTTTATTTTCTTGTAAAAGGAATATTCACGAATGAGATGCTGGGAGGAAACATGCTTCGCTCGGGATTATTATTATTCTTTCAGGAAACAATTAGCTTTATGAAGAAGAATTATAACATTTAACACGCGCGGACTCGAGTTACAGCGACTCGTCCTATAAATCCTGAATTAAACTTTAAGAGTTTACTCCCTTACCAGCTTCCTACAATCCGCGTTAACACGTGGTGGAAGAAACGGTCAAATATCGTTACCGACCATATCCAACGTTTCCTTAAAATCAAAATTCACCAAATTTTAATAAATCGTCAACAGCTACGCATTGAAAAAATATTTATGCTGCTAAGCGCACGCTTTGTGGTTGAACGCGATTGCGCTGATCCATTTTAACGAAGAAACTCGAGAACGTGTACAAAAAATGTTACACGCGGAAACGCGCGTACATTTCTTTATGCTGTAAGTTTACGCTAAGATAAAAATAACTTAAAAAACAATGTGTCAAGTCGCATGGCTGCGCAAACACATGGCATCCATCTCCACATGAATTAATTGGATTATATCGTACGAGCCGAAAGTTTTTTTTCCTGTCGGACAAAATTCAGTGGGCCATTGTCGGACCGATTGCGAAACGAAGATAGGAGTTAGTAGCCTGGGCCCGGAGAACATATGGTTTCCGTGTCGGCTGTGCGACGACCAAGGACCCGGTCGGGTTAAGAAAGGCGAGGCCGAGAGAAAAAAAGAAGCTGCCCCACACACTCATAAAAGCAATTTAATACGAATAATGACACATTGCACGCGCGGCTCTGTTGCGTACCGCCTTTCCTCCGCATTGTAGGAGCGGATGGAAAAATGATGACCACACGAGGTGCAGAGAGAAAACGAACAGAAATTTCCACTCCTTTTAAGAGACTCTTATCTCATTACCGACGCACGACGATCTTACAGCTTTATGAGTAACGACGCTGCATGCAAAAGACAATAATATTTTATAGATAATTGTCATGTGCACTTAAACGCAGCCTATTTTATAATTTAATTGATCAATTAGTAAACAGCTTAGTTTGCGAAGGAAATATTTTCTTTTCTAAAAGTGAAATCTTATTTTATACGGGCAAGATTAAATACTTTGATGTCATCACTGCAAAGCTTATACCTCGTGTGCTTCTAATTTCTATTGTGCGTGAAGCTGTAAAATTCTCTTATTGTATAACATAAATAATAATAGGTCGTTTAACGTTTGATTCTACGATTATGAGGAAATTACCTTATTTTAATTTGTCGAACAATACATGTCATTTTCAAGCGTAAGATCATGCAACTATTTTCAATTGATAGATGCGCAATGCTTGGATAGGGTATCGATAAATGTAACAGGTTAAAGATCACCAGCCACGAAGGCGTCTTTATTTTTCAAATAAACGTGTAAGGCTCGTTTCGTGATACGAAGATAACTTGGATTTGTTGAAATCTCCTGAAATCCAATGGAGTAAACATTTACACAAAGAGATTTAAAAGGTGCCTGCGAACGAACTCGCTTTCGGAAAATGCTTTAAATGCGTGTATCATTTTTTAATTCTCAAATATACATTCCCAATTTACAACGCGAAACGTAAGAAAAGCACGATCGCTATTTATTAACACTACTAGTGGCCTGGCACGTACGGCTATTTTGAGATCGCGAATGACTCATGCGTGGATTTTCGCGGTGTGCGTTAGCAGGTAAGGGTGGAAAGCCCAATAGAAGCGATATAGTGCGGATTAGGGAGGTACGATGTCCTTGGTTTCGCAACCTGTTGCACGCGACATCCCAAAAAAAGATCCCTCTCTCTTTCTATATTACCGGAGCCTCGTGTCAGTGCTCGTACAGGAAAACGCAGGCATTAGCCATTTGTCACGCGCCCCGGGTTTTCAAGGAGAGTCTCTTCTCGACTGCTTTCCTCTTTCTTTCATTTTTTTTAATGTGCTCCTCGGAATGCTCACGACATTATTTTTTGTGCGGCTGTTTACATTCGCCAGAGGCCTTTTTACAGCCGAATCTTATGGGGTGCGACAAATTCAAGGGACTCAGCACTGTCTTATTGAGGCCAGAGGGTGCGTGTTCCATCGGGCAAGGCTAGCAGTACACAGACGTGCTTTCACTGAAGTTGTCGCGATGAGGGAAATCGTCAGTTCTATAAATGGAATCGCTTTTCGAACGGAGATTGTCTTTAATTTACATGTGTATAGCTTCAGGAGATGAAGCTGTTGTATACAGGGTTGCCCATGCATGTGACAATAATTTCGGTCGAATATATTTTTCGATGCGTGACCCTGAGTTTTGGTTCTTAAGCTGCTACGTCACTAGAATTAACCATAGTGGTGGACACAATTTTATAAAAATTGATATAATATATTAGGAGATGATGACTTTTTCAGATAATTGTTCGATGATATTCAAATTTTTATTTAAGTTCACGTTAATAATACTCCAGTCCTCTGTTTGACCGCAAGTTAAACCTCGTGTTCAAGTTATGTGAACACACGTAATTTTAGTGAACACTTTTCGAGGTGCACAGAAAATTAGACAAATTAACTTCAATTTAAAGGCTACGGATTTATTTAAAAGTTAGTAGAGAAATAAACAAATAGAACTTTTCAAAAAAATATTCGAAAACGATAACAAATATGATAACTCAGAAATATTACGCAAAATAATGGAAAAAAGAGGTTTAAATTAATGTCTTCGTATCGCAAAGAGAGAAAGTGTTGAAATTGCTTAAATTAATAATCAAACGAAATTTTTCTAGGTTGGCTAAATTCATTGTCGCCAATTTATTTAATCTCAGCATAAATCAAGTTTTATAATAAAGAATATTTGAACGAAAACATTCGCATTATCGCGCACTTTGCTCGGGCCAGATTATTTTACGGCATTTTAAAACTCCTTTTTCTCGTTTCTGACATTTAGCTTGAAATCACTCGCGTGCTGACGTACTTTTGATGCGAGCATCGAGAAGAAACGAGGGTTTTAAAACTGTATTTGTTCGACAAACGTATCATTAATGAACAGGTAGATTGAGTCGTTCGGGGGCATCGTTAGAGTGCAGCACGATAAGCAGTCAGCACTTATCGTATCTAATCATCTATACGCAACACTTATCACAATTTTTACAAGGTCGCGAGCAAACAGCAGCAGTACGATAATTCTCGGAATGCGTCTCTTCCGATCGGCACGGGGTGGGCGATAACTTTTTTCCAGCAGCGCCGTCGCCGCGCGGGTACACCGCGTCGAGAAAAAGGAGAGGAGAACCCGCGCCGATAACGAGGGGCGCGTCGACGGCAGCTCGGGAAAAATGCCGGCCGGCAAAAAAGAACCTTAGAACGGTGCGCGGCAAAAAATCCTGGATAACGCGTTACGAGGGCGGCTGATTTGGATTGTGTGCGCGGGCGTTCGCATCGTAGATTCTTGCGCGATCGATCAAGGAGGCACGTTTCCTTTGTTGGAATGTGCCGATGCTCATGAATCCAGAGGAATGTTTCGGTATTGCCGCGTTAATTTAAAATCTTTTATCGAATATCGATCGCTAAAAAAGCACTTCGAACTTGTACCGTATATCGGGACGGCTCGACGTCGAATCTCATCTTTTGTAAATGCGAGCTGAAACAAAGGCTATAATCGGATGCAATGGTTATAACCGTATAATTACATAGGGTTAGATTGAATTGATAGAATTGAAATAAAAAACACGTACAAGTACATTTTTAACCTGTTCAGTTAGAATCTCTCGTTAAGAAAGTTATGAGTTGATCGGTTAAATTTTTTCGAACGGCGAACACGTTGAGACCTGCGAGTATACATAGCTACTTGTACATTGTAAAATTTTGCATAATTTTTAGAATATCTTTCACCTAATATATGATAAGTACATATTTCTTATCCGTTAAATACACCATTAGCGCATTTTCAAAAGAGGATACTGGTAATAAACAATGATGATTATAATAATTTGAATAATTATAAAGAAGACAAGCACCAGACAGGAATATAGAATATTTTTAATCCTAACCGAAGTAATGTAATTAAAATTACATGTTCCGTTTACCGCGTTTTACCGACTTCAATACCAATTAATAATTTTACAAGAATTCGAATATTGGAATTATTTATCACAATCCATATCGTGCAGGGAAGAGAGAAAGTTATAGGACGGAAAGTTCCTGGAAACCACGTTTTTCACGCCATTACTTTTGTAAAGCTTCATTTTGCGTTACAAAGCAATATGTGTTTGGAAGCAAGCATTTTAAGTATCGAAATAAATGGTTAAAAACATCCCGGAATCTCAATTTAAAACAGAAATAGTCATCTACATGCGGCATCTCTTTAATTTTTAGATCGGCTTCCGACGCTCGCGGCTTTTCCAAACTTCAGCCTAGACGGTGGAACAAGGCGTTAAAAGGAGATTCTGTTGTATAAGAAAAACCCGGTGGGAAAGCGTCCGAGGGAGAGACGAGAAACGAGGGGCGCGCGACGGGAGGTCCATCGTGTTTTTGGTCCCTTGCGGTTTCGTGCGCCTCTCTTGCCGACCCACGGCCGATGCGCGCGCGCGTGCACACCTACACGCAACCAAGGAGTGGCACACAGACAGAGTGCTGCAAGGATGCGTTACAGTCGTGCTGACTTCTCCTCAGGACGTCTTATAAATTGCCGGCTTGTCACAACTCCGGTAAATACGCTCTTAGGACCAGACGCTTTTTGCACGCTCCTTCTTTCTAGCCAAGGCCCTCGAGCCCTCTGCCGCCCTTTTCCTTTTTACTTTTTCTTCCTTTTTCTTTTTCACAAGTCACCTTCTCAGGAATTCCAAAAGGCGAATTTGCGGAACGCCGGAGGTCTTACCCGGCTCACAAAAATCTTTGCGCTCGGGAAATCCGAAGTTATTCATGCAGGCATCGTGTTTCGTCGGTATTCGGAAAGCGGTGCGGTAAAGCGTATTTTCGTTTACCTTATTGTTTCCTCCGAAACATTGCTGCGATAGCGGCATCGCCGCCTTCTAACGGTGCAATCTCGACTCCCTCAACGGATGAGACGTCACTTTCTAGCGAGATGCAGCGAAAAAGTGGTTCGTAACGAAATGGAAAAACCGAGGTGCGAAAAGGGTGAGCCCCCGAGTACGACGCCACTGCTGTGCTCCGACACCGGGAAATGGCGATTTCCGCCTGGCTACCTTAATAGGATTATATTAATAAATCTCTCGGCAAAAGTCGATTACGGCGCAGTAGCGTCACACGCGACACAACATTGCTGAGTGGATGTTTCGTTTCTTTTTGGTTGAACTAACGTGGAATAACGACGATGTGCATCACACAAGGCGATGCATGTGTTCGGTAATGGCTGTTGAACGGACTTTATGATTCAAGGATTCGATGGGGTATAATATGTTTGTTACCCAAATCACGCACTCGATTTGTTGCTGCACTTCGTCAGCAATCCGGAAAATTCCATGGTATGGATTTTATGGAAGCCGCCCGATAAGTACGCCGCGCTGTTTAATGAATATTCAACTTGTTTCTTCTCGTGTATTATAACGTACGCGCACGCGTACATTCTCATACATTTTAACTATAATAAGTGGTGGCGATTATTTTTTGTGTGACTAATAAAATATTAGTTGACGGTGTCCACAAGTTTCCGATAACCGAACCGATTACGACCCGAACGTTGTCGCGAAAACGCGACCTGCACTACTTTTATCATTTAACCATTGACTTGAGATAGCTTGGTGACATTGATTTATAAAACAAATTGATGCAAAATAAATCGCTACACCTAATAATTACTTTCGAAGTACTTCAGTCAGGAGTTCCGCACGGGTTATTTTAACATTGCTATAGTCTTTTTATTAAAAATGTTTACAAAGCCCGTACGAAACTTGGCGACCTTCCTATGTATTCAATTAGTGGATTAATATATGTACCCGTCCATAAAAAATCATTTGTGCCGTCAGCTGATTCTGCTATTAAAACAAAAATAATAATTTAGACGTTTCATTTGTACAGCAATTACAAGGATCGCTTGCGTTTAAAAGACCGTGCGATTTTCCACGCGGTTAATTACAAAAGAAGAAATAAAAACAACGTTTCGCCTAGACCAAAGATACTCCAAGGCTATCAAGGAAGATAAAAACGATTGATCGCATCGCTTCGTGCGAAAAAACATCTCCGAGTGTCCCGCTTAGCGAGCGCTTGTAAACCATTATAAAAGCCAACGGTAATCTTCACTTTAAATCGGGCGCAGCGACTAAAGCGATTTCCGCGTCGCGAGTGAAACGGTCGAGCAGATAAGCCACAAAAGAAAAACTCCTTAACCGCGATAGTTCTTATTCAAATATTAGTCTCTTTAGAGACGGAGAAGCGCGACGGTATTGTCCGCGCTAGTCGGGCTAGATATTCCGCGATGTTTCACATCTCTCTTTCTCTCTCTTTTTCTTGCTCATGTATATATGTGCGGGCGCATGTGTACATGAGTTCGCGGATCTCGACTTTCTATCTCGTCCTCCGGGCTATACGAGCCGCACGGGAGTTTTATTCATACACGAAGCGGCGCGAGATTTCGAATCGCATTAGGCTGCCTGCAATGTTATTCGTTCCGGAGTATAAAATAAATAGAGACCGGAGTAGGGGATTGTCCCTCATTTAGGGGTGAATAACCTAAAATTTGTCGGACACGTGCCATCCATAAGTGGTCTTGTCGTGTGACCTACCGAGGGTAGGAGATTTCTTTTTTTGCTCGAACTCGCGCGTGGAATTCGCCTGCATTATTTATAAGAATCGCGGATCCAGGCGATTTATAAAGTCGCTGAAAATGAAGCCGGGGAATGAAAGTACGTCACAGATTATTCGTTTTCTGCAGTGGTAACTAAACTTTCGAAAGTGTCTGATGCGGAGAGAATATTTTTCGAAGGAATAGGAAAAGCGATTACTTGGGTCGTGGTAATTGTTCGCGTTCAAGGTTCAAATATGATTTGCGCGAAATATGAACTCTTAATTTACTTTAACATCGTGCTAGTTGTTGAGGTTTCATTTTTTACTTCACAATCTTATTGCTTAAGAAGCAGTTAGTCCGTGAAAAATTCTTCTTTGAAAATTTTTTATTCACAATGCCGAATAGAGTCGGCAGTTTTATTTTTTTACCAAAGAATATGAAGAATAAAGCGCAATGTTGAACGAGTTTTTCATTTAACAAATTTATATTTAATGTGTTCTTTTCTCCCCAATACAGTACTAAGAATAAGTATAATTATACGATAGAAGTATCTTTTTTGTACAAGTGGCTTGACATAATAATCCGAATTACATAACAAATCGCGTTGGTAAAGAAAGAAAAAATTATTACGTTGTAACTATAAAATCATCATGACTCATTTAAGATCATTAATTTTGGCCAAAAAAGGCTTTCTTCGTGTAAGAGCAACGGCAAAATAAAGAACAACTCCATTGATAGCGAGTCAGTTTTTTAAGCGGAAAGACCTTGACGGTGTCTAGTTACCATTATGGTATACGTATAATCATTTAACTCGATTACTGTTAAGTAGACGTTACGTATTGCCATATTTCCAAATAAAAATTAGACTCGGTTTATTTAAAGCGAAAATGTTTATCAGCTTAAACATATACATATACATCACCTGTGCAAGCTACTCTATATGCTCTAGGATTACATTGCCACGAAAATTTCGCTGCTGCAATTTATTTCCAGAATGTTCTCTACTAATATTTCTAAACAAATTTCAGTGAAATTTGCATATATTATATACTTATAGATTTTGAGAAATACCGTAGGAAAGGCTAATGATGAGAACTTGGGTAACGCAAACCGAGATCGTGCATCGACTATTCGCTATTCTCTCTAAAAATTGAAAAATTGTTGCAACTATCTACTTTCGGTCGAATTATCTTATGTAACACTTATTTATGTTTTAGAACGTAAAAAATTCAATAGCCATAATTTCCAATAGCAAAATAGTTATTTTCGTCATCTGTTAACGTTTCTCCCGTGGAAGAAAACATTCGAGTATTTTGTTAATCGCAAAGAATCGGTGCTTAGAAAGTAATTAATTTTCAGGAACGGACGATTTGCCTACCACTCCAAATATTCCATCGTGTATTAAACCCGCGTAATACCCAGATACTGTTAAATCATTGGCTTGCATTCGAGATAAGAAAAATGAATTATGAGTAATTATGAATTTTTTAGAGGAAATGAGCTCCGAATGCACACTGACAGTCGCTTCAGTCATCGTTTTTACAGTGTCGTTATAGTATACGAACAGGAAGCAGTATTTCGGGTTTTATTATTCGCACTTAGCAACTGCGACACATTTTTATTCGCATTGATTAGAAGCCCAACCCAGTAAATTACTTTGTTACTAGAATGGGGCCTTCTCTCGGGCCTTCTCTCTCGGTAATAGTCCCGGCTCAATAAGCTTTATCAAATGATTCACGAAACGTAAAGAAGTTTGTGCTCAGCCCCGAGCAACTATTGTACGTGCAACTACACGCAGCCAGACATCGGGGATCGAAATTGTTTTCTCACGGAGCCTCTTTATCATTAAGAAAACAGCAATCGTGCCTGAGCAGATACACGGATAAACGTATTATATCGTGACGGGGTAGGAATTTTAATTTGAGAGCCGAACGCGAGCAAAACGAATCGTGTTCTCGGCAAAAATGACATTATTTTAAAATACGGTCGTCAATTTCTTTCGCAATGCGCGCACTCGGTTTCAGCCACGCCCAGTGCACACATTCGGCAAACTAAACATTACCAACGGCAAGGATAAACAAGAGGTCGCGGGCCAAAGGATGATACGTAGCGAGCATAACTCGGCCTGTTCAAAATTCCCGGCGCACGCGTGAAATACAGATGGTGTTTCGGGAGACGTGCCCGGCAAAGAAAGCGCACCCCAAGACAAAACGAGTTATTTAATCAGCCTCCCTGTTTCCCCGGAAGTGAAGTGCGTAACGCGAATAATTCCCCATGTCCCTTATCACCTCGATAATCGACTGGACTTAAGTCGCCGTCCGGATCGCCGACAACGAGCTCGTCAGCGGCATGCGCTGCCATTAATATTCATTCGCTATGCGGAGAGACGCGCGCGCAATATTCCGGTTTCCTAGTAAAGGCGGATGCTCCGTCGGGAATCAGGTTTTGCGCGCCTGGCCCTTTATAAGGTGCCGCCTCGAGCCGTGTGCATCCGCTCCTCTGATTCGGCCGCGCGCGCCTTATCGTGGGGTGGCTGGCGATCGATCCGATGTAATCGCGGCGGGACTATTGAATTGGTCGAAGCTCGCCGGCCGATTAATGATACGTGCCGCGCATTGTCGGAATGAATGAATCGTTTTGTGATGGGCCTCTGCCATTGTGCTATTTTAATCGCGCGCATACAAATTACCAAGATTATCGGGACAATTGATATTTTATGTAACGTAGACTCTTACGGGGTCCGGCGCGAGCAAGATGTTGCTGCACATTCTTGATACGTCCGCGTTAATTGAGAAAAGCTTTGATAATTTTTGGATTCATTACTATCGGAGCAGCTTTTTCCATTGCATTGTTGTTCGCGTTTTGCACAAGTTGTAATGTGCGTCACATTAATCGATCCAAGGTCTTAGCTAACTTATCTCATATTTTCGATTCGCTACGCGTATTCATCTTGTCGACAAATAAAACTTTTGAGTTGCAGCTTTATCTGATTAACTCCTTACAGGATTACGTTTCGTGAAATCATCTAAAACCGATATTTAAATTTTTATTTTATTTTAAGTAAATTTGATTCTACATGCCAGGACTTCGTTTTTTTTTTGTTTTGTATAAATTACTAAACGATTTATCGCTCATTTTCATTTACATTCATTTATGTACACATTCACACACATTTACATTCGCTTCGTCGAAAGAGGCGTTTTCGTTTTATTTTAAGAGATATAATCTCGTATCAAATGCTACAAAATCTTCTCTTTGAATTTGAAATATTTCTCTTGAGTGGATGATTTAATTAACTGATAGAACAATTAGAGTAACTCTTTGGAGTACTTTCTCGTAAAATTCCTCCCACAATTATTTTTCATAAATTAATTCGATTTTGCTTTTAACGACCTTTTAAAGTCTTTCGTGTTCGAATTTTTATTCTTAATATTAATATTACCAAAAAAATATCAAACGTGCAACGGAATAAATGTGTTTTTATACAATCTTCTTTTAATAACTAGTTTACATCAAACACTTTTACGTAGTGTTTGCCTATATACATTTTTTATTGATAAAACGTTCTGGTAGCTTCGGTAAAGCTACCTAGATAAAAATTAATTAGTTAATAATCAGGTACATATGTCGAAGGAGTCAGATAGCGGCATAAAGAGAGAATGGATGTACGAAAAAATCTTCAGCGTTAAAAATCACGTATTGCCATATCAAGATATGTGATAAAATCGATAACCTGATTGTTTACATTTTATCGATGGCGTTACTCGCCTTTTTACAGAAACACACAATTTAATTTATGATTAGAAGAATTTTCTTACGAACTTATTTTTGTGAAACAGTATCACTTTGGTCTTTTAATTTTTTAAACTTTCTTGTATTTCATTAATTTATGTTGTAAGTATGAACAAAACTTAAAATATAATGAATCTTATAATTAAAAAAGTCAGAAAAATAATTTTTGTTATCAGTTTTATACTGAAATTAATGTCCTCGTAATGTTTGATATTTGATAAATTAAACGTTCGCTTTATTATTACACATGCATTTTTTCACATAGTTACATTTTGGGATTTTTATAACATTTATTTTGGTGTCATTACCTTCAAATTAAAAAATTCCGTTTCAATCATTGAGCGTAATAAATTTCGTCGATGTTTAACCTACATTTCCTATTTACTTTGTTAAAATATTTTTTTAATCAAATAGGGAAAGAAGCCGTCAACAATATTCAATATACAATAAAGAAACTCAATTATACACGAATAATAATTCAATTTTCGTATATTTATACAATCCTAAAAAACCACTTGAACAATTTCTGCTCTGACATTACATTTTTTTAAAATTATTATGAGTGATGAATTTTACTGAAAATGGTGCACTTCTGTCACATTATTCAACCAAGACACGGGAGCGAAAGAAGAAAATAAAAAGCAAAGCTGAGTTTTAGTTATAAAAAGAAGAAAAATGTAAGACGCCATGTAAACACTCGGCATCGTTATCTCACGCGGTCCGACGTGTACCAAAACTAAGCTCGAGGATGATGAAACGTCGAGGACGAGTTCGGGCACGGTCTCAGAGCTACAAGGGAATTTCGTGCGCTCAAAAGGATTCGGATCTCGAAGCTACACACGTGGCTCACGAAATCACTCACTCACGTCCCGTGGCAATCGGCGCGCTTCGAAAGTTAAATTTGTTGAAAACTTTTGCGGAGCCTCAAGTGCTCGACGCACAAAATCTGTAAACAACTCGCTAATGCCTATGGATTTGCTTTTTCAACAGAGACGATGGATTAGATAAACTTTTTCGAAATTTTTTTCTAAAATCCAAGCGGTCAGAGAATTTTATTCTGGGAACACGTAACGCTATTCCTTTTTTGTACAAGAGGATACAGCCCTTAAATAGCTCACGCTCGCTTATCTAGGCAGTAAAAGAAGAAAATTCAACGTATTCGACCGTGATTCTGTCGTTACATAACGATACGTGAATTGCACCGGTCAAAGTCCAATTCCAATATAGAAGCGTTTCAAAAAATTTAAATCGATAAAGCCAAAAATATCTTGGAACTTTTTAAATTTCGCTTCACGTATTATCCTGAAGGGCACAGAAATTTCGCCAATTGAATATTCTCGGGTTTAGCGATTTAAGGTTTCTTTGTAAGCTATTTATGCTCTCCCGGTTATCCGGCTCCAAAACTTATGAGCTTTATGTATTTATCGTCATACGTTTGCGTTTTGTGTTGCCACAGTCGTGTGTCGGATTCAACATGAAATGCGTCATTTACGCGCATGTCTAAATCGGAAAAGGAGAGAATAAAAACCGATTATGTACATATTGAGACACACACACATTCTCTTTCTCCTGCATCTGATATACAAACACGAAGAGAAAGAGGCAAGATGAAAGAGACTTTCCTCAAGCGCCTTGCGTCCCCGATTTTGTGCAGCACGGACGGGCTCACGTATTGTACACACATGGATCATGTTGTGCAGTGTACACTGTACACGCTTGGGAGTCCGTGCACGAATTTTACACGAGCATGATGCGCCGTAGGTTTACGCACAGAAACTATTCAATGAACGAGACAGGGAGGAATGAATAGTCGGTTCTTCCCTCGTTTATTTTTTTTCATTTCATTCGTGGAGGAACGATGATAAGGTGATTGAAAAAAGGTTATTTTTATTCTCAATTTTTTTCACTGCTGTGGTTAGTTCCAATAAGTCGTAGTAAATTTATATAACAAATGCTTTGGATTAACATTTTTCTAATATTATTTTTATTTTATTCTCGTAATATCTGAATAATATGGGAACAACAAAGAAACACTACATTCGTACCATTTGTGATAATGGCTCATTTCCCTCTAGGCTCTTAATTGTTTATAAATAAGCTACAATTCCGATATTGTAATTATTTCGATACATTGTACGGTGAACTTATTAATACATATTAAATATTAAAGAAAAAGCAGTGCTATTACACATATGTTTACGCGTTTTTTTCATGTACATCGCCCCATTACGACACGATCATTAAACCAACACAAAGTTTCTAGTTCCACTCGTGTTTACACTCAAAAGAGTGTACCTACTTATGTGCTTGAGATACAGTTAAATAAATGTTCGGTAAAACCGAACGATACTGCGTATCAACAAACGGTACAATCGTCAACGCTTAAACATACCAAAGTAGACGCAAGACACAAATCGATCACCGAAGCAAGCGAATGTCGTCAAACTAACGGACGATCCGGAATCGTTGCGGATGTTGCATTTGGTAATGACCGATTGGTGGCCATATTCCGATTAACGGTTTAACCTACGAGCGCGCACACGCGGCCCATCGGTATGCGCATTATCCGCCCGTCCCCGCCCCCGCGGCTTTCCAAGAGTTTCTTAGGAAAAAAAAGGAGGTTGAATCCGGTGAGATCCATTAGCCGCTTCGAATCGATCGAAAGCGGCAGCTGGATCCATCCCTGCCGGTAATTACGTAAGTCCGTGCGCTTGCTCTCAACGTCGAGGAATTCACTCGGGAGGACGCCGTCTACAGGGAAAAGGCGCCTTTGTTGGACTCACCTGAACGGAGGAGGCGCGCCTATGGTCTCGCTCTCTCTCTCCCTCTCTTTCTCTTTCACTCGCTCACCACAGCTTCTTCTTCTACGTGCTTGTTGTGGGCCTCGTAGAGCGTTGAGCCCAACGAAGATGATCAGTGGTAACAATTAAAATGAACAGAAAAAAACAGAGAGGGGAAGAGGAAAAACTGTGCGCGCGATCCACTGTACAACAATCACGAACACCACGACAACACCTACTCCGAGACTGCGCCGCGAGAAACTGCTTCGCGTACGCAGCGGCGGCGGCGGCGGCGGTGGGCAGCCGACATTGGAGTCGGCGTTGAATGAAGTGGGGAGAGGCGGGCCAGTGACAGTGGAGGGGATATAAGCGTTGGGGTCCCCGCGGCTTTTCCCGAGGAACTTTGGATTTTCACCGGTGGGGGGAGCGCGCGTAACTCGAAGGTGTAAAATCGCGGGCTGATGATGCATCGGAATCCTGGAGTGCATAACGTCTTTCTCGCGCGAGGATTCGACTAGTATTTTATTTTACAACCGAGGACACCATTTTTATTTCTCTTTTCCTTTTTTCATACTGAATCTCTCGAGTAATAGCTGTTGTTGTGTGTAAAGATTTGTTCTCACAGTTAAAAGACGGCTGATTAGATTAAATGCTATTTGTGGCAGACGATATAGTTTGTGGCGTCAAGCGGATTGTAAAATCGAGACTTATAAATTAATATAAAATTGTATAAAACGCATTGAAATTAATAGAATACGATAAAATTTAAACAATGGGGTACTGAAATGATATATCGCGATATCATTAACAAGTTCATTATCTATCGTTATTATTTTTTATATTATTTTTAACCGATAAATTTTATGGAATTTTTATTTCAGATATCGAATTATTTATATTACTTATTGTCTTTGAGCAATCATTCAATCCTATTTTTATTGATGTCCTGTTACACATATATAATATATATATATATATATAAAAATATTGAATAATAAACCTTTGGTTTTGAATTCAACCAAATTTGAATTATGTGAAATTACATGAATTTATTTTTAGTAACATGTAATAATCTGCAATTTTACAAGGACTTAAAGCTATATTTTTATTGTACACCTTAAAAGTTTTTAGATAGTTCAAGAGTTACTTATGATATATCTAGAGGATATTTTATAAAAATCCCTTTAAATATTTACTCGATACTTTGTAATTGTAATTGTAACGTTTTTAAATTAACTCGTCAGTTGTTAAAATATATATCATAGTGTTTATTTTAGTATTTGATATTTTTCTCATAAAAATTATAAATAAAAATGAATTTTGAATAGTTTCAATAAGTATTATAAAATTCAATTTTATAAAAAAATTATATAGTTAATTTCAATTTTTAATAGTAATTCATGAAATTTGTATAAGAATGAAAAATATATTATATTCAACTTTTATTTCGAGTGACTTATATTTAAATGAAATATTTGATAAATTATATAGAATAGTGAAATAGATTAAATATATTAAAAATAGAAAAATATATATAATTATTTAAAATAATTCATTTACGAGCTTATATATTAGTATTTTTTAAATTCTACTTATAGTGAAATTTTCAAAAAATTAAAATTTGACATTAGATTCAAAGATTTAAAAGCATATTTTATTTTATAATTAATGTAATTAAACACCTTTAAAAATAAAAATTGATATTTTGAGTTATTATTTACGTATATTAATACTTAAAACTAGTTAATAACTTTAAATTTATTATACTTAAATTTTAAATGCCCAGAATTTTTTTTTATTTTAACTTTGAATCTACCTTGGAAACGATTATATGTCGTATTTTTTTTTATAAAAAAATGTTATTTTAAGAGAAATATTATATCTACAGGATATTAATATTTATTATAGAATGTAGAAAATTTTATGCAGTCAGAGTATCTAATTTATTATTCATAATTTATATAATAATCATTTAAATATATCCACATTAGATTTTTATTTAATGATTACAAAATTAAAAAGTAAAATTTATTTTTAGCTTTAGATTATTAGTAAGAAATTATAAAATTAATTTGATCTTATGCTTTGTTTATTATTTCATACTAAAATTATCGAAATTTTAAAATCTATATTTTTTATTCATTTTGTCTACAATTATTATTATTATTCTATTTAAAATAACAAGTTTTATATATTTAAGTATTAGAAGGTATTTAATATTATAAACCATGTTATTATCAACGTAAAATTAATACATAAAATTAAAATACTTTTTTATTTCTTGTTCTTTTATTTTAATAATCTTAACTATTATATTTTTAAACTGATGTTTAAAGATTAATGATCTCTTTTTATTCATTTTTTTATAAGTTAATATAAAGAAAAAGATTCATTTTAGGTTGAAGTATACTTATTTTATAATTATTTATTTAAAGTTTTTATTCGTTTATCTTGAGAATAGTAAATAACTTCATGCATTATCATTATTAATTATAGTTTTTTAGAACAAATAATTTTCATCTCTTAAATACAATTTCAAATTATAGAATTTTTTTTATTTATTAATTTAAAAAAAAATTTTATAAAAAACTACTAATATTTATCAATTATCTGTTATCGATAAAAATAGGTAATATATCGACTAATGGTATTATTATAAATATATATTTTTATTAATATTTATAGTAATATAATATTATTATTAAATATTATTGTACAAAATTTAATAATTTATTTGAAAATCGTTTTTAATAACATAATAAATAAAAAAAATCTGTATGTATACCGTCAGTTGTTAATGAAGAATTCTATATTTTAGATATTATATTGCACATACCGTTTTTTAACAGATCTTTCGACAGTTGATAAAAAAATTTTGATTAAATTATTTTTATCTTTTGTTCGATATTGTTGTGTAAAAATTCATGGTACTATAATTAATTACTATGTAATCAAGCGGTTATACTTTTATTATTATAATGATAATTACAATTTTTTAAATTAAAATGTTATTTCTTACGATTAATTATAAATCGAAATAAATGAAACATAAGTAATTAATTGAAAATAATTATTCAAAGTATTTCTTTTTATTCTACGATAGTTTTGGAAAATATCCAATATATGACTTATATAATATTATATCTAGTTTTTTGTGTATTAATATTGTATAGAACTATAATACGTGTTTAAATATTGCTATTGAGATTTGCCAAATGTATTAGATGAACTATATGTATTGGGATACTATAAATAATAATAAAATCTTTTCAATGGTTTATTGATGTATTTTACTCTAAAATTCTATTCTATTCTAATTGAAGAAAATAGTAGTTAATAGGTTTGAAAGCACAATCATAAATAAATGTATGCCTCTTACTGGATTTATTTCCATTTTAGATTTTTTGAAATTAATCTTTGAAAAAATCTTTTGATAATATATTTAAAATAAAATGTAACATTATTGTTTAATTATAATTTAACAAATGACCTTCCATTTTCAATTATAATAATTTAAATATATTTTTACAAGTATGTTGTACTATAGTCTCGTATATTTGTTTAAAAATTAATTTAATAATAATTTTTATCAATTAAAAGTGCATATGTGTGTGCGTGCGAGCGCGCGCGGCCTGTGTGTTATCAGAAAATGAATTCGAACAATACTGATATCTATTGGCTTTAAATAAATTTTGTCAAATGCACTCATATTCTATTCTGAAAAACTTCAATGTTAAGTGAATAGTTCTTAAAAAAACTTTTCTTGCATGTTGTTGTTTATTCATTCAAAAATAATTTATTGGTTTTTTATAAAATATATAAAAAAAATATAACACTGTTTAACATGCATAATTAAATTTAAAGAATTTTTAAATATCTTATAGTATAGTTTTCGATAACATCTTCAGATAAAATACTCACTTACGATTCTATACTTAAGAATTAAAAATAACTATACTTTTAGATCATATAAAAATTATATATTTCTTTACATCAACTAATGTACATTTATTGAAATGTTTTTACATATCCCGTTTAATATTTTTAATTTGTTAGAATATTTTGAATATTGATCAAGAGGGCAATTTATTAAATTATTATTGATGAATTCATCGATAGGGATTTGTAAATAATTGAAAGAAAAAATTGTTTCTGTATTTTATAATGAACTTGATAAGAACTTGTAAGACATATGGGTCTATAAATTTAATAGTCCAACCTGTGTAATAAAGTTAATGTTTCTGTTCATTGTTTGTACAAGAGAATTTAATCAAAGATATTAATATTAATTGATTAAATTTATAATATTTATTATGAATTATTTTTTTATATCTTTTGCAAATATATAATAAATTCATAAGAGGAAACTTCACAAATGTGAAAATAATCCCAAATTATTATAAAAAATAAAAAAATTATTATTAAGATATAATCAAAATTACGTTTCATTTCTTCTATAAAATATATTGTTATAAATTGAAAAATTAAAATTTAATAAATTTTTAAATTTTGTGGTGAAATAAATATTTTAATTAAAATTATTTACTTTATTCAACTTTGATTTATCAATTTTTCTCTAGTTTACTGATTATCGTAATTAATTACTCATCGTAAGCAAGTGAAATTACCAATGTTCTGTTACAACGCATCATTACTTTGTTTTCGTTATCTACATTGAATTTCGAAGCGGACAATCAATGACACGCTAAAACACAGCTGTATTGATTTAAAAATTTTTCAGTTTTATCATATTTTTCAATATGATAAAAATATTCTTGACGATTTTTATCGCTTTGTAATCGTATCCGCAAATTTTTGTTCGGATTTTCGATTGTTTCGGCCTGTGCCCGGTACACATCATCGCATTTTAACGATTGCTTTATCGGATATAAGAGCGCGAACGTGCGATAACGCATGCGAAAAATCAACATAAATTAATATAGCAAAAAGACTACCAGCGGTATATTTTCTGGTAGGATTGATTGATCCTTGCGGAAGAAACATTTAAAATCAACAAAAGCGAAGAAAAAAATGAGTAATTCGATTTGAAACATTTCAAATCACCGAAGTAAGTGCTTCTTTCTTTGAAATTATAGTGATGATTTTAATATCACTGATTGCATGTGATGATTTAGATATGTGATATTATGATATTTAGATGTATGCATATTGATTTGCATCAAAGTATTTCTTATAATCGTCGTTTAAACGTTCCTTGAATTGCAATTATCATTTTTCAAGCAGAGTAAAAATTCGTACACTGATTTTTGATAATTTTTATATTTTGATGCGCTAATTAAATTGGGAAATAATTATTACAAAATCATTACTTTATTATTTTTGAGTGTAACTGTTGGTCAATTTTCATTTATTTTTATCAGGATTTTATTCTTTATTTTTTAATGTAATCATCAATATTGTTAATAAAATTCAAGTCTCATCCAAGAAAAGCAGGATTGTTTAAAATTATCGAAGTTTCTCAAAATTTGTTTTTTTGATAATTAATACAGTTTAAAATTTTCAAGCTTAATGTATCCAAGACTTAACAAATTCAATAGATTTTATACATCTTCTTATGTGGCAAGGAAAGCTTGTCTATAATATACTCATTTCAGTTTTTTGCCGATGTTTTATTCAAATTTCTTGAAATTACAAATTTAAGACCTTTTTAATTATTAACGAAATAGTTAACATTAACGTTAGTTAAGATTAACGAGATAGTATAATTGATTACAAATTAAAATTATCAAAAAATATTTAAAAAATATAAATTTGTAAAATATTTTTGGCCAATGCGAAATCAACTATTGAATTTTTCGCACATTTAGCTATTTTTGACTCTAAATAAAATCAGAAATAATTGCAAAATTAACCAATAAAGGATTTACTGAAATAATTGACTTGTTTAGAGTTTTTGACAATGTAATCTAAACTTAAATTTCTTTAAAACATTTATTGCGTTAATTAAATTGTGTTTATATATTTAATATGAAATAAAAAATTACTAAAAATAATACTAATAAGATATAATGAAATTCAATAAGTTGGTTAACCCCAATAAACTGGTATTATAAATTTTTTATAAATAAACTCTGTTAAAATGAAATTATAATTATTCATTTTAAATGAAAAACGAATACATATTCTTTGTAAAAATAAGATATACTAAGTTTTTAGTAAATAATTTATATAACTATTAATATTTAAACTTTATAATTATTCTATAGTCTTATTAAAGTAATTTCTATTTTTTTCTACAAGATATTAATCTGTATCTTATGTATCTTGTTTTCTAAGAATTACGTAGTGAACTTCTTTATCGCTATAGTAATAGTAGTTGACATAAAATGGAATTTCAAATGTCTTTATGACTATGAGTAACTTAATTCTTCTAAATTATAGTTTAAACCATGTGACATAATTATATATTTTTGTAATTGTATTATATTTTATAACAAACAATTTACGAATGTAACAAAATTTAAATATTATATATTAAATATTTCATAAAATTGGATAATCTCAAGACTAAAACTGTATAAAATATTTTGATTGTGAGCAATGATTTAAAATACGTATATAAAAATGACAAAATTTTACTAATATCAAATTATATGATAATCTAAATTCCGTACATTATTAAAAGTATTTCAACTTAATATCAATATTTTTCTTAAAAACATTTTAGAGAAAATGTTTTCAAAATATTAGTATTTTTATAATCAGATTTTTTAGATAATTTTCATTTATGAAATTGAACTTTAATGAATTTTAAGTTAATGATTCAATTTGTCTAAATAATTTATTGTCTAATCACAAAAATTATAATAATTATTTATGCATATACCTTAAACTAGAGTAAAATATACTAATAATCAGTAATACATATGTGTTTATATACATACATATGTACGCACGCATACTTATCCACCCACCCACACACACACACATACGTATCGTATATAAATAAATATTTTGTAAAGCTTACTATAAAAAATTTAACAAAAATATTTTTAAAATATTAAGCCTCTCAATTATGCTAAATTATTCACTGTAAGATTTAAAATTCAATTCTTAAATACTATTGATTAAACCAAAATTAAATGGAAAAAAATATAATAACTGAAGCCTGTAAACAGCTACATTCATTACGAAGGAAGAAATAATATTGATTGATCTGTATTCTCAAACTAACTAGTAAAATTATAACTTTGCGGAGGAAGTTTGCCTTTCTCAGGTTTAGCATTAATGTCTTTATTGACGCCCACCTTGAACGTTTATAAACTTCCTAGTCTCCATTCTCTAGAAGTCAATATAGTTTACGAAAGCATTTTGATATTCTTCTAGTTTGTTACTCTTATGAACTTTCTTCATCATTATAAATATTTAAATAATATTGATAGATAATTTCATAAAATTTTTATTTTATAAAAATTAAAATAAAATAAAATAACTACATAAAAATGGAGTGTTTTTAGGTTACGTTAAAAAGAACGAGTTTATAGCTAATTTTAAATAAATAATTCAGTGTTTATAATATGAACTTCATGAGCTTTAATTATTAAAACTACCTCTCTGTTAAAAATGCACATGGTCATAAATATTTTAAGTGCTTAGAATTTGAACAATAAAATAATTTTAAGTTAAATCAAATAATAATAAAAAATAATATAACTATTAAAAATAAAATTAATAATAGATATTAATTTAAATTGTTTAATAATGTAGTGGTTAATAAAATTATTATTAGAAAACGGTTGAATTTTTCAAATTTAAAATCGAAAATTTGGAATTCTGTAATAATATACTATGTGTATATTCAACAAAATTTGAAGAAAAAGTTTTTCAAACAATAAAAATAGTTATTTATTAAAATAATAGTTAATGTTCCTTTGATACAATTATACTCAGATTTAACGCAAAGAATAAAATATTTATATATAATTTATAAATATGTTGAATAATTTTTCTATGCATAACTTTGAATTTTAGAAAGACAGAATTCGTATTTTTATTTTAATAAAAAAATTGTCACTTTATTTCATGTATTCATTATATTGTATATATTTAATGAGAAAAATTTATTTATAATTTAGAAGTTTTTAATTTAATTTTAAACCATTATTTAGGGTCATAGATTTTTTAATTCGTAATTTGAGTATAAAAATATATGAAATTTAATGTAATATATTATAATATCTATAATAAATAATAATGTACAATTAAAATTACTAATTTTAGTTAAATTTTTAAATTTGAATGAAAATAATAATTTTAACTGAATATTTGCATTTGACTGAAGTTTAATGCATTTCAGTTCATTCTGTATTAAGATTGTTTTAAAACAAATGATCCGTTACAATTTCTAATTTTTATTAAAAAATGATATTTGTCAATTATAAAACAATTTCTCTAAAAGAAAGTTTTCTTGTACAGTACATTCGCATAAAATTCAAGTAATTAATATTTATTTCTTATTGTATCCATGTAATTTTAACATATTGATTATTCATAAATAAATTTATTAACATGCTAACTATATTTTAAATGTAAATTTTATACTTTCCTGAATCGAACATATATATATATATATATATATTAACATGAATAGATATAAATAAGCTGTGGTTTATAATAGCAATAGCTTAAGCTATTATACCTCATTTTGCTGAAATATTGGAATCTCCATCGATTATAGGTTATACACCCATGCGTTTAAAAATAAGATGTCTTTCACATTTAAGATTAACTATTAAATTAATAAATATAATGTATCCCATTACAATCGGTGAATGTTATAGCTAATTTATAATACATAATGAATACTTTGAAATTAATATTAATGTAGGATATATATTTGTGTATTGTATTCTAAAATATAAATTGAAATATATCAATTAAATTTTTAAAGATTTAACTTTTAAATAAAATATTAATATTTTTTACTCTACAAAAGTATATTAATTGCATAAAAAGTACATGTAATTACTCGTTTTGTTACCGAAAATTATTTATTATTGTAGAATAACGAAAAAATAAAGAAAATACTTTAAACAAATATTTTTCTTCTCAAATAAAAGAATATAGTTCAATTATTGTAAGCTAATATTCGGATAAATTTTATGCGTTATTTTTATATACTTTTGCGTCGCGATAAATTGGCATTTAAAAAATAATGTTGCAATGGTGAAAAATAAGTTTTATCCTCTAATTTTTTTATTCGTATCTTTTTTTGTAACCATGACATGACAAAACTGGATGCATTCAGGTTCAATGTCGAAAGCTATCCTAAATGTATAAATGACGTCTTCTTTCCTAATTTTCTTTTCCTTTTTCATGATTCACGTTGAAATCGTACCTTTAAATAGACGAACCAAAGTTCTGTTTTTAATGAAGAATAACTTTTAAAATTCTTTACCAAAATTGAAAATATTCTTTTTGCCCATTTTAATTTACTATTTAACAATAACGTGAAATTTATTTAAATCATATTTAAATTTTCTTCCGATATCTTGAGTTAACAGAAACGAAAAAGTAAATATTTTTTTATTGAAATTACAATATACGAACATATGACTATAGTATAATATTATTTTTTCTAGGTCATTCATTGATTGAAAAAAAATATTCTAATTTTTGGTTCTATGCTTCAATAACCATTATAATAAATTTTGAAACAAAAAAGTGAATTTTATAGTCAACGTTTTAATGTAAATAATTGTTTATGTAAAGTATTTGACGATTCACGATAAATTTAATTACAGTGTTCAATCTTTTCATTCCTTAGAAATAAATGTCATTTAAATCATTATCTTAATAAAGAATCGCAATGGTCAATAATTCGCCATTAATTATTCATTAGATGAACTTTAGAAAAAAGTTCTTCATACGCATATACGTCATACAAGTTGAATAGGCTCGATTTTAAGGAATTAAATGCAAATAAGCAACGCGAAGCAGAGCCAAAGAAATTATAAGAGAATAAAAAGCGACCAGACAACCTAATCAAAACACTTTGTTTACTTTTAGCGAGGCACAAGACAATCTTTTCAGTTATCTTGTCGTCCGAGGCAGTGAAATGGTCATTGCTAATGCGGCTTTTTCTGCGTCCACACCATGAAACGGGCAAGAGAGACGCGACGTGGAGTAGGCCTGCTTCGGGGGTTCCGCCTCGAAGCCGGTATTTCTTGCTTTCTAGGACCATAATATAGTGTATCCGTATAGCGTCGATACAGCGACGCGAGCGAGCGTCCCGTAGGAGTTACGTTGATTTTTCCACGCTGACGATAGTGACTTCCTTCTTTATCCTCGGATGAATTAAGAAGGAGACAGTGGCATGAGTTCTTATTCCGTTTTTTCCCCATTTTTCCTTTTTTTTGAATCTGAAGAGGCGTCCTCGCGAGACTTTTGAAAAATTATGCGGCGCACGTTTTGCGCCTGAGTGTGCGATAGTACGTCGAATGAGAAATACTTTTTATGAGTAGAGTGGCTATTTTATGAGGATGCTTAAACGGTATTTACATCATTCTTGGCAATTCAAACTTCGTAGATAAATCAAGTTAATGCAGGGAATCCTGGCCAAGGCTGATTCTTGCTTTTTCTTTTTTGAGAGGCAGTTTTCTCGCACTCTTTTAACTCAATGGTTTATTGGTTTTGCTTGCAGTTTGCTTAGGGAGTATCGATAAATATATTTCTATATTGAGCTTTTAAAAAATCATATTTATAATGCATAAAATGTACGAAAACGTCATTAGAAACAATATGTTTAAAGTTACCGTATACTATTTAAATTCTTTTCTATTCCAATTGATCATATAAACTTTCCTTTTCAAAGTAAAAAACCTGAACTTAATTCTGACTTATGAGAAATAGTTTACTTTTTCTACTTCTTTCTACAAAATTATTCGAAAAATTAATAAGCGTTGCTGTTGACTTTTATTACTAACTATTATTGCCTTTATCTTAATTAAACCAAATAATTGAATAATCAAGAAGAATGATGATTTCCATCTCTTTGTTTTAAAAAAAGTTGTTTTAGAAAAAGTCGGTTACTTCATGATCGATCTGAAAGACAAAAATTAAAAATTTTTAATTTATAACTTTTAATCGATTATGTATTAAAATGTTAGAGCATAAAGCTTCCAAACTTAATTATGTAATATAATATAATTTCGTAACTGTTTTTGTTGTAAAATTAGAACATCGGATTCATGATGTTAATAAAAATAACGATTTTTATTACTTTAATGATTAATATAATTAAATAATAGTAGTAATAATAAAATTGAGCAAAGATAATTATTTTTTTTATTAGAGTCCAATAAAGTGCATGCTTTTTAATAAGAAGTAAATATAAACAGTTTTGTTGCAGTTCCTATAATCGAGAAAATTGAAGTTTTATTTTAACTGATTCCAACAAATGACTTTTTATAAAGAGAAAACTTCCAGAACGTAAAATTTATTCAAATCATAAATAAGGAGCAATGTACTGAAATTTTAACTGTGTCATGTTTTCTCAAGATTTAATTGGTCTATTGAGCTACATTTTCTGATTTAGAAACCATGAAAGTTGTCATTACAATTAAAAAAGCCTTGGAAAATAGTCTATGTTACAATTCTTTTTGCTTTGTAAATTTTTTTTTGCAAAACATTGGATCATAGCAATTTTATTTACTCCAGATTAATTTAAAAAAACACGATAATTTTTGTTTGTACATTTTTAATCTATTAAGATATAAAGTATAAAATATGATAATAAGTAAATAAATGTTTTATACTCTAAAATTTAAGTAATTATAAGTGTACAAAAACGAACGAAGAGAATTTAAATTGGATCGATTAGTAGTTGTTATATAACCTAACCTTTCATAGCTAAAACATTCACTTCCGTTTACATTCAAATAAAGTGAGTTAAATTTCTACGAAGTGCCATAAATTATATGGAGTAACGTAAGTGATATTGCAAGTCCGTTATTTCACTTTGTAAAATATTCGCCTGAAATTTATCGGCGAATTCTTTACGCATTCATAAAATTAGGCCCACATTTCCACATAAAATTGATTCACAAGTTCAATTTCAATATTCTCTCGATTAGCAACAAACAGATCGGAATGTGCATGTTTGAGTAAAAAACGTTTACAAAGCTGCAAACATTAAAAATGCATCAGCCAACGAGATCCAGCAATACAATGGAAAATCCCACCAACATGCGTCAAAAATAAATAACACTATAATATCCGCCACGACATAGTCATAAATTTTTGACCGATGTCCGGTAACAAGGCAGGAAGGAAGCTCGCGAGGATCGTCACGAATATTGGCAGCAACCGGATGGGAGGAGACACTCGTTTCGTTTCGTTTGGCGCAGGTTATCCTAAAGCGCGGACGACGGGGAAATCGCGAATCCCCAATGGGACGAGTGCGAAGGAGACGTTATTGCGTTAAGTGCACGGGTTTCCTTTATTGCACATGTGAAAATCAAAGAGGAGAGCCTTGGTCACGCCTTAAAACGCCGAGCTTTGTTTTTAGCATTATGTTTTGCGTTATACTTTCTGATTAATGCACTTTTGCGATGATTCCATGGAAGACACCAGTTTTATCGCATAAGTTACATTTCGAAAGTTAATTTAATGCCATTAGAATACTTGGTGACATAATCCAATTCGTTTTGGAATTTTAACATCCAAAGAAGTATCATAGGAGGTAATGCATTTGTATCTCCCTTCTATTGAAACACGTAACTGAAAACTGTAAAACGTTATCTTTATTTTCGAACATTAAAGATAGCGTTTACGCAAACGATTATAAAAATTATTGAAAACTTTTTAATTCGTTAAACAGACAGACTTAAATATGAGAATAAATAATATTTTCATAAGCGGATTAATTCGTGATCACAGCAAATTAGTATTAATAGAAACAGTTTAGAAATTGCAATGTTAAAAAATTCTGTAGTAAACCTATGTAAAAAATACTTTCATCGTAGCAACTTTATTTATAATAAATTAGAACTATAAAACAGTAAATCGAATAGGGCGATAACATACGTGTAGAAAACTAATAATAGATTTTTAAAATTAATTGATATTTTCAATTAATTTATATTTTTTTATGAAATTAAAATTGCTCTAAAGTTTTACCATTGAAAATAAGTATAATTAATACATAGCATAATATAAATATAAGCAGTAAAATTCATAATAGAACTGGAGGTACGTTATAATTTGCTCCTGTATTGAGTAAGTTTAGTTGAATTAAATGAAAATAAAATTTCTCTCTGTGCGCTAGTAAAGCTTTGTTATATAATTTTCCGACGAATGTCGTAAGAATAACTACTGAATTGTACACAAATACATTTAGGAAGATAATCAAAATGGATTTAATGCATACTTAAAGCTTCAAATGAGCGCTTATAGTAAAATAGCACTAGGTACGCAATATCGAAATATTTAAAGGTTTTGTTTGCACGAGACAAAGCGCGTGAAAATCGCGAAATATGCGTTCGATAATTCTCTGCACTGATTTAGCAGAGACAAAAGAAGCGGAGTGGGTAAAAACCGGTGACAGCACTTAATATGACGCCTCACTCTCTCCGTTTGACTCTCGAAACGCGCCGAAGTGCATCATCATTCGCCGTACGTTCACATACGCGGCATTTCACACCGGTCGCGCAAAATAAACCCCTTGAGTGCCGGCGTTTTTCCTCGTGCGTAACCGTGACTGAAATATCGAAACGAGGAGCCGGGGAGTCCATCCACCGCGGCTCATTTGCCTTTCGATTGCGATTCGCTTTCGCGGAACATCGAAGTTGACTTTGGAGTTGCGAAGAGCCGAAAGGCGTCGCGAGGCCTACCAATGTTCCTCGTGCGGTCGCGCGTCCTTATACGTCGGCGAATCCGTTCGATGTGGCCATGCGATTTTTATGGGATTCGACTTGCAAAATGGGAATACACTTTGGAGTTATTAGTTTTTATAACGGGAAATTAATTACTCGCTGATAGTCATGTGGTATGTTATTTTCGAGTTAGCGAAATATGCGTAGATGGTAATCGTTAACACGCAGTCAGTATTCCAATTTTACGACCACAATTAAACGTTGATTATTATTTTTCGCTTGGCTAATCTCATATTAGTTATATTAGAAATTTATTTTTTTCCGTTATTATCTTCAATTATTTATTAATGTATCGACTCGGTAAGAGGTGATTAGTAAAAGTTTTTTAAACTCACTATTAATAAATTTTTATTTTTTAGTATTGTTTTTTTATCGCTTTTACAGGAAAAATTATAGGCTTTTAGAGCTTTATTTGTATTTCAACACTTTTTTGCTTTTGAGCTGCAACGTATTATTTGCCTTTTATAATAATTTTTAACAAGGGATTTTTATCGTTTACTTAAAAAATATAATATTTTTTGCATTGGTAAAAAACTATTGTACAAATTTTTTAATTTTTTTAATCAAAATAAACTATAATGTCTTCATTAATATCAGAGTATAAAAAACAAACAATTTAAATCATTTAATGACGTTGATTAATTTAGAAAAAAATATAAATCTAGTTAATTTAGATTCCTCGTGAAAATCTGTAGGATTTAAAAAATTTGTTAACTTGATGTTCTTTATGTTTGCATTTAAATAATTATTTGAATATTTCAATATATTCTAAACTATAATAAAAAATTATATTTCTATAAATAAGATATTAATTATTGTTTCTTAATAACAGAGAAAAAATTAAATTTCAATAACTATATAACATTTAATAATTTTAAATTAACTGAATCATAGAATATAGTATTTTAATTAACTCTATAAGCATAAAATGCTTTAATAATATTTAATTCTACTCTTTTATATTCAAGTCACATTTACTTATGCATACTTAATGAGGTGGAAATAAAAAACAATAAAACGTATTAAAAATTTTTGCATACTCTAAGTTTTAATGAAAAAAAGTGGCACGTTTTTATAGTGAGTAAATCGGAGGTCAAATATGAATTTTATACTTATCATGAATTTTATTAATAATATTAGTTTAAGTAATTTATTACATTCTCTCTAAATAGGAATAGTTCTTTGTAATAAGAAACAATAAATAAATAATATAATTAAAAGTTTTAAATATTAATTAATTATCACTGATTAATTAAATATATAATGTTTTTAAAACTTTTTATACCGTATTCATTCTATAGTACATGTTTTATCTAAATTATTTCTAAATTTTATAAATTTACAGTTAATTAGAATATTATTAATATGATGTTAAAATATTGATGTTTTCTTAATTTTATGTAATATATATTATTAATGATCAGTGAAATAATGAAATAAAGATTTATCTTTTTTTACTAAAAATTATAATAAATAATATTAATATTTTAAATCTTATCAATCATTTATTAACCTTTCACTAAATTAAAAGTACAAAATTTAACATAAATATTTTTATAAGTGTTAACTTTATATAAAATAGCATGATACAAGTCGATTGCCCGTGTGAAGCAGTTAATTAATTGAATTAAACATTATACATATATTTATTAATTATGTGTGATTTGAAATTATTTACATAAAATTATAAAAATAACAAAAAATATTGGAAATTAGTTACAATTAAAAAATTTTGTTTCCCTACACATGTATAAATTAATTTTATTTTAATAAAATTTAAGAATGGTATTCAATTATACGACAATACATTAAATCACATAATTGAAAATTAATTTTTTTCAATTATTAATAATAATATTTAAAGACATAAAGTACTAATGATAAAATAACAACGGCAGCATAGTATTTAGCATGAAAGTTGAGTAATTAACACTTCATTTTTAATTCTTGAATAATTCTTTGTTCTTTTAAAACAAGTGGTTAATGTCGCGTGAATACTTTGTTAATTTAATTGATATTTGTAGCTCTTTAATTTTTTATTTAAATTTACAAAATAAAAACAATTTATTGTACAGTAGAATTATATGAAAAGTTAATTGGATCTAGGCATACAATTATTTGAAAAAAAAATCTTTGAAAAAAGCTTTTCCAAAGTTTATAAGCAATAACAACATCTAAAGTTCGTATATCAAATTATGTATCAAAATAGAATTAATAGAAACAATGCATTATGTAGTTCAGATTATGTATCTCTTTTAAAGATAAAGTGCAGGTATTATGGTCTTTTTTTTAATCTGAAAAAATTAGCTTCTAAAAAAGAAAAGAAAGAATATGCATGTTCACGCTTACTACTTAATAACGCTAATGAAAGTACATATTTTAACAAAGAAATCATCTTTAAAGTTTAATAGTAAAAATTTGAATATTGCAATGTCTTAAGATTTTAATTTTCTTATCTAATCGAAGTTATATCAGATATTTAAATACAGCGTTTTCACATTAAAAGTATTTCTATTTTTAAACTTCGTTTGATTGTAGCAGTTATAATCTGCAAATATTCCTTATTTCCTCAAATTTATCGCACTAACTATATTAAACCAGGTGAAGTATCTGTAAATTATACATCGTCAAATACATCATCCACGTCTAACTTTTTAATATCCAGCAAATTTTTTATCAATCATAGCAACAGTCCGTAGAGGATGCGTCTGTAATAAAGAGTCTCCATGACCGAGAAACGAAGATTGAATTGTCCCAAGGCGTCTTTATCATCTGCAGCTCCTGATGCATCACCCACGCGCCGTTCGTTTACGACTTCCCGGACACGACGAGTTTCGCGCCGTCGCGCCTATGACAATGACATTGGTCGCGGTCGCGGTCGCGAGACCAATTTCCCGTGAACAGACCCCGCGAGTTAACCCGAGCACGTGCTCCCGGTGCGTCGCTTGATCGTGCGAAGAGTTGCAAAAGCACTCGCTTCTCTCAGAAATCGGGGGATTTCGCACGTTCTTTCAAGTGCATTGTTTGCTTGTTTGCAGCTTTAATTCTAAGATTTTTTGCACAAGACCTTCCGTGAACATTCTGAACGCTCTCATGAAAACTGAGTACTTTGAATTTTTTATTCTTTTTCTTATAAGTAGCGGATGGAAGGTAGCCTTACCACACAATGTTGGAAAGTATTAGAGGACTGGGTATAAATATTGCACAGCTGATAGCGATTAAATATTAATTTTGTTTAGTGTTTTGAATGAAATTTATTTTTTACAACTTATTTATCACAAGTTATTAATTATCAAAAATAAATCGGGTTTCTGAAGAGTTCAATTACGATTGTCAATCTATATTTTATCGTGACATGTGTATTCAAGGCAAGTTATATATCTTTGAATTATTAAAAATATCTAAGCAATTATATTTGGATTGTCAAGAATATCAAAAGTTATTTATAGTAAAAAATGATTCTGTGATCTCACTCTATATTATATCATTCATAGAACACATTTTATCTTAATTACGATATAATAATAATTTGTTATATGAGATAAAATTTTAGAATATTCGATCAGAGTATTTATTATATATATATAATATTATATATAAGAAATATATAATATTATAATGTAGATTATTTTCTTTTTCGTAATATTTTTCAACAATGTATAGAATATATATTTACTGTTATTGAAAATACTTTTTACATCAAAATATTTCATTTTTATCATACCATCTTCCACATTACTGAAAATAAAATGTCTTTGATAAGTTTATTTTGATATTTTCAAGTCCAAGAATGAGATAACTTTAATTATTAATAATTATAGACAGATTGAATAGATCTTATTATTGATGTAAATATTTTTATTGAGCTTTTGACAAAATTATTTTTTGAAATACTAAGCTATCAAACGAAATATAATTAAAATAATTAACTCCAGTAAAATTAATGATCGTATATTATCAATTTGGCAATACAAGACTCATATAAAAGATAAGATTGTCGAAATCTATTACATACCAAAGCTAAATTCTATCAACTTTCATAAGTTTCAATGATGATTTGTTATATTTGAAACTCATCCATAATAGATAACATTAATTGTTGGTCTTATTTAGGATGTATCTATGAGTTGTTTAAAAATTAGTATAGCAGCATTTAAACATATTAAAGAATAATTTAACATGATGAATTTTTAATAAAAAACATAATGAAAAACTTTTTATATTTACATATATTATAACCATACTCCACATATTTATGTATACGCAAATATATTATGATGTTATATTATTATTAAAGAAATATGCAATTACAATTAGATTTACAAAATGTATAGTCTAAACTTATTTAGAATAAAATAAAATGCTTTATTGTATCAAAATTATCGTTAATTATTTTCACTAATATTTGCAATGTATTATTATTGCATTAACAAATAAAATTTACATTTGATTAACTATATAAAGAGAATTTTTTAGTCTGCACTAAGTAAATTAATTTTTTATCTATATAAAAAGGAGGTATATTCATAAAAAACATAAAAATAAGAAATAAAGTAATATTAAGCTTTGTAAAAACTTATCGATTAATGAGAGTATAAATATACGTTAAAGAAATATTATAAAAATAAATTTAGAATTATTGCTTTCAACATTATTTTTAATAAAGAAAATATTCTACAAAAAAACTATAAAGATAATGTTTTAATTTACGTGCAATTATTAATCTATTTGATGATTTATTAATTTATTTAAATGATTTAAAAAATTTTTGTAGTAATTATTAAAAAAAATTTTTTTAGCTCTATCAAACATTTAGATGAATAATTAAGAATTTAATTTGTTCAAAATTTTTTCCATGTTGAACCAATTTTATTTTACCTTTTGTACCAATTTTACCTTTTTTACCGATACCTTTTTTAATATAAAAAACTATTTAAATCTATGTTATATTTTACTTTTAATTCTTTTCCTTGTATCAATATCAATGAATATTATATCATTCAACTTTTAATAATTTTTCTAATTCAAGAAATTGATTTGATTTTTTTGTGTATATTAGATAGTAAGAATTTATCTAGGTTATTCATTTGAACTATATAGATATAAACGAATTATTTATTAACAATTGAAATGACTTAAAAATAAAATCGCTATGTGAGAATTAAGTTTTGAATGAATTGTTTTTGCGATTTATTTTATATAGTTTTCTGTTATTCAAGTATTCTTATAAAAATTATAATATAATATTAATAAATATTTCTTTTTTTTCAGATATTTGAAATACGCGTATTCTCAAGTTATTTTATCTATTCTATTTGTATTTCTAAAATTATCACATTGCTTGTGCTTTTTTCAATTTCTTACTTAACTAATATTTTCATTTAAGATTTTGGAAATCAATAGTAAAACTTTTATGGCGGATATTCCAAATACATTTCAAAATGAAAGTATTAAAATTTTATTTTCAGACTTTAAATGCAAATTTATATTATTTTATATAACTTATTTTAATGTTAAAACTAGTTAGTAATAAGATTTTTGTATTAGTATTACATTATTTCTTATCTACTCTCAGGAAGAAATTTAGTTAATTTAGTTAATATTATTAACTGAAAATCTACTATCAGTAAAAGTGAATAAATTTAATAGATTAAATAATCGCTGTATATTTATTATTAGTTACTTTTACATTACAATGTACATCCACAAAGTATAGCTAACTTAATAATTGTGAGAAATATTGTAAATTTATATTTTCTCTCAGGAATTTTCTGATACATTCTAGAAATTAAAAAAGAAAAAATTATAAATATCGTAAAAAATTGTCCTGGTCATAAAGTGTGAAAGTTCATCGTAAAATTAAATTAAAATGTTTTGCTTGTATAAGAATTATTTGAAATAAAATATTTAATTTTTTTCTTATATAACATTCGATGATTTTTGAACAAATCTTATCTTGGTTCGTACATAGTTGAATTAGATCTTTGCTTTTAAGAACACCGACGACATCAGATACGATCAACTTTCGTTTATTATATGTCGGTACTACGTTTAAGTCAGGCAAATATCTTGTTAATGCCTAGAAACAATACCAAAATTTACGTGGCTCTCTATTTTATGAAAAATATTAAAAGTTAGAAACCTATTTTATTATTAAACATTAAAAAAAAGGCAATTCAATTACAAAGATTATTGAAACAATAGGTAATTACTACAACTTAGTAATTTTTTTTATTTCTTATGTAAAAATTTATTACTAAAAAAAATCAAAAGATATATTTGTATGATAAGTGAAAATGAAAAATAAATTTTTTAAGTTTTCTGAGAAATTAAATAATACATACATTTAAGAGACAATAAATCAAATCAAATAAATAAATAGGTATTAAATAATAGTATATTTATTACTTGTTATGACAATTCAAGAAATTACTATAATCTTTTAGCTTACTCCGAAAAATGTCAACTAAAAGTCATTCAGACGTATCAATAACTCATGAAAATTGAATTGTTAAATTATTTTAAACTGACATATTGTAAGCATATCACAAAAGTTTTTTTAGTCTATTAATTGTTATTTGTATAGCTATTTTTTTTAATAATAATATTTGAAATTAATAGAATTAAATTCAAAATCTTTTATAATTTTTATTTATATTTACTAGATAACATGTCAGTTTGCGATAAATTCTCAGTAATTTTTAGTTGTATTTATCTATAAATTTTCGCATTAGATCAAAATATTTATGTACATTATAAAAAGATTAATACTTCATACTTTTTTCAATGTACGGTTTGAAAATAAAAACCATCCATAGAGGAAAAATAATGCCAGCAGTTGTGACATCGCCTTTTAGGGTAAACATTTAGAATAAAGCATTAGACACCTCAAGGATAAGTGTCATTACTTTATTACAAGTTATTATTTGCAAGAAAAAAATTCATTTTAGTTTTAAGAGATTTGTATTTATTCAACTGATTTTTAGATTCAAATTTATCTTCAAGAATGTATTTTGAATAAATTTTATTTATTTCCATTAAATCTTTGCTTATTAAAAACAATTTCAGCGCGAATAAGCAAATGAAAAACCTTGATTTAAATTCATCGGAAGTAGTTGTTACAATATCAGAGATATTTTAAATATTTTATATGCTAAATATACTGAAGAAATTATATTGCCCGAATGTCATGTAAATGCAGGGAAAAGGTTGAAATTTCAACACATAAGGTACACGGAAAAAAGCTATGGTAATTTTTATTTAAACAGGTTAAGACGGAGAATGATTATTAATAAGAATGGTGAAAAGGAGCGTAGAAAACAGAAATATATTTCCAAGTAACTGAAGCGTTGTAAAAACATCTGTGACTAAAAGAGCATTAAAGTTTTTTACTAATTCTAAATATATAGAATATTTCTATGAATATTAAAGATAAATAGTTAATCATTTGCACCTGCAGAGTTATTTTACAAATTAAGTGGAATAATCCAGTTAGTAATTTCTTTTAGAAAACTTAACTTTATGGTAAAAAATAAATAGTAAACAAATGAAAAAAAAATATGAATTAAATTTAGGAACTTTTAGAAATATGTCAACTTCTAACTTTCAAAAAATAATTTATAAAAAATTAATTTTATGATTTTTGAATCAGGATAATTTGAAATTCTGGTTGTTTTCTTCGTGAATATTTTATTGCATTTGAAGTTTAATTTATAAATATCATTTTTAAGTGGAATAACATATAAATTTCTGATTATAATTTATATTTTATTTTCATGATTATTTTTAAAACAAAAAAATTACATAATAACTGAAATAAATAATTTGAGAACAATTAGTATTCTTTCGTAGAATCTTAAGAAAAAGGATATCTCAAATTTTACAAATTATTATTTGCAAATTATACACCCACATTTTATATAATATTTAAGTACACTAATGTAAGTACAATAAAATGAATAGGTAAAATTTTTCGAAATTAACACTAAATCACCAGTTGATATTTAGTCGGAAGTTCGAGGATCAAAATCGGCATAAGAATACCAGGTTTTTTACCATTGGAAAATTAGATCATTTTCCAGTACTATTGGATGAACCGGAAATATGTCGCGACCGCTCCCTGTGACGCGTTCGTCCGGTTTTAACTTCAATTGCACGCATCGTCCAATTCAAAACGGAGCTTTCGAAGTGGGTACTCGACGATTCGCCGCCACTTGCTACTCGTAATACGTTGTTTTGTTTCTTTTCAATTCAGAAACCATGTTTTTTTCATTAGCTTCATAAATTTATTCATGTATTTGCGCGCGAATAATTGCGACGTCACACTCTTAACAAAATAATCAAGTTCGCTTTCCGACTCAATACTTCGTTAATCCAATTAATGTTATTTTCCGAATGTTTTATCGTACTGTGTGTCTTTCTTCCCCGATAAAGATTCAATAATTAAATGTTTCAGAAATTCTAGCATCTTCGCCGCCTCAATACAATTGTCACTGTCAGATATAGAAATGAACACAAGCACTAAGCACCGACAACGAGATTCTGCTTAGGAAGGAAGAAGCGCCGATCCATGTCATACGTTATATACAGATTATATACAGATGTTTATAATATACACGTGTATATAAGTATATGAATTACACGTACTTACATTTTCCGCGAACATTGTTATGCGTTTTATATTATATCATATTTTTTATTCTAAATTGAATGATTTGCGTTTCACGGTATCGAATAATAGTCTTCAATAGTTTCGTCGACGAATGAACAATAACTGGCCTACGTAACGTCCATTACGACTTGCCAAGCATATGTTTTGATATAAAAACTTAACATTTTGTCTCGGTAGTGAGAACTAACTAAATGATCATTTATAAATATTGTTAATTTTATTTATGTATACGTTCGTTAAAATATTAAATATTCTTATTAATATTACGTTACATACAGATGTACCACGGTACAGTTTTCAAAAACTGATGAACAAATTTATTTAATTTGTTAGTCCTATCGACTTATCCTAGACTTGTCCGAAGTTTTCCTATTTTTTCTAGTGAAACCAAGTGAACTTGTGATAAGATTAGAAATATTTGGAATTATTTGAAATTATACACGCGCTGTCTCTCGCGTAACTTAACGAGGACAAAACAATGTTAATTTCCATTTGCTCGGAAAACTTTTGTTCCTCCTATCTTACGGAAAATCGAAAGGCACACGTTAAACATGACCTCGAAAGGAAATTGAATCAAAGCAGCGTCTGAAAAGCTCGATTGCAGAGCACCCGATCGCCTCCGCCGGACTCGCAATTATTTCACGGCGATGAATTTTGCAAACACGGCATCTAATTAATGATTCCTGGGGAAAGTATCCGCGCCCCTCGGCCAATGACACGAGTCGCGAGGGCCGCATTCTGATTTGCGTATCGAGTCTCCGCTTTTCTTTGTTCGCCTCGGGTGTACGAGCGCAAGAGCCTGAATTTCCGCTCTTTGTTGACAACGTGCGCAGCGTGTTCAGCTTTTTTTATCCTCGAACCGATATCGCGAGGCTTTGAACTTACGGGGGTTAAGTGCCGACGAGCTTGCGCAGATATCTCAGGGCGCGTTTATCTGTCACGCGTTCGCCTGGGCTTTTCCGCGAGTTTTGCAGTGGTGCGCGCTTCGCGGTCGTGATTCTCCGTTACGGCATTTGGTGTAGTGCCCTTGCCTGTTGGGAGAGCTTTGATCGACGGAATATCACGTGAATAGTATCTATTGTGCGCTTTCGGACGAGAGATACGAGGCACGTATACTCACCGCTCGGGACTCAAACTTTTTTAAAACTACGTGCTGAGGATTGGAAAGAACGGATGATCACTTTGCTTCTCACATGTGGCGAATACATAAGTGTCATTTATGCGGTTACTGAAAGTTATGGAAAAGCTACGCTAAATTAGAGAGGAACTTTATTGTAATACGACTTTCTGTGGGTAGTAAAAAGGGAAACCAAGAGTTTTCAATTTTAACGTAAAAATGAGGTTGCGTGTGACAACTACTTTTTCATAGGCAGCCTCAAATTCTCTTTAATTCTAATAAGTTATGTAACATTGTATAAATTATTTTATGATTTCCATATCTCTTTAAATTTTGAAGTTTGACAAACATTCAACTAGTGAATGAACTGATACAGTGACTAAAATTTTTTAAGCACGTACTTCAAACTGTTAACGAAGAGGTAATTTTTTCTTAATTTATTCATTTAATAAAGATTTTTATCAATAAACATGTTTATTGATGATAAAAATATGAAGAATCGATATATACGAATAAAAAATAAGATAAGGAAATCTAATATCTGTACAAGTTTAAATAAGGAATTGCAAAACTATTGCAACTGTTGATATTCTTTTGAGTGTTATTATTATAATAGTACATTATATCACATCATATATTATTTCTTACTCTACATTTTTCAACGTTATATTTTCATAAATTTACGGACTTATTTCTCTAGTACATGGTTTTAGAATCGTTTATTTTAAATCAAGTAATGTTCTTTGTAAATCCCTTAATCATTTGTTTTTATATAAAAAAAAAATAATATCTAATAATATTTAAAGTTAAAAATATTAATATTTTAAAATAAAATTTAAACATTACTTTGCATCAGTAATTGCTTCTAAAACAATCAAGATCGAAATCAACTAATTATTAGAAATAAAATGATTTAAACTAGAACTTAAAAAATCTTTGACATTTAATAAAACCTTATGGTTATGGTTAGTTATTGGGTGACTAAATTAATTAATTACTAAATTACTAAATAAAATTGCTTGACTAATTAAGTAGAAAGATTTTTATGTATAATTACGAACTACACTGCACGACTTTCAAACGTAATTTTCTTTACACGATTTATACGAAAAGTGTATACAATATAAATGATGCTTTGCGCAATTAGATTTATTCAATTTCATATATACCATGCATCATTGATATTCGTCATATGTATAAAATATGTAAGGAAGGGTGTATAAATTAAAAAAACGTGACGACACTTTTAAAATATTTTTATGAATATAATTTTCATGTAACATCCTGTAATAAAAATAAATCGAAATGTATAAAAAATTGTTTATTATTGGTTGAATTATGAAAACTAATTTTTAAGACGGACAGGAAATTCTATTTATAAATTTTATGGTCTATAAGTCTTTTGGTATAATTTTTTCAAGTTTTTTTTCTCTCAAATCTAAGAAATATTCATAAAAAAATTTTAAAACATTAATTTTCTTTCTAATTTGAAAAGTTCATGACAGATTCCAGGATAATTATTTGTGATATTTATTTTTTCTTTGTTGTGTATGCAAAGATTTTTTTCAAAAATTAAAAGTTTCATATTTAAATTATTTTAAAATAATAAATGTACTTTTGTAATAATGAAAATATAAATTATATAAACATTGGCTTTTACACTTTTATATCATTGATATTATATATTTGTATAGATTTTAAATTACGTAATAAAAATATATTTCTTAATTTTAATCAAATTATTTTAAATTTTCAATAATTTTTGATATTTGAAAAGAAGTATTTTTTTAAAAATAATTATATATTTTGAATATTAAAAAAATATTCACTGTTTATTCAATAAAATTGAAAAGTCTTTTTAAATAGTAATTTGAAAAGAAAAACATTTTTGTTAACGTAAAATTTTATAAAAATTAAATAAAATATACAAATTTTTTTCTTTGTTTATTTCTGAAAGATAAAATTATTTTTATTAATTTTTCATAAATTGCAATTAAACAAACTTTGAATGTAGAAAATGATATGCAATAGTAAAAAAGGTACATTGTTTGTTATTTAAAAAAGGGTCTTGCATAATAAGGTTGAAAAAATTGATTTTATAATAGATAATTATTTCGGTGTACGTATACATTAGCATTTAAATGAGCTTTGAATTGTCGCAATATGTTTTTTATTTAAAGTATCACGAAAATATCAGAAGATGACGAAAATTATTATTCAAGGTTTTTTCTTCAGAAAAAAATAACTATAGGATTAATTTTCGAGTTATGATTATAAATACGATTTATTTTGTTTCTATTAAATCCATACGATGTTTGTTACTGCTATTGATTACATATTGTACATCTCAAAATATCACCTATAAATGTATTCTAATAATCAATAGGAAAGTTAAGATTTAATAATGCTCGACTAGATATAATATTTATTATAAATTTGAAGAAAAATTATCGTATAAACCTTTCCATCAAAGAAAGAAAACATGAAACATTGACATTTTATAATTTGATAATAAATTGTGTTATTTATAATAATTAATAAGCATAATACACATGTTTCGGGCGTGTTTACGTTTCTTCGATAATCTCATTCTGAAAATAGAGAGACGAGCCATATTTACGCTTTGGTACAATTGGCGTTCGTAAGTTCGTCGAAGCATGCGTACAGAAGTTTGGGTAAAAACTCTCGACAAGATTGTTTTGTCCTCGGTGGTTATGATAACAAGATCCATCAGAAGCTTTATTATCTTAAAAGTGATCTAGGAGATGGTCCGTAAGGTTGCACGTGGTTTTGATAATCAGTGGGAAAGTGTCTAGCTAATTGTAGGCATTTGCAGTTTTACCGCCGATGCCGCAATGACCCACTTTCTTGTGGCTTCTCGTCAATCTTGGATGAATGACGCTCATATCTCTCTCTCTCTCTCTCTCAGTCTTGTTGTGCGTCGTTTTCTTTGAGATACGAGTCGAGCCGGGATATGGAGAAAGGAGGATGCCCCCGTCGATTCAGGTGTCCGTACATGGGAACCCGGAAAAGTGGGCGACACTCATTGGTAGCCGTGAAAGTCGGGATGGAGATTTAACCCTTCGGCAATGCCGGGATTTACAACTGTCGATGTGCTGATTTATCGCCATCACTCTCGAGTTTTCTCCGTCAATTTTTCTTATACGCGTGGGACTTTTTTCTGTAGTTGGATAATGCATTTATGAACTTGTAAAGTATTTTGGAACGGTCGTGTCAAATGCTCGAGTATCCTCATTTTTTATGGACTCTAGTTTAAAAAATACCGTTTTTTGTAGTAATTTAGGATTAATGGTGCTTTAGCGTGAAAAATTGTTTACAGTTAAGAAAGAAGTTTTAATAGAAGAAGTTTTAAAGCGAGAATTTAAAGGTGTGGTTGTAACGATTCACTTTTGTTAATAAGCGATAAGTCGATTAAGAAGATGACATAATTTATGACTGAAATTTTCATTTTTGACGAAACATTTGATGCGTTTTTTAAATAACTTTCTGCATTTTTGGACTAGTCTTTACGTTTTAAAACAAAAGAACTTTGATATTTTTATTATATTTAAGAAATTTATTATATATCTATTACTGACAACTTACTATTAAATCAAAGTTTTTTTGCGAAAAAAATTGAGAGTCAATAGGAAGTAATTAAGTAATCAGTATGTTTATATTTACGAAATTAATTAATTCAGTCCAGAAAAAAATTTGTAGCGAAAATTATTCATAAAAGTCGTTAAGGTTAAAATACAATTATATCCATTTAAAATTATATTTAAAAATTTTTAAACTGTAATTCTTTGAAAATCAATGCAATAATTAAGAGATTTAAAATTTTTTCATTTGTAATAAAATAAAAATTGGTTTGAAATATTTTTTACAAGTGTGTAACATTTTTAATTACGTCAGTTGATGCAATCTGTGAATGCTGTAACTTTCTCGTATATATTTTAGTTATTTACAGTTGATTAACTTTGAAACTTGTAACTATGATGTTATATCCTTAAAATTGCGACTTCTTATCACATTACTCGATCAGTGCAGCGTAATTTAGTATTACTCGAAACGGATATAGAGTAAAATATTATCATTTATTTTTCCAGTTAACGAAAACCTAATTTCATTTGAAAGTAACCATATAATTCTATTTTATCTTTATTTTAAGACGAAAGCTTATTTGATACACATTCCAGAAATAAATATCATGCCATACGAATTTCCCGCTTTATTCGATAAATATATTTTTCGCTAAATACAGTTTAATCTCTTCCTCATGAAATTTCATTAAATTGCGACCGCTAACAGCAACTTGCAACTGCTTATACTAAATGGTGTAGCTGCAGTAGCGACTATGCGAAGGGTAAAAACCAGTAAAAAATGCCCGGTCCTCGTAAAATTTTAATTGACCCGTAGCATTATGAAAAGTTCGGCGTATCTCAACAACACACGAAAGAATCACTTGCTCTCTCTTAATATACAAACGTAGGCGGCACGTGCATTTCTAATTCATTACGAGCACTGCATCAGTATACGCATTTTCGGGAAGCGCATCGTAAATCATAGGTTTTTTATTATTTACGGTCACTTTAATCATGATTACATTCGTTTATTTATTATTCAAATTAATTTTTATTATTTCTTTGATCTGGCCGGTTTATAAATTTTTATAGGTATAATTTTATTTTAGAAAGTGTAACATTTTCCGGTTTTACTTAACAGCGGGGATCTTTATTAATATTCTTTTTTAGGTTGTATTGTGCCTTCTCCTTTTGTACAACACTTTCTGATTACATTATATATAAGCTGATTAGAATTACTGTATTAGAATTACGTAAAATATTTTTTTAACTTATTCAATGATTAAGTTAAGATATTCGTTAAGTTATAAATTATTAATTTTAATTTGACCAATTATAATCGTACATACATAATAGAAAGCACGTTTGAATCGTAAAAAATGTCATTCATTATGTAGAAACTTGATGTTTGTCGTTTAAGGTATTAGTTTCTAAAAAATAATTTAAGTTTAATATCAGTGAAAGACATTGGGCTTTTCATAATGTCGCCATTTTCCATCGATATTGTCTTTTGAGAAGCCTTGACTTGTCGTTCCTTTTTCGTATGAAGATGATTTAGAAATACTTCATTGGATTTTACTACAAGATTATTTTATCGACGGCAAAATATTCAGAAATATCATAATATCCCATACTTATAAGGCTCACGGCAATCTTTTACCGTTGATTTCTTGGGAGTTTTTGTGGAAAAATTTCCAGGTAACGGTGTTGTTATTGTTGAAGGAATGGCATTTACATTACAACGAGTCCTACTGTTCATTACTACTGAAACGTATCTGCTTATTCTTACTAGATATATTTACAAAACTTCCATTAAGTATCTTTCTATTTTTTAAATTCAAAATGCACTAATTATTTATTAATTTGGATTGTGGATTATGTCACGCATGTCATTAAAAACCTCACCAATTTATAGTTTTCACGGATCTTTTCACTTTCACAGGTGTGATGTAATGTCATGTACTTAAATGTTTTCATTAAAATCTAAATTTATGTGTAATAAAAGTCTATCAATGGATTCTATTGCGAATAATTCGTTCAGTTATATATTTTTATTCGAAAAAAGCACACTATATATATACGAATAACATTTTTTTGGCGAATATTCTCAAAGTTTCAATATACTGTACGATAATTTCGAATTAGAACGACACATTCATATAAGCTGTTCTTGCTCTTGTTTAAAAATGATTCGTTGTAATTTTAATTTGTAGAGACTGTCTTTTACTTGCAAAAAAGAATAAATTTTTTAAATAATTTTCAAATTTCCATTGAACTTGTATATGCGAATAATATATTCGAACTTGACACGTATTAATTATGAAATATTTAAATAATTTAAAACTTGTTGGTACCATAGAATATTAATTATTGACTGGTAATTAATTCATTAATTTTAGCTATAACTCTATTACGTGATCGTCGATAATAATCAATAATAGTTTTGACCTTCAATTACGTAAATTTAAGCGATTTAGTTGTACCAAATAATTTATTTGTATTAAAAAGTATAAGATTCTGAAAACAAATCTTGAACATGTAATCAACTTAATCGGATTTTTAAGATGTTCAACTTAAAAATTGAAATTATAATGTATATATAGTTTTTTCATTCAATAATTACACTCATCATACACAAATTTTATTCAGAATTTGTGGAATAAATAAAAAAATTGCAATTCAGGAACTGGGGTGTTACAGAATTTGGATTTCTAAAGCGTCCAGGGTAATGGAGCTGCTAAGTTTCAATTGCTTCTTTCGAAGACGAATAATTATATATTTGGCCAGATTTAATGAGGCCTACTTGTTGGGTATCGATAGAACTCAATTGAGACTTTGATGTGTAACCAAGGTTGGCAACATTTTGCATACCATACAACAATCGAGTTACTCGACGTTGCTCTAGAGTTAAATAGTCAAGATATGATCATCGTTCACCAGGTCGCGAACAAGAAAACCATTTTCTTTACTTTACCTACCGCGGTAAATTGCACAGTGCTTGTGTAAATTATGAAATTCAACCGATCGATTGACCAATTCTGTTTTCATAATTTGATACCGCGCGTAAGATTTCCTGTTACTTTATAAACACTGTATTCCCGTAAGTTATATAATAATTTTGTACGCATTGATAGCATATCACGAATTAAAAAATTACCGAGGGTGATAATTCTTTGTTTACTTCTATATTTTTCAGTAGCATAAGTTTTAATCTTCTTCATTGTAATAAGTGCTTCTAAGAAAATAATATTTATAAGACGTTTATGGAAAGTATTTTAAAGTATGACTGCAAATATCAGTTTCCAGAGACTATAAAATAGAAGCCCATGATTTTTATAAATTATCACTATTAACGGTTACATTTGAAATTTATACTAAAATAGAAAAAACATGTATTCGACACGAGAGTAAATTAGTTATTCAAACTTATTTTATCCTTGTAATCGGCGTGGATCACCCTACGAAGAATGTCAATAGAGTATAATTAAGAGCTCGATGGAATTGTCAACGCGTACGTAAATAAAATATAATGTCCATTATAAAGTATTTCGTTATAAGCAATCGCTACGCGAAAAAAGTTCAGTCAGCGACTCCGAGTCTCGAAAAGTCACGTCTGGTTTAATGAAAACATGTGCGTGTGCAAGAATCACCGGTTTGAATTCTGGATCCTGTAGAGCAGCCGAGGGATAGAAAAAGAGCTACTAATTCCGATCGAGTCAAGTAGATCGCAGCGGTTGCTACTCTCCTCGGGTTCTTTATTATCAATCTCACGACTCGAGCTTATGCTCTTTTGCTTTATTTTTCTCGTCTGTGGACAGACCTCCCCTTCTTCTTTCTTCAACGCCACCCCCTTCTTCTTAGCTCACGGCTTAGTCACATTGATTCTCGTTCCAGGGACGCAGATATACTTACTGACCCAGAAAGTTACTTCTTAAAGAGAAGAATAAGGATAATGACGGGCAGAGTCTAGCGAAAAATTTCAGGGGATTGCATTGTAATGGTTTCGGTTACTTCTTAGAACTTGACTTCAATAACGTTATTTCTGGAGTTGATACTGCGTGTATATATGGTTGAAACGGAAAAAATTTATACGAATTCCCAAATTTGATTTTATTTAAACAAGAATAAAAATGGTTGCAAAATAAAATTGTTCTTCAAATACTTATGGTAAAATATTAACAAATAGATATAAAATACTTTTATTTGGGTTCGATACGAAATCGTTCGTTAAACGTAATTGTAGTAGCTGTAGGCACATTAGAAGTATGCAATGTATAGTAATGTTGTTAATTATGTGTGAAATTATATCACTAAATAAGATTTTTAAATTCATAATTTAAAACATTTTATAGTTCCTAATAGCACAAATATTAAATAAAAATATGAGAAAAGTAAAATATCTGTCAGAACAATGTTTGTTACAAGCATCCGAAAAGTTAAAAATATACACGTAAACTCGTACTATTTCGTTAGGAATACAATACATTTAAATTAAAAAATAAATTTCCGTTTCGATTTATCGATCAAATATGAATATATTTATAGATAAAAATCAGTATTGATTTTAAATAATTAAAACTAAAGTGTGACTATTTAAGTAGTTTAAAAAAATAAATAATGGCGCATTATTACATTTCTAATAATGCAATAATATTATATATTAAATTATTTAAATGTTATTCTTATTTACCATTATATTATTGTAATATTTTGTAAAACTTATTATAGTCGAATGTAAGACAACAATAAATATTATTTTCAAAAAATATTGTATATACATTTGGGTTTATTGCATGAATAGATGTAGTGAAAATCTAGTAAATTAAAGATGTATCAAATTATCATCAGGAATCATATATTGATCACCTACTATACATGAAGTAATAAACGAGTTTAAAATTTCGTCATCAGGAAATTCATTGAGTTGCCGATCGATACAGAAGTTGTTTTTTTTTGCTCACATATAAACAGAGAATACAATCTAATATGCATTTTTTTCGTACCCATTTTCACGGTAGCAAATCGTAATTTAATGGAAAATCAATGATAATTGAATCATGGTTATAGGTTAGACATAATAATATCATAACTTAAAACATGAGAAGTGAAAGAGTATTATGAAAACTGATCCATGTAACTATATCTTACTTAGAAAATAAGTACTTTTACACGGTTAATGTGGCTTTGAATGATATGAATGAAGACATAATAAAACAGTCAACCCTGTCACATCGCAATGTACAAAGTATCAAAAACACGCATTTCTTTTTAAGCCTTCGTAATATCCAAAAAAAAATGAGAAATAGTGTTTAAACCGTGACCATCTACTCGTATTACGAGGCTCCGGTAGACACGCAAGCGAAATGCTCCGAGTGACGACAACAGTGAACAACTTTCCAACAGCTTTCGATTCCCACAGAGACGCGCGCTCCCGAGCCCCTGCACTCGCGCTAGAGTGAGAATATCAAGCACCAATCACTCCAGTAGAGATGACAAGTTCACCTGGCCCACGGTGCGATATAATTAATTGGCCGTAAGCTATTTGAGGTTCCAGGCCTTGAGTCCCGGTTAATCGATGCTTTGGCTTCGGCTTCGACTCCGCTTCCCGAGGATGACAATGGCTTCGGGGACGGCGCTTCCAAGGCCACCGCCGTGGATTACTGTAATCTACGGCTCTTTTCAAAGGACCTCAAGGTTTCCCTCGTCGCGCCCCTTTTACTCCACGACTTCGAGTGCCCGAGTGCCTGTGTTTCCTCATAGACGTGGACCGATCGCGTACAGCATCACTGCCATTCACTAGTCAATTTACTCGCTTGTGTGAGATCGACCGTCAGCAAATTCTTTTACTCGCGAGTATTGATATTACCGACTGATGCAGTGATTGAATACAAAGAGATGATGTTAGATTACGAATTCCATATTGAGTCCTTTGTATTGTTTTACTTGCACTTTCAAGTCAATATCTTCTAAAGCTGTATGATTATTCATTGCAGAAAACAGTACGCGTTTGCGCATGGAAATAGTCTCACGTGATAATTTATTCAATACATGTGAAGTACATTCTTATCATGAAAAAATATCGAATCAGCATCTATAAATACTTAATTAATTATAATGTTGTATTAAATATGAATTTAAAAAATATTTCCTTCACATACCAATTAGGTTCAATTAGAGTTTACGTATCGTATGTACTGCATAATTTGTTATTTATAAATCAACGTATTAAGCGATACACTTGAGAATAATTAAAGGGTTCGGGTGTGTCGTTAAGTACATATTGCATGCATTACAATTCATGGTTTCATCATCTTTATTTATGTAAGATTTGATCGATTTTTTATGTTTTTATAGATGTGTGTTATGAATTAATGTATAAACGAGTAATCAATTTAATATTTTGTTAATGCTTTCTTAGAATTTAGTCATTTATATTGGAAAAGAGATAGTATGACTAAGAGGTTATTTTTCACACGTAGATAAAGTAGCAAGTGATTTTTGTACAATATGTTGTTTACACGTTGATAATGAAAATTGTTTAATTTCTAAGAATTAAGTACATAAAATGAGTGGAATAAGTTTTTAGGCATTTCAGACTCATAATTTAAACTTGAAATTTCAAATAATATCTATAAGTAATAAGAAATAAGATAAGAATCAATTATTGCGTTTTTTACAAAATAATATGTGTATATATACATATATTTTTTTTAGTGAGTTTATTTCTATGTAAATAATTGGAATCAATGTTCTTGGTAATCAATTTAATTTATAATATTTAAATTATGTAATTAATATAGATTAATTTATATAATTAGATAAATTACGAGAAATTGATGTGTTTACATTACTGTGAGAAGTAGCTTTGAAAGTTACTTCAGAATCCATTTTCATTTAGCAATATCTGGATTGGAAAACGAATGAAACATAAAAGTGAAAGAGAATCAAGATCTGATTTAGTAACTACTAAAACGAATACATTTTATTTAATCACAACCCTCAGTGACTTACCCTTTAAGTAATCGTATTATGTGACAAAAAGTGAATGTTCTATTATTTACGTATGGAATTGATTTCTTAATTTATTCGTATAACTCTTTATAGATCATTTAAAATTTTAGCGTCGAATAGAATATCTTGAGATTGAAAAAATCACATACAGCAGAGTGAACTGAAGCGTATTTTATGACGTTCAGGTGGAAAATAACGACTGTTTGTCCTCACGAGTTTTATGGTACGAATAATTGTACGTTCGTGTTATACGAGATCAGTAGCAATATCCGTTTAAGAATTCAATTAAGCGAGGACGGAAAATGTTGAATAGATCGTGTTTTTTTTATTTGTTTGCAAAAACGTTCATAAGCTATTGTTTTAAATATAATAATCATGGTTAAAGGACACAATACGTAATAAAAACTAATTACTGTGACGTGTAAAAAATTATAGTTGTGCTAAGGATTTTATTTTATATTATATTATTTCATCAAGAAAATCTTTCTTTGTTGCAGTTTATAATTTTTGTAATTTGGGTGGTTAAAGAATAAGAGATAAATAAAATTCTTTATAAAACAAGTGATCTTAATACCCGTAATATATCATTAATAGTTAAAAATTGAACTATTAATTATGTCAGAAACTTATTTATGACTATTAATTTGAAGCAATATTATTTATGTAAAGTTTAATATAAGATGCAATAACAAACCAAGAAGCTACTTGGACAAAGAAATAGAATAGTTTATTAATAGATTATGTATACGTTAAGAGATAATTTTAAATTTAGATAACTCCTCCCCAACTCTCTAGAGATTTACCCATAAAAATAAGCCTTAAACGTTAAAATCGGATTAACGGTTTACAAAATTCTTAATCTAAGACCTTGGCTAACCTGTTTTCTACATATTCGTAATCCATGTAAGTAATCTTAAGATTCTAAAATAATTTTTCCTTGTCCTTTAATTGACATTAGTAAACATTTTTATACATTAATAAAAATTTTATCTGTTTTCAATAAATCTTTCATCAATTGATACATTTAATAGCGTAATTTTTAATAATGTAAATAATTGTATAATTTAAAAATCATTTTACATTTCAAATAAATTTTAGAATCAACATAAATAAATCTTTGTAAAAAAAGTAATAAGTTTACTATTAATGTAAATTGGAATCATTAAATTAATCGTTAACATTTATCTAATATATTTTTTTTATTCCTTATTTTATCGGATGGCTATTAGTAAACCTTTTAATATTTGTCTGATAATACATTTATCCAAAGTTTTTGCGAAAAAGGGTCTTATAAAAACTTATCGTTATATAACACTTAAAAATATAATCATACTTTGGTTTTTATGTATTTCATATTTGTACAATTATATTTACACATATTATTTTATTCAAGATTTAAAGTTATTATGAGTATCTAGAATTTAAGAAAGTAGTAATAGAATAGCTGTTCCGTGGGGAATTCGACTTGGCTGCTGTGTCACATTATAACTATGATACTGAATAATTTTCGTGATAAATGTTAATTTAAAAAAAATAAAGAAACTATAAAATACATATTAAATGGAAGATATTAACATATTTTGATTATAATATTTTAAATTATTATTATGGATGCTAAAATGGTAATATTAAACAGGTAGTATTTTTTTACAGGATAGTTTATACATTTATTACACAGATAATTTTTTTAAATTAAATAATTTACTTGGATTTAAAATCTTGATTCCTTATATGCAAAATTCATATTTGCATTTCTAATTTGGAGTTAGTGAAAATGATACCACTTATATAACTAAATTAAGTTTTTATTTAGGTTTTGTTTATTTTATATTACCGATTATAGAAAAATATAAGAAATCTTGATATATAAAATATAAATATTAAAAATCAAAATTTTATATAATATAAAAGACATTGTATAAAAATGTATAACAACGATTACTCTAGTAAAATATAGAAAAAAGCTTAGCCTTTTCTTAATAATTGCTTAATAATTTCTTAACTTCATAGGACAATGCAATACGTAGATATTTTTTATAAACGATTACTTTTTAATTTTTATCGAGTTTTAAATATGAAAAGAGTAAGAAATTATTAAATAATTGTGCTTGATAAAATTTTGTGTTTGTTTCAAATCATCGTATAATTTCGATTTCTGATGAAAATATGTCATAGCTTATTGTAAAATTATGTTTTTATTATTTTTAAAACACTAAATAAAAATTATAATTTTTAAAACTTTTGATAATATATATTGATTATATGAAACGTTGAAGAAAGAATTGTATTAATTATCGATAGGGATTTTAATATTACGGTACAGAAAACAAATTCATTCATTGACATAAATAAAAATTCATGACTCAGATTCGACAGTTACTTTTTATCACATGTTATATCTATTCAGTATTAGTTATTCGGAACTTATTGTTAGCGGTGAATTTAAGAGTACCTTTTCTTGTGTTTAATACAGTCTAATATTCCTTTCCGTTTTATTTCCGTAGTCGTGTTAGAATAAATTTTGTTCGTTGTGCATAATTATAAACTTCTAATAAAATATTTTTAATTAAAAAAATTTTTATAATTTATTTTTATAATTAATTTTTATATTAATTATGAAAAAATTTATTAGGATACTTCAAAATTGATAAAAGCTGTATTAAATGTACAGTTAAACAATATATGTTACTTTCATTAAATAATTCTTAATTTTTAATAAAGTTAATATAATATAATTTGACGTAATTAACTTTATTTATTTTATTTTACATTTGTTTTTTTCCCATACGTGCAATATAATAAAAAAATGTAGTGAATAAGTAATAAGGTAAGTTGAATAATGTATAACTATTGCAGTAAATAAAGTGCACAATATTTATTAATGACCTATGAATTCATTCAAGGAAAAAAATGATTTTAATGAAATTAAAATTTTAATATAAATTGTTTAAATCAGCTGAATTAAATTTTTTATAATTGCATAAATATTACCATAACAAGTTGTTAAATATTTCTGTTTTTAATGTGAAGAGTAGTTAAATATCCTTAAGCCGACAAAATAATGATAAATTAATAATCAACTGTAAATAGAATGTTTTACTCGAATATAAGTCATAATTAGAAAAGATAAATTTATTCATAATTCCATAATTCAAGGAACACAATAATATTATAAAAATAGTTATAAAAAATCAATGTTAATTATTTTAATGTATTTCTGTTCTATTGGGAAGGTTTTTTAAATTTAGTTTGCCTTAGACTCTTTTTACTAGACCATCTTCCACTAAAATTAAAACTACTGTTTTCTTTATTTTATATTCTAGCCACATATTTATACTGGAGGAAAGGAATAGAGCACACGCATACTCGCGTACACACGCGCGCGCATGTTTTTTAAATAAAACAATTTACAAACTCAGTTAACATATTTTTTACTCCGGAAAAATAATCATAAATTACCATTCAATGCGATGCATGTTGATAAAACGTTCGGGTTGCTTACAATTAAAGAGACAGACCGGAGTACCACGCATTACGCATTACGCATCATCCGCCGATTCTCCATTTCTTACCGGCGCTTCTCTTTTCATGGAGTCGCGCATCACCTCGCGTTTTCGTCGTTATATCATCGATCTCTATCGATAGCCAGATTGGTATCGTCGTTTCCCGCGCTTCTTCCCACCTCCACATCGTGTCGACGCGCCGCGGTACCAAAACATCAACAAAAGCTGGTATCCTACGATAATCCAGCGACCCCTTCTCCAAACTGCCGCGGCGGCGGCGGCGTCGGCCGGAAGCGGCAGCGTCCCACAGCGGTGGGGACCGCTCGCGCGACGAAAGCTGCCCGGGGACAGAGAGACTCGCAGGGAGGGGGAGCGCGAGAACTCCAGGAGGTGGAGAGAGAGAGAGAGAGAGAGAGACGTTGGCGGACCTCAGAAGTGCCCCACAGTCCTAACTCGACTTCTGACTGTGATAGATTACGCCGCGACCGATAGCCGACACGCGTTTACTTCCTCCCGCGCTCGCCCGCCTCGTCCTCTCGAGCCATACAAAAAGAAGAGCAGAAGAAGAGAAAGTGACACTACCCTCATCCTCTCTCACGGGGGCGCGCACCCTCGCTACTGGTAGAGGAACGCCGGCCGAGGCCTTTCCTCGGGACGTTGGAGGTAAGAGGTTGCTCTGGTTTTTTTGGACTTTGTTGGTTAAGTGAGCGGCGATTGTGAAGTGCCGGGAAGAAATTTCTCTCCAAAATAAGTCGACGTGCCGAGCGGCAAATATTTCAGCTGCATCGTAAAATTGTGCGATTTATTTTTGGGACCGAGCAGGAGGAAGGGAATAGGAGAAGGCGTTTTTATTTATCGCAATTACTTCCGAACCCCTTTTAACACAGGCAGTCCCCTTTCTACGGCATTCACATATTTAACTTTATTGTCGTGTCACTGGAAATGCGGTGTTGATTTTCATTTTCACGAAAATAAGTTTAAGTTTGTTTTTCTGAAGAAATTTGTATTTTTGAAATCTTCGCTCGGATTCGAGTTTTAATTACGGACGAACACGAGATTTGACATGTTTTTAAGATTATTTATATATACATATGACAGAAAAATAGATATTACCCAGTAATATCAACTAATTTACGTGCTTGTTTCAACACACCTAGTTAAGTAACTACGAATAGATTTTCATGAAATTATAACGATGTTCGTGTTCTTGATGATATCTGAAAATAAGAAATCTAAATATGATTTTAATGACCTTGAAGAATTAATACGTAAATTTTTAAATAAGCTAATAAAAAATATGATAAGTTTATTTTTTGTGATACAAAGATGCGGAATTGTGCGGTTACATAAGGACAAAATTGTACATTATGAGTTTACCCATCTTGGTATTTCGCAGTAAATTATAGTAGCCTGAAAAATTGAAAACGCGGACTTTATCTTATCAGAAATCGATTTGTATTAGCTTATCGATTAAGATAATACAAAACGTTTTAGAACACAGATCCAATTCAAACATTTTTACAATTCAGAAAAATTGGACTTTAATACGACGAAAACTTTCCTATTGCCATTTGCTCAATTCCTTTATGGAAATTTTCTTTACAAATGCCCAAAAGAGCCACCAGTTTCAGAAGAAGAAAAAACATATTAAAGGCTCTTTTTAAAACTTAGATCATCGTAAGTAAAACTTGGATTTTGTGTAATAAGGCTTCCTTTCAGTTGGCTATAACCAGTTAGTCATCTTCGGAACCTTCGGTTTTTGAATAAAACAATAATACTACTTAATGATATAGCAACAAAACTCTTTCTTCGGGAATTCAGTTTTCTTATAATATCGAATACTTCACACGCACGTCTACCACTTTACTCATAATATTCTAACGTGTATTTCAACTCTTTACGTAGACATTTATAAAAAAAGTTTCAAACTTGCGTGAAGTAAAGATGCCATGAATATTCGACTTGATCTCCGCACGTAAAAAGCACAACGAAAGTAAAGAAACGGATTTTTATAGCAAATATATCATCAGTGCGGCGACGATGACCGACAGCGATAATTCTCAAGAGGTCCGTTCCCCTGTCGCGAACGTAACTTCTTTAGGATCTTGCATTTTCGTTGAATTCTCGTGTCCGATAATAAAAATGTCGCAAGCGGGCTTCACTTTCACCAGCGCAACAAGAAAAATAATCCCGACTTTGGAAGCGCCACTCCGCGCACGTGATTCGGAAGGGGAAGAGGAAAAAAGCCGCCCTGGGGAAGCTTTTATGGCTCTTCGTGGAATTCAGCTAATCGCTTCTCTTTTGTCCATTGTACGTCGTCTTATACGCGCGGGCGAAATACTAGTGTTTCGCCCCCGCCTAAGGCCGATACGATTGTGCTCCACTCGGTTTATTCATTTATAACGATCTTCAAAGCTCTTGGTTGCTGCCTCTTGATTATCCATGCCCATTGTCTTAGTCCGACCTCGTGCTTGCGTGTCACGCGCCGCTGGTTTTTAGTGGCGGTTCCAAGTACCTTTTCCGATAAGATGATAAATTGGCCAGTTCTCTTTAAATTCTCTTTAAACCAAATCGGCAATTGTGTCTTCTTCTCATGGACAAGGGCTGTTTCACTTCAATTTATTATTATGCAGGTACGATGGTCCTTTTATGCGGATCAATGCTGCAGTTATAATGGCGGACTATATACTAGTGACTTGTACGTTGTTTGAGTCATGAGATAATCACTGATAAGGTACGTATAAATCAGCAGACTCGACACGTGGAATATTACAATAATTATCAGCCCTATTACAATGAACTTTGGCGTATGTCTTTGAGAACATGATATTTATCCGGGATGACAGATAATTAAAACAATTAATTCACTCTCCGCAAAAAATACGAAATACCCAAATTCAAACCAATAAGAATTTGTTTACATCTACTATTCCTAATATTTAAAGCTTGTAGTGACACATTTCGCTCGTTAATATGTGTAATTTAATTTTAATAAATGCACTAATTAAAATGTGCCGTCGGTTATATATGTAATATATACTTATCAAACATCAAACAGAAAATCTTGAATTAGAATAGCTCTAGACCAATGCTGTTTATCGTAATATTTATGAAAGATAATTATCATAAAATTATTAAAAATGCGAGTCTCAGATTTAATTATCTATTTTCACATTAACATTAATAGATAAATAAAATTGACTGTTGATTTTGTTATTGATGAGCGTTTTATATGGCAATGAGTTGTTTTCTTGCCGATCTAAAGATTATTTCATCAACATATATAGATAAAAAATTACATGTACACATGTTTAGATATAGGAGAGATTTTAAATAAATAGATTTTTTACGTTAAAAATTTTAAGATGCCTGATTTCTTACGTCACTTATTAGATTAAGATCTAGAAATTAACGAAATATGTGTTCGGTTCATTTATCCCAACATTTATTTAAAGTTTAATTGGTAATGACAGTAATTGAAATTTAAATTATTAGCTTTTAACATCTTTCTAGATAATTATGTTGCACAATAGGCTATATATAGTGTTCGCACACATATGAAAACTGAAGTGCAGAATCGTAGTGAGTTCTAGCGGTCACAATGTAATTACATAGCTTGTCGACCTATAATAATGTTTACATCAATCCCAGAATCGAAAACATAATCAGCAAAAAGCGGATCATCAATCATATGCTCGAGAGTCCGCAGAAATAAAATCTTCCTGTTCTTCCCCTTCTAAGCTTGCCAAAAGACAACGACGCAAGGCCCGAGCCCCGAAAAAATTCTCGGAAACGTTACCGATCCGTATTTTATCGAGTCGCACGCATTCATCTCCTCCTCTCGCGACGAAAAGAAGGTGACGCTGTAAGAAAAACCCGGTCTCGGAGTTAGGTAACAGTGGCTCGGGCGGCTCCGGTTCTTTAGCATCTCCAGCCGCGGAACACTTTCGAATTTCGTTGCATTAGTATTGGGCCAGGTGAGCGCTCGTTTCTCCTTCTCCGGACGCATCCGTGAGTCGCATTCTTCGCGTATCGTTATCGCCGCCAAGTGATAAGATAGCGGGTACCGTGCCGCGTTTCGCAAGGACTCGGAGGATCTTCGCTTCCCAACTGATCGAAGGTGGTTAGCGGGTGCTACTGACTTTTTAATATCGCGTTTGCCGTATCTCCCAGCTTTTCGACTTGTGACCCGCTTTTAGCCGTTATCACATGGGTTGTAAATCGTCCAGGAGTTGCATTTGTCTGTGGGATTGGGACTCGGGAACTATTGCTGGTAATGTAATTGTACGCGTCTTTCACACGGATATTTCTTTACTTTCGTGACGTAAATGAGAAGAACAGTTTTTTAGAAAATTTAACGACGGTACAATGTAGTTTTTACCGAAATAATGCGATATAATTTTATTCTGCAATGAATGACGGATGATAAGTAAAATAAATGGCCGGGAAAAAATTATGTAGAAAGTTGGAAGTATATATTCGTCGAGAGTTTACAAATTTGGTTTATAAACTATCATTGTTGCATCAGACTTTTTGTGAACAGTTCGTGTATATAATTCTTGTTTCATATCTTATGCGGGCTTAACTTATTCGAGTAATAATTGATACAGTTATTTTATGTCTTTGTTTACGTTTTCTTATTTAATTTAATGCACGAGCATATCATTTTAAGATACTGATAATCGTTGTTAACCTTCGTTAAATTTATTTATAGAGCAGGTTTTGAACGTCGTAAAGGAAGATAATACATTTTTTCTCGAGGCATTACAATTTTAATATATATCTTCTTAAATTAAAATTAGCTGATTTGTGTTACATAATAAATAAACAAGGGTTCGGAATAAAATTAGTCGAAGTAATTGTATTGAAAAATGTGAGCACCGAAGGGCATTTTATTTTGTTTCGAATGTAGCTTATAAATATCGTTAAATCAAACAATACTTAAAACTGAATAAGACATCTGTACTAGATAAAAAAATTCTTATTATTAGCATCCTTTTTGTATCGGATCGAGATTAATGTATACTTGTTATTAATTATTCAATATTTTGAAAGTTTAAAAAATAATTTGACATACTATTTAATTAAATATTATAGCTGACAATAATATTAATAAAATATCTATACGTTAGATATATTTTAAAAAGAAAATTTTCTTCGTATAAATAAAAAGTTTTTTACGTTTAATAAGTGATATTAATTTTTACTTGATTCTATCTTACTTAATCAAAAAGACATGTGTTGTTTAAAAATTCTATGTATATAAAAATTTATATCAGAAGTTTTAGAGATTAAAGATGAAATCGATATATCACATAAATTTTAATAAAAATACAACGTATAATTCTTAATCCAATGGAATAAAAATCAGTGCTGTATAGTAATTACATTTAATAATTAATCCAATTTTCTAAGCTAAAAAAATGCGTGAAAAATCTATAAACCTGTATTAATATTATCACAACAATGAAAAATAGAATTTACTTTAGTATCAATGTTACATTAAAATTCGAATGCTAATTAAAATAATGGTTATGTTTAAATATGTTGATTTTCACATTAGAAGTAATTAAGCACGATTTCATTTGTAATAAAAAATTAAATTATGTTACATTTTACTATTATTTAGTGTTGAGATAAACAGGTTTATTGTTTAGTTTTATTTATTTATTTTATTTATTAAAAGTCTATTAAGAGTCTCAAACTAAAAAAGTGTTTTTCAAAATTTAAAATTTATTTGATACAAAATATATATTTAAATATATATAAATTAAAATAACCACGCGTCAAGTAATAAAATTGGCAAAAATCGCTAAATAAAAATCGTTAAAAGATCAATAAAAAATCGACCTCTTTAATTTTCATAAAACTCGTATTTAAAACTGATCTTGCAAATATCGTACGCACAGCTCAATCAATCGTTCTTAAACAGTAATATCACTATTAATCCTTCAGCTACAAAGTTCTTGAATTCTTTCATGGCAATTACCAGCAATTTCTGAACTGTAAGTAAAATTAAACGTCAGACACCTAAAAATCGCGTTTAAACGTCAACGCCTATCGGGCCGGTCTGGAAAAGCCGGTCAGGTATTCCAAAAAATTTGGCACAATTTGACGACCCAAACATACAGCTTACGCCGGGGAATCATTACGTAAACCGCGTAATCGGTATGGTGTCTTAAACTCGAGATAGAATAAAAAGTGATCACTGTTGCATTCCTCAAATTGCGAGATTTTACAGGAGCTTTCGATAATTCTTCAGAGACATTGAATAGTTTTACTGGTCTCTTTTTCTAAACTGCATAATATATCTTTAAAGTCTACATATACATAAACTTAAGATTTATTAGCGGGATTATATTAACAAAATAATTATAGCACTGATTCAATAATTAGAATTCGAAAAATACAGTTTCAGGATGAAAATGATCATTAGTACTTTTTGTAATAGTGGAATGGAGTATTGCAAACTAAAATGAGCTTGAGGTAAATATTCTTATATTATTTATTGGAAAATTTGTCACAGTTGAATTAAGGATGTGAATTATCAATGTATCCTTGAAAGCAAATTTTTAATTTATCGATCGAATATCCAGACCTTGAAAACATGTACTGTAAAATCGAAAGCCAAATGCTAAAGATTTTATATACTTTGTTTGATTTTTGTTGTCGTGAATATTATGCTTATAAATAAACTTATATATTTTTTTAAATAACTATTTAAATATTACACGAACTAAATTCTTAAATTTTAGCGCTACACAAATAATTTTATTTACTATTAATTGTGTAAATTTTTTATGCGAACTAATTAAAAATTATTGCTTCAATCAGTAATAGATATAACGCATATTCCACGAAATGTAGATTTAAAATAAGTTAAAAATAATTTATTACTTACAAGATAAAAATATGTGCGCGATTCATTAATGCTTCCTTAAGGGGAGATTATAATATATTATCTTTGACAGTATTTATATTAGATGTAAATTTGATTTAAAAGATTAATTTTAAGTTTTAAATGGATGCAAAAAATATCTATAGAAATATCATTTCATGCTATACTTGAAAATCTATATTTAACTAAAAAATATTTTACTTTAAAATTAAAATAAAATGATATTACTCCTTTATTACGTTTTACGTTATAAAAACGTAAATGTTTGTGTCCAACGATACTTCAATGCATGAAGAGCTTAAAAAGAATTGTCATTGAATCATCAAAAAGTTTCCTGTAGAATTTGCATGTTAGTTTATATATTTATAAATATAGAAAAACTGTCCATGATGGCGTGCAGTTATTTTCCTTAAGGTGATTTTCTGAATACGTACATAGTTTTTATCTGTTAATAGAATTCAATGCTTTTTTACTTTATATATTGCATCAAGAAAATGTCATTATAAAATAAAAAAGTTTTAAAGTATCTCGAATTCAATAATAATTTTATATTTGTGTCGTACAGTAAATAATTAACAATTCGCTAATTTAATTTTATCATTATATTCTACCGTTATAAGAATATCTATTCGTTAATAGTAAAAATCCTATATGTTTGATTTGAATAAACGATTTTTTTTTAATATAATAAGTGCGCATCAAAACAATGTATACTATGCATAATCAATTATTACGTACGAAAAAAATTGTTAAAAATAAGTTTCAGAATAATTAAAATTTTTCATTTACATATTTATTAAAAGAAGGCATTGAACTTTCATATTGCACTGTTGGCGCGTTTTATTTTTGTAAGCTTTAAATTTGATTTTTTTAAAATTTACTTCAAACATTTAAATTAGTAACAAAAAAAAACAACAGACAAACGAATCGGCTTATCTGTAAAGTTTGAGAAATCGCTAAAAGTATTCTCGCGCTACAATCTCTATAAATGGCTGTATTCATGATTTTGGGTTTTCATTTAATTAAAATAAAAAAATCTTTATCAATGGCTTTATTGACGTAGATATTTAATCTAGTATTATTTTAATTCTGAACGCTATAATAAAGGTCGCTGAAATTTCACCCTGGATTATTTCAGTTTCATCTTGGTAATAGTGTAATTAGATCGATATAATCGTTTCGCTTTCTAGCTGCGCTTTGCAGATATTGAATAATTTTTAGAATTTTCTATCACTTAGCTGAGCATTTTAAATTAAAGTCAATTGATTTTTATTCATTTTAATAAAATCTTTTTTCCATTTTTGGAATTAATACATAGTGCACACATACATGTATAGTGAACATTCAATCATAAGATAATTTTTTATTCATAAAATTAATTTCACATAGCTTGCAGTACAATTATTTGAATTTATGGCTCGTCGAAATTCTTGAATGTAAAAGTGAAATAAAGATAAAAATATAAAAGTAAAGCAATAGCTAAACAACTTGTCAAGTTAAATTATACATAAAAAATGTTTTCACTCATTACGTGAAAAATAACTATTCTTAATTCAAACCACTAATTTTAATTATTAATATTTATTTTAAACATTTGAGAATATTCAATTCAATTTTCTGTAGACATCGATATATTTGAAAAAATATGAAAATTTTACTATAATTTTATTATTTTCATTTGAAGTCTCTTTCATAGCAGTAAAAGGTTTTACGTTTAAACTGTACTAAGAAATTTTATAAATCCTGCTAATTTTATTTACAAACTTTTCCCTACGTTTCCTAGTATGTACATATATTTATTTTTAATACTTGGTCATTTAATATGAACACCTTGTTAATTTAATAATAGAAAAGAAAAAATTGATTATTGTTAGGTCATAAGAAATTTATATTTCAACGTTTTATTATTTGACAAAATTAATTTTATTCTATTTCAATTTATTATTATAAATTTTCCATAAGAAAATGTAGAAAGTATTTATCAAAACAATACTGTAGTAGAGACCATTTAAAATTTATTTTTCAACACCTACGTAAAGAAACATCAAACAGAAAAAGTTTAACGAATACGCTTTCAAGTTGTTAAGTAATATAAAAATATTAATTGACCATTAAAATGCAGTACCTCCTTTTTAATTGTGCTTTTGTTAAAAATCACGAAGAGCGTCCGCGTAATACGCAAACAAGATTTTACCGAGTAGGTGTGCACGACGAGCGAGAAAGAGAGAGAGAGAGAGAGAGAGAGAGAGAGTGATTAAGAAAAAAGAATAAGGCATATGCGAATGAATCAGCGATTTTGTTGCGTTATCGTGCGACCGATTTCACCGTGAGTGTGTCCCGATCGATGGGCTTCGCTCTCGAGTGCTCCGCTCCTTCTTATCTGTATCTCGGTGGAGGCCTGCGTTTCTCGACAGTTTAGACGCGGCGCGTCGCTCGAAACGGAAAGATTAATGGAAAGGCGCGAAGATGAATTTTCCTTTTAGTACCTCGAAGGTGTGTTGCGTGATGCTGCAGATGAATGCTACATGGGGTGGGGTACCATTGACTCCGCGGCCGCGTGCTTTTATTGGGTGGAGCGCCTTGACGCAACGAAATATTTCGATTGTGACCGGAAATTTTGTACAAATGCTCATTGTGTAATTTATCTGTAATAAGTTTCATAATTCTTTCTATCTGTGAGAAGTGTTTTCGCTTATTTATTTATGCAAAATTATGATTTTAAAGAATTTATATTAATAAATGAAATAAATGACTTACGATTTCGGTTTTAATATATCATTATCATTAGTTCACCTATTTTTTTTAAATTACCATATAAAATAAAATCGTATTTGAATTTTGCATTAAAACAGATACCGAGTGTTTACAAGGCAACAGTTGAGTAAATTTTTTCTTAAATTAAAGTATACAGTAATTTATGACATATACTATGAGTTGATTAGAGTATTATTGTTGACAGATTAAATAAAATGATCGCGCCGCCATGTTACTTTACAAGAGTTTTAATTAAAATAAAATTTTGTCCGAGTAGTCGCTAATCATTTAAACGGCGCCTTATATTTTATTTAGTGCCTCTTTTTACACTAAATTAAAATAATATTATATTCAAAGTAAGAAAGGTTATCGTAAATATGAAAATAGTTCAACAATTTATTGATACGGTAACAACAGTAAGAGCCAGATACGTCCAATAGCCAATAACGTCATGAATAGTATCTTTAGACTTCGAATGACTAAAAGAAGTCGAGAGATCGAGCTTGAAGCAAGAAAATAAAACGAAGAATTAGTGTCGTTCGCCACTGAACACGCCACTGCTTTTCATTGCACTGTTGCACGGTCTCTCGATTTTATCGACTCAAAAGTAAGTTGTATACAAGTGTCTTGAAGCGAGGGGCAAAAAATTGGTCGTTATCTCGTACGCCATGGGAACGCGATGAGTTAGCTTTTATCGCGAGGCTTAAAAATAATACTGCTTAATCGCGTCACCTAGAGGTGTTATTGCAGCTTCAAGCGTCATACGTGGATTACGTGGGCAGGAGGAGGGGACCGCCCTCTGGAAAAAAGTTTAAAGGCCTTGCGTACATACGTTTTAATGTCTTGTAATTACGTCCATTCCCGCGAAGATATGATGAAAACTTTGCTCATTGTATTTAAGCTGTCGCGTTCTTTCATAATTAGAGACACTGACCAAACTTTCATTTTGTACTTAAACAGAAACTTCATAAATTTACGAAAGAATTATATCGATAGGTTTTACGATAATTTAGAAGAGATTTTTATGGCTATTTCTTATCTTAAATTAATTCTCGGGTTTTTCCGTTTAATCCTAGATATTTAATTTGCTATTCGTCTGACAATAACTTATCGCTTTACATATACCGATCAACTTTAAAAAAACCTCTAATCTATATTCAAAAATTTTTGGATTGTTAAACATTCGTATTAGAGTATAGTTTATACTTCAGTGATTAGGTTATATACATTTATTTTGATTTTGTATTTAGCTATATTTTGCTATGTTTTTTTCAATCTAATCTTAGTTAACATTTATTATTAAAATAATGAAAGCATTGATGCAATAATTATCTTTTGAAAAATAGAGTTTCAGGATAAAAGTTATTATTAATATTTTGTAATATTAGAATGGAGTATTGCAAATTAAAATTATCGAGGTAAATATTAATTTGTTGAAAAAGTTGTTACAGTTGAATTAAGGATGTCAATCATCAATATATCCCTAATAGAAAATTTTTAATTTATCGATAAAATATTCTTTGTTTGATTTTTGTTGTCATGCATAAAACAAAACTTGTCAACAAATTCAAAGTTTATAATTAATAGTGTATATATATTAATTTTAATAAATCCCAGTTTTTATGAAATATCGACTTTAAAAAAGTATTATAATTTTATGATACTCGTTATAAAGATGGTCAGAGAGTTATCAGAATGTCAAAAAAAAAAAAAAATTAATAACAAAAAGATTTATCATTTTAACTGTTATAATTATTGGCAATAAACTTTCGATAATTTTGTCATTTATGTATCAAATGATTTAGTTGCGAGAGATTAACGCCTTTAAATAAGATATAATAACAGAATCGCCAAGAGTATACCTGCAGCTGTAGAAATGGAAGAACAGACGTTTCAGTTATCAGCACTAAAATGTGCTGGTATATAATACTTGTATTTATGCTTAAATTCTTTAAATAACACCTACATGTGCACGATGTCTGTGATTATGTGTGAATTCTTAACCTAACCAACATTAAAATAAAAATGAAAAGATAAAAAAGTAGAATTTTATTTCGTATAATTTATTTTTCATAGTTTATTAGTATACAATGAAAGAAAATATTGAATTAAACATTGAATACGTTAATTTCGATTATGATATAAAAAATTTTAAATTACATCATTGCACGCAAAATATTTACATAACTTTGTGCGCAAGTATATGTGAAATATAAGAAACCACGTTCTCGTAGTACTAAATTTCCTCAAAATTATCGTCAGAATCGGTCAGATGAATAATTATTCACGTCATCAATCCCTACGAATCTCCGAGAAAATTGGACATAATATGTACACAAAAATCCAATCGCCTAAAAAACTTCGAGTCTGCATCGCATGATGAAAACCTTGAGCTGTCATCCGTCTCGGAATCTCAAGTCACTGCGAGGCATTTCAGATTTACGGACAAGATTTTTCGCTCTGCCTGTAAAGAAAATGATAATGAACAGATTAAAAGGGAATTTATTTTTTATTTTTTTATATTAGAGTCACTTTATTTAGTTACTTTATTTTATTCTTATTACTTTATTTAATTAGTTACTGATATTTGTGCTGTTAATAATTATTTTTTTCTTCTTAGCGATAATTTTTAATCTCATTTTGTATATCTTTACTAGTTTTATGGCTAAACCTTAAAAAAATATTCACTGGATATTAAGATTATTTGTTTTGAAAAATTAGTACATAACATTATTTTATATAAAAAATTTAATTTGTATTTAGTATTTCTAATAATATAATTTATTATCAATAACACTTTAAAAATCCGTAAAAATATTTCCCATTGATCAACTTAATTGCGTTAAAATGTTATACAAATATTACTATTACCCAACCATGTATAAACTCATAATATAAAACTTAGCGTGTAATATTACTTGATTTGGTAGTTCAATAAATTATTTTTTAAATATTACTCATTAAACTTCCACTTTTATGCTTTAAAAGTACGAGTGAATATTTCTAATCTTAAATCATCGTGGTAGAATATTAATTTTTATCAAGTCATAAGCTTTCTTTTATTGATTCCAAGAGCTTTCTAATCCCTAAAGAAAAATATTTGTGCTTAAAATTCCTTGCATCTGTTTTTCATACAATTACTTCATTTCCAAAGACAGTTTCTTACAATAAGCGAGAATTACTAGAGATTAATTATTTATATTTTACAAAATTATCTTGGGTCATAAGTATTTTTATATACTTTTTATACAGAAACAGTTTTTTTGATTTGATAATTTAATAATTAAACTTTGTAAGTAATAATACAATTTTTTATTTTTTAATAAATATTAAGAAAATTGAATGCAGTCTCGAACATTTTAATACGAAAAGTAAGCGATAATAGTAGCTTAAAATTACTTACGAAATTTCGTTGTATTCGTAAAATTAAATTTTTATGTTGAAATAAAAACCAACTTTTGTCTCGAGTCAAAATTTAATGAAACCGCAATAGGTATTTTCTAGAACTTAATTTAGCAATTTATTTTCTTTCAGGATTAAAGTCAGATTTATTAAATGAGCACAGTTCTATGCTAACATCTTCCGAAAATTTTCTATTATGAGAAACCATTTACCTTTAATTAGAAATACGATTCTTAATATATAGGAAAAAAAATTATTCCCTAATA